>OY757928.1:69689821-69829821 GCA_963585895.1 Sepioteuthis lessoniana
TTTCAGTTTACGTAGAAGTCAATATATAGTTTGGCTAACAATAGGGTATGCAGAAAGGATTTGGCTCGGGTTACTATATTCCCGATAGTAGCTATATCATCAGTATTGTCTGCATCTGTCTTAGTTTCTGTGGGATATCGGCTGCTTCTGGTATATCTTATAATGAAATATATTCTTTATTAAATCTATTGGCGTTCAAAGTACGTAGTCTATGTTAAGTAAAAACAAGTATCGGGTTAATTTATTATCTTGCAAGACACCAGCGATAAAGTCAAAGAAGTCAATGTCTTTATCAGGTTTGCAAAAACTTATTCAAGAAGAGGATATATATGAGCCTTAATAGCGTTAAAAACTCTAGCTTGAACAAATATGTAAACAATCTGTTAATAAGGTATGCATGAACGTTAAAAGCGTTCCAGTTTATAAGCACAAACACACAATATATATATTCATATATATATATATATATATATATATATATATATATATATATATATATATATATATATATATATATACATATATATATATATATATATATAAAGTACTTGCATCTGTTTTGGTGTGTATGGATCGTCTTATAGCTCAGAAATAAGTCTAAAATCGAGCATACACTTTAAAGGGTTTTTTTTTTGGTGATAAAAGTACAAAGTCTAGTTGATTGATTCTCATAGATTAAATGATACAATTCAATAATCAAAAGTCGAACTGTTTGTGTAGCTCTTGAAATTTCTTCATAAGAAAGTAAAAATTAGCAGGTGCCACTCTTCAGTTCTTAATTCCCGTCATGTTTTACTGTCACAGAGCAAACTGGGATTTAAGGTTTTTAAGAAATTAATTGTTTTGCAATTTAGAACTAATTGTAAAAAAAAAGAAAAACTCTCAGGTTTTTTTGTAAAATAAAAAAGCATGAATATTTTTCTAACAATTTTTTTTTCTAATATTATTTTACATGTAAACCAAAAAAAAGCAATTATACTACGAAAAAAAATATTGTAATTCTTAGCTTCTGGTTATTGTAAAGATACTTTTTTATTTTTTATCATCGGTTCTGTATCAACAGATAATCTTAAATCCTTAGAGATTAAATAGGAAAAAAATGACAAAAAAAAATGATATTTTAGATTAATATATTTCATATTTCTAAAATATATTCCGCAAAATATACTAATGCTTAATCACTGTAACTAAAAAAAAAAATTTACAGGATAAACAAATTCTGTTCTTTGGAATTAACAGAAAATCATCGTGCAATAAAACTAGGACAAAATTTTCATTCTAAGGCTTTTTTAAATATAGAAAAATTGATAACAAGGTAATCCAAGCAGAAGGAGAGATTTATTGAGATGCAAAGTCGACACTATAGCGTTTCGGTTCTCATGAACCATCATCAAGACTATGATGGATGATATTAGTGATGTTAAATCAACGATGGATGTTTAAACGTGCCAAATCAAAAATCAAAAATGCCAAATCAAAAACCTTGGTGAAATTTGTTTGCCAAGAAAAAGTTGGCTGTTTAATTAGTGAATCAGTGTTTGTTATTTTTTATTACGTCATTTGACGTATTAGAAATATTGTATAGAATTTATGTTCCGCTTGTTTATGGATTTGCTCAAGTAAGGATAAATATTATAAAAGCTAGGACGAGTATCTAGGAAATTACCGAGTAAAATAGCAGTGGCTTCGACAATTCGTCTTAGTCTTTTATTATGAATGTAAATGAGCATCTTTGCAGAATTGAAATCGAAAATGTTCATTTACATATATTGTCGGATTACACTCCATCATTTACTTTCATATATATATATATATATATATATATATATATATATATATATATATTTGTGTGTGTGTGCGTGTGTGTGTGTGTGTGTGTGTGTGTGTGTTTCATTCTGCAATATTTATTGTAACAGCGATGTCTCTTTGTTTTGGTTGATAAAATAAACAAAAATTATGTGAATCCAATTTGATATATTCCTAATATTATTTATACCTGCATGAATACAAATTACTGACAAATATAATTTACCTTGAATCGAAAGAACTTTATCCTTGGTAGATATTCACTAAAATCACTTTATTTATAGCACAACAGCATACCAGTGTTTCCTTACTCACGTTCATAAGGATTCTTTCAAGTAAAGAACAATTGACGAAAGAGTGAAATTTATAAGAAATGGTCAAACTAATATTAAGCAGAATATGTTCCCATTATTAAGCTAAAAGTCCTTAGTCGAGGGAGATCAGAAGGCCCCCTTTTCAAAAGCTACGACACCGAGATATAAGGGAGAGCACTACTCCTTTCCCTGGATTGCTCCACTTTACCCTTGATATGTACCTTATATTGTTGAGAGTCAAGCAAGATGGGATCAAAGTACCATTTTCAAAGTCTTTGGTAAGACGCGACCTGGGATTGAACCCAGGTCTTCCGGACCATTGGCAAGCACTCTACCCATTTCAATCCCACGTCACGTCATACCAAATACTTTTAAAATGGTACTTGATTTCTCCTTGCTTAACACTCAGCAATATAAGGTACGTATGAAGGGTAAAGTGGAGCAATCCAGGGAAAGGAGTCGCGCCATCACCTACACCTTGGTGTGGTAGCTATTGAAAAGGGACCCTTCTGGTCGCCCTCAACTACGGTCGCCGACTTTACTGGGTTTTTTTTTATTAAGCTAGTGTGATGTGCGAATAGATCCCAGTTTATGCTAGTGTACAGCGAGAATGGTACAGTGGACATATAAAACAATGAATACACATTTCTTCATCAGAGCTCCGTTATGTATAAAAGCTTGAGTTTGTTGAGTAGTGTATTACTCTGTTTCTTGTATTTCATATCAACTCTTGTGTTGCTATCTACAAGGTGTGTAAGCAAAATATTGAATAATTTTTTATTTATTTTTGTCTGATTACTCCAATTTTCGAAAAAGCTAGGACAAATCTAAATTGTCATAAGCCCTATTATTCAAACACTTTTTTTCATTCAGCCCAGTATGAATAAGGAAGAAAAAAATGCCAAAAAATCTATGATATGCTTAACACCGAAACCAACCCAAAGTTTCTTTGTGTATCGTATACAAAACAAAGATATTTTCTATATAGAAAAAAGAGCTTTTTACTGAAAAGAGTAAGTGGAGGATTGAGCAATAAATGGTCAAAAGAATTTTTAACTGCTCTCGCTACGATGATTAAAAATTAATAGAAAGTCAACGATAAAAGTAGGTGGGAGACAATTAAACAAAATTCAAGTCCACATCTTATCCCCCTTGGATACGGTATATAAAGCGTTTTTTAAAACAAAATAAAAGCAACTACCCATTGAAATATTGGTTTGCTTAAAACTGCTATTGAGGTGTAGTGGAATAAAATGACAGAAGAATTTATTTCGAAAGCTTGTTGATACAATAATTGGAAAATGGTGATGATATGGAGTTAGTTTAATGTTTTGTGTCTATCTTCTTATTTTGTTCTTTATTTTTTAAATTAAAATTAATCTTGTTTTATAATTGAGTCGTTTTTTATTATACTAGAATATTCCTAATTTTTCTTCCCGTCCTGTTATGTATGATTCACTCGCTGGCAAGAAATTATATGGTTTCCGATAACCAAAGATTGTAATCGTTTGCAATCTTTTATAGCTTTAACAATTTTAATAATAACAATAATCAAGACATATGTTTCCAAATACCTTTTATTAATATTTGTTTTGCAGTTTAATGGTTTTGATTTTTCTAATATATCACACCTATTTCTTTAAAGAGACATATATTCAACTTTTGCTTCAGTTCTTAACCAGTATTTTTGACTGGAGTGAAAAAACCTTGGAGTAATGGGAACGAGTGGATGATTACACACACCTCAGAGGTTAGTTTCCTGTCATACACTGATTATTGCATTTATAAGGGAGTGCATAAACATCGCAGCTATAATGATTCGGTCATGACAATATTGCGGGTATAATGAATCGGTATACATTTCATATAAAGCAAACTTATAGAAACATCTATACCAGTGCTTTCAACTTTTTTACATACTCTGCAACAGATAAATACAGAGAGAGAGAGAGAGAGAGAGAGAGAGAGAGAGAGAGAGAGAGAGAGAGAGAGAGAGCTAAATAAGTATATATACCGCTTAAATAACTAAATTATCTTTGTTATGTTTAGTTGAGTCATCTAAAACGCAGGACATAGTCCAATATGAACAATAATATCGTAATGTAACCGCGCGGTCGGAAAGACCTACAGCACCCTGAAAGAATTTTCGACAGAAAGCTAGGATAACTATGGAAGATGTATTCAGAGTATAAACCTAAGCAGTATCCACTGGTGACGCTTCATTATTAGAACAATGGGAAATTTGCCGTGAATATTTGCTTCCCATGACTCGCAGGTCTACTGAATTGGAATCAAATTACCATTGAAATCACCATCTATAGATAATATCTGTTTGAAAGCTATTAGTACTATGAAGGAGTAATTGCTGATATAAACTTGTATCGAAATCAGTTTTGATTTGGAGTATTCATTTAATCTATAATTGTTTACAAAGTATTATTAATTGTTGCTAACCACCACATAATTTCTTGAAATACTTGAAACCATAAAATTGTGAACAGATTATTTAATTAGATAGGAATGCGTAAAAATGTAAACAAATGCTTATAAAATAGGAATAGCTGCTTTTCTACTATGTAATTGTAATGAATCATTAGTATCGAGAAAATTTAGTTGAAGCTCAAATGTTTAAAAAACATGCCTTCGACATTAAATAACCCAACAAATTTTAACAAGCTGCAAAACCGACCAACCGAACACGTAATGCAAGATTCAAATGCTGATAGCGACTTTAGTGTTTATTGATTTTATAAACGTCATACGTATAATCATAATACTTTTCTATTAAGAATTAAGAAGAAATACATTCTGTTGTCTGACTAAATATGAATGATACTTGAGTTCCAGAATTTTATAGTAAGATGAGCTGAAACTACTTAACTTTCTCTATATCTACTTGTAAAGTAATCAGCGTAATCAACAATGTCAAGATTTTGCTAATCTGCTTCACAAACGTTTGCATACTTGCATAAAGATAAATATAAATGGAAATATATATATATATATATATATATATATATATATATATATATATATATATATACATACACTTAAGGTGCGTTTAACATAACGCTAATTGCCATAAGAAATGGAATCTCTAAACAGAGCTCAAATCCTGAACAAGACTCTTTGCGTTTCACATCATAGTAATACTATCGAGAAATACAGGAATTTATATGTTACCCTACTACAATAAGTAAAAGCAGCACACACTGTTTTCATTAATCTTGGTCAGGCTGGTTTTCTAGGAAAAGGGAAACTTTGAATTAAAAACTCAGCTTCATATCAGGTTTGCGCAATGGGGGAAAGTTTAGGCATTGATAGACAGATAGATAGATATATAGATAGATAGAAACAGGTTCGTTTAAATGAAAATATTGTGACGGCAAATCGAACTAAAATCCCAAAACGGGACTTTATTTTCGCACGTGTGAAGACGGGGCAGGTTGGCACTTGATCCCCTACAGAATAAGTCCTGTTCAGAGTTCTTCTCTCAGGCAGATAAGAACTGGCATATTACGTGAGGGAATAATTTAGGGCCAGACTGACCGCCGCTGGCAAGGGATTCCAAAATTCACACTATCACACACCCACCTGGCAGCTTTCTTCCTTCCCCGAGATAATGGAAGAGTTGAGCCTATAGGTTTTAGTCGTAATAATATTAATATTGTTGTAGTCGGCAACTCCGGTTTCCCGTATGATACTCTAGGAATTAATAGGACAGTTCTAAGCAAGATAATATAAGGCGAATAGAAGCTGAAAGGAAAGCATGAAATAACAACATAGACCACATGGTAAAATGAAAATACATAGGTTCTTTACTACGGTTATATATATATACGTTCAAAGTGTCAAAACATATAATAGGATAGTCCATGAATATAAATGTCTTTTCCTGGCTTTTATCCTTCTTCAAACTGAGAGAGAGAGTGGTAAATGAAATTTGGGTGTAAAGGAAAAATGTCCCAAAGTTACTTATCTTATTTTCGACGGGGTTCCACTGGAGAATTTTCTTCTTTC
This sequence comes from Sepioteuthis lessoniana, assembly GCA_963585895.1. Classification (NCBI taxonomy): domain Eukaryota; kingdom Metazoa; phylum Mollusca; class Cephalopoda; order Myopsida; family Loliginidae; genus Sepioteuthis; species Sepioteuthis lessoniana. Next base: position 69,695,962 of record OY757928.1, read on the forward strand.
ACGGGCTACTAGACTTTGTACTGTTTTTAATACTGGTTTGAAGGATTTTGGAGTCCCTCGTGTCTCAGTTAATCTTTTGTCTTTAGCCCGGAGTAAAATGGCTATGGTCCGTCTGCCCCGAGCCTTGCTCAAAAACTACCTTTTTTACTATTTACTTCTGCTGAGGGGAAGGGAACCCCACTTCCGTTTGGGGCCCCCGCCAATCATTTGGCCTCTCTCTCTTTCCCCTTCCGATGTCCGGCGACCTGAGGTCACTAAGTGCGAACATCTGGTCTATTTCCTCTGTGACCCACATTCCTTCCTAACGGTCACTTTTTGACTGCTAGATAGTGGTAATAGCAACACGGGAGGATAGTATCATTCTTACCTCTTCGTCTCCGTGAGCTATCACGTGACAATATGCTTCCTAAATACACCTTTTTCGTATATATATATATATATATATATATATATATATATATATATATATATATATATATATATAATAAATCAATTGATTTTCAGACTAAAAAGAACGTAATTGTCTTTTGTGAAAAAGTCGGCTGTTGAAGCTGTTATTTCTGCCTTTATTAAGAAATTGACGTTTTTCCACGAGTTTTGAACTTTTTTTGAAATACTTCGCTGACTATTATATTTGACTTGTCTCGAGAAATTTAAAGGATCAAAACCCTAAATAATCTAGGAAATTTTTTCCTTCCTTGAAATGTTAGAAATAGATTTTTTTAAAAATCTTTTTGATTCATAGATAAGTCATCAGCTTTTTAAATCTAATTGCGAACATACCTCACTGTTATATGTGAAGAAATAAATATTTTTGTACCAATGAATTTGCATTTACTCAACTATTCAGTTTATGTCTTTCGAGTGACAATTTGATATTGTTTTTTTTTTTAGTGTGCATTTAATTTCAACACCACTTACATTTAACATATATATTAGTGTTTACTAGAATATGCTGCTGATGAAAATACTAGCAACATCAGCCTCACTTACTATAGCGTCCAAAACTAAGGGACAAAATTCAAAACCTAATATTTGTTAGAAATAATAACTGTGAAAAGCTGAAATTTTGAGAGCTGGTAGTTGTTATCATCCATAAGAACATACTAAAATTTGAATCATTTGCAAAGGATAGAAAAAGAATTATAACAATTATTTATTTAATTTCAAATTAGGAACGTCTAAAAGGAAGGGACAAAATTGAGAAAAACAACGTTATCAGCCCAAAAAATAATAAAAATACATGTACAATCAATATTTAGTAAATGAGCCCTTGCTCTCAATGACAGCTGCACATCTTCGACTACAAGAGCGAATCAGTTCTTGACAATCCTCGATACTAATTTTAGACCATTCTTCTTGAAGCTTCACCCACAAATCCTCCGTGTTAGTGGGATTTATTTCCATAAATTTCACTCCTAAGGTCTTCCAAAGATTTTCTATTGGATTTAAGTCAGGACATTGCGGTGGCCAATCCATAATTTCGAAATCTTGCTCGCTAAGGTAACTCATGTGACATGGGGCATTATCTTGCATAAAGGTAGCCCTATCGAAACCTGAATTCTGTATGATTGGCACAACATGATCTTGAACGGTGTTTCTATAGATCTGGGCGTTTACACGAGTTTGTAACCGGACAAGAGGCGTTGTACCTTGGCTAGAAAACATTACAAATACCATGACGCTTCCGCCCCCAAACTTGACAGTTTTCTTAGTTTTCTTAATACACTTTGCACTTAATCTTTCACCAATACGTCTCATTACATTGTTTTTTTCCATCATTTCCAAATAAATTAAACTTGCATTCATCACTGAAAAATACTTTTGCCCAATTTTCATATTTTCAAATTACATACCTGTTTGCAAACTCTAATCTCTTATTATTATTCTTCGAACTAACAAGTGGTTTCTTCCTTGGGGTTCGATAAAACAGCCCTATTTCTTGCAGTCGTCTAGAAACAGTCTGTCTTGACACATTAACACATGCGTTACTATTCATAACCCTTTTAATTTCTGTGCAAGACTTAAAACGATCCTTTAATGACATACGCTGCATTATTCGATCTTCTCTTGCAGAAATTTTGCGGGGTCTGCAGGTTTTAAAAGCAATAACTATTTTGCCAGTATCATTGTAGGATTTAACAACCCTGCTTACAACACTCTCGGAACGTTTCACTTTCTCTGAAATCTCTCTAATGGTGTGCTTTTCCTTGTGTAGCTTCACAATAGCTTGTCTCACAGAGTAATTAAGTTTTATGCGTTTCGCCATGGTGCAGGCTGATGCAACGTTTACAAATGACTAAGTAAGACTCATTCTTTAGAGGAAATCAAAAAAATTGAATATAGCATACTGTTTACATTGTTCTTTCTCAATTTTGTCCCTTACTTTTGGACGATGCTATTTTGAAAATAAATAAATAATTGTTATAATTATTTTTCTATCCTTTGCAAATGATTCCAATTTTATTATGTTATTATGGATGATAGCGACTATCAGCTGTCAAAATATCAGCTTTTCAGTTGTTATTTCTAACAAATATTAGGTTTTAAAATTTTGTCCCTTAGTTTTGGGAGCTACTGTACATTTAACAGATAAACACATTTTCTCCCTCCCATTATGACATACACGCAAAACTTTTACGCACCAACAATATATATATATATATATATATATATATATATATATCCATGCAAAGGAAAATGTATTAAAGTGGCCTTCATTATTTCTGACAAGCGGATGACTTGTGTGGTCAGTTCGACTGTACGAGCCACTACAATGGAAGATATGAGAAATGGTTGTTTCCTTATATATATATATATATATATATATATATATATATATATATATATATATATCCTTAAATTCTACGACTGTTCGCAAACAGTGAGCTGTTTTGATGACTTTCTGCCAACAAAGTCGTTATTTTATTAATTTTTGGTTTGTCTTTTGCGAACGGGTTTGTCCATTACCAAGAAGGATTTTATATTTGAAAGCCTTTTTAAGGTGTTGTTCTGACATGAGGCCGCTGGATGGATCTCGGAAGTGTCTGATATTTTGGAAGTGATGGTCTTCCATTCTGGAAATGACACCTGCCTAGCGTAGTTGTATTTAAGAAAACTAAGGTTTGATACTCGTAATATAACTTCTTTTGAAAGTATCGATGTCTATGGTTCTGTTTAGAATGTGTTGATGGTAGTATTAGAGCAGAGGCATCTATGATGTTATCGTTGGAGGCGGTAGATATGAAGGTGAAAACTCTTATACATATCGATATATATATATATATATATATATATATATATATATATATATATATACGAAAACATTTATAAATCGTTTACGTATTTTATACACACACATATATATATTTATATATATATATATATATATATTTAGGCAGCATTTCTTCGTTTTATATATCTATATATATATATATAATAAAGGGCTTTTGCGTAATTATTGGCATTTTTCTTATGAATCATGAATCATGCCAATTAGATTGTGAGGTGTATATGAAAAAATAATTAACTTCTATTATTCATTATGTTTTCTTTCATATATACATATCTATAATCATTTATTTATGCTCATTTTCACATATTTCTCGTAGTCAATGCATAAATGCATCGACTTATGAACAGAAACAAAGACAACATATATATGCTCTATATAATTTCTAGACAATGTACAGATATTTCAATTTATATATACTCAACACAATTCATGTTTGCATGTTAAAATTTTTCTATCTTGCTTATGCATAAATATATTTTTCTCGCAATTAACCGTTGTCTTTCGGCACGTTATATCTTATATTTTTAGATTTATATTTTTAACCGGCTTATTGGTCTAGTGGATAGAGTGTTCGCCAATGATCCGGGAGACCTGAATTCAATACCATGTCGCTTCATACCAAAGACTTTAAAAGCGGTACTTGATCCCTCCTTGCTTAACACTCAGCATTATAAGGTACGTATGAAGGGTAAAGTGGAGTAATCCAGGGAAAGGAGTAGCGCCCTCCCCTACACCCCGGTGTAGTAGCTATTGAAAAGGGAGCCTTCTGATCTCCCTCGACTACAGTCGCCAACTTATATTTTATCTTATCACTATGGCATACTTCATCATGTATACAGGCTGTGCCTTTTATCTTATAACACGTCTTTAGTTAAGCATAAACTGAGAATGTTTGTTCAACAGCTTACCTCAGATTTCAACATGCTTATTTCTCTTTCTGATGTTTCGAGGGCATTTATATGACAGCTTCCAATCATATGCAATATACGAAAAGTTAAACCTTTGTGATCACTAACCATATAAAGATTAAAATAACTAGTTGATTGTATATGGATATATACATCTGTCCTAAGACTAAAACAGTATGGGTTCCTTTACTTGGGATTTGTAATCTGTTGCATTGGTAAATATCTAATTTGCCATACATCCTAAGTATAGCTGTGTATGTCCAACTGATCAGGGATATAATCAAGTATGATGCCATCAAGTTGATTGGGATTATTGCTTGGCACTTTAGGTCATTATCTGATGTGTGGTGAAACAGGATATTAAGTTCAGATTAATGCAGAATTCTACTCACTCCCAATTAATCGATGTGGTCCTGAATGTCAGCATTAATATATTGCTTTCTAAATCTTAATAAATAATTCGCCTTGTCGCCTTGGGTAAGTGAACGTTGAAAATTAGTAAATGCATAGCGAAATAAGTGTTTGTTTTTCAAAAAGACATCCTTCATCGAGCATACAGTGTTCAGATTCATTCGAGTAATTTCCTGGTACTCCATGGTTGCCTGTCTAAACACTGAACATATCTATCAGTGATTAACACCGGTGATCTTGTGGGAACATTATTTATCGTAACTTGATACAAAGGATGGTTTAAACTACCATTTAAAATCTGTATTTATAAACGGTGATATTGTAATTTACTAACAACTTGTGTAATATTTGATTAAATTATATATACAATGATATATTAGACAAAATCTATCGATAATAATTACTGAATCGGTCAGAGTAAGAGATGTTATTGACACAAGGAAGTTTGGAGCAAATCCTACTAGCATACGGCCTGCCAAAAGAAACCGAAGCAGCAATAGTGATTCTCTATAGAAACACCAAAGTGAAAGTACGTTCACCAGATGGAGACAGAATACTTCGACATTGTAGCAGGAGGAATACAAGGGGAAACACTAGTCCCATACCTCTTTATCATATGTGTAGACTACGTGCTTAGAACGTCGATCGATAAAATCAGAGAGAACGGCTTCGAGCTGACAAAGAAAAGAAGCAGAAGATACCCCGCAATAACAATTACCGACGCTGACCACGCCGATGACATAGCTTTACTAGCAAATACACCCAAACAAGCTGAAATACTACTGCATAGATTGGAACGAGCCGCCGCAGGCATTGGCCTCCATGTCAATGCACACAAAACTGAATATATGTGCTTTAATCAAGCAGGCAACATTTCCACACAAGACGGAACCTTTCTAAAACTGGTTGACAAATTCATCTACCTAGGAATCAGTGTCTCATCAACTGAAAAAGACATCGACACACGGCTAACGAAGGCATGGACAGCTATCGATAAGCTATCGGTCATATGGAAATCAGACCAGACTGATAAAATTAAATTCAGTTCCTTCCAAGCAGCGGTCGTGTCGATACTGCTGTATGGATGCACCACCTGGACGCTAATAAAACGGCTCGAAAAGAAGCTAGACGGCAACTACACAAGGATATTGCGAGCAATATTAAACAAGTCCTGGCAACAACACCAAACAAAGCATCAACTATACGGCCACCTGCCTCCCATCACGAAAGTTACCCAAGTTAGACGAACCAGGCACGGAGGACACCGCTGGAGGAGCAGAGACGAGAGCTCATAAGTGATGTACTCCAATTGACCCCCACATATGGCCGAGCAAAAACAGGACGACCAACTCGAACATACATACAACAGCTATGTGAAGATTCGAGTGGTAGTCCAGAAGACCTGCCGGAGGCGATGAACGATAGGGAAAAGTGGCGAGAGAAGTGGCGACATCATGATGATATATATATATATATATATATATATATATATGGGGAAGTTAGAATAATAAAAGCTGATAAATCCATAAGATGATGTTGCATCAGCTGTTGATCATTATTACCAAATGTATCAAAGCACTGCAACATCAGTGGAAGAAGAATATACTTAGGGATAAACAATCTATCAATCTATCTATCTATCAGTCAACGCCCAAACAAACATATATATATATATATATATATATATATATATATATATATATTACAAAATATTTCACGGGTTAAAATAAATAACGAAGACAAATTACCTTACGTAGTCTTGAAATAGAACACCACAAACGGATTTAGCTCATCAAAGCTTTTGTCATTTTTTTTTAATTATGAAATTGAATGTAATTTCGAAGACACAACATGAAATATTAATTAACTTTATGTTAGTTTCTTTTAAAAATCAAATCGTTAAACATTGGCACATAATGTATGTGTAACTTTATAAGTTTTTTTTTTCATAATTATACATTTACATACAGTCGACCTTATTTCAATTTTCAAACACGCATACACTATATATATATATATATATATATATATATATATAACTTAGCCTATAGGACCGATCACATATCCTTGTATAAGACAATACTTTAGAATGAACTCACTCACGTACTACAACTGCTAGTTAATAATAACTTTCCTAATATACTAATCAACCGACAAATAAAACTATATCGCCATTACATTCACAAAAATAACAGTTTAAATAACAATAGTATCAGGAACAAAATTTTTTTTTCATAAAAGGAGTTAAATGAATGAAAATACCAAATTGGACGAGCAAATGATATCAAATATTATATAGATATATGGAACCCACAGAACAACCAAAACAATTAAAACTCATCTACTTCACTAAATTTAAAACGTCAAACGTTATGGATAAAAATAACAGAAACTCCTTTGCTAAACCAATGTAGTTTATAAACGTACATGCCTATTTCAAGAGTGTCTCTCCTAAAATAGCATTAAAGTTAATTCCTACATTGGCCAAACTACAACATAACTCTCTCTTCTCCCATTATATACCACCTCTCAGACATAAGTGTCATAAAACAACATGTAATGACAAAGTATAAAAAAAGACACTGACAAACTCAAATACAAAAGATCCTTATTAATGGTACAAAATTCTATATGAGAATAACAATATCAATCACCAATAAATCCTCATAGAAATAAGCAAAATATAAAAAAATCTACTATAAACAAAACCGCATTCAACACTGGTCTAAAATTATTATTCAACTAACAGAATGAGACAGATATATTTTACAACAAAAATTCCAAATAAATATAAAATCTCACAGCCACAATCAAACATAGTCCCTGAGTCCGACCGGTGAAATGGTCGAAATATCTTGGGTTATATGGGGCACTTTCTTTACTACCTCGACCTAGATATACGGAAAAAAAGCAGACTTAAACATCTTCACAAAAAAAAAAAGATCCGAAAAAGAAAATAATCTGCGGTCTTCAACAAAACATCTTTTATTAATGACTTGCAGTCTAAGTACACAATATATATATATATATATATATATATATATACTATACTACCATCTTATATAACATGGTAGAGTCTGTGACCTAGGTTTATAGACAGAGTGAGATTTTGGAAGCAAGTACCTGATTGATATGGTTAATTTTTGTTGCAAAAGTGCGGAGGTGGGGTATTTGCGTGGATGGGTGCCTAAGTTTGTGTGTTATTGAATATTAGTATATTTGTGCATGGGCCGTTGCTTGCGCGTACTCATATACATATGTTTAGTGACATGCATCTTTATATATTTGCACATATTTCCACTGTCTGTTGGTGGGAAGAAAGAAGAGTGTGAGAAGAGCAAAGTGGATGGGAGAAGGGAAAATGAATTGTTGCAATCAGTATATCCTTTCCTAGGTTTAAGGTAGCTTAAGTTTTATATTTATTTGAATATGAAATGTCTGTTTCTTATGGGATTATGTTTAGCGATGATGATTATTAAGATTAAAAAAATTATCACGTTACTTTCTGATTTATCTTCATTTATTTATTTTTTTCAATATGGTATGGTATAGTATTTACGCGCAGGTAATAAAAAAAGAAACGTTTTGGTCTAAATTCTCTGTCATTGATATTGAGAACTATTTAACAATACTCCAATATTTGGTCCTCCATCAACTTACCAAGTGAGCTAGTAAGAACCATGAAACTCTCTCTCACACACACACACACACACACACACACACACACACACATATATATATATATATATATATATATATATATATATATTCTTGTGTATGTAAGGACACTGTGAGTACATGAATTTATAATGTTCAGATTTTCTGTCCAGTTGAAATATATGATTTATAGAGGACTTTCTTAGATGCACTCGATGCAACGAAGTTTGATACCCAGATTTTCATATGTAATAAAGTAGCTTCTGAAGAGCGTTTTTGTGGGTTAATTGACTACTTTTATCCCTCCAGTTATGTTTCAACTTGTCTCTGCCTGATGAGTCAGTTGGCCGACTTCTTGAACACTAATGATAACAAATTCCGTTGAATACACATCAGCCGAATATTTCGCTAGACAATTTGGGGGGAATTCCACCTATGTGAGACAAGACATCTGAGATTATGTGCTCTTTCAAATTAGCAATTCTCTCTCAAATGCATGCAACATTATGACTAACCTGAGCAGAGAAAATGTAATATACATTTTCAGTAAAGTCTACAAAATGATCAAATAATTTTGAAACGGATTTTAAACTTTAAATTTCCATTTCGAATATATACATTTGCATAACAAAGCAATATATATATATATATATAGAGAGAGAGAGAGAGAGAAAATGTGTGTGTGTGTGTGTGTGTGTGTGTGTGTGTGTGTGTGTGTGTGTGTGTGATGTCGTATAAATTCCACAAAAATAAAACTAACACTGATATCTCATTTTATAAGATATAATTACCAAAATTGCTTGTTAGCATATTGAAGATTAAATTTTAACTCAGCCAGTTGGAGCTGTAAAATACACCGACTACGTGTCTGCAGAAGTGTTATACCTCTGAACGAGTCTCCTGGATATGACAATAAAATATCTGAAGATGAGGCCCCACACCTGGAAATTTGGAGAGTATAGAGTACCCCTTAATTGCTATTACTTCCTTGTTTACTCTGTAACGGAGTAGTATTACATGTTAGGATCTTCACTATGGGTTCAATAAAAATGTTTATTAATTCTCTATACTTGAACCTATTACAGTGTATGTAAAATTGACTGTTAAATTGAATCATTTGTGCTAAATCGCAATGCATTAAACCATTCAAGAGAGAGCAAAGGATTAATGTTGAATAGAATAACTAATGTTAAATAGCAATACTTAAAACAATTCAACTGTAAGCAAATAAATATGTTAAAGTTAGATTGCAATACTTTTAACCACTTACCTGGGAATAAATGAAAGAGTTCCGTCTGATTTAAAAAGTGTTACTCTTATGTCCACGGGAAAGGGCATAAATAAGACAAACACGTATTATTGGAGAAAAATAAAGGTTACAGATAACAGTGAAATAAGTAACATCATGTCGCCTGTTTAGACTTCTTACCTCCTCACTGAATGGATTTCAGTCAAATACTATATCTTTATTGGAAGATTTCATTGTGTATCGAAAAAAGGGATGATACCACTACACTGCCCTTCTTAGATTTACTCCGTATGAGTATTTTTTTTTCTTTTCAGATTAACTTCCATTATTTCCGTTAGTGTCCGTTTTCTTTTTGACTCTGTCCTTACTTCTGGAGCTGTTTGGGATGCTGGCATATCAAATGGTTGTTCTTTCCGACATTCAAGTGCCATTTTCTTACCTGGTTAAAGAGCCTTTTATGCTTAAATTTCGGTCTTATCACCAATTCTTTTTTCAATTATATCCATTTCCTTGTATGTTTTGTTGTTCTGGTACGTGGAGTATATAACTTTTTCACAAACTTCATAATATTTATTTGTTTCTTTGTTCAAAAATGCCCGTTCTTGGCCTCGGTGCTATTAGTTTTTCGAAAACCGACCTGATCTTTCTAGCAAATATCACCACGGTAAACGTCATATCTGGTGGAGCATTTTTATTTGAAGTGAGCCTGTAGACTTGCAAAAATTGTTGTATAGTTTTGCTGAGGGCGTTCCTTTTGCTTTCTTTTGCTCTCCCTAAAACATGTCTACGCAACGTTCCGCCAGGTCGTTATTTCTTGGGTGAAATGGGGCGGTCGGGACGTGTTCGACCTCAAAAGTCTGGCAAAAATCATTAACTTCTTTGAAAGTAAATAGTGTCCCATTATCGGACACAATACACTCAGCAACACCGAACCTCGAAACTAATTCGTGTTGAAAATTATTTACTATTTCCTGTTTTTTTTTGTTTTTTCTTTTTTTTCATTTCAAAATATCTGACCACTTTGAAAAACTCTCCACCACAATTAAATTATAATAGCTAGCAAGTGGGCCGGCAATATCTGTTTGGAGTCGCGACCACGGTTGCTCGGTTTTTGGCCAAGAACTAACTTTTATTGGTGGTGCTTTAGATGCTTTACAGGACCTTACAGTTCTCTGTGTCCTTGTTCATCTTTGTCCAGTGAACAAAATCCTTCATCAGATTTTCATCATTGAAATTCCCGGATGTCCAACATGGGATTCTTCAAGGATTCTCTTCTGGAGTGATATGGGTATTACAACTCTTTTGTCGCACATTAGTATATTGTTACAGATCGAGATCATGTCTGTTTTTTGTTCGTTCTTGTGTTTTATTCTATCATATATTTTATGAATTTGTCGTCCGACGCTTTCCTCCTGGTTTTTTCAAGAGTAACAGGAAGTTCCTGTACAGTGTTGCATATGTATTTTTGATCTCCACATACTCCCGTTGGCAGGAAATTTCTGTGTCTTCTAATGGTTTTTTTGTATATTGGAATCAATTTTGCTGTTGGAAGAAACTCCATTTTAAAATTGTAGTTCAGGAGAATGGTTCCCCATATTTTCAGCCTATTTGCCATTTGAGTTGGCAGACTCTTTTCAGAACGATATATAGTGAAAAAAATATTTTGGCGTACTTGTTGTGTGAAATATCTTCCATGGATAAATCTATGGAATCTTTTAACAGTAAATATAATCCCGATTGATAGTTTCTCAATCTGAGTAATTTTAACCACTGTGAGTAGCGTTCTAGACACGTGATCAATATCGTTTAACAGATGGGTCATCCATAGGTTGCAAGCGCCTATACCATAAGACCTAGCATCACTAGCCATAATATACTCTTGTTTTATTTTGTAAAACGGCCAGGAATATATTCGATTTGAGGACTTCCTTATTTTTTTCGAATGCTTTCAGACACTCGGTTGTCCAAGACTAATCCTTTCCTTCTTTTCAGTAGTTCATTAATAGGGCTCGAACGTTGCGCATATTTGGTACAAAAACATTGTAATACTTGGTCAAACTGAGTAAAAATTGAAGTGAACTTACATTTTCAGCGGCCGTATGTTGTTTTTTTTTGTTTTGTTATTTTTATTTTTATTTTTATTTTTTTTGCACTGGCTTGTTCTGGATCAAGTCTCCTTGCCCTCCTTGACGAAAATCTGGCCTAAATACTTAATTTTCTTCACGAAGAAGTCGCACCTCTCGTCTCATTATTTAAAAGCGCCATATGTGATTCTCCTTAAGACTTCATGTAAACTTTTGTGTTGTTAAATGTTCACATTGTTTATTTGATTATCATCTGGGTAGGCCACCGTAAAATGAGGTCCGCTTAACATAATGTCCATGATTTTATGGAAGGTAGCTGGAGCGAAACATAACCTGAAAGGCTATCTCACGAACTTATACATACCCCAACGGTTATTAGATGTTAGGAATGCCGAACATTTTCGTTCACTAGTAGTTGCAAGTATGAGTCACAAGTCGATTTTTGAGAAAATCTTTCCGCCACAAAGTTTTAAAAAAACCTCATCAAGGCTCGGAGGAGGATAATGGACACTTTTTGAAGCATTGTTAAGTTCAGCAGAGAAATCCGCACAGACGCACATTTTTTTTTTGGTTTCCTTCTTATAGACTAAAGCGAAGGCCTATTTTCTCTAGTAATCTTTCGAGAGTATCTCCATACCTTCAAGTCTATCCAATCCATTCTTTGATTTTACTCAACGAAGCGAAGAGGGAGTTTCTTTTTCTGTTGTAGAGTAACTTTTACTATAGTTCAACATAGGTAACATTATATTACATCTTCCCAGGCCTCCCGAGAAACTTCAGGGAATTTTGCGTTTAGCTCTTTTTGTAAATGTCGGCCTCATTGGTAAGACTTTCAGTATTTTTTACAGAATGAGTCTATTAGAATATCGTACAGTTTGATTTTTTTCCATCATATCAGCCTCCATTAGATTGTTTGTGTTTCTCATCACACACATTTTTAGTTTCAGAGTTATTTCATTGAACATGACATTTCATATTATTTCACCTTCAAATTTTGTTTTTGCCCTGTTATGCTTCTTGCAATTTTGTTTGTCCGATATATTGTAGGGTTTTCTAATTAGTTTCAAGCGTCTACATTAATAATCGATAGCTCCGAACTTCAGTCCAAATGTATTCTTATACTTTTATTTAGAAAATTTCCTGTTGTTTCGGCCTTCTAACGAGTCATTCTTTGTGACCTTAACAAAGTTATTCTTCCTTCTTCTACTTTGCAGTGCGTGCTTTTGTGGCTTACTTTTTTTTTTTTTTTTACAATTGAGGCATTTTTTTTGTCCTATACGAGCAATCTTTATACCAATGAAAATCTCCACAAGCGTAAAACGGATTAGGGGTTACAATTCTGTTTTGCTTGTTTCTTTTGGCGAATACATTTTTTTTTCATCTGTGACACGCAACTATCATCAATATTCTTGGAGTCTTGGCGTACATTAACGAATTTTTCTGTCTTCTGCGATTCGTTGAAGTGTCAGATTTGGTTCGTTTTCTTGTTTATTTTGAACTCTTCTTAGAATGTTTGCATCTTTATTTGAGACTAATCATTGACAAAAAATTAAACGCTTGAAATTATTAGAACTTAAGTCAGCAAGAGTAAAATCATCACAGTGCTTGTTGACAATATTTGCGAATGTTGTGTAATATTCGTGACTTTTTTTTCTTATAAATTATAACATTCCCATCTTTTATGGAATTGAGACGTTTTGGGACTGAACAGTTCAGAGCGAAATTTAACGTATTCACTGAGTGTCAAATCACATTTTTTTTCCGGTAAAATGTAGTTACCATATTTTGTGTACTCTGCTGTTCCTAATTAATTAAGAAGTAAGCGAACCTTCTTAAATTCATCTCAGTTTACACCGTCTGTATTGTACAAATCTCCGTACCTTCCAAAACTTAATGAAAAAGTTAAGCCTTCTTCGGAGGCATAAATGAAATTATCAATGGCATTCCATATGGCATTTTGTGAAAAAGAATATTCATTTACCTAATTTTGTCACTCTTAGCTATTTCCAACAGAATTTTCTGTTCCTAATTAATTCGTAGAAAAATCTCTTTGAAATTCCTTTATCTCAAATCAGCCTGTTTTTGAATTTCTAACAGTTATTCTTCAGTTCTTTTTTGTCAGGCAATTTGTTGCACTTGTTGAAATTTAACTATTTCAAGCATTGCAGCTTTGAAATCGTTTATTTTTAATTATTTTTTTACGAAAACCCCCCTCAAGCTTCGTCTCAGAAATTTAAACAACAAAAACCCTCCTCAATTTAGGGGTTTTGTCTTTCGTTCAATCATCTAAATTACTATATCGGACTTGTTTTTTTTTAATCCTCTAGTAATTTGAGTAACTATTTCCAGTTAGTTTTTTTCTCTTTTTCTTTTTTACGTTAAGTTATAAACATGAACAAACTGAATTTTAATGCCGTTTTTAGAACAACAGTAAATAAATGGCATGAAATCCTTTAAACGTTTGTTTTTTTATGGAGGTTTTACTGTAATTCTTTCGAATTATTTGTTTATTTAGACGAATAATTTTATTTCTTGCAGGTCTTTTTATGCATCTAACGATTCACGGAATGTTGTTTTGCGCACAGAGTACGTCTTTAAAAAACCAAATCTGAATTTCTCCACCGTCCAGTTGGCAAAATGGCGTAAATTTTCTCTTAGATAATTATTCAATTCTTCTACGTGAAATTCTTTTTAGATCTTCAGACGTCAAATCCTTGTTGGGTAGGGTGGGGGGATTGTTAGTTGGTACACAAATATCTTCCACGTGAAAACATTTTTATATCGATTTCTCGAAGCTGTGAGCCAAGTTGTTATGTTCTCAGGAAAGGGCATAAATAAGTTCGACAAACAAAAATTAAGATATGAGAATAACATTCATATATAAGAGTAAAATAAGTGATACAATATCGCCAATTTGCTATCAATCCCCAGAGTGGATTACAGTAAAATATTGTATCTTTATTGGAAGAGTCCATTGATTGTCGTAAAAAGGGATGATACTACAACAGTTACCTACAAATTATTCGTTTACAAATAACAATATCTATTATTTATGAACAAACAATATTTGGCATCAAAAGCCAACAATTATTGATATATTGTAAAACACAACCAACCATTAAAATAAATAAATCGTCATTGGCTTAATCTCCAGACAACATCATTTTACTTTCTAAGCTTCCCCGAAGTTCTCTTTGTGCAAATCCTAACCCTCAGTGGATCTTTGGTGTTTTTTTAAGTTTTGCTTATCTCTCGTTCTACGGCCAACCACATTTGGAGTGTAGATGTTAGCGAATGATGTAGTCGCAGGAAGTTTCTCATAGCTAAGACGAGGGTTTCTTGTTTCTGCGGCATGTCTAAGAGTCTTGTTACCAGAAGTTAAGTCTTTTAGAAGCCACGCTCTCGAAGTAGGGAAGTAACAATTTTCCAGGCTCTTGATGTAGGTTTTCACGTTGAATTTGAAGCCGTATGGGAATATGAATATAAACATGGCGTTACCATCACACGTACAATTCCAAAACTGGTCTTCTATTTTCATCAATATGAATATAAATCTATCCTAAATTTTACACTGAAACACTGTAAAATCGGCGTATGGAAAGTTCTAGCGTGAATGCTGAACAGTACAGCTTCCCGTTTTCTAATTTCTGGGGGAGTAAATTGATTCAAAGTGTTGGTTTCCAGACTGACAGTTTCCAGGTGACTGTTTTGCTGCACAATAGAAAAAACTTAAACAAATGAAGTGCATGTGGGAAATCAATAATTTAAAATGGCAAAATCTTTCCAATTACTACCGGTATATAAACTAAAATAAACTAATTTCTACTCTCCCCTATTAAACCGCCCCATCACTGTAAGTTTCATGTATTATTGTAAAACAATACGATGGTCAGTTGAAACTATCACAATTATTCAGCTAATAAAACCTCAGTAGGGGGAAAAGACCCCATCAAAGACGAGCGTTATTTCCTCTCAGTCTTCACTTGATATCTGTTAAAAAAGATTTCTAATATTAGCATTTCTGCTTAATGGGAGGAATTTAAAAGCTGCCCAATCGATCGGAGCAAAGAAGACGCCAACAATAACCTTGCAATAGTTTTCTAACTCACTTTTACCTTCCTTATTTTATATCCTTTTTAACAGAACTACGATGGACGTTATAACCACTTTCGTTTTACAGGAGCAATTTAAAAAGAACTGGTCTCATATGATGATAATATGAAACTTGCGACCCAGAAAAAGCCACGGAAGGTTGAGTAAAATTGATTTAGGTTTTATTCAGCTCTAGTGACCTTAGATAGATAGATAGATAGATAGATAGATAGATCATTTTTAGTACTTGAGAAATTTCAATCTCCATGGAATTTCATCAAAAGCTTTTGGAAAATATCCGAATGGAGATTCTTTTTTGTGGTAGTGTGGTTTGAAATTTTCAGGTAGTTATTTTTAACTAAAAATTTTCAAACGATTGTTGTTTGAGTATATATATATATATATATATATATATATGTGTGTGTGTGTGTGTGTGTGTGTGTGTGTGTGTGTGTGTGTGTGTATTTGCCAACAGTTGGAAAAAAACTGGCACACACACACACACACACACACACACACACACAAGAAATAACTGTAAGTAAAATTCTAAACCACAGTAACACTAATAGACATACATATCAAATAGTAAAGAGCAATTAGGGGCAAACTGTCAAAGGTAGAAACTCTTGGAGAAAAGAAAAGAAGATAGTGACTATTATATAAACCCATAACCAACTGAAAACCAATCAAACTTCAAACATGTCTCATTGACTACTCCATTCTCAAGGCCTTGTGCGATATACGTTCTCTTGCTAAAGTAAAATGCTTGAAACATACACTTATGTAAGAAGGAAATAAATATACAAATATCTATCAAAAATATAAATCTTCTCGTTAGCTTATTGATTTTAATATCTATCTATCTATCTATTTATCTATCTATCTATCTATATATGTATCATTTATTTCGTTTATCCAATGAGGAAATAAAAGTAAATACTCTAAAATGAATTGGTCCACAAGTGAATTTGCTTTTAGGGTTGTTATTTTTCTTCAACAAGTTTTTATGCTATTTTAAGTTTCAGTAAATGGTTTCTTTTAGTGTATCCAATATTCTTTTAGTAGCGACTGTTTTTATTGGGTTGTGATTATTTTAATACACACACACACACACACACACACACACACACACACACACACACACACACACACACAATCACTACGGAGGAGTGTTAGTAGATAGTTAAATTGTATGGTATATAAACTATAATGATGATTTAGTGGGATAAAAGTAAAAAAGGAGGAAAACCAAAAGAAAATGAAAGTATATACACATAGATGGATACGAACACAAACGTAGACACAGAAACATACAGAATACACTCTTGTAAAAACTAAAAGAAAGAACGAGAGAGAGATAGAGAGAGACACAGAGAGAGAGAGAGAGATATCATTTGCAGAGACGAAAGTTTTCTCACGGACAATTAACTCTAATTCGACATTCACACACACAAATCCTTGAATTATAACAACCAGAGCCCTATAAAAAAAAGTAGCCACTAAATAGAAAAAAAGCAAAAAAAAAAAAAAAAAAAAAAAAAAAAATGAAAAAGAACACAAAAATAAATCATTTACTTCCTGAAGAAGATGTAAAACCTTAGAAACACGTGTTGAATTAGAATAAAAATCCTAAAATCAAATCCTCTTCTGGACATATATATATATATATATATATCATGTCGCGCTGGTAGCACGGATATCCCTGACCCTCCCTCGCCACTCCTCTCTATCGTTCATCGCCCTAGGCAGGTCTTCAGGACAACATCCCGTATCCTCACATAGCTGCTGAATGTATGTTCGTGCTAGTCGTCCTGCTTTTGCACGGCCATGTGTGGGGGTCCATAAGAGTATGAATTTGAATTTTAGGTATGTTTGGAGACGGTCTACTGTTCGAGACGGGGGTGGGGAGGGCTACTAATTTCATCATTTTTTCTTTCTCTTTTTTTGGAGGGGGTGCTAGCCCTCTCCACCCCCGTCTCGAACAGTAGACCGTCTCCAAACATACCCAAAATTCATTAGTAAATAAACGCTAAAAGGCAGAGGAATGATTTGAACTCACGAGCCAACAGAGGAAAAATGTTCCAATATTGGTCAGTATGTCTCTAAGTCCTATTAATTTAAAATGCTGAATTTTACAAAATGTTATTCTGTATTTTTGTTTGTAAAATATTGCTTAAACTGTGTGTTTTAAATGTAAAGACACGCTTACTATAAACCAAAATTGAATATATGACTCTGTCCAAATGTCAGCGAACACGGCAAAACGTTTTTGAATATTTTCTAAAAGTTTAAAAATCTCAAAAAAGAGAAAGAAAAAAAAATATATATATATACATATATAATCATATTTTTTAGGTGTCGCCTGTGATTAGATTTGAGAAGTTGGTTATATATGAGGCACAATACAAGGATCATTTGCACGCTAATAAACTTGATTTTTTTTATATCCAATAAGGCTTAAGAGATATTGAATCTACTTTTTGAAAAAAAAAAAAAAGTTGTTTTAACTTTTCTAAGAATAATGTGTATTTAATGCTACCAATGACAGGCAAAATATTTTCAAGTTATAAACGTGATTTAGTATTTCTAACATTGAATAGTCACCGCTAATATCAATTTCAAAATGGATAATGTCGCTCTTCGGATAACTTTCTAAATTAATAATAAAACCTGTAAACAAAACAAATGAATAAATAAATAAATAAATAAAACCAAAAAAAGAAAACGATAAACAATTTGGATCAGAAATATATGATAAAGCAAAATGATTTTTAAAATATGATTTTAAAGGCAGAATAAGTAAATTTGTTACCTAATAAAGCTTGAAACGTTATTATTTTTAGTTTTTCCGAGAAATCTAATAGATAAGCTATGGCGAAATGGACTTGCACAAGATACTTTGACGAGATACTTACAGAGTACGCACATGTACATACATACATACATACATACATACTGAGTGACATTCTACCTTGGTGGAATTTCTCAACTACTAAATATAGCAACAGTTTTAATGAACCATATATTAATATCAAACATCTTTAATAGAAAACATTTTCTATTGGGGAAACGTTACTGTTTAACCTTCTTCATATAGCAGATTATAAAATAGAAAGTATTTTTAAGGAAGCACGTGTTGTGTAATTTTTATCGTCGTAGGAAATGTGTTAATACCACACAACGCTAATACACTCAAGAAATATGAATACAACTATTCTCCTTCCTGCTATGTATAGATAGTAGGATAGTCTGTGTTTGTTAACATTGTTAAGAAATTTGGTCAAGGAGATTGAATAGTAGTTATTAAGACCTGTTAAACCCCTCTTAAATGTTGAATTTCAGTAGCCTTCCCTTCGTGAAAAGGGTTAGGTAAATACATATAATGCAAAGTTACAGAAGACTTTACATCTCTCAAATAGTTAGAGAGAAATAAACGGAACTTAAGAGTTCTTGATTAACTTGAAAAATATAATATACACATCAGACTATCAACACAATAAGTATTTTTGAATATATATATATATATATATATATAAAAATATATATATATATATATATGTGTGTGTGTGTGTGTGTGTGTGTGTGTGTGTGTGTGTGTGTGTTGATAGGAAACACTATATTACAAACCACGCTATGTACAAATACAATCAACACGTACAACAATCTGAAATTTAAATATTCACACATAAACTATCTCAAAGGAATGCTACTTTACTTTAAGTATTCTGAATCAGATTGATCAACTCTGATAATAACAAAGTGGATTATCCTAGGGAGAAACAAATAGAGCACGTCAACTGCAAGTGTTTACTGCCATAATTCAATCGAAAATTACACAAACAATGACACCACTGTCACTCGACAGGGGATGTTAAAATCAGAAATCAAATGGAATACCGAAAGCACGTGTTATGTAATATACCGAAACGGATTTCCCTAGTGAAAAAAATTTAACACGCTCATACTTCCAGTACTAATAATTAATAACCATTTGGATTGTGTGATATTAGAATAAACATAAAAGATATTTTCAAAATATACTGCTAAATGTATTTTACAAGCTCAAACTCTGCTTTCATTTTCAAATTTTACATAGCTCTTTATATTTTCAGATGGCGGTATCCAGTTTTATTAATCTAGTTTGTCATGGTTTCCAAATCATAATGAGTTCCATTTTTTCATCTCTTTCATCCAATCTGAAAATGATTTTAGCAAGTAAAAGAACGCGGATTTCATTTTAGAAATTGATTTTATTAAAATAGATTCCATCATGATCATGATCATCATCCTCATCCTCATCATCATCATCATCATCAAAGAGAGCAAACATCATGGATTTCATTGAATTTCTCTTGTCATCCGTCCTAGTCGGTCATCACTCTTGGCTGGTGTTTTGTGTTCACTGTGACACTTTGAGCCGAAAGTAAGCAATATTCGAATATACAAATATATTTCCAGTGCAGTCTGCTCGATAGGAGACAAGAAAAGTCGCTTCAAGTTAGAAAACCTAGCAGTCAATTTAGTTTTGTTAAATCAATTTTACCAGCCGTCTATGTCGTGAGAATTCTACCCATACTATCATTCTGTGAAGTGTCACGTACTCCTCCTTATGCGACATAGCCTCAAGTTGTTTTGTTTTTGCCCTTTTCTCCTCTTGTGGACCTGTCTAGGGCTCATCTTCTTCAATCCAAACTTTCAGAGAAATACTGAACTGCTTTGGGGTGTCAGTGCAAAGATGAAGTTGCATGAGCCGCGAACGGATATCATCAATATAAGTTTTTATCAACTCGGACAATAATGATGTGTTTGGATGTCGGTATCAATTTGAGAACGTCACTTATGTGTTCGCAATTACTTTTCCAGCAGAGCCCACAATGTTTTACTTGGATCGTTTGTGAGACGCGTCGTGAATAACTCTTCTATTGGGTGCTGCTTCTATGTTTTGTTCATAACAGCATGGAACATCTTCACGTAGTTAACATCTGGCTTTTCCTCCACGCCTTTCGTTCCAGTCTAAGTAGGATATTTGAGATGGACTTTAACGGATAGCGTTTTAAAGACCATATTTGCAAAACCACATTTACAGAAAACTGGGTCAACATTTGCAAAGGAAAAATGCGGCCTGCAATTGACAAGTTATCGACCTTATGGAAATCCGACCTCAATGATAGATTTTAAAATTCTTCAATGAAATAAAAAAAATGCATGGCTATCGTTGATTAAATAATCTGTGAAATGATATGAAGCAAAAATACTAAATTATTCGCTAATCAATATGATAACCATTGTCCACTTATTTCTGTCAATCACGTTATATGAGAAAGAAACAATGAAAACTGGTAAAATATTTAGCATTTACCACGATTCTAATCACAAAAGTAAAAACGTCATTTACTTACAAGATTATATACGTTGCTTTCAACAATATATTTAAAAGAATAAAGGGACATTTTAAACAACTACAAGAAAACAGTTTTATGATTATAATAGAATTCTTTCGATACAGCATCTTGAATTCTTAACAGAATGTTAAATCTTAAGAGATGGAAAATACACTATCATAAAAACTCATCAACAACTATTTCGGAAGCTATTATGATTCTTATAGAAACACACGGTGATAAATGAATTCAAAATGAACAGCTAAATAAGCAAAGGTATATGTGATATATTGAATTAAAATCTGTATTATTGGATAGAAAAATTCTCGCTGACAGAAACATGTCCTATCTCAGTGAGTGTTTACTACATGTAGCTTCCTGCATTACACGGTTATGGTACATAGGGTTTATCCTATAATCAGCAAAAACAGAAACGCCTCATTTTTGGTCAACTTTTCGTGAATGAGAATCCTTTAAAAAGTCTTCCGAAAACTAATTTCCTGACAATGATCTAATGTCAAAATTTATTGAGAAAAATACAAAGTAAAAATTAATTACAAAAAATCTACTTCTATCCTTTCAATTATTTAAAAGATTTATTGGGTTGAGGATAACCACAAAACGTAAAACTATGAGTTGTTATCTTATGAGTCAATCTAACGAGATTAGATTGCTCTAACGTTTTTATATTGAATTTTAGTTGTTTTCTTTTTATGAATTACAGTTCAGTAAAATTCGTTCATTTTCCAACAATATATATATATATATATATATATATATATATATATATATGTGTGTGTGTGTGTGTGTGTGTGTGTGTGTGTTTATAATTCCCTTTTTCTTGATAAGAAAGACACCGAAAGATGAGAAACAATTCATCATTGAGTGGTGAACGATGGAAAACATGAGTGGGTACTAATATGTCAGTCATGGAATCGGTAAACAGAACACCAAGAATCTTTACACGACAAGTTTTTGTGTTTTCAGTTCTTGAGTCAAAATTTTCTGTAGAGTTTTGTTTCAAATAATTTCTTTTTGGCATTATATCCGCTTCCAGAATTTGAAGTTGAGTGTTATAAAATGCTCTAAGTCGGAATTTCTAGCGTTCCCGTTGTTTCAGGTTTTCTTTAACTAAAAGTATTAAAACGATTCCTACTCTAGGCTCCAGTTGCTGCTATTTGATATTAGATTCACCGAGTCAAATTTTCCATGGAAAAATCCGTCCCCAGTGTCTATTTATAATCGTATTTAGAAAATGTTGTTTTGAGAAATGTAGCCAAAATGAAGTTTTAAATATGTCTAATTTTGAAATTTTTAATGTTAATGAAGATGTGGCACAGTTGAGCAACTTAAATGGTTGTGATGCAACTAATTTCAAGGAATTTCAAAAACAAATATGAAGCCAGACAAGAAAACTTTTGAACAAAGTGTTTTGCCGAGAAGCAACATTTTCCAAATAGATGACAAAAGTATTATTGCTCTGACAGCAACAATGTAACCATTCCAAACAACTACAATAACATGGTTGTCAATAATGTGGAGGATTTTAATTAATCAACAAAGATAAAAATTATACACACTTGTAAATAATGAGAGGAAAAACAGAAAGGATGCTGAAAAGGAAGTAGATTTACAAATTATCTATCTATCTATCTATATATATATATATATATATATATATAACAAAGTTAGTCTACAATACGAACTTGTATAACTCTCTCTCTCTCTCTCTCTCTCTCTCTCTCTCACACACACACACACACACACACACAAACACACACACACACACACACACCATCCATCCCTATCATTCATCGCTCAAGCTAGGTTTTCTAGATAGCATCTTGTGTCTGCACAGACCTGATGTAAGCAAGTCATGGCTGCTCGGTCAATACTGTCATGTTCATAAGCAGGAATCCATATGAGAAATATTCAATAGAAGTTCTCTGCATGTCATGTTTGCCTTATTTGAATAGTTTGTGAGATGGAAAGCAGATGGCATTGCAGCTGTTGTTTTGTGGAGTGTTGCTTCCAAGATTTGTTCAAGACATCACGCAACATACTTGTGTTGTTCTTATCTACCTTTTTCTCTAGTAGTTTTGTAGGCGTCTATATAGTGATTTCATATAGGAGTATGGACACAGCTACAGCTTGGAAAAATACCGTTTTGTTTAATCCAATAGATCAGACTTTTATAAGATCGATAACCTGTCAATAGCATTCAACTCCTTCGCTAGATGTCTGTTGACATCACTTTCAGTAGATTAGACATTGCTGACGATTTATGTGAGTTGGTTCACTAATTTTAGAGGCTTGTCACTTGGAGTGGAGGTGGCTCATTTTGGTATAAAATGCGTGTACAATTTTTTTTTTATAGACAGATAAACCAACCCATTTTAAAGGAATTGCAAGAAGACAAGGAGCAAAAATGTTGCTATATCATGAATAGAATACAAAACAGCAAATGGTAAACTAGAAATTCCACCAACATCGATCATCGAATGTCGTTAAATGAATAAATTCTCAGTGGAAATTCTAAACTTCATTACGTGAGCTATGGATAACTCATGATTAGAACTTACAGCACCAAAGTGGTTTCTTTCAGAAACTTATTTTCGCTATGACTATTCTTGTACTAATAGTGCTGTTCGTTTATATAGTAAGAGAATACAAAAGAAGGCTGCAAATTTGCATAATCGAAGGACAAGGTAAACGGCTCATGTACACGAACGATATTAAGATATTTGCAAAGGAAAAATAATTAGAAGGCCTGATACAAATATTTAGAATCATAAACTAAGATATAGTAATAGGATTTGGAGTTGAACAATGCCCAATACTCTCAAGGAAAAAAGAAAAGAATAACAACTGGAGGAATAGAACTAATGGGTATTCAAATAATTGGTGGAAAAGTAGCAAGTACATGGGAATATTAAAAGCAGACACAATCAAGTAAACGAAAAATAAATGAGTACTTCAGAAAAAAGGATATATTTTCTATATCAAACTCTTCGGTAGAAAACAAATCATTGGAATTATTATTTTGGCAGATTCAAATGTAGTATCCTTTTTGTTCATCTTAAACCGGACAATAGAAGACTTCAGATATATGGATTATAGGACAAAGAAATTGATGACGATATACCAGTCCTTATACACAATATAAATAGTTTTTATGAGACAATGAAATAAGGAAGAAAATAGACTCGTAAACATTGAGGTCGTATGAATGCAGGAATTCATAAACATGAAGAATAAATAAATGAAAACAAAGATAGGTTTATTGCAACCTCCAGTATCAGCAAAACACAATTAACTTAAAGATAAAATCGAGATAACAAAAATAGGAAGAAAAACGTCTGTATGGATACTTGAAGCGATAAAGAAAGGGAATTCCAACAGAAAACAATTCCATCAGAACTAAATATATGAAATCAAATATTGTTAATGTGTTTGAGAATAGAAAGTGTTGTTTTTGTGGTGATAGAGATAAAGCAGTCAAATGAATGCAACAAACCAACACTAAAGAACTACAAGAGCGGAAATGATTAGATGTAGAAGATAATTCAAAAGGAATTGTTAAAGAGACTAAAATTCTAACATTCTGACAAATAGTGTATACTCTAAGTAATTTATCCAAGTAAATGAAACACGTAAAATTATTTGGATCATTCAGATACAAACGGATCACCGAAATCAAATAAGAAAAATGATTCATCTAATTAACAATAATAAAGGAACTCGTCATTTAATTGATGTTAATGTTGCAGAAAACCTTGGAATGAAAATAAAAGCTGAAAAGCTCGACACTTACCTGGATCTTTCCTAAAGGCTAAAAAACTTTAAGGAACAATAACGTGATGATACGAATCATTGTTGAGGGTTTTGAAATAGTCAGCTAGAACTTGGGAGAGAGACCGGAGATCCTGGGAATAAAAAGAAATATGGAGATTATGCAAGGCCATAGCACTACCCGAATCAGAAAGGATACAAAGATGAGTCTCGGATATCTGGTTTCACTCAGAGTCCAATAATAATAATAATAATAATAATAATAATAATAATAATAATAATGGGTATTCGCTACCAGCCACCGTAATATTAATAGGTTTTTCTTATCCACTTATGTTCATGATACCTTTTAAAATTGATCAAGCAAAACGTATTTAATCTAAAATTAACGAATACCGTAAGTAGTGTTCTTTTTAAGTTCTTATCTCTTATATAGTTAATTTATTGTAAGGTTTTTTAAACGCTGCCAGTCTATTTAAGTTTATTCATTTAGATTCCGGTGCGTAGGTATATGCGATTATATATGTGAGCATGTCTAATTCCATCTAATCATAAGGATATATACATATAGTTTCTATTTTGAGTAATAGCATCAATTTTTAGACTAATCCTCTTTTTCTGATTTCTATGATAAAAATCGTGCCATCTTTTTCAGATTTACCATTAATAACTTGCTTCTTGGTTTCTTTTAGTACTGATATTCTTTTCGATGGCGTTATATCCAGATTTGCGCACATTTGCTTCTTTTTTAATTATCTTTAGCAATAAAAGTGGGAACATCAAATAGATGAAAATCACTCGCATCCAGTTGTTTTAAAATTCAGGATGGAGATAAGCGTATGCTGATTGAATTAATTTAACGACTTCAATAAAATAACCAAAAATAAACGCCGCAACAACAAAATTAATTAAAATTATCATACACTTTGATCGCAATCTATTGTCAAATTAGATTATTTTAAACTTAGCTCTAAACAATATTTCTTTTATTTCTTGCTTATTTTTAAATATTGGCTCCAGACGAACGGATATTTCTGAGTCATTGCTTAATGCAATGGCAGAGAACATTTTTATATAAAAGATTTTGATAGTTTGTTTGTTTTTTTTTTGCAATTTATTATTTACAATATCAACAAAATCTCACTGATACCGAATTTAAGTTGAATATTATTAGATGCAACAACAGCATGTTCTCTTTACGACACGTTTTACTGAATCACGAGTTTTGATTAATTGATTTTAAAGGCATATCAATTCGAATAGGATTATATTATGACATGAGATTAAAGGATGCTATTCTTTGGACGTTTGTATTTACATTTTGTGTAGTTGATTTTATGTGTCTTTTTTGTGTACACCCAAATATTCTATAAACACAACTCTTAGTCACATTAATGCGACGTTATTTAGTACTACCAAACTGTTTCAGTGTGTCCGTTGTAGTAATGATAACGTTGGGATTCTTCATATATGCCAGGTCTCCATAAGTTGAGCTTCAACATTTCATACATATCTAAGGCACCAATTTTTGGTGGTGTCTTACTCCTCAAAGAAGGCACATTCAATGTATTCCAAGCTTCATTGACAGGATTAAACATACATTTTGAAGAACCATTTACTTGTTGTTGTTGTTTTTTTTATATAATCACAAAACTATTAACAAAATTTGTATATCAAGATTATTTGGCACTATATTCAAATTAAATTTACTAAACCCATTAAAATAATCTTGCCCGATAAAACAGAAAATTTACGATAAATGTCTAGTTTTTCATTAACCTGTTTATTATTTTTTTGAAATAAATTGTTGGTAGATATTCACTAAGTTTAACTTCACGTCAAGTTTAAAAAACTGTCTATTGGCCAAGGCCTGATAATCATTACAATGTAAGGTAACCAACCAGGTGTAAATATCAATTTTGGATATGGTATTTGTCTTTAATATAGAAACTTTGTCATGAAATGGCAACCTTCTATCACCCGTTACTCATGTGCTCACCTCTAAAACCTAAAATAAAGGTCAAGAATGAAAACGGCGGCTGTTGGCACGATAGACAGTCTAACACAGGATTTGGGGATTAAAGTAAAAGGGTCAGTCTGTTAGTTAACTTACTTTACGATCTGTCAAAGAATATATTTCCCCTTGATCGCCTTGAAAATACCACTTCATGACATCAAAGTTTTGAGACAGATTAAGGAATAAGTATTAACATAGGCGTGAGTGACATTTTTCTGTCTGAGTTTTTCTTCCTGACATGAACGAGTCGAAATTCCTTTATTCCATCTTCCTCTCTTCGTCTCCTGTAATGGTCTTCGAGAAACGCGGAAAACATCATAATGTTTGAAGTAATATACTCAGAAATTTTATAAAAGTCTAGTTTAATCGGTATATATTAGTTTCTACTGATTATTTCAAAATCTAAACCACTCTAACGGCAAAATTTCCAAGAATGCTGTTATAACGGGTGTTTTCACTATTTCAATAAATCACATTATAAACATTTTCCTGTTCATTGTATTTCAAATTGGCAATGGCGGTTAGAGTCTAGTCTTCCACACATTTTATAGCAATGTCTCTTCACTAGTGAGTTATTTTATTGACTGAAGTTGTTTTAACTTTAATAAATGTAGCATCAT
The DNA here is from genome assembly GCA_963585895.1 of Sepioteuthis lessoniana. NCBI lineage: Eukaryota > Metazoa > Mollusca > Cephalopoda > Myopsida > Loliginidae > Sepioteuthis > Sepioteuthis lessoniana. The sequence goes on from OY757928.1 coordinate 69,723,468, forward strand.
TGATATAATGTCACTCTTTTGTATCTGTTTTACAGCGAAGTATTTTTGTTGTAGTTGACAGATACTTGTAGGGGTGTTGTATTTCTGTGTTATAGGTTGCCAGTTTGCACTTTGGTCAGATGTCAGTCGAATTAAAAATACAATTAAAACAGTAAAACATTCTATAAACATTATAATCAATAATTTCATGATATTTTATTTTAACTTTTTGCTCTTTGTTTTTTTTTTAATGGTTGATGGCGGTCAAAAATACTGTAAATTGATGCATTCATGAACATTATTAACTTTCGACTGTACTGACCTAATTTCGATTCTATGAGGAGAATCAAATGCCAATTCTGGAAAAGCTTAAATGAAACCTGCACATTAAAAGAAAGTTGACTTAAGAGGGGTTGGTTGGTTGGTTGGTTGGTTGAATTTTATGGCATATAAACCAATGAAGGATTTTTTAATACTAAATCCTTTTTATACATATATACTGAATATATGATTTGCTTTGGTTTGATTATATGGCATAAAAAACATTGTAGGTTACAATTTTATAAATATAAACAATTCTATTCCAAACAATTCATTTTAGCATAAGTTAAAATTTGATATGTCAAAACATTTCTATTTCAAACAATTCATTTTAACATGACAACACAGTTTACTTCTCTTTGACCTAAAGAGAGGACCCTATTAGAGTGAACCTGGAAATGATGGCAAAAATGGGTACTCTGCATTCCCCAAAGCTCCAGACTTAATGGTGCCTTACCATCAGATCGTTTAGTGTTATATTCATGACACTTGTTGAGGCAGTCTTCCCATCTGCAGACGTGTATTCAGTGTATTCTGCTGCCTCATCCGACTGGACCAAGTAGAGAAAAATATGATAAATAATAACAATAAAGATAATGATTGTAATAATTATATATTTCAAAATTTTATTCGATAGTAATACTCTTAATAGGTGTAGCAGTATATCATAAAATCCATAAGTATAAGCATTATTTTGTTATTTAGCAGTGATACTCCCTGCAAAAGAATGAACAATTGGGTTTTATAATTAATAATCTAAACATTTTGAGATAAGATGAAATGTTCCAATTCTTGCATGATTTTGAATTGAAATATAATGTTTTTCTTACCGTGATTTATATTTAACAATCTGATATTTAAAGTATTTCATAATAGTGCTATTGTAACATGGTATAGTAAAATGCCATGAAAATACTAAAAATGAAGTGATAAGTTCAAAACACAAATGATTGGTTATACAATGAAATAATTGAACTTTAACAAATGAAAACTGACATAAAAATACAGATTTTAAAATCTCAGGGTGTTGATATTTAATTATTGTTCGACATTTTTATTTTTATTTTGTTTTTATTCTTTATAACGTACAGATGGAGTAGACTTCGTGCTCTTCTAATTTTAACTAACCACACGCATACCATTACTAAGATACCTCAAGAGGTAAAAAAAATGAGCTGAGAAGAGAATAAACATGTAATCTATTGTGATTTTGAAACCAATCTCAAACAGAGAGAGCATAGAAAACGCACGACTAGGTTTTGGAAGGAATGGGCTACAGTTAATCCAACACACCGTAGACGTGCGGACCAACCCATAATAATTCTAAAGAAAGACCGGTTTTCTGTACTTGAAATATAAGAAATATCCATATTGGTCAGTCATTGAGAATATACGCAACAAGAGTTCCTTCCGATATCTTGATACACGAAACCTTTAAAACTACAGCATAAATCAACCTATATAACCAGACATCACGGCAACAACAATTTTGACACAATAGGAAATAAACGTTTTAATGATGATAGATAATATCATGACTAAAAATAAGTAAGTATTACATCACAAAGGAAGCAAGACAAGAACAAATTCAAGTTTAAAACAGAAATGTTGAATAAATTATTTTGAAATTATCCTAACAGACTACATCACTGAACCGAATCATTTAATTCATCCCGAAGAGAAGGTAATCAGTGAGTAAGCAAAATTCTTATAGTAAAGAAAAAAACTCAAACACAATGAAATGATACAAATGAGAGTAGAAAGCAGTAGCAGAAATGATATAACCACAAAAATTTCCGAATAGAGAATTCCCAAGTAATGTAAGCAAATTCAACTAAGATTTGAATGGATAACATATGAAGAAAAATTAAACCATCCAGCAGAAAAGAAAAGAAAAAACTTTGCGGAGAAAAGTATAAGAACAGAACAAATTTGAAAGGCAGAATGATTAAACGAATTTTCAGAAATTGAAGAAGTCAAAAAAGCTGAAATACATCTTGATTCACAAAAATTACACTCACGAAATTAGCAAAGATAAAGGCAGAAATACATTTGTGTAGATAATCTTTCAAAAGATCCTCATCTATCCAAAGCCGATTAGCCCAACTACTATATGAATATCTACGAGAGGGCTCGACAAAGACCATAAATAGGGATCATTCCAGTCAATTAATAGCTCATTTTTTTTCCAATAATTTAGAAGATCTTGCTTGAAGAAATAAAAGAAGAAATGTATTACACAATTTGAAATCAAATGCTATTCCCCCAAAACAAAAAAGGATATCACAAATGGACTAGAAAAAGAAATGACCTGCTACATTTAGACTAACACTTTCTAATATACTTAAACAGCAGGGGAAAAATACCCATCGCTTTGATTGAATTAAAAAAGCAAGCAAGATGATCCGACCAACATTGTTCTGTGACAGCCCACTAAAACCTCGAAAGACAGTAAGTAGACTGAAATGTTAACATTCAAGTATTTCCCGGGATATTCAAAAAATTTTAGTGGGGTTTGCTTCGTTGCTAAAGAGACCAGTACCATCTACGTTTCATCAAAATACGTTTTGATAAATGAAATGGATGCAGCAGACTTTTCTAAACTAAAACTTAGAAATGTCAAAGCCGTTGATGTTCTAAAATACTTCCTTTGAATTTTTGTGTATCCCATTGAAGTGTTCTTTTTCTTATAAAAGTTGTTGGTCATATATATGTCAGGATAAGAGATAATAATCAACCACTGTTGGCTGTTCTACTTTATGGTATACAAATGCAAAAGTCACAATGCATCTGACAGGCACCAATGGAAATATTGACTAGAGAAGACAAAAAATATGTGATGTATTGTTATTTAAAAAAAAATCATACAAAAGGTGATCATAGAAAAAGGATTATGGAGAGCTGAACAGAATCCATTATATTTAAAGCGACAAATCAAAGTCATTTGGACCAACCAAAGATTATTTTAAAGAAAAGGGATATTCTGACGTTGAGATATTAGAAAAATGCAACTTGTACATTGTGACGCTCATATTTAAAGAGAACCCATTAAAAGAATTGAAACACCAAATATTGAAAAGCCTAACAATCACAGAACTCAAGACCACAAAATCAATAGTAACTCAAAAAGACAGAAAAACAAGTTTAACGGAAAATATGGAAACAGAAAGAATACAGCAAAAATGCTGAATGAATAAATAACTTGAAAAAGAATGAGAAAAAAAATGAAGAATGCCCTGAGGCGAAAATCAACCTGGATTTGTTTAGAGGAACAGTCAAGAAAATACTGAATTGGAAAACGCAAGGACATGATGGCATGTATGAATTCTGGTTTTAAGAAGAAAATTCACGTCAATCCACTGCAGATTGTCTCTACAAGTAAATGAAGCAAGCAGAGCCAAAAGGATGACAAAAAGGGAAACAGACGTAATCTAGGAGACAAAAAAAGAAACTATTCACTGAAAATATAGACCAAAAATGTGTTTACTATGGTGTAGAAAATTCTAGCAGCGGTGATCAAAGAAGCATTAAATTGATTGCTTGTTTACCTAAGATTATTTCCGTAAATAACCTGCTATATTTATACCAACAAATACTCAATGTGACGAAAATGAAGTGAAAACTGTAGCCTTGGCATCCCATTAACAACTAGAAGGTCTACGAAATCCTCCTGAAAACGTGGGTAATAGTGACTGAAAATGTAGTAAATATCCAACAAATCCATGAAGTTCATCACGGTAGCCATGAAAAACAAGAGAAAAGAATTTATAGCGGAAGGAGACACCTGCTAGAGTTAAGAATAGATAGATAGATATATCATGCAGAGAGACTCACTGACACTACCGCTATTCATTAATAACAATGATGACACTCAACTACGGACTGAGAAGAGTACAAGGGGCTGCAAATTTACAAAATTGCAAGGAAAAATCATTAATCCCCTCATGTATGTGTATGATATAAACTCATTTGCTAAAAGTGAAAAATAAATGTATACACTCATACAAGCAATAAAACTATACGACAGCAATATAGAAATGGAATTTATCATTGTAAAAAGAACAATGCTTACTAATGAAAATTAGGAAAATATAAACAACTGAAGAAATACAACTACTTAATCAGGAAAGCAAAAGAACGCTGAGTAAGAAGAAAACTAATAAATACTTTGGAATTTGGAAAGCAAACATAATTAAACAAGAAAAGATGAAGGAAAAAATAAGAAAAGAGTAACCCAGAAGTACGAGAAAACATTTCTAAATTAATTTCTGCTGAATAAATATATTCGAAATGAGAATCACTGGGATAGTCTTCTATGTAAAATACTCAATAACTGTTCAACAATAAACAAGGCAGCAAGGCTGAGATATGTAGATTGAAATAAAAAAAAATTGATATCTGTGCACAAAACTTTATATCCTAGAGATAACACAGACACTCTGTATATATCAAAGAAAAGAAGGAGAAGGAAAACACGTAACATTAAGGATTGCGTTGAAACATAAATACGAGGACTACATTAAAAAGAGCAAAGAAAAACTAGTTAAAGTAATTAATAAAAAATTGTCTACAGATGTATGAAAAGTAAAGCAACCAAATCTTATAAATAGAAATGAGAAGAAAAACAATAGAATGGATATTCCAAGCGATAAATTGAGGACGATTCTTACGAAAAGACGTGAAAGACATAAAAATAGCTACGAAAAGAAAATATATTATTAAGAAAAAAACTAAATAACGACATAAATACAAATTACATTTAAGTGAAATATGATACTAAGCAAGAGAATGACAAGTAGAGGTTATGGGGAGAAAGAGATAAGATGATTTATTACATAATCAGCAAATGCACGAAACTAGCACAAAAAGATTAAAAGACAAGGTAAGATTGAGTAAAAAATGTTATCCACTGGAAACTAACCAAGATACTAAAACTATACCAATTACCAAACGGTATATGCAAAAACCAGAATCTGTCACAAGAAGCAAAATGAAATTCTCTGAGAATTTCAAATACAAACAAATTATTTAACCTCGGCGAGAAGATCAGACGAATAAACAAAAAAGGCCTTACTGTCTTTAAGATTTTACCTTTAAAGTGGACCATACATTAAAAAATAAGATTGACAAGATCTTTGAAAAGAATCAGTTTTTAGGGCTGTTGAAACGGCTCCAGGGGACTCTAAGTATTCCTTGGAGGAATTAGAGATTAATTGATCCATGTTAGAGGACTTTTGAGATCGGCCAGAAAAATGAAAAAAATCCCAGAGATCTGAGGAGACTTGTCGCTCAGACTCCAGTGAAGGATCACCGACAAACAGTGGAGTGGAAAAATATAAAAAGTAGCATAAGAAAATTATATTGAAAAAGTAATTAAACGTACTCGAAAAAAGGATAAGAAGTTGAAATACATCCTAAATCCCTAAAAGAACCCTCAAGGAAATTGTAAATTAGACGAACATGATTGAATTACTCACCTTGATTCGTGACAATTTAATTCAAACGGCGGTTCGAATACCAACAAGTGGCAAAAAAATATAGAATGGATCATGAAACACTAGCTTGATTGAGAAAGATCCTTGCATGCGACCCCAATCCACAAAAAGAATGCACCTCAAGCAACTATGAGCCAAAATTGTACGTGCCAATGGTGTGGAAAATCCTGACTACATAGGTAAAAGAAGAAACTTATTGGTTGCTTGTAAGCCACGGTTTACTTCCGGAAGAACAAAAAGGATTCCGAAATGTAATTAAAGTTAAAATTGATCTACTATTGATCGATTAACACATGATAGAAAAAGAACAAGGAGAAGACTAAAAACGTGTTAATAATAATAATATTAATAATAATAATAATATTTTTAAAAGCCCCAAAAACCCAGCTTTAGTCTTGTATGAGAGAAATCAATTAAAATGGAACTACAATTTGATCTGGTTTCGTGGAAACATTGTATATAGCCACTTAAGTGTTGATTTTTTTGCATGACTTATTTCTTTTTTTTTCTCTTCTGTGCTTTGTAAGATTTCTGTTGAAATTTTTATAATCAATTTTGCAGGTATAATAATAATAATAATAATAATAATAATAATAATAATAATGATAATAATAATAATAATAATAATTATTATTATTATTATTATTATTATTATTATTATTATTATTGATGTTTTTTATTATCATTATATTCAAATTTTAACCGTTGTATGTATTTAAGATTGGTTTAGTTAAAGTGCAACGTGGTAGAATGATGTCTGAAATATTTCCGGGAGCAAGAGAAACTTGTTAATATCACGTGCGCTATTCTTGAAATGAATAAAGTAAATAAAAAATCTAAGATGATCACTAATGTGTTCTCTTATTTATGAAAACATGACCACATCTGTGATAGGTGTGCAGATTTTACACAACCCCAAGTTTATATTTTGCCACAATATATTACCCATGATAAAAATGTCAAATCGAAATATAATGCTACGTGAGAGGCACACAGAAGGCCAGGGTGTCTTAATCTGCAGATGCTCCTATGATAGCCAACATGGGGGATCAAATCTGCATCTTGAAGATGCTGGCTGTTCTTTTTTCAGGAACACAAATGATGACCTAAGTAACCCATAAACCAGAGACGCCAGCACAAAACGTGGGCTAAGGAAGACAATAAACAAGCTCATCACTGTGATTTTAGGAGCAACTCCCCACTAAGAGGATGTAGGAAAAGGATTATAGAGATCTGGCAAGGTTGCATAAGTTTTCACAAGCTAAAGACTCACTGAACAAGTTAGGATAATTATAACAAAAGTTATCTCCCCTTGACCAATCATCGGACAGTTCATCTCCAGCTAATTGGTGCATGCTGAGATACAGAAAAGGACACTTCCTCAATGAAATCGGGAACGTAGCACGTAGGACTTTTCAATGCTCTCAATGAGTGCCTTTATTTAATTTTAACAACCGTTAGCTGTATTTATTTTCCACAAAAAATAAATTCCCTAGATTATTCCCAATACTCGGTGAGTGTTATTTTTCCTTAACAGTTTCTCTTTGTTACGTTAAAAACATAACAGTTGTTTTTTTTTCTGATCTTGAAATACTAGAAACATCCAAAGAAAACAAATAGTGAATCAAAAGAACAAGTATCTAAATCAATATAGGACACTCCAAATATTGACAAACAAGAACAATGTAACTGAAATGAACTACAAATTAATAACATTCAAAACACCACACACTCTAACCACACAGAACAAACACTAACAGAAGAAGAATTGAATTTAGAAATTTAAAGAGAATTATGTATGAACAAAAGACTACATTACCATCACTAAGAAATATAGACTGGAGAACAGTAAAGCGGAAACTGAAAAAAATAAACAATTTATTAAGACGCATCTCAACGAACAACATCAAGGAATTAAATGAACTAATCTATGCAGGAACAAAATTAGTCTGTGAAAAAAAAATGCGTTTACCCAAAAAACACGAACAGAAACTCAAAATCTGGTTGGAAAATTCGACTGGAAACGTAGATAAGAAATTTACGACAGCAAGCAAAAATAATCAAACAAAAGAAAAGCGTTGGAACGAAATCGAAATTGTAACGCAATTACAAATGGCAATAATACTCGAGGAAATAATCAAGAAAGTACTGGTGAAAGAAGAAAGATATTGCGACGGAATAAAACAATAAAGACCAAAAATGATATTTAAAAAGAGAAAAAAATTAGAAGCATGTAGGGAGTGAAATGGAAATAAAGAAAGCAAAAAAAAAATGTGGAACGAAAGTGGAACAAAGAAGAGAAGATAATTACGAATTGATACGAAGATGCAGATTGTTTACCGAGGAACCGATTGACAGGAGAGCTAATCTACATTAATCAGCACATCCTCAATGAGATGAAGACGAGACGGAAAAAAATCTGTCGTCGATTGACAACAAAAATACATCTTTTGTTTTTAAGAATTGAATTAATTTAGAGGGCTTTGAACCTCCAACATCGTGTTTATTTATTTAAAAAACCTATCTGACGATGAATTTTTACTTTGAAATAATTAATTTCAAAGTAAAAATTCATGATCAGAAACTCAAATGGTTATTATTTCGTATTGCAATAACCCTTTGAATTAATTCAATAATATAAAATAAAATAATTTGTCCAATGCTTCAAGCAAATTACGAAAAAGTATATAATAGGGTTCCATAATGCTCTAAAATGTACAAGATATCAAAGACATACACTTCATCGGGAATAATTTGAAATCATGGAGAATGGAAATGAAAGCAGCAGGGAAAATCTTTATTGAAGCGAATATCAAGTGAGGTATATTCCAAGGTGATGCATTATCGCTATTACTATTAGTAATAGCCATTATACCCCTCAACCACATACTCAGGAAATGCATAGGCGGATACAAACTTTATAAATCACTAGAAAAGATCATTCACCTAATGTATATCAAACTGTTTGCCAAACAAAAAAGAATTGGAAATTCCCATTAAGGGAGTGAGAATATAGAGTCTGGACATAGAGATTGCATTTCGCGTTGAAAAATACGTCATGCTAATAATGAAATTTGTAAAACGACACATACTAAAGAAATAGATCTATCACATCAAGAAAACTTTTAACGTTCGGAGAACAGGAAACGTTCAAATGCTTTGGAATATTGGAAGCATACACCATAAAACAAGAAGAGGTAAAAGAAAAAAAACATGAAAAGAGTATCTCAGGAGAACGAGAAAACTAGTCATACCCCCCCCAAAAAATGCAGGAACCTTATCAAAGGAATTCACTCCCGGTATGAGCCCCTCGTAAGATTCTCGGGACCATTCCTAAAAGGGACGAGGGAAGAACTTTACCAAATGAACCAAAGAACAAGAGAACTCGCGACGATGCATGAGGATTTCAGCCGGAAGATGACATTGTCAAACTATATCCGTCAAGAAAAGATATATCGATACAACGATTAAAAGACAACAAAAAAAGCGGGGAGGAAGACTGATTTTAGCCACCAGAAAGAATACTGACAACACGAGGAACAGCAGAACGACAATAAAGAGAAAACAAAAATAGGAAGAAAAACAATTTTATTGACGTTTTAAGTGACTAACTACCGACATCTTACACTAGACAGTGTGGCTGTGTCTAAAAGAGAAACTGAATCTCTTCAACGCCATAAGGATCAATTATCAAATTCGAATAGATCAGACGCAACAAAATAGTATTTGTTGGTAAAGTAGTGATAAAGACGAAACGATCAATGACATAATAAGTGAATGCAGCAAATTAACACAGAAAGAATATTAGACTGTACTTGACTAGGCGAGTAATGTGATCAACTAGGAATTTTGTAAGAAAGTGAAAATCAACCATATGAACAAATGGTATATGCACAACCCAGAATCTCTCATGGAAAATGAAAGGCACAAACTCTTTTGGGATTTTGAGTAACAAATAGATCACCTAATCTCGGTCACACGACCAAACCTTATAGCGATCAACAAAAAAGTGATCTTGCAGAAGTGTGGAATTTGCCGTCCCAATGGACCACAGAGAAACATTGAAAGAAAACGGAAAGAATGATTTGGACCTGGACTTTGTTAGGGAATTGAAAAAACTGTGGAACATAAAAGTGACGTTTATACCAATTGTAATTGGAGTTCTTGGTACAGTCACCGAAGGATTATTAATGCGAACGGACTTGAAAATAAGAGGACGAGCAGAGACCATCCAAACTACTACATTATTGAGATCAGCCAGAATACTGAGAAAAGTCATGGAAACTTGAGGAGACTTACTGTCGTTCAAAGTTCTTTGAATGACAATCAGCTAACGCTGATCTGAAAAATTCTCAAGGAGATAATAACAATAATAAGAATAATAAGATGAAGAAGACGCTAGACTATTGTTGAGTGTTTAACTATTCAGCAAGCATTCTGGTTACTGATTAGTAGCAACTATTACCAATTACTACATTTTTATAAATTGAAAGTCAGTAACGATATGAGTTCGTCTTGTGTTATTTTATGCGGTAAGGATTGGGATTTGAGTTCATTACACTTGTAATTATTTCTTAAGAATTTTTTACACTCCGTCTTGCCGAATGCGAACTATGTTAAAACCGATCTATTTTACCCACGGATCGATCTCTAACAGATTCTTTCACTCCGAGACTGAATGGACCTTGGAGTAATGGCAATGAAGGGGTACTCCAAATTCCTCAAAACTCAACCAATGGAATATCACTATAAAATGCAATTTTGTGTCATACACATGTCATGTCTCTTTCAATCATCAGGGGAATCAGAGGCCTTGTTGAAAGTACGCGTCACTACTTTTTGACATCTAAGTAAATACAAATCATTTATTTTTCAACATTTTTTTTACAATTTGTCTTTTTTCTCTTTTCATTTTTTTTGGACTGTTTATCTTTGAAAAAATATTTGGAGATGTTTTACATAGTTTTGTGGATGATTTTTCTTCGCCTATGAATTTCAATAAACATAACTAAGCTAAGCTTTATGACATTTTAGCCCTTAAAATTAAGTGTAATATCTATCCTAGAAAGATCGTCATTTCATTCGTGCCTTTGGAATACGATGCCGATTCTTAGTGTTGAATATGTTGAGTGGGTCCTTGTGGAAGGTTTGCACGTCCATTTTATTGAAGCTCAATGTCGATCTGTAATTCGAAGTAAATTGAATATTTCAAGAACATGGCGTGATGGAGTTTCATGAATAAGGAGCAATTCGTTTGGCTCTGACAGGCGTTCATGTAACTTTCTTAGATAACAAAGCCCAAGAGGCAAGGTTATTTTATTAGTCTTGTGACTTTATTTTATTAATGCTTTTTTCTTTCCTGTTTCTTGTTTCTTTTTAGTTGGAAGGCATTTTCTGAGATCTGAACCAATGATGGAAACGATTACGATTTACAGATAAAGGGTACGCGTTTAGAAATGATAATGAAAGAAGGAATACGAAAAAAAAACTTGCATTATAGGAGAGGACGACAACAAAACCGCTAAGAAAATTAGAAGGAAATAGTAAAGAGATGAGAAAATAATTGTAAAGAAGGAGTGTTAAGAGAGAAAATGAAAGCGTAGGGAAATGTTTGAAAAAAAAAACAAGCATAGAGAAATATTAAAGTAAGATTGGCTTTGATGATGACAAAGAAGAAAAAGATAACTTGAAAAAATCGCAAGTAAAAGAACAAAACAGAAAGATGAGCGAAATAATAATGATAATAATATTACTAATATTAATGACTATGTACAAGGTCTTACAGCCGAAAGATAAAATAGGTAGACTATATGTTTCAAGTAAATATTGAAGAAAAGACTGCATTTAGGTGCATAGATGCATTAATACAAGGAAACGAGGAATACATTCAGAATAGCTATAAAAACACAAGGACAAACAAAATAGATAGACCAAAACTAAAAAAAAAACAGTAATAGTACTTCAGTTGAAAAGCTGGCAAGATTGCACATAAGATAGTCTGGACATGGCTAAGAAAGTGGACCTTCAACAGAGAAATTGATTTTTTTTAATAACTGCACAAAACTGTCATAAGGATGGTGTTAAAGCGGAAAATTATCGCACGCAACAGATGACAAGTTCAATTAAAGTGGAGACAGAGATGAAAATGTTAAACTCATGTTAAGTGAATGCAGCAAACTAGCACAAAAGAAGTACAAAAGGAATTGTGCAAGTAGTTAAAATTTGATAATACTAATAAATAGTATATGCACAAAAGAGAATACGTCCAAGAAGAGGAGATACATAAAATTATCGAGAAATCTAAGATACAAACGGATTCTTTAATACCAGCCAGAAGATCAGACAAAGCGTTTATTAACTAGAAAAACGGAATTAGCAATCAAGTAGAATTTTATGCTCTGATGGACCCTAGAGTGAAAAAATTAATAAATAAAACGAAAAAAAAAAAGATTAAGAAAAATGGATGTTGCCAGATAAATGAAAAACAGAGGAACATAATAGTGACATTGATACAAACAAGCGGCAAACTAGCGAGATTGCACATGAAAAGGCATGAACTATGCTTACAAAGGCAAAATGAATCTCTTCAAATAGCAGCACAAAACAACACCAGGAGGACCAATTAAATTTATGCGACAATCGATAATACGTAACAATATTGCAAGTGTAGGTTATGCAGAGGAAGAGATGAAATGCTTAATCGCATTATAAAAATGAAGCAAACTACCATAAAAGGAGTGCAAGACAAGGCTCCACTGGGTGATCAACTGGGAATTATGCAAGATATCAAAACTTGAATATGTTGTCAAATGATATATGCACAGACCAAAATCCGTTTTAACGAAATGAGACGTATACAATACTTTGGAATTTTAAGATACAACCAGATCAATTAATCCTGACCAGAACTAATGTTAATCTACGGGAAAAATCATGTCATCAAATTGATTTCGGTGTTAAAAACTGACCACAGGGAAAAAAGACAAAACGGACAAGTTTTTAAAAATATTGGATACTGTATGCTGGGTATCATGAGGACGATGGCGATAACAGTTATTGGTTGTTCACTTGGAACAAGTCCCCATGTCTTGGAGAAAGACTGGAGGAATTGAAGATGTAAGGAATAATCGAAACCATACAAAGCATTGTTAAGATCACGTAAAATAATCAGAAAAATCCACTTGACCTGAAAAGACATGCTTTCTCTCATACTCCAGTGAAAGACTACCACAAATCTTGGTGGAAGACAAGTGAAATAATAATAATAATAATAATAATAATAATAATTTGCTGTCCCGACCGACCACAGAGGGAAATTGAAAGAATGTGAAAAGAGGTATATGTACTTCAACACTGTTAGGGAATTGATAAATCTGTGGAACATGAAAGTGACGATTATACCAATTGTAATTGGTGATCTTGGTAGAGTCATGAAAGGATTGGTACATGGATTAGAAGACTTCAACGGGACGCGTGGTGACTGTTCAAACTACAGTATTGTTGAGGTTGCTCAGAATATTGTGAAGAGTCCTGGAGACTTAAAGACACTTGTTTTCCCTCAAACTTCAGTGAGAAACCATCAGGTAAGGCTGATGTAAAAAACTGGAAAAGGGGTTAAATATCAATAATAATGAATATACTCACCGGATATATAGATGGAATTTGGCATAAAAAATTTGCCATGCTTGTAATGAAAAGCTACACTTTACGGACGGAATGGAACAACCAAATCAAGAGAGAATTAGAACGCTCGGAGAAAAGAAAACAGAGAATTACTTGTGGATATTGCAACTGACATCATCAAAAAAGAGGAGATGAAAAAAATTAAGAAAGACTTTTTTCAGCAGAACCAGATAGTTATTCGAGTCAAGACAATATAGCAGAAACCTTATCAAAGGAATAAATACCTGTGCTGTCCTCCTTGTATTCGGGGCCATTCTTGAAGTGGAAGTAGAACTGAAGCAAAAGAAGTATTTAAACAAAGGGACTAGAAAACAAGCAAACTAATGACCATGTATAAGCCATTACATCCCAGATATGTCGTTGACGTATATGTGCCAATAAAATAAGAAGGAAGAGGACTTACAATCATTGAAGACAGTGTTGACGCATCATTACAACGATTTGGAGACAACATACAAAAGCAAGGAGGAAGATTGATTACAGCAACCAGTAACAATCACGAGGACCAATAGAATGACAATAACCAGAAAACAAAAACGAGAAGAAAAAACAAATCTATGAACTTTTTAAGAGACTAAAAAGCAGTACGAGATAACAGACGTTGCTAAGAAATGTAAACCTTAAGAGAGAAACGAAATTTCCCTGGATAGCAATGCAAAACAAATCTATGAGGGTCAATCATGTCAAAACAAGAATAGATAAGATTCTACAAAGTAGCAAGTGTAGGTTATGCTGTGACAAAGACGAAATCATTAATCACATGATAAGCGGATGCAGCAAATTAACATAGTATATGACTAGACACGACTGAGTGGGCAAGAAATTTAGATTTGGCCATATGAACAAATAGTATGTATACTAAGGATAATACGCCCTACAGAAGGAGATAAAATTGTCTTTAATCGTTTTATTCATTGTTTATTCGTATTATTCATTATCAAAATCAGGTCTTTTCGTGATTCATATAAACCGACTCCTGTTCAAGCTGTCAATATGCCATATATGTTACTTCAAAAGGTTAGTTGCTCGATTTCCACTTTTATTTTGAGTCTTTCCTACTGGTCTGTCTAACTATCAATGAAATGTGCTCATCTTCTGATGGTACATACTCATTAATACTTCTGAGAATCCTTAAATTTAAGTAAATTCCGACCATATTCTACTCTAACCCATCACGCCCTAATATGATGTTCCTATTTAAATTTCTCACTACAAAAACTTCTGCTTATATATCTTAACTTGTTGTTAAGCTTTTCCTTCCATTTTTAAGGAAGAGCCATTAACCGTCTGTAATTTCTTTCGTCAAATAGGGCCTCGGTTTTAGCACACGGTATAACTTGCTATTAATAACGGATACTTCTTCTCCAGTGTTTTTTAAAGCTCTATAAGTTTTAGACCCTAATCTAAAGGTTATTGAATTCGATGAGCAGATATTACCAATAATGTATGTCTGTAATGAGCATTTCCACTCGTTCGGCCCCAAGTAGACGGTGGTGTTCCCGTTACCCAAATTTGGAGGCAGCCAACAGTACTGTCACCACGTGTGAAACTTTTTCTACATCTCCTGCATTCTATATTTAGCATATAGCCAAAATCTAATTTGTGAAATATACGTATATGTAAAATGTAAAATGTACATATGCATAGGAATCCTGAAACACTGACGACTTTCTTTAGTTCAGGTACGAAACGTTTATTGACTTTTTTTGACTTTTAGTTTTTCGACACGAGGAGCGAGAGAGACACAATTTTTACTATTCTGACTGTTCCATCTGACCCAACAATGCGCGGCGCATCCCGTAGTCCCAACTGGACTAGCCTCGCCCAGCTTCAAAAATCAACTCGCTTCGTCCAGGGTCAGATCTCAACTCTGTTTTTTTTTTCAAAATCATCAAGAATCCCAGCCCATCGCTTCCGGGCATGACGTCATTCGCACCCCTATTCACATTTCCTATCTGGAGTTTTTATTATGACATCTGTGATTGTTACATCCTCTGCACGCGAGCGTGAACACCTGCGCTCAATGTGTGTACCTGCACGTGCACTAAGCTGAAGAGTTCTAAGCCTAACTAAACCGAATGATAAGATATAATTAACGAAAAATGATAATCTAAAAAAAGTCATTCCGCGATTATATAACATATAACCCTATCTCTGTTATGTCCCGCTGGTTGAGTTTTCCCTGTTCTATTACGGGGTTCTCTTTGCCCAAGAGTCTGTAAGGCTCCTTATTTTCTGTCACCGGTACATTAACATGAGTCCTTAATCTTCTCACATGGCAGACCTCCATAGGGTTTTGGTTCGATTTGAGAGGAGGCTATTCTCCTAATTTGCCATTTATCCTCTGGAAGAACTTTCTAATTAGAGACCTCATCTGTAGGGGGTTCGTCCCTTAGCAGAGCTAGTTTACATTCGGGGTACCTTTGTACTTATATGAAAAATCTCTTAACTTGTTTCCTAACTATCGCTATATGCTTTATCTGCTAAAAAAATAATTATTTGAATATAATCCTGAAGACCTGCATGTCTGCCCTTTTGAACGTCTATTAACTGAAATAATTCATATGGTTGTGAATCCGTATTTTCTGAGCAACTATTTTGATTCAACCTGGCATATATATTCATTTTCTTTTATGACCATTTGAATCTTTCCACTGCTCTGCCTGCTGTGAGTAGAGTCACCTGGAGATTTTCTCTGTTGCTATCTTTACTTATAGCAAAATATTTCTCCATTTCTTCGACCCAATCCTAATTATGCGCGTCACTTTTACTAACTAGAAGACTGATTCACTTAAAATATTCACTTTCTAGCGAAAGTGATTACCGACTTTGCAGCATCAAACAACTCCGCCTTGAGACTCCTCAGAAAATTTTTAAATATTTGGGAATACATTAAAGAAATTGCAACGCAGTGTACACTGGAAGAGCGAAGAGAAATAACACCAAACTTTTGTCGAAATTCTAATAAATCTATGAAAAATTTCTTTTCTAACGTTGTCATTCACTTATTTTTCCCTGTTTTCTTTTTTTCTTTCCCATTTCTTTTTTCTTCCTTCTCAACTTTCAACGAGACATTCTTTTTTTTTGGGGGGGGGCTTTTGCTTTCGTCTTTGTCGAATTTTCTCTGGTACTTTCTTCAGGTCATATTGTATTGTCCCAACAATTTCTTCTTTCTTTCTTCTGTCAAATATTTATTTTCTTTTTGTTTCCTACTTCTTTTCTTTTTCCTCTTTTTTTCGAGCTGTTTTACGATTGTCTAATGTATTTTTTTAAAAATGTCGTGCTGCTCGCTGAGCCGTGAATTTTTTTGCCGGTTTCTCAATTTATATTATGTCGATAAAGCAGGTGACGAAAAGCAAAAATGTATATGTAGCGTTGGCATAGGCGTTGGCATCTCACAGCAATAGGTGTTCAACGTGGTCATTCAGACGTATGGCAGAGGGGGCAAAGGTTGACATGGAAAAACAACACGAACACTTTAGTATGTTTCAAGGTCACCAATTTCGAGGCTCAGGGTTTTTTCACTGGATGGCTACTGTGAGTTGTTTGTTAAAAGAAATACTGGTGAATGTTTTATGTTTAAAGCGTATACCGTTCTCACAATTTTATGCATCATTTCAAACGGCTTCTATTTTGACCATACTTCGACCCGACTTCTCGGCTCATCGACCTCTCGAATTCTCATGTTCAAACCAGAGTCGTCATTTTATTTCCGCCAGTGATGTCAGGGGTAGAAGATATCTGTTTCCGGTGTTTCTACACTTGTGCAGAAGATTTGGCATTTCCATCTTTTTTTATCTAGCTATCTTAATTACTGTAGTCATTCACTTGTTACTTGCTGCCTTACAATGGAATGTTTTAGCCTGCCACAACCATTCTATTCTTTTTTCTTATTTTTCCCTTTTTTCTTTCTCTGGAAATTAGCCTTCTGTTTTGTTTTTTTTTTCAATTTCAGTTTTCTATAAGTGATTCATTTACGTTACACCTCTTCAATTTTCTATAAGCCGTTCAATTCTCTCTCGGTCTGTATCTTTCTTTATCTATATATCTATCGATCTATCGAAGATTAAGTATATATATATAATCTTATGCTTTCTCTATCTTTTTCCATCTCTCTCTCCCCCCCATATATATATATATATATAGAGAGAGAGAGAGAGTATCGTCGTGACATAGTCTCAGATGTGTTAGTCTTAGTTTTATGTTCAGTTTAACTCTAATCTCCTTAGGAAACTTTAGAATCGTCTATTCTCCGATCTATGGGTTGAATAAAACAACGACGATTAATCGGTAAGGATTGTTTGGCCTTAAATAAGCCATGAATATTGATATTCCATGGAACATGGAAACTGTATAAGAGTACATACACTCACAGTAAGAAACACACACACACCCACACACCTACCCCCCCACACACACATTATTTACATATATGTAAATTCTATGTATTATATATCAGTGATTATTTCAAAGCATAAAATTGAGTAGTCAAATTGCTGCAAGTCATTCTTGTAACGATAAAGGTATTCCTTATAAATGATTTTGCTCATACACGGTGTCTTTAAGATACATATGAAAAAAGAGAAACTGCTGGCTACATTTTTAAGATACGATAGTAACCGCTGCCTATATATATAAATTTCAATAGAGATATTGAATGAAATAGCACATTGAGATTTATTATTTTGCATATCCACCATTACCCTCTTAGATTGACATCGACACTTTTTATTTACGTATTTAGTGATATTCTTCTCCAAGTAAGTGTTCATTATTTGCTTCTGCACTTTTACTTACCAATTTTTTTTAGAAAAATGTTAGCGTTTCATTCCATTCGCTTCTCTTTTATGAGAAGACAGTGAGTTCTTTGCATGTCCATTTCCATAGCTCACTTTAAGTGGCCTCTGTCTCTAAATATTCCCTACTCAAATGTTAGAATACCCATTATCTTTCCCAAGACAGATAACACAATTAGATGAATGTCCTTCGCGAATTTTTGCACACCAATTATTTCCCAAGAGTAGAACAAAGTGGATTACGTTGAAATGTAATTTCTTCATTGTAGTCACAAATAGTGGTATACACCAAGAGAAACAGGGCAGTGTGTAGTAAAGATTTTAGTGATGTGTATAGCCTATGTAAGGTTGTTTTTTGTTGTTGATGTTGTTGTTCTTTTGCTTTGCTTTGCTTTTTTTTTGGGCAATTTTTTCCTCATACACGATCGCACTGTTTTCATTTGAGTCAAGATATATGAAATATTCTTCATTACCATATTTCGAAACTCTTAACTATTTGCATTATATATGTATAAAACATTAGTAAAAACTTTATATATATATATATATATATATATATATATATATATATATATATATATATATATAAAGATTTTACTTGAAAAGAGCGTTTAATGCTATTATGCCAGAGTGGCCATAATACCTTTTAATAGTAAACTTAATGACTTAATTATATTTCCTTACGATTAGGTTTACGTCTCTTACACATTAAATTAACTTAAAGTAACGGACACATACAGTCTTTCTTTCTTTTTTCTGTCTTTCTTTTAATCTCTCTTACTTTTTCCCTCTCTTCCTCTTTCCCCATATTTCTCTCTTCATATATATGTATATATATATATATATATATATATAGAGAGAGAGAGAGAGAGACAGACAGAGAGAGACAGACAGACAGACAGACATAAAATACTTTTTGCAAGTAAGTTTTCTTTTTTTTGTAAATTTGGTCAATTGCGCAGTTTATACCAATCGTGTATTTTGGTTACTGTTGGATGTTGGATTTATGTTGCCGACTGACCAGTATCATAAATGATTTGACTAATAAAGTAGAAAACACTCTCTAGAAAAAATGAAACATAATCTACAAGAGAAGGACTTGAGGAGATACTAATAAAAAAAAAACAGCTATTTACTTACGATAAATGAGTTCCTTTTAATGTCAGTGGGTAAATACTATCCATAATTTAAAATCCTTTATCAAATATTTAAAAATCAAATAGTGACATGGTCATATATCTTAAATTACAGTTTTCATTTATATCTAAAATAAACTTAATTTAAAAATCATTTTTTAAAAATTATTTTAAACGTTTCTTTTTTTTTCTAAAGAATATTGAATTATACTTCAATTTAATCTAGTACGTGTTCTGTAAGATTATTTTGAGCATTTTTTCCTAAAATATCTAACGCTTAAACTTAAAATAAAATATGATTATTTGATCGATTTCGAGATAATTGAAATTGAATTTATGATTTTTTATCTGAAATGAAATTTCTTCTTTGATTAGAAATATCTTAATTCTAATATGATTCATGCTCTTCATAGAAAAGATGATAATGGCAACGATAATTTTGTTCACGCATGATAATAAGCCTCAGATATCTTGTAAGTCTCTTGGGTCTACAGATGGGCCTAATGCCAAATTCACTAAAGAGAGAATATAGAACTTTACCCTTATTGCCTTGACTGTAAAGTGAATTACAATAACAGTCACTTGTTTCAAGATAGATAAACCCCGATGCAATTACTCCACTGGGTGGCTTAAAAACATCCAACAAACAATAATATCCATTATCTGAGTGAGTACCCATAAATATGAAGATGCGTTCTTATTGTTAATGAATACAGATGGTGACTCAATATTTCAGGAGCCTGTAAAAATTCTGGACACACTCGGTAAAATTTAAAATGAATATTATTCTAGGTCCCAAATCTAAGCAAATATCGAAGACTTTTTAATAATGAAGAATACATGTTTTTCATTCTTATATTTTTTTCCGTAAATAATTCGAAGAGAATAATAGTGAATCTAGCGTAGAAATGTTTTACTTCTTTAATACAACATTGATACAAACGCTTGAAAAAAATAATACTAGTTGTCAATTATGAGGATCCCTGAAAAGGTTTATTAATAACAAAATAATGTATTTCCTAAAGAATTTGCTAATAGTGGATATAAATCGCTTAGTGTAACGGTTATCGTCTTGGGAACAAAACCAATGGCCCGAGGTCAAATGCTAGACGAGGGGGGGTTGCGTTTCACTTCAGGCAAATGTCCAAGGGAAACTAATACTTCTCCCTCAGATGTCGGTAACGAGTTATAAAGACCGAATTATTTAACCTTGAAAACGCAATAGCAAAAAGAAAACTCTGAAATCCAAAGAAGTATACTACTTTAGAATGGACCCTGTATCATATTTTATCCGCGGTGGAGGGCAATAGTAAATAGTCGAGGGTGACCGAAGGCTCTCTTTTCAATAACTACTGCACCGAGGTATAAGGGAAGACGTAACTATTTTTCATGGATAGCATAACTTTACCCATGATGCGTACCTTATAATGTTGAGTGTAAATCAAGGAGGTATCAAGTACCCTTTTTTGAGTCTTTGGTATGATTCGACCTATAATTGAACACTTGTGCCGTGCGTCATTAGCGAAACACGATTGAAAACCGGAGGAATTCATAATAAACTCATATGTTAATAGTTCTATTATATCATTGAGTCAGAGTATTTTAAGATATTGTTATGGGAAGAAAAGTGTTCCAGTAAGGAATGAATCTAACGTTACAAATATTTTAAGGATTGCCTCTTATGCAAATAATGAAGGAAGAATATTATGAAATGTTATGCGAAGTTTAAAAACGGTTATAGTGGTTCGTTAAAAGAAGACAATAGCAGACATTATAAACCCAAATACAACCCTAAGGATTTTTGGCCTTTTCTACCAGAAACCTCTCCGAGTAGTGGATTATAGAATGTTATCGTTGATCCAGTTTTAGGAAAATATGAGCAATCTCACGGGGGTTGAGTGATGAATTTAAACAGTAATATCTTGGAACATTTCCAGTGCTGTACTGACGCAAACATGTGTTTAGTTTGGCCTTGATCCCATTTAAAGTGTATGCACTTATCTATTGTTTTCTGGGTGAGAAAAATATTAATATTTTGTATGGATGAAAGATCATACTGCTGACCTTGTGTTTTACATTGTTCATTCGTTGTGAATTTGGGTTTAACGTAGTGATATTTAGACAAAAACTGTATGTACTGAAATCGGGGTGTGGGGTGTTATCACAACGCTATGGTTGTTGAAATACGGTGGCATTTTTTAAGAATTCACCTTTATTTTTTACAGGCGATTTCGTTATTTTCGTGCTTTGACGCCGAAAGTATCTGGCAAAACTGACATTTCAAATAATTGATATGTAACATGCAACAGTTGCCTGATATGGTAAACAACTTTAAAAAAATGTTTTAAACGAATATTGCAACAAGAAAAATTCAAAGCAGACCAATCTCTAAATCAATTATCCTGAGAAGCGCGTGAGCTTATTAACTGATGCAATATAGCTGCCAAGTGAGATAAATATTTCAAGTGGTGTGACACGACGTGCGGTGAAATACTTAATTAATAAGTAAAAATCAAAATTTATGAAATATATGAAAATTAATATATATATATATATATATATATATATATATATATATATATATATATATATATATCAAAAACAAAAAGATTCTTTAAATAAGTATCTTTTTGTTCAAGTCTTAAATTGAGCTAAAAATCTAGTTGATTGTTCTTACAGGTCAGCTAAGTGCGAGACAATTGTTTTGATTTTAAAGGTCAGCGAATTCATATAATTTTTCGGCTGTCAACTAACTTCATCGATGAAACGGGTCATTTCGTAAAACATATTTTTCAAGTCCTTATCTTAAAGATCAATGTCAAAAGGGAGATTTACTTTTGCTCAAACATAAATAAAGGTGAGCTGGCCATGGCTAATTCAGTCACGTGAGATTGAGAATTTTTAGTTCAACCCCATTGCTCTAAATCTGTTCCCATTCGTCAAAGTATCTAAACAGCGCTTTCCTCATACCTGCGAGATGTAATACTGAACTAGGATATGCTGACCAATGGGAGTATGACTCCTAATTGTCTCTTATTGGACAACCAATCAGAAACCATTCTTGGTCCAGATATTGATCTATAAAAACAGGATGGTAAAACGAATTATCAGAGTGGATAAGAAAAAGAACCAAGAAGAAACTCAAGATTACCAAGGAAGCATCCCTTCCATTCTAGACCCGAGGTACTCCGAACAACCTTCAGACTTTACAAAAATTCAAAGTCCCAGACTTTAAAGATATTTGTGTCATACTAACTGCACCTAATCGTCACTCTTGCTCTCTCGATGTTCTTTCTTCTTTTTGCCAGGAAAACATTCATTGTTTGCTTGTTATTTATTGTCTCACAAACGTGTTTCAATAAAAATTTAAAAAAAAAACAACATTTTTGTTATTTGTCAACAACGGGTTTGCTCTATTCTTTGATTTGCTAGACAATCTTGCCACTCATGTTGCCTGACCCTCAGAAGAAGAGCCGGCTTAATTTTGTCAACCCTCCTTTGTGCATCTTTCAAACACAGCGTGGGTATGGAAGGATTTGACAAAGCAAACAATCGGAAGCAAATGTGGTAGTCATAAGCAACAACCACAACAAGTAATGTGACTAGTAATCAGACCACATTGGGCTAGTCACTTGCATAGGACCACAGTGGTTGAGGAAACATGACCACACAAGTAGTTTGCTATGTGTTAATTATTGAATACGCATGCTTTAAAATTAATCAAATTCCTATTGAAATTCTCTTGTATCAACTGTTATTTGTGCAGAATTCATCTTTATGATGTTGTTGGATGTATCTTCAGGGATGTCATTTGTTCATTGGGACTTTCAGGCCATTTTAATATCATACACGCTCGCTTAAGAGACCCTCATCAAATTGATCATGCCTTAGCCTGCATCCCGCATCGGTATTTTTCGGCACTTCTTGTGTTGTCTCAAGCTAATTTTTTATTTCTTTGGATTTCATTTGTTATGTATGAGGTCAGAATATCATTTGAACTATGAGCGACTGTGTCCGGTTCCCTAACATGGTAACTTTCTCTATGACTACATGGGCCGTTACTGTATCAAGTATGGCCAGCAAATTCTTCACTCGAACACTTACGGCCTCCTTTGACGGTTGGATCTTGCCACCATTTTAGTATTTTTTTCAAATTTAATTTCACTTTCATTGTTTATTTATACCACAACGATTTGTACCTTTTTCAACTTGTTCTATTATTCTGCGCATGGCATTTTTGTATGACCTTTGTTTGTAAAGATTATTTAGAGATCGTCATATATCCAACTCCTACCGGCCCACATCGTGCTCGTCAACCCTTATTTCTACATTGACGACTTCCTCTCATCTGATTCTTCACTATTATACTCCTATGTCACTGTCACATCATACATTATTATATTTTTGGTAGCGTTTCAGAAGTTAATCTTGTTTTTTTTTCCACAGTGATAACTTAATAAATAGTTTGGTAAACTTTAATTATTTCCCGATTTGAAAGTTACTTTGGTCTTGTATTTGGTTTGGGGCGATTTTTCCCCAGGTATGAGAAAGTTATTTTTATTTATAGGGATGGTATTTGCTTCTCTCTATTGCTTCCATTATTATATTTGCGATTGCACGGAACAACTGGTTGTGGTGACAATAGTAACATGTATCACTCATCACCTAATGACAACAGCTAAATGTAGCCCTGATCCCTTCCCACACAGAGCTGACGTGATGTGTTACCTATTTTACTCCATCTAAGTAGGTAGTACTTTCATACTAGTCGTCCTGAAGTTACTAAGGCGTTTTGACTC
The DNA here is from genome assembly GCA_963585895.1 of Sepioteuthis lessoniana. Lineage (NCBI taxonomy): Eukaryota > Metazoa > Mollusca > Cephalopoda > Myopsida > Loliginidae > Sepioteuthis > Sepioteuthis lessoniana. The sequence goes on from OY757928.1 coordinate 69,747,677, forward strand.
TAAGGTTCCCGTGGGACCATAAGTACTTGATATTCTCGCTATTTCCTGCTTGTACGTACTTCGATTCCTGCTTTCGATATTTTGGGGTCATAAGAATCTCGTTACGGGATCATTCTCTTGTTCGAATCATTGCAATTTTTTCAGAGGTCACAAATTTGAAGTTGTAGTTATATGTTCCATACAGTACTTCCTGATTAACGATTCTTGGCAGACCAAGCCACCTTTGCGATAATTGTTGACTCTCTTTTTTCACAGTTGTCTTCCTTACATCATACACCAAAAGTGGCTACAGTACACTTGAAAAAACAAAGTATTAATAAATGATGGCTCTAAATTACCCAGGTAAACCTGTTCGATCGATATTAGATAACCAGAAGTGAAGGTCTACACTAGTTTCCTATAATGATGCAATGTCCTTAATGCTATTATCTCATGATTTTCCCGATTGATCCTGCAGTCTAAAAATGCTATGCAACAGGGATTCGGCTTGGGTAGTTGCATTTGCAAAATGTGCACAGTCATCTGGATAGACTAAAAACATAATAATCTCTGCTGGATATCGTCTGCTTCTGACTATTTTTTAGTGTAAAGCCATTTTCTTTGGTTAGATCTATTGATGTTCTAAGTACATTGTCAAGGAAGATTATAAAAAGTTGCGCATATATCTCTTTACAGACTTCCAACAACAAGGTCAAGGAAGTCTGTGTCTCCATCAAGTGAGCGAACCTTGACCTTCATGTTACTATAGTGCATAATTAAGGCTGTAACAGTTTCTTTGGGGACCATAAGCTCCATCTTCTCCCTGTGTATGGAATCAAATTCCTTGGAGTTCCTTCGAGGTTTTTCGCATGAACTGAAACTTAAAATACTTGACAAAGTGTGAAATTATATCAGTATTCTATTAAAAGCTAATGACGAAACTATTTATTAGTTGATGCAATAACTAGGCCAATTTGTTGCTGTAAAAATTTTTTCAAGATATTTATATATATATATATGCATGTGTGCGTGTTTACAGACTCTTTGGCATGAATTTTAACAGGTTTTAATTCAGAGTTATTTTTTCTCCTAAACCGGTTGCACTAACAAAGATAAAAAGTCCCCTCTGCCCTATAATTTACCCACGCATAAGTGGAAGGAGAATAATAGGATTCAGAGCTTTCCTTATGGTATTAGCGCAATGTAACACGCTAACGACCTCGCTCAGAGTTTGAACTCAGATCACGGTATATATTTCCTACGACTATAACTATTCCTCCAAGACCGTTTCCATATGTGTTTGTGAATATGAATCCCAGTTTCCCTCTCGCTCTCTCACTCTCTCTATCTCTGTCTCTGTCTCTCTGTCTCTCTCTGTCTGTGTCTCCGGAAATACGGTTTACTGCAAATACATAAACCAATTACCGAATTTGAGATAGTGGAAGATTATATTAGTACATCGTGGAAACCTGTCAAGTCTTGTTTTTATCAGAGTTACCATATTAAGAATGCATGTAACTATTAATTTGTTAATAAAAAAATCAAGCCTATTGGTTATAGTTAGATCACGTTGAAACTATCAGATAACTGACTGACAATCATTAGTAATTGCTTTTTTCGAATTTATACCTCATTTATATTCACTTCTTTTTCTTATAAGTACTCAGTCGATCACGTTATACCAAGGAATTGTAAACTATCTAGTTTGAAGTTAAGAATAAAAATTCTTCTCATTATTCAAAATATTATCTCGATTGATGTTCCTGTTTTAACAGTTCTCAACGTTAAAATACCAAACATTTCCAGTTGTCAAAATATAATCATATAACTACAGGTTTAATTCCTTTGCGTTGTTTTCGAGGTGCACACGATAAGTTTCCATACTTTTTTTTATCGTATGGGTATTTAAAACTGTCGTACACTCTTGAAAATTCAGTATGCTATTGCTATACATCTTATGAGATAACTGGCTCAATTTTAAGATTTCAGATTTAAAGGAACAGCTAAAGCACGAATTGGAATACATCCTAAGAAAAACTGATTGTCACAACTGGTGATTTTCAAAAATGCAATCTGATCCTTTAGAAGAACGATATGCAATAAAATTATGTTTTACACTTGGAAAAAGTGCCACAGAAACGTAATGGAATGCGTCATACTCTTTTTGGACCATCTCACATGAACTGACCATCAGTTTTTGGGTGGCATAAGATATTCAAGGAAGACAGGGAGTCTGTGGGGGATGATGAGAGGTATGGAAGGAATTAGGAGTTGATTGGCCAAAGGGTTAGGGTTAGGGTTACTATGCTGAGGTTTTAAGGGAGTTCAGGAAGAGATTCAAATCGGGTCGGTGGCATTTCCACCAGGACAATGCACCAGTCCACAACTCCATCCTTTTCACAGACTATTTGAACAAGATAGGCATCAAGACTGTTCCCCACCCTCCCTATAGTCCAGACCTTGTTCCCAGTGATTTTGGTTATTCCCTAAGCTCAGAGACTGTCGTTATGAGACAATTGAAGAGATGATGGAGGCTGTGACGAAAGGCACTGACACAATCACACAAGAGGACTTCCATGGAGTCTTCGAGAATTTTTTGGAACGGTACAAGTGCATTGCAGCCTGAGGAGATTACTTCGAAGGGGCTAGAGTTTCATGTGTGTACTATCAATAAAAGTGCCCATATGAAAAAAGTCTGGAAACTTATCGCATGCACCTCGTACCTGCTCCTGCAATATATTTGCATAGTTGCGATGAAAAACACAAGAATTAAACAAAAAAAAATTATAACCATGTTGTTATAATTAACCACACTTGTCAGTTGTATCATTTCTAAATATGGATATTGTACGCAAATTGTTAACGTATTAATTAGCACAAAGCGAATCACCAATATCAATCATTGATACGTTTCTTTGAGCTTTTGTTTTTCAAATCAAGTAAAATATTCATTGATTAGACAAACAGTGTTTTGATGCCACTGTTTACCCAAAAGTGCGACTATTGACATGTGAGAATGTAACTCAGATTAAATAGTTCATCACTATGTCATGCATATCAACTCGAGTAGTACATAAAAGTCCAAAAACTTACAAGTCACATATAATGTTATTTTTCAACAAACGATCTAATTACAACGTAGTTTGACTGACAGATCCAATCAACCATAGATGTTTTTGAGAGTAATATTTTTATTAAGTTAATTTCAAATTGGTTACTGACGAATATATAAAACATTCACTGCATAGAATACTAACAGTCCGAGTTTGTTTGTTAGTTTGTTTGTTTGGGTTTATGGCATATAAAACATTGTAGGTTATTTAATTCCAAATCCGTTTTCATACAAATAAACAGTTCTATTTGAAATATTTAAGTTTATCATAAGTACACAGTTTGTCAAAACATTTCTATTTGAAACTATTCATTTTAATCAAACAGTTCTAATTCCAGTCAAGTCAGTTTAGTATAAATATAGTTTTTGTTTACACACAATTCAATGTCAAAACAGTTCTAATTCAACCAATTTAGTTAAGCATAAGTACAGTTTCAATGCAAGAAGAACATTTCTGTTTCATGCAGATCTATTTAGTATTACAACTCAATTTAGGTCTATTTGATCTGTAGATAGGACCCTATCAGGTGCTACAACTCCCGGCCAGTGTTGGCTCATGAGTGATGGTAACGAAGGGGTATTTTGCATTCCCCAAAGACCCAGCATTACAGGAACCTCACCATATCCAGGACACTCGTTGGGAGAGGGGTGCTCTTCTGCAGAGAAACAGTCGGTGTATTCTACAGCCTTAGCCGACAGGGCAAGACAGTAATAGGTAGCAAGACATACATATGTACCTGTGCGTCTCAGTGTATATGTGTGTGTGTGTGTGTGTGTGTGTGTGTGTGTGTGTGTGTGTGTGTGTGTGTGTGTGTGTGTGTGACCGCGCATGCTTGTGTCTGTGTGTGTACGTGCGTGTAGTTAGGAAATGTCAATGCACATAAATAGAAGCCTATATTCTGAAAATAACAATTCTTTAATCTGACATTAGATTCTCGTCTGATTTCATTTTAAAATGACAATAGAACTATGGATGTAGGTGAGCCTGGATCTAAAAGTTTGTTGGTTAGACCTATTTTAATGAATAATTCTCGAAATTGTTTGAAAATCTGATTATTATGTTTACAATGTGCAATTACTAATTATTAATGAATGATTTAATTTTAATGCTAGAACATTAAAGAGAACTACTGGAGTCGCCCTGTATCTTTTAATCCAATTAGTTTTCAAAATGATTTTACACACAGCATTGCTATAACTTCAAAGGTCATTCTTCTATCACACCCTTTTTTAGTACGAGTTATAAAATTCAGTAAATATCATATTGAACTAGTAGTCCAATAACAATATTTCAAACTTCTATGGGGAATAAAAAGAAATATTCTTATTTTACTGATGATTGGCTTTTCCTACTCGATGTAACTAGTGGTTTTAACAGGGGTAATGTATCATCAGTTCTCCTTCCTGCTAAACTCTGAAGTTCTGTGGCCTGGAAATTTCTTAATTCTTCCAAAAACGTTTAGTTCCCCTTACTCTTTTCTTGTTGATTGAGGATTGGCGTGAACTCTCAGTTACTCTCAACTTTATATTGCACAATTGATTTTTATTCTCTGGTTAGCTCCATATATTTCTCGAGTTTTCGCTTCCATTTATTTTAACTGTGTTATCTGCTGAAAAGTAACGTTAACAAGTGTTCATGTTCGATTCTTACTTTTTTACAACTATATCTTGATTTTTCGTCTAGATTTCGTGATCAATTTTTTTATCTCCAAAAACTAAAAGTTTTGTTGGTCTTATTTTTCAAAATAGTTCCTGGGTTGTGCACGAACCATTTTTCTGTCTTTTGCACAATCCACAGTGTAAGTTCGATGTATTCTTTTTTTATGTCTTTTAATATTTCTTCTTTCATCTGTACTTTTTATACTTGCTATTCTCTTGGGTATTATTTATTTTGACTTCGACATAATGTTTATTGCTCTATTTGAGTCTACTATTAATAATGATTTCTTCCCTTTCTTCGAAATTTTCTTTCGAAGCCATTACAGGTCATTGTATATGCAATGGATTTACATTACCATCTTAAATGACCATAAAATTGTTTTTCTTCCTTTTTTCGGTCAATTAGTTTCTGTGTATTTTTTGTTATATGTCTTTAATTAATTTTTGTTTTTCATTTGTTTTTTGTTTATCTGTTTATTTGTTGTTTATATTATTTCGTTGTTTGTTCTTCATTTTTTTTCATTTATTTATTTTTGCTATTATTAATCTTTTTTTCATTCTTTGTTTATATTTTCTTCTAGCTCTTGGACATTTATTAATGGATCAACTTACCTACTAACCCGAATATCTTCTTATAATAATTTTATACTACCTTGCAGCATTTACTGATAATGCTATTAACAATTTCATCTCTATAACCTCATAGTCTCTATTATACGATACATATGATTTTTAAATGTTATCTTGCTATTGATATTCCCATAACTTGCTGCTCTTGTTAAACTTTAATAGATTTTATTAATTTATTATCCCAGCCATCAAAGTGATCTATCCGTATAATACACAGTGCTGGCAAGTCTTTTAAAGAATATTCTAGGAAAATTTGAGCACCTTTGAATTTGATTCTTTTTCTTATCTGGGTGTGTAATATTTACGAAAGTTTTACGAAAATATATTTGCAATTATATGAGCTTGCTTTTTCTCCATGTAAAAAGATAGATTCAGAAATATTCATAAAAATGTTACTTTATTCATAACACGCGTTTTTTTTCATTTTACAGAAAAGGGTGAAACAAAAATACCCATTGTCAAATGTGGTGAGAAGGAACATTTAATTTTCGATTGTCAATGGAATTTATTATTTTTTTCCATACTTTTCATAATAAAAATTGGTTTTACATTCACTGAGTTAATAATTACTTTTTGTGATACATTCAACTATGTACCGAGCGCCAGTTTTACTTCATCAGAAAGACATGGTTCTACATTTTCCAGATTGTTAATTATTTCTGAAAATTCCCCATAAATTATATTTACATGTACTTTGGTGACCTGCCTGAACATATTAAAACATCAATATTTCCATTTTGATTTAAAGGACAAGGTATTTCCATATTATGCAGCTTTTGATTACAGCCATTGACATTTATAGAATAGGTGCCACCAGATATTTGATTCAGTAACATTCTTTTGGTGAATTAGTTTTAACCCGTTTAACTAGCACGAATTTATGAATCCTAGTAAAAAGTTGTCAAAATACAAAAACAATTCTATTGCCATCATGGTGTAGAAGTACTGTGTGTTTGGGTAATCATTTTTTATGATTCCCTTGACTACCAAACATATTAAGCTCAATCGAGACGACTGTCATTGGGAGATCTGAGTCAAGGTGGTCGATGATCATTGTGTATTTTATTAATTTGAAAAGTCGTAACATTTAAGATTTTCCACCATTTCAAAACCTTCTTTATGAAGATGTCGGTATCATTTTTTACCGCAATTGTTTCAGGCTGAGTGAGAAATGCATTATTTTTCCCCAGAAAAACACTATAAGTCAAATAGAACCCCGTTGTCTTTCTACGGGCTGTGGACCAATGAAAATTTCAATTAAATTTGAAAGCATAACTTTTATTTCAGAGTCAAATGATAAATGTGTTTATGCAGTGCACAGTTTTCAATTTTTTATTTTTTTTTACATTATCAACAATGATTAGATCGAAAATATTTAATCAACTAATAAACATGTTTATTATCTTCTGTTAACCAATGCTTTTCTGAGAATGTGGGATCATATTTAAAAAAAAAACTTTACTTAGTTGCCATCTCATATTATACCCTTTACATCAGCCGATACATAGGCGATGACCTAATCTTGTTCTACTAAAAGGTCAATAGTTAATTTTGAAATAAGAATAAATATTGTGAGAAATGTTGGATCCCCATTAAGACATATTAGAATGATGTCAAGTAATTCGAGCAAGTAGAGATGGTTTTTCAACTGACTTACCAAATAATTATTCGTAACAATGTAATAAGACTTTTTTATATATCTTTCTCCATGGACAATTATGAACCGTTCTTGACTGATGTTAAGAGTATTCAGATAAGAAAAAAATCATTACGTTATAAACTTTTGATATCATCCTTCTTAATGTTGCAAATGATGGTAACTTAAAATGCTGCCTTAATATATTATACAATGACAGTGATAAAATTCAAGGTGACATATTGCTATATCTGAGTTGTATTTTATTCCAACACTTGCAAAAAAATGTTGACTCAAGATATTCTTCTTGTGATGAAAATCCATAGAATTTTGCAAATATAATACTTTATTACACTTTTAACAAATAAATGTTTTTTGTTTTTTTTTGGACTGGCAGGAAAACATAATTAATTTCATAATGGAATATTTGAAACCGCATTTTAAAATAAATTCTCAACATAAAAAGAAAGATACCATTAATAACTTTTCATGACTGAACATTTAAACTATTTTTACCCAAATGGACATACAAAATATTTTTTTGTTATTGATTATATTGTTTTTTCAAATTTGTATAATTAATCTAATCTAATGCTAAAAAACAAATAAACATTGATATCACCATTAATTTGATTTTGAGCAGTAATGGAAATTTTTTATACCCCTTTGAACAAATGGAGTTGTTGGCATGTGACTCTCTTGCCACACAGATGGTGAATATTTTGTGGTCCACTTTTCCATTTTGTAAATAAATAACTGCATTGTAACATTCAGATAATCATTTGAAACTGATTTTTTTATCGCTCTCTTAAGTTTTTGTTTTTTTTGTTTTTTTTGCGGAGAAAGGATAAACAGGTATTTTATTAATCTCTCACAAAGATTTATCTTGCTTGATTCTATATCATTTTACGCTAGCAAACACTCATCACCTCCGGTGCACACCTGGAAATTATAGGATATTTGAATTTATAATTAAATACTCTTAGGCATGATTATTTCTTTTACTGCTTCTATTAAAAGGCAAATTTTAAAAACAAATTAACAATACTCTTGATTCAAACTTTTAATTTCCCTCATACAGTTAAGTTAAACTCAAAATTTTATATGGTTGAATTAAACCTGTGAATCTAAATTGTAAATTCATTTTTATATTGGTTTTTGGGTATATTGTTAACAAAACTGTCCAAAATGATAAAATGTTTCACTAGATCATTGAGTTAAATAAGTATCATCGTTACTGGCACTTGTCGACATTAGATCAGAAGTTGCGTATCTTGATCCCGGAGTTGTGCTCATCTGAGCAACAGCTAGCCCTCAAAAGTGTTTTGCCCGATGACTGATATGCGCCTTGAAGGAAATGCCAAGGAAAGGGGAATTTGGCTATTTTTGAGAAAATATCTGGTGCCAGTGAACTTGAATTACGGTCATCTTGAGTCAAAAACATTCAGTGCTCAACTTGAGTAAATAAATAAATGAATAATTTAGAAGAACCAGAAAAAATGACTGAGAAGCATTTCATTCAAATTAGATATATTTAATTCCTTTTTTTTTTTTTTTTTTACATAATTTACGTAAAAGAATTCTTAGATGGATTTTCATTAATTTTGTATTAAGAATATGACATGTGGATCAATTTCACGCTTTAATGTAAAATTTGTAAAATTAATTAACATTAATATTTGTCAATTTTGCTTTAAAGAAAAACACAACAAGTAAGAGAATGATTCTATGAACGCGTTTATTATTTATGAAAAAAAATTATGAAGCAATAATGGTAATTTATTTTGAATAAATTTTGAAGCATAGAAAAATGTCTGCGAAAAGTTGTATTTCTATTAAGAACTACGCAATAAATTAATGAAATAAAACTTATTTACGTCATCGTTTCTTTAATTTAGATAAATAAATTATTACAGTTCACTCAATAAAAAAATTGTAAAAAAAATCATAATTTTAACTTTTTGAAAAAATACGTAAGCCGAAAAAATGGATTTATTTTGTTGTGTATTTTTTTCTTTCTCAATAACATTGAATAAACACTTACTTAAAAAAAATTCTGAACTTTCAACGTTGAACTTAAAAATATGTTGATTCTGTGACTATAACACCAACTTTTAGATTGGAAATATTGCTGATAAATTTTGTTCACATTCAGAATGCTTTTACTATTTAAAAATAAATATTGCTTTAAATATTTAGAATTTCATCACAATGATATATTATTAAGTTCATATAAAGAATTATTTGATGTTTTTTTATTCCTTTTGTAATGCAAAAATATTAGTTTTGCTTCTATTTTAGGATTAATGGTAGAGTTGACCTAACCTAAAATAGTTTTATGTGTAAAATAAAAACATAAATTACAAATAGAAAATACATTTTTATCAAATATCAATTCTTATGAATAACAATATCAAAGAAAATTATAAAAATAACTCCGTAACCGTTGACTAATAATTGTATTTTATTTTAAGGTTAGATGAATAAAGTTCGCAGTAAAAACATTGAATAAAAGCCTTCTGCAATAGTTAACTACATTTGTTTTCTTTTTTTCTTGTTTTGTAAAACATCTTAAAAATATTTGATTCAAAAATTAAAGCAAAAACATAACTGGGAAAATATTTGTAATTTTAAAATATTAAATCGGAAGCTTAAAATTTGAAGTAAAGAGGAGGCCAAGCTTCCTACCATACATTTTTGCATAGTGAATTACAGACCAAAATATTTGTATTTACAATGTACATAAAATATATATATATTTACAACAACTTATAATAAAATCAATAAATCTTATATTCACTTACTTACTTCAATTAAGTTAGGTAATTGATATTCCAACTGTAGGAAACATTTTTGTTGACTTTCTCAAGACAACAATTCAGTACAAACTAGTTCAAACACAAACTGAAAGAGAATGATTCACTATTGAAATCAGCATTAGGATCCATCCTTTCTTTTCAGTTTGACTTAACTGCTATTATAGAACGTCATGTTGCAGAGCCATTCTCTCTTGGATGGGCGTGATTTCTTTAAAACGAGAATTAACGTGTGTCATAATGGTCTGATGTTTTTGGAATTTAGTTTTTTCTTGAGAGTTGAGTGAGTCCAGATGTATATCTGCTTGCAGATTTCCTCAAGTTCTTATGATACTTTTTTCATGTTATTTATCCATTCGAAATTTCTGCAGTGTTCTTTCTGTTCCCATATTTTAAATCATAAATCGTCTTTTCCTTTCATCACGTTAGCGATTTGTCCTTGGGCATTCTTATTGACTTGTAAGGAGGATTCTTTTTCCTTATTTGAAAGGCCCTGTTTTTTGTAATATATAACATGGTCGCAGTACTTTTTGAGGGTTCATTATTTTGCCAAATATTTGGATTTATTTCATCGAAATGTATTAAACTTGTCCTCTTCAATTTTTTTAGTTTTTATTCCATTATCTTTTTATGTTTGTTTTTACTTCTTTTGTAGATTTAGTTCTTCTTCTTCTTCTTCTTCTTCTTCTTCTTCTTCTTCTTCTTCTTCTTCTTCTTCTTATTATTATTATTATTATTATTATTATTATTATTATTATTATTATTATTAAGAATATAGTTTTTACTAGCTTTACCATTGTTGCCATTCTAGTGGGTTTGTTTCTAAGATAATTATCTTAAAGAAAATGGTCATCTTTCGAATGCTTGACAATGAGAAGTGCACCATCTCGTAATTGAAGAAAGAAGCGCGTATTCAATAATAACAGCAGATTAAAAACAAAAATTAATAACTCTTCGACCTCATTGAAAAAAATATAATTCATCTGAAATGAAACCTGTAAAACCGACAGGGAAACAATAATGAGCATTTCATCTAGAAAATTAAAAACGTTTATTTTTTCGAAAGGAAAACTGCATGAAACAAAAAACAGATAGAAGATATTGTAAATGAATTAGTCGTTCATTGCATCTCAATTTCTCAAGTATTTGACGAAGTCTAAAAGTATTCAGTAAAGCAAAAAGGGGAAAAAACAGAAAAAACTAGATGAAATTCCAGGGAGGAAGTGGTTAAGAAAATATTATTTGAAACCGTTTACAATATCCGATTAATTATAAAAATATTTTATAACTAAAATTGCATGCAACATTTTAACTAAATGATGCCGCCATATGAAAACAAGAATTTATACATAACTCTCAAAATTAAGTCAGGTGTACCTATTCAAATCTATGCTTAGTGATTTCAGCGTTCAAAATAGTGTTTCGAAAAGGTGAAAAAATAAAATAAGAGGTAAATACATTTTCTGTTTTATAGAATTACTATTTACATTTTCTTTTCTTTTTATTTTAAGTAGAGGAATTATGTTGTGAATTTTTTAAAGTAAAGGAACTACATTGTGAATTTTCTGGTCATGATAATTCAATTCTCAGAATTGCTGCTTGTATCAATTTGAAAGTAAGCGCCCACGCCAGGTCTCAGAATGAAAGACAGCGCCCTCTTAAGATGAGAAGTGTCATCTAAAAGGGTAATCCATATCTGACATTAAAATCCATCTGATGGTGAATCTCTAGTTCTGTAGCTCAGGTGATTGGGCAGTATCTCTTTTTTTGTAATTTCTCTCAGCTTCACGAAGCATCATTGTGTCTCTTAGAGTCTATGGATTGGTTAAATAGATCTGCCTGAAAACTATTATTATTAATTTGGAATACTTGAAACCATACAACCGTGGGCACATTACGTGTGTTGATAATAGTTACTTGAAGCTATGATTATTAAAAAAAGGATTATGTTCTTTAGTTACTTGAAACTTTACAACTGCTTACAAAAACACATATTTCGGCATTAAATAATCCAGGAATAAGTTACGTGGTGTAAAAGAAGTAATCAGTCAACCAACCAACTGTTAGATTTTTTTTATATGGGATAAACGGATGAGTTTTTAGAAAGTCATTTGTTCAATCTATCAGTGTCAGCAATCCAAATCCTGTTACATTTGACATAAACTAGACACTTGTGATAGGATATCTATTTACAAAAGCTTATAAGTCACAACTGAGCGTTTGTAAATTTTTTTTTTCAAATTGTTCTCTCAGAAAATACGCCCTCTTCTTCATAGTTTCTAATGCTTCTTTAACTGAATGTAATAACGAGTTTATTCCGAAAGTAACTAAAATTATCGTCTGCCAATATGCCCACCTTCCCTTTAATATAGTAAATTTGGTAACGACATTATTCATGTAAACATAGCCCTCGAAAAGGAGTTGCGTTCTCTTTTGTGTATTCAGAATTAAATTGGTGAACTCAATCCAAATAAAAGATGATCTAATAATTATCAACAATTAGATTAGCCTCAGATCTGCCTTATTACGATATTTTTAAATGTATTAAAAATTGGTGCTTAAAATGCTAGAACTCTGTATGAGTAGATTTCTAATTCTATCAACGTTTGCCTATAAAATCATTAACATGGCATATAATATTTTTGAAGTACTGTTGTTATTTCATCTGTAAACCTGGAGTTGATTCAAATATTGGTACTTGAATTGAACTTATATTTTCTGGAGAACTTCGAAAATCTGGCTTAAAGCTTCGAGTATAGAAAAGCGACTTGACTAAATGATAAAAGATAAAGTCCTTTGCAAAGGCATATACAAAGACAAAAATGTCGGAGACGAGTGACATAACAGTAATCGCATAAGGAAATAAATTTGACGCACCAAATTCAAATTCTGAATGAGATGTTTTTATTTTATTTTCATTCTTATGCTCTGGTGAAAAGTAGGAATCCTCGCACTGAGGAAATAAAATGAGAGACTGGATATGTAGCTTTTGTAGAAATTGTTACCCTACCCTCTAAGATTTCAAATTCAATTTTTTCTTTCATTAATATGGATCATATTAATGAAAGAAAAAAATTGAATTTGAAATCTTAGAGGGTAGGGTAACAATTTCTACTCCACGAAGCAATACTTGCTTTAAACCTGCAACACAGACGTAATTTGGTAGCAGTTAGGAGCTACTCAAGTGAAAAAAAAATATTGATGATATGTGAAATAAAAAAACTTAATTGTTCCTATATTCAAGCGATTAATATAAGTTTGAATGTTATCAAATATGTATTAAAGAAGCAACAGTTGGAAAAACAAACACCACAGATGGATATGATACGAAATAATCTCCGAAGTATTTCCTAAATTTTAGAGGTAAAAGTTAAGTCTAAATTTAAGGATTTTCCGTGACAGTTAACAGATATACAATGATATATATCAGGTGATGTTCACACCGTAAGTAATCAAGCCTCTCTTCCTGTCTTTCTGTCTGTCTGTTTCTTTCTGTCTGCCTATCCCTATCTCTCTCACTCTCTCAATCTCTATCTATCTATCCATCTGTATGTGTGTATGTGTGTGAGTGAGTGTGTGTGTGTGTGTGTGTGTGTGTGTGTGTGTGTGTGTGTGTGTGTGTGTGTGTGTGTGTGTGTGTGTGCAGCGAAATTTACATTAACCTGCGATGAATTCTCCTTTTGCAACTGTAAAACTATTCTGGAAATAATTTTTCCATGGTAACCTTCTTTTCATACACCATACTACCATAGATTAACTTCTGCATAGACAGAAAAAAGATGGCTTTGCTTATGAATATGGAATTTGAAAGTGCTGTTAGCGTAAGGGTTATCATCATTCGAAATGGAATTGGCAGCTTCAAAGCATATACAAAGCAGTTGGTGTTTCACTTTTCGCCTATGGCGTTGGGTAAACTATGAATCCAAAACTTCTCCATTTAACTATAGGTGAATATTAGGGTAGCGGGATTCTCAAGTCTTAAAAAGCCAACCGGTATAGAAGAAGGAAAATTGTGAATTAGAATCAGCAGCAGGCCACTTAGAATATTACCATATATTGCATCTTAACCGTAACAGAGGAGAGTGGTAAATACATGCACCATGAAAGACATTTTTTAAAGACCTTAGGTGACCAGAAAAGACCATGCCAAGGCAGACCTAATAACTCTACATACAAAATAATTTCTACCAGACATAAAACCGTGATATATGCCAAGATTACCATTATCATTATAACTTTATCTGAAGGATACACTGACCCTAATTTGTGATGTGAGAGCATTCAACCAATAACCGTCTGACGTCTTCATATCTTATACACATACTCATTACTTTTTTTGATGACACATGATATTTTTATCTTGTTGAAAAGCAAACTAGAAGAAATTCTTCTGAATTCTAAGTTACACAAGATTTGGATGAGTTATTTATGTCACAGGATAATCTATTTTTGGAAAATCCGTCAAAAAATCATAAAAGAATGCATATTTGGTGAGAACAAATGATGCAATCATGTCAGCTGTTAAATCGGGATATTTTCGAGTTCAGCGAACCATAGCATTTATATATCTATAAATTCTACCTTGTCGTCGACCTTTATTTGCACAGATGGTGTTTAACAATTTTACTTTCTTATCAGTTTAGTTATTTAAAGATATCGATTATTAAGAATTCTGTTGCTAAGCAGGTGTTCATATCAGTCGCCAGTCAATTGTTAATTTACATAAGAATACAACTGTAAAGTTACCAGACGTCTTGCTGTTGTCTATACACACAAGAGAATGAAGTCATGTTTGCCTTTGTTGTTATCGGTTAGTTTTAGCTTAAAGGTAAAATCCATATGTATAAAGAAAAGAAACACAATAAAGTTATTACTAGAATGAATGATAACAAATCTATTCCAAATATCTGATACAGCAGCCGTTGATTGATACCTTGCTGACATTGAATGTGATATTTCACTTGAAATCTTTTAGGCATGAACAAAATTCTATTGTGCATAACAGGTAATTGAGTACACCGATATTCTATAAGACTATAAGAATATCTGCTGGCATGGTTGGTCGTGGCGGGAGTAGAAGTCATATGAGATTGATCCATAGTTTTACGGTCTCTGGGACTATTAAATATACATCAGTTGTTTGATGATGTTTAGTTTGTTTTAGATAAATCGACTGAAGATTTTATCAAAACTGTTTTGATACGTGTGCAGAGAGAGAGAGAGAGAGAGAGAGAAGAGAGAGAGGGGGGGGAGAGATACACATACACTCTGATATATATATATATATATATATATATATATATATATATATATATATATATAATGTATTATTTGGTCCAGTTAAACCGTAGTTGGGAGTAATTCCTTCAGGACAAAACTAACATCCAACAGTGAACATTTAAATTTTCCTGGTAAAGAGCTCAATGTAACTGACATTACAGAGCAATAATTTCTTTAAGAAAAAAGCAAAACCGGTCACATTAGGATTATAAATTTATTTCCATCCTGTTATGGGTTTTGATATAAATCAAAAACACCAAAAATAACAGGACTTCTTCAGATCTTATGGATAAAATAATTAAGAATAGACACAGTAAATAAGGGTGGGAGGGGTTAGAAGAGGGGTGAAGATTTTTCTCCTCATTTAACCCACTTTCGTTTTTTTATTGCCGGTTGGAATTATAGTAAATTAATTTTTAAGATATTTTTTATTCTTTAAAATCTAAATATATTTCAACTTAAAACTCCCGATTGAATACAAATTTAGGGAAGTTAAACTTAAATTCAAAATTTATGTGACGTGAATTAATAGCTAGATGTAGACATAGGAATAACTGTAAACTATAGACAAATTATCAAAGATGATACTTAAATAAAAGACAACAACATAGGATTACATTGAGATTTAAGGTGAAACGAATAAAAATAAAATAGAATAAAAAAGATGAGAAGAAACCATGTGATGTGTACCTACTCTTCAGTAGAAGGGTAACTGAATTAATAGGCACACAAATACAATTTGAAATTAAAAATCATAATTTTAAGTTTTGAAGAAGTCCTGAAATTTTTGGTTTTTTATTTATTTATATCAAAACCCATAACAGGATGGAAATAGATTTATAATCCTAGTGTGACCGGTTTTGTTTTTTCTTAAAGATATATATATATTTTTTGCATACGTACTTTCGCAGTTATTGATTAATCAGCACCTTTGTTTGAGATTCTGTATTTTTAAAAAGATTATTTTCGTTGACAGACGATAATTTTCAATGGGCTTGCAATATGTGAAAGATAAAACCCCCAAATAAATGGACTAAACTTCAGTAACGTTAGAATATTCTCTACTGCTAAAGGTTTTCGTCATTATTTCTTTTTTGAATAAAATTTAACGGTTATGTTTTTCTCCAATCAATTCATCTTCAACATCACTTGATTATTTTATGCAAGCGAAAACTGTTGTGCACGTTTCTTCTTTTTTTTAGTTATTATGTTGCTAACATAACATTATTCAACTTCATGGTTCTTGGATTTTAGTGCATAGATATACTTTGCTTCTACATAAAATATATATATATATAGTGTCAGTAGAAAAGTTTTTAGACTGCCCAAGATGCTCTCATAGAATATAACCAAACGATATTTCTTTTAGCGTTCCATAACTGCCTCAAAATATTAATGTATTACTGTCTATTGATAATTAAGCCCTTTTTATGATAGTCTATGGAAACAATGCCTTTTGCATACCAAAAGATTTGCGTCATCGCGTTTCTTGGATTTACTTGGGAGCATTTGAAGAAAGGGTTTCCACTGTAGGAGTTGTCTCAGAATTTTTTTGTTAAACACGCATCATGAATTAGGACGCATTAAAAAAATAGCTGGATCTGCCACAAATGAAAAAAGATCTTCACGTCGCATAATTAACTTGGTATACTTCTGATCAGGTGTCAAAAGACGTGGTCACAACTGAGCAGAAATGTTCTTCATACCAAGGGTAGCTTTGATTTTTCGGTCAAGTTGATCCATACTAGTTCAACGGGATATAAGTTCTCTGATTGCCCCGGCTAAGTCATAAGTTGAAGGACTTGCTGCTCCGCTTTAATTTTAATATGCCTCTGGCAGAGTTTACATGTATGCTTTCACATTATCTTGCACGAGTATAAATCCTTGAGCAACAAGTGGCGTTCCAGATGAGATAACGTTATACTGCCGTATGCTGTGATAGCTGGTCTGATTCAATTATTCTCTTCACCTGGTGCAAGCCCTCGACTTTGCAAATCACCCATCACCATAATAGATCCTTCTCCATGCCTTAATGCAGGAATGATAACGGGGATAAGAGTTCTTTGCTGCACATTGACCCTCCTATTTAACTGAAACATTTCCAACTTTGATTCGTCAGTCAATAGGATTGTATTTCACTGATATTTTGACCCGTCTGTGTGCGTCTTTGCTCACTGGAACCAGTGATATTATTTTGATTCCTAAAAGTGGTTTCTTGATATCAATTCTACCATATAGGCCAGCTTCACAATGTTTTCTCCTCGCAGGGGATATTGAAAGATTTTTTCACAACATCGATTCAGTTGTGAAGTGAAATACCATGGCCAGAAAACATCGATTCATTCGTGCAGTGATGTTTAGAACACTCGGCCTTCTATCACAGAAACCGGTGACTCTGCATAGGTAAAATAAGAAATATATTGCAAGCAGTAATTTAACACTATACAGTCTAATGTGAATTCAAGTAGAGGTATATCGTGTCTTTTGGAAAAAAAACGTTTATTCTTACTCAGTACTAAAAAAAAAAAAGGCCTTCAAATTAGTTTTTTAAAAGGTATCTGGTCATACTGAAGTCAAAATCACGGAATAAGACTTGCAGTTGATATAATAAATATAAAACTTAGTGGTAGTTAACCTGTCTCATTAAAAATAACACTTTTAGGATGAGAAATGAAAAAAAATGAGAGTAACCAAATACGTTTGACTGGTAGTATATATAAATGTGTGTGTGTGTGTGTGGGAATTTTCATTGGTTAAGCGATCGATTAATTTTCACGGCACGTCACCCTGTCTATGCTCATTTTATACATTGAGGTTAGTGAATCTCCTGTTTTATTGTACGATTATTCTAACCTTTTTGTTAGCCCACTCAGCTGGGGCTGCAGAATAAACTAAATTCATATCTGCAGATTAGTTGGACTCCACCATCGAGTGTTCTGGATATGACAATAAACAATCTGATGGTGAAGTTTCAGCAATGCTGGAACTTTGGGAGAATGCAGGGTACTTCTCTATAGTCATGAATCACAGTTCCACTCTGTCCCTGAGTGGTAGCATCTGATAGGGTGCTATGAGTCAAACAAAACTGTTTGACATTTAAACTGTGTACTTATGTTAAACTGAATTATTTGATAGAACTTTGACTGTGTGTAAATAAATGATTGATGTCTAATTTTATTGTTAATGACACATAACAATACTCGGAACTATTTAACTTTGTTTACATGCTAAACTGAATTGTTTAAAATAGAACTATTTCATCATTTAACAGTGTGGAAACAAATGACGTCAGTCATTTGAATTGTTAGAGAAACATAGCAGTACGTTAAAACATTAACCTGTGCGCAAACAAATGATTAGAAGAAAATAAAAATATTCGTATTAGAGCTAAGTGAAACCATTAAACTGCGTGGAAAAATGAGCTCAGCCTCTTTTAAAAATGTTATCTACAAAATATGTTTAGTCATATATTCATATTTTCATCATACAACGTGTGGAAGCACGTGCGATACCCTAGCCTCATCAGCCGCCATCCAGGGTGATAACACAGTTTCGGTAGCTCAAGGCGGTACTGCCACTCCTGGCGCTACCGAGCAGCTTTTGCCACCGGATAGGGTATTTAAAAAAAAAACTATGTATACATAAGATCAACTAAAAGCGGACATTACATTAGACGTTCGTTCATCTTCATTTTGGTGCAGTTTGTGATTTAAAAAAGCGTTTACTTACGACCGTTAGATGTCATAGCAACCGTTTCTTGATTTTGCGTAATTACACGAGAATGGTGGTTACACGTGTATAGCATTCGTGTTGAAATCCTTTCTATATCCGTTATCTTTTCGATTCGTTTTCTTTCAAAAAATACGAATAGTCATATATTCATATATATCTATTAAAAGGATTTAAATCACCTGCTATGAATGATATGCCATAAAACCAACCCAACCTAATCAAATTTATATTTTTTTTTGTGTAGGTGTTACCTAAGAGTCTTTTCCGCACACGAATCTATAAAATACTCATGAATTTCAAACAGACCTAAGTCAGTATTATCCCACTGGGTCAGTGTAGACCGGAGACTAAAAGGTTGTCTAGACTAATCCGATCTTCACAATCTGAAGCAGTCAAATGTAATGCCCGGAATGCCCCATTTTTGAGGTGTGGAGGACTTATCCCTCAGTTATATGCACAATGAATTATAAATATCATTGATAGGGTCATGTAAGTGTGAGTGTGTGCGCGCGCGCGTGTGTGTGTCTGTGTGTGTGACATGAAATATTCAAAGTCCCAACTATTCAAAACTGTTACTTTTAAGAATCACCTTAATTTACAGTTGCAGAATATAATCTTTAACTCTTTAACTTTTTTGAATTTATACCAACTGCCTTTCAGTTTTAAGTCATCGGGCGCTATTTTAGATGATAACTGATTATGAAACTTTAACTATCATTTATTCTTGCTGTCCTATAATTTTGTTAAAGATTTCAAAAAGACAACTCGATATCTGGTGGAATGAGCTAACTTATTATTTTGAAAATCGAATCAAAAACTAATTAACACCATTTATTTTAAGAACACCTGTCTGATGGTTGTAACAACAATTACATGATACAGTAACAGCAAGAAGTTCTTAAAGTAAACATTTTAATTCATTTTTAATTTGATTTTGATAAAATTGGGAATGGCACTGCTCATTTTCATTAATACAAGTTCTCTACATGTCAATTTAGTGTCAAATTTGTAGCTTCAAACCTACGGGAAATTTGATAATGATTTCAATATCCAATCTTTCTTTTTATTTTCGTTTAATATTTTAGTGTAGGAACGTTAAAAATGCCCACTGGGAAAAATACACAATGATTATCCAAAAGCATTATCAATATAAAATGTTATTTCTGCATTTCATACGTTTTATGTTGTATGCCTTGTTTTTGAATGTTTTAATTATTGTTTTTGGTGCACCGGCCTATTGCGCATTATATACACACACACACACATATATATATATATATATATATATATATATATATATATATATATATAGGGGTGGGGGTGAGTGGGGGTGTTAAAGAAGAAATTGATTTTTAGGAGGTAACTTTTGTTTTACTTGACAAGAATTACATGGTGTTATAGGAATTTAATTTAAAATATGCCAATAAAATTGCTTGTATAATCGTGTATATGCATCAATGAATTAATGTTCGTAAATATATTAGAGATAGAGATATTCTGCATGTTCTTTTACTTGTTTGTTTTGTTGTCTTTGTTGTTATTTACCACCACAGAAATTTGATGAATCATTTTCTATACCATTTTTTCTTCAACATTACATATTCATTAGCATTAATAATTTTAATGATCATTATTCTTAAAGTTCCTAATTTGAATTTAGGAAGAAGAGAGCGAATCTTTTTTTTATTTTTCCTTATACACGCTGTTGTTGAATCCAAACCCGACCAGACACAAAGATCCAACACATCACAAAGCTGCTTGATAAGGTGCTTGCAAATCTTCAAAATACGGGATATGGTGCCGTATGTTCGGACAGAGCATTAAGGTGATTCACAAAGGAAAGGACAAAGTGACTTCAAATTAAGGACTGAATGATGTTATTGGATGTTTAAAATAAAACTGCGGCAAAATGCAGAAATTAGAAAACACACACACACGCACACGCACACACACACACACACACACCACTTTTAATGAACTTATCCGTCAATACGATATTACTTCTAACGAAAATATAACAACGAGGAGCCATCAAAAATTAAAGTGTATTAGATTTAGATGTCTGTGGATTAAGACTACATAAAAAATGAAACTTCACAATCCATCTTTGTGGATTGTAAATATCTAAAAAGAATCAATTGAACTTTTCCCTAACAGATTAAAAGTTTTGTTTATTTGATAGTTTAAAAGACAAAAACAATCGTCAAAGTCAATCATTGACAAGTCATTGGTATTCTGGATACCAAACAAAATTATAAGAGCAGTTATAATACGTAATCATTCAAGATAGTTATTTTGAATTATTCAATATTTAATATAAAGTGGACAGACGGGTACGTAATATGAGAACAATGTCCCAGTTCATTGCGTAATATAATTTAGACAACCGTTGGCTTGTCACTCTCTCTGAAGATTCGAAAAATCATCGTAATTCTAACATTTTTAACAGCCATACTTATACAAGTGAAATAAAAGGGAAGAGGGAAAAAAATTAACCTTCCTTAACGAAAAGACACAACTAAAAATTCGTTACACTGCTGAATGAATAAAATAACTGAGTACGTAGAAGCATTTAAAAAAGAGTTATACCACACACTTTTTTTATTGATTATTATTAAGTCTGGTCTTCTGGCCGAGATTTGGTGATCCGTGTGTATGTAAAATCCCATAGGAATTTATGCGTGTTATTTTCTAGGACAGGTGCTGGTTTGTACATATACCATTTGTTCATATAGTCAAATTTAAATTTCTTGCACATCACCCAGTGGATCACCTTGCCGGCCCAGACGTCTCTAGTCTTAGATTCCCTCGACGCTAATTTGCTGCATTCGCTTATTATGTGATTAATAATTTCACTTCTGTCTCTGCATAGCCTACATTTGGTATTTTGTTGCGTCTCATCTATTCCAGCTTTGATATGATTGGTATGAATCGAATTATTCTCCCTCCAGCTATGGGTAACTAGGTTCTTCAGCCTCGGTGAGGCAACTAGTCTAGGAGAAGGAAAACTCTGAATTAAAATCTGTTAAACTCCCCTTAAAAAACTGTGTCATATTCTGCCCGAGCAGAGGGGTTGGTAAATATGGATATCATATTTACCAACCTCTCCGCTCGGGCAGGATATGACACAAGGTCATTTTTTAAGCGAAGTTTAACAGGTTTGAATTCAGAGTTTTCCTTCTCCTAGACTAGTTGCCTCACCGAGGCTGAAGAACCTAGTCTGCCCTACAATTTACCCATAGCTGGAGGGAGAATAATTGGATTCATACCTTTCCCAAGGGCATTAGTGCTATGTGAAATGCAATCAGTCTCGTCCAGGATTTGAACTCGTGTCATCGTGTCCATTTCCTACGACGATAACCATTACACCACGGGCACCTCCTTGGTAAATATGGATATGATTGGTTCTGATGTCGTAGTTTTGTGCTGTTATTAGGAGAGATTCTGTTTCTCTCTTAAAGTTTCCTTTTCTTAGCCATGTCATGATTTTATCGCGTGAGATGTAGATTTTTAGTCGTTTTAAAGTCCCATAGAGTTTTTTTTTTCCATTTTTGTTTCCAAGTTATTGTCATTTTGTTGTCCATCGTGTTATCAGTATCGTTTCTGATGGCAGTAATAAGTCCTCCATCGTGTTTTTGTATATAATCTTCGAGTCGTTCTATCGATGCGTCAACGCTGTCTTCAATGCTGGCAAATCCTCTTCCTCACTCTTTTCTAGATACATATAGTCTGTCAACGTCGACTCTGGGATGTAATGCCTTATGCACGGTTATAAGTTTTTTTATTCTTTCGTCAATATGTTTAAGTTAATCTCTGGTCAACTTCAGAAAGGGTCCGGAATATCTAACGAGGGGTACAGCCCAGGTATTTATTCCTTTGATAAGGTTTCGGCTAGAGAGTTTGGTCTCTCGTAGTTGCCTTGTTCTCCTGAGATATTCTTTTTGAATTTTGTCTTTCATTTCAATTTGTTTGATGGTGTCAGCCTCCAAGATGTGCAAGTATTTATAGGTTTCTTTTTCTGCGAGCGCCCTTATCTTGTCTTGATTTGGTAGTTCCACTCCGTCAGTTAGATGCCGTTTGCCACTTTTCATTACAAGCATTGCACATTTTTCTATGCCAAATTTCATTCCTATGTCCTGACTGTATATTCTAACTGCGTGTATTAGAGTTTCTAGTTCTTTTTCATTTCTTGCAAATAATTTGATGACATCCTTGTACATTTAGTGATTGATCTTTTTCTGCGATCTACTAAGTTTGTATCCAGCTGTGCATTTTCTGAGTATGTGGTTATGTGGCATCATGGCAGTTATGAATAATAAGTGTGATAGAGCATCTCCTTGGAAAATACCTCTTTTGATCTTTGTTTCAGCTAAGCTTCTTCCTCCTGCAGCCACTTCCACTCTCCAGGTTTTCATAGTTCATTATTTACTCCTTGAAAGTTATTCACATCAGTTTAAGCGGATGGTTTTTCACTGGAGTTTGATTGACAGCAATTCTCCTCAAGTCTCATTAATTTTTCTCAGTATGCTGGCCGTTCTCAATAATGCTGTAGTTTGGATGGTCTCCACTCGTAACCGGCTTCCAAGTCCTCCAGTCCCTTTAGTAATCCTTAAGCTCCTTTATCAAAAGCACCAATCCCAAATGGTATGATTGTCACATTCATGTTCCATGGTTTTTTCAATTCCCTAGCAAGATCGAGGGACTTATCCTTCTTTCCACTTTCTCTCAGTTTTATTCTGTGGTCAGCCGGGACTGCAAAGTCAACAATTCTGCAAGTTTTTTTTTGTTGTTGTTGATTATTATAAAATAT
Organism: Sepioteuthis lessoniana; assembly: GCA_963585895.1. Classification (NCBI taxonomy): domain Eukaryota; kingdom Metazoa; phylum Mollusca; class Cephalopoda; order Myopsida; family Loliginidae; genus Sepioteuthis; species Sepioteuthis lessoniana. The sequence continues at coordinate 69,771,331 of OY757928.1, forward strand.
GGTCCTCTGGATGAGATTAGGTGATCCGTTTGTATGCCAGAGTCCAATGCGAGTTTGTATGTGTCATTGTCTAGGACACATGCTGGTTTGTGTATATACCATTTGTTCGTATGGTAAAGTCTAAATTTCTTGCACATCTCCCAGTGGATCACTTTGCCCAACCTGTTGTTTCTAGCCTTATACTCCTCTGCTAATTTGCTGCATTCGCTTATTATGTGATTGGTGGTTTCATCCTTGTCACCGAATAGCCTACATTAGCTATTTTGTTGCGTCTTTAGTATCATTGGTTCTGATGGCGTTGTTTTCTGCTGCTTTTAGAAGAGTTTCCTTTTCTTTGCCAGGTCCAAGATTTCTCGTGTGAGATGATGTTTATTATTCTTTGAAAACGTCCCTAGATTTTTCCCCCCATTATTGTTTCCTAGTTACTGTCATTGTGTTGGCCATTGTGTTATTATTATTATTATCATCATTATTATTATTTTCAATTTTTTACCCGTCAGGTTTTAGTGGCTTTTTGCATAAGTTTTGTCAAATATTTAGTTTTTTTTTAAAGTATTCCTACCGATTTAACCAGTATTGTTATCTGGCTTGTCTCGATTATTCAACTGATCTTCAGTCCCCATAGTTTCTTTAAACGGATTTGAGGAACTGTCCTATCGGCTCTAACTACAATATTCCATTGCTCCTACTAATATTCCATAACTTTTTCAGCTCTCGAACAAGGTTCAGGTATTTTTTCAGCTTTTCACATTATGGTCCACTGAAACACATAAATACTCCCGATGCCAAGTATTTTCTTTTTGATGATAAAAATTTAGTCAGATGTTCGAACCTAAACTGAATAATTCATTTGAAATTCAATTCATCAATTTTGGCTTTGACATAATTAGTTCTTATAGCATAATGTTGTATTGTTATTAATAAAGATTTTGCTTTCCAATTTAGGTTTACTCTCATCAGTCCGAGTCATCTCACTTCTTAAGGTTTCTTTTAAGGTGCATCTCTTTTGTTCTACCGGGTTAGGTTTTTATTGGTATCATCATGATCTCCATCACTTTTTCTGTTCTTATGCAATATCGCCGTATTTATCAGGCTTTCTTATTTTTCCTTTTATTATCCATCTGTATTCTGCCAGAACGGCAAAGACCACTTACTGACAAATTCTTTTCTTCTCGGTAACAATAAGAAGATCCGGGTTTTTTGCCATCGAAAGTGAATCGATTTTCATATAAAAATCGGATTTAATATTGTCCGTCTCATTTTTCCTGGACTAACTCACATCGGAAGATAAACCATTTGTTGGTATTTGCCTAGTTTCGAGAGGATCACCGTTCTCATCCAGTTATCCCTATATTTGTAGTCTTAAGTCGATTGGTTGCTAGGTAACTGCTTAGTATCTATATATCTCCTCAAATTCTACGCTTTTAATACTCTTCAGTTTTAATTGGTTTAATTAGTCCTTATTGCAATGTGTTAGGCTCATCCAAAAAACGACTCAGCATCCCTGTTTACAATTCCCCAGCGTTAGGATATTCATAAAGTGTAATGCACATAAAATTATGTTGATCTTCAGATGTATCAGTGAAGTTGCTTTTCTTCTAATTTTTTCCTCAGTTTTTCATGCGTATACAACTTTGATTCAGTGTTATATTTGTTGCTGCAGTTTTGGCTCTTGTAATAAATCTCTTTAATTTTCTTGGAGTATTCTTCAACCTATTGCGAAGGCCCTCATTATTGTTGGAATCATTTTACGCTTTTGAGAGTTTTTCGCCCCAATATTAGCTGATAGTTTCTCATTGGAGTTTGAGTGACACAAAGTCACCCCAAGTCTCCAGTTCCCTTCTTAGTATTTCAGTTGATCTTAATTCTACTGTTATCATGATATTCTTTACTTGTTCACTGATTTCTAAGTCTTCTAGTTCCTTTATGAGTATTTTGGGAATTGTCCCACGTGCACTTATTACAATTAATATCATCGAGATCCTTACATTCCATACTTTTCCTAATTCTCTAGCAAGGTCTTGATATTTATCTCTATATTCACTTTCTTTTAATTTTACTCTGTGGTCTGTAGGGAGAGCAAAGTCCTCTATTCGGCAGGTTTTCCTTTTTTCTTAACTATCACTTAGTCTGGTTATTGGTCCGAGATTAAGTGATCCAATTGTATCTCAAAATACCAGAGAGATTTGTGCATCTATTTCTTCCAGACGGATTCTGAGTGATCCATATACCACTCATTCCTTTGGTCAAATTTCAATTTCTAGCAGAATTCCCATTGAATCACCTTCCCCACTAAGTTTTATGTCATCTTATTTTGTTAAAATTTGCAGCATTTACTAATTATATAATTGATGGTTTCGTGTATATCACCACAAAACCTACTGTTACTATTTCGTTACGTCTAGTCAATTTTTCTTTGAAAACAGTTTGTCAATATGACGTTGTTTTGTGCTGCTGTTAAAAGAGATTCAGTTTCTCTCTGAAAAAAGTTCCCTTTCTTTGCCATATCCAGTTCTTCTCATCTGAGATTTCAGTTTTTGTCGTTTGAAATGTCCATACAATTGCTTTTCTTTGTATTTTTATTTTCTAGTTATTGTTGTTCTGTTGATATTTCTATAATTACCCGACTTCTCCTCCTAATCAGGAAGTGTCACGAATTTGTTTTTAAAGAGAGTATAGCATAGGTTGGAATTAAAGTTTTTTTTTCTAAACGGAGAAGGATTGTCTTTGCAAGTTTAAATGACCCAGACTGCTTTCTTATTTACCCAAAACAAGACAGAAAACTGATCGATTCATGTTTTTCCAAAGTCTAATAGCATGAAGTGAAACACAAACAGCCCTGTTCATAATCTGAACTCAAGTTGACAATTCTATCCCCAAAAGCAATAACTGTTACACTAAGCACGTTACTTGCAATTGAAATACAAAATATTTATTCGGCATTACACCATTGTATCTCGTTTAAATCTTAATATCGACAAACATGTCTTCTGGTTTCATTTATCTTAGAATTACAATTCTTTCAATATTTTGTCATTAATTAATTAGAAATGTATATGAAATAATTTCATTTCGATTTTCATCAATTTCACGTTAATTTTAATGACTTACCATTGATAAACGCGAAAAGGAAACTGGAAACGAAACAATTGTATTGATCAATATATTTATCTTCTATTGTGTTTCAAGTGAATAGTAATTATTTTCAGCGTCTTCAAAGCTGAAACCTGCAAAAGATATAATGTGTAAGCTGCTTTAACACACGCATACCCAATCGTGTGCGTATATAAACATACACACACACACACACACACACACACACACACACACACACACACATATATATATATATATATATATGTATATATGTGTGTGTGTGCGTGTGTGTGTGTGTGTGTGTGTGTGTGTGAGGGAAGAACTGAAAATTATTTTTATGACATTTATAATGTACAGAACAAATAATTTTCTTCTTATCTGCGACAAATATGCCAATAACTGCAGTCGGTTTTACTCCATATAAATAGAATATAGTGAGATTTTGAAACATAATCTGAGAAAGGAAATGCGCTAGGCAGTAAATGTGTGACTGAGACAGACAGACAGACAGACAGATAGGTAGAGAGATAAAAAGTAAATATATATATTTAACGAGTAGATGCTGTTGCGCAAAGTATGTATACATTTTATAACATTATAAATGTATATAGAGGGAGAGATTAAATCATCCAAGTGTCCATTTGACAAATTAAGCAATTTAGAATTATTCATAGCCCTAAACTAATATTTACAGACAGCTTAATTTCTCAAGACTACTTTCTAAGAGATCATCTCAATGAGTAAGTCTCTGAACCTTATGAAAATAATCTAACAAATGTAAAATCATTAACTTTCAGTTGAAATGTACGTGGAATATTATTTTATGCTGAGAAAAATCTATTGAAAGTCCATACGTCCATAAAAAAGACATAGTTGACAGAACAAGGACTGGAAGCTAGAAGGAGATTAGCCTATGACGAATGACTTTTATCAGCTGAAATGTATAAATCTGAGCAATTGTTATTTCACTTATCGTGGCGACTATGTTATGTACGTGCACGTAAATTCTAACATTAGATTTGCATCGCAAATGAAACCCGTGTAACACCAAAACTCACGCGATAAAATGTCAAAAAAAACTTATTGGCTTACTTTTTTTCTGATTGAAAATTATATATATAGGTGACTTCTTGTAATGAATGACCCCAAATTTTTAACCACAATTTTTATTTATCCTCCATTGCGCGTAATGAACGAAACATTTCCCAAAGGTGACACTGCAAAAATAATTGTTCAACATTGAATTACATGGAGAGAAAACATTCAAGCTCTCATTTATACTTGCCAAACTGCTATTATAAAATCAAAGTCAACGCAATACCATTAATCGATAATATTCAGTAAACCTTGCTGTAGCTTACCGTGTTTAGTTAAATATTCAGAAAATACTAAAGCCCCATCACTTTTAAGAAATTGCATCGATAATGTAATTGTTACAAAAAAATACATTAAATAACCTTGGGAAGTATTATGCTCTCTTTTTTTAATTGACAAAATCACGTGACATCGACTATTTGAATAGATATTTCAGCAAGGTTTGGCCGAAGAACCAAGAAAGCTCAGATATTTCCGAAACATATCCCGAGTAAAAGACAAATCCTTGTCTTTGGTCAACTAGCACTCGGTAAATATGTTTCTCATTTATACGATCATCGGACACGATGATCAACATATATATATATATATATATATATATATATATATATATGTATAGGGGTGTAAATTGACAAAAAAATTCTTTTGTTTGTATTTAATCAATTGCAAATAAAAGAAAGGATATGCATTTAAATAAAAAAAACATGTTGGTCCTTTTCTCCTTTTATCATTTCCTTTACGAAAATAGAAAGTATTATATGGAATTTTTAGAATATGAAAATTTTACGTGCACTCGCAAAAACGAGAATTTTTAATATGTTTAAAGATAGTAGTTCTACGACACTCTCACACTTCAAGAAATATATAAAAAAGACGTAATAGTGTTTACTTGTTCGGAGTACATAATTGGGGAAATTGAATACTAATTCGTTTCTTAAACGTTTATATGAGGAATATTTTTGACTTTAGAAAAGGAAATAATTTGCAAAACAGAAAGGAATGACTTACCGAATGAGTCAAGGGCAATGAAATCATATACATTAAGGAATATTGTTTTCTATGATTGCAACTTAGACATACAACTAATAATATTGAAAAACCTTACGTGTCCATAAATTATACCATCTCATTGTTTCGGTTGCGTTCTTCATAAAACATCCTGTATTTATACACTAGTTTGTATTAAAAGATAAGACGATAATTAAAAATCACACAACAGTCCACTATAAATATATATACGAAGATCACTAAAGTTTACATTTTTTTTTTCGTATGGGCACTTCTATTGATAGTACACTCATGAAACTTTAGTCCTCTTGGAAGTAATCTATTTTGGCTGGAATGCATTTGTTTTACCGTTCAAACAACTTTGGGAAGGCCCCATGGAAGTCCTCATGTGTGAACGTGTCAATGACCTTCGTCAAAGCCTCTTTCATCTCCTCAATTGTCTCATTACGACAGTCTTTGAGCTTAGGGAATAAGCAAAAGTTACAGGAAGCAAAATCTGAACTATAGGGAACTGCTACAGCAGCAATTAGAATACACCCTACTAAAGCCTGATTGTCACAGCTGGTGGATTTCAAAAATGAAATCTGGACGTGAGGACATTTTGAAGAACAATATGCAATAAAATTCTGTTTTAAACTTGGAAAAATGCCACAGAAACGTATGCAATACATCAGACTGCTTTTTGACCATCTTGCATTAACCGAGCATCAGTTTGTGAGTGGTATAAGAGATGCAAGGAAGACAGGGAGTCTGTGAGAGATGATGAGAGGTGTGGGTGGAGTAAGGAAGTCAAAACACCAGAGTTGATAGGCTAAAGGGTTAGGGTTAGGGTTACTATGTTGAGGATTTAGGGAGGTCAGGAAGAGATTCCGTCGGAAGAGCCCAGCACTCTTCAAATCGGGTCAAGTGCATTTCCACCAAGACAATGCACCAGTTCAAAACTCCATCCTTGTCACCGACTATTTGACTAAGATGGGCATCAAGACAGTGCTTCAGCCTCCCCACAGTCAAGACCTTGCTCCCAGTGACTTTTGGTTATTCCCTAAGCTCAGAGGCTGTCGTTATGAGACAATTGAGGAGATGAAAGAGGCTGTGACGAAGGTCATTGACACGCTCACACAAGATGACTTCTATACGGCCTCACGGAAGTTTTTGGAACGGCACAAGAAGTGCATTGCAGCTGGAGGAGATTACTTCGAAGGGGATTTGAGTTTCATGTGTGTACTATCAATAAAAGTGCCCATACGAAAAAAGTCTGGAAACTCATTTAATGATCCTCGTATATATAGTAGACATATATCATCTTATGCAGAAAAGAGAATTGGGAAATTTTATGAATTTTTGGGAGCCTCAAGAAATTATCGATAGAATATTTATTCCTTGTTTCTATAGAAACTAGACGTTTTCATGTGGCCTTTTTCTGCTTTCTGCAACTGATATATAATCAGCATTTCAACGGAATGAAAACAAAATGTCCCAGAATTTGAACTCGGCGAACCTATTCCATTTCCCCTTTTCGATATTTCTTATGTCATCCGATATTTGTACAAATAGATTGAGTTAGAGTAAAATTTCAACAAACTAACAGAGTTCCCGTAAGGAAATACTCGATCAGTTTTTTTTAAATCCATTGTGCATTATACGTGCTCCCTGACTAAATCCAAATTGATTTTTTACGTTCTATCTGCCAAGGAACTTTTGAGCCAAAAATAATTCTAGTATCATTTCTAGAAAATAATATAACATATAAAAACTCATAAGAAAACAATTTTTTTTCAGTAATAAAATCAATTTATTCCTTAAAAAATATATAAAAAAAAGATAAGACATAGGTAGTTATATAGATAAGGATTTTAATTGTTTATAATTATAGATATATTTCTGCTGGTTCTAGAACAATATTTGAAGAGAAAAAGAGGATTTCAGTAGCGGTAATCGCAGCTTAATTCTGATTCAAATACGAAAATCAGATGTTTATAGTCAGTTGAGACTTTTAATTCTGTTTAGTAGCACGTGACACATTTTCAGTTTGATTTGTGAACTAGCACACGTTTTTGTGTATGAAAGTCAGACTCTCCCGGGTTATGAGATGGAGAAGAGTCTGAGATAATTTAAGACTTGCCAAAGTACAGAAGCAAGGAGAAACTAAAGTGATTCGATACCTGGGGATGACTCTGTAGGTGACTCGTGAAAGTAGAGAAGCGAGGAGGAAGTAAAATGATTATTTGTCTTGTGGTGGCTCTGTACCAGTCCCCTGAGAGTAGATATAGAAGAAGAACGGCAGAACTTTCTCCCAGAAAAACCGTACTGTGGCCTCTGTGCCAGTGAAAACTCAGCTCTCTTCGATTATCTCTTTCAATCTACCAAGATTCACATTACAGGTAATAGAAGGAAAAAAGAGGTTATGTTTTTATACATCAGCGTTGTTTTATTTTCTCTGCAATATAACACATATATTTATATTGTCATATATGTTGCAACGTTGCATAAATATAGGCGAATATATAAGTGTTTATTTTAATTGTGGCTGCCCTGTTCATGGGACATGCAATATGTAGACTTTTACTCTTATTGAGAAATAAGCCTTTACTAGAATAAAAGTGTCCTGAATTTGACACTCACATGTGTCTGGTGATGAGGCTACAGTTTTGGAAATCTGGAAAATTGGGAGTATAACTTTATTATCCCGTGTCTATTGAAATTAGGATGTTTACTTATACGTATCAAATCCATTTCTTAAAGAGATATATTTGAAAATTATTTGAATTTGTAAGACTGCGTGTCAAAACAATGTTAAGAAACTTTTACTCAAATGTAAATGTGATAATTCAATGAACACACATCTCAAACATCTAAACATTAAATAACCATAGATGTGTTGACATGCCGTTAAAATCAATCAATCAATCAGTCGATCAACAAATATGGATCTATATTTAACTATATTCATACGTTAATTTCATATCTGTATTTATAAACACATATATGATGGTAAACTTACACAAATATATATAACCATACACAAGTATATATAGAAAGATTTTAGAATAGTGAATATGTTTTCATTCTTTTTATTGAAAAATGTTGATGTCTAAACGATTAACTAATGCCAATGACGCCTCATTATCATGAAATAATAAAAGGCTAAGAGAATAATAATTGCCTATAATTTACATTTCTATTCTGTGATTTGTTCTACAATTAAGGTATCCAATGTCTGCAAGAAGCGGATTTATTGTGTATGCTTCGATAACCATTTTAATGCAAAGAAAATAGTCTCATATTACTCTTTACATTTTAAGCAATTGGATAACCGGTTCTTTTAACAATGCTTGTCCAATTTGTTGTCGATGAAAACGATGCAAAGTGAAGTCTACCTATTACAAACATATAAAGTTCATGATCTAAGAAAAATATATTTTTTGTTGTCAACACATGCATTAAAGTAAAAATTTCAATTTGATTTCAGATAAACATGTTTTGAAGACATTTCCTTGATAGATATTTGCTAGCTATATTTCCTCGGCTGCGAGATTCACAACCTTTGCCAGAAGGCTTAATTCGAATAGCTTCTGAGAATATCGTAAGATCGTTTTTCGTCATATATTTTTCTGACAAGGTAAAGTGATGTCACGACTCCCTCACGAGAAGAATATTAGAGGTGACTAGCGGGTTTATGAACAAATCTATTTGGAATTAGGTGTTGGTTTACGCACAAACTTTGGACAGTCGTAAATATCGACGCACAAAAACTTTAGCCAATCAACATACGACACGGCAAAATGATCACTGAGTTTCCCGTTAGCAACGCAAAAGATCGGAAGTCGAACCAACTGTAGTCGGAGGAATAAAAAATAATTTTGGTTTCTTTTTCCTATCTGACATATCTGCACAATTTTCTTTCTTTCCTGGAGTCATTTCTCCTTTTGTGTAGATATTTTTTTCTTTTTTTTTTTTTTACTAAGATTAGCTTAGTTGTTGCACAAGTGAGAATCGGGCACACAGATTGAATACAATTCCTTAACTATGGATTGCTTATGTAACGTCACGTGTATTTTCAGTTGACACCTGATTATATATTGCTAAATAATTACGTTTTAATGGTCACTTTTTCGTCTATTGATTGTGTAAACCTTACGAAACTCATAGGAATGGAATTTTCTTCATAATTTGTTTTTTCTTGGGTTGTATGACAGCTCTGTTGATGTAGAGTCAAACCTTTTTCTTTCAAATTATTCTCAAGTGTATCTCCCTCTCTCTCTCTCTCTCTCTCTCTCTCTCTCTCTTAATATATATATATATATATATATATATATATATATATATATATATATATAAAACGATGTACAGTATTCTCGGCTAAACCAAGAAAAGATGATCTTTTTAAAATCATCAATTTTTTTCAAGCAATGGAATCTTGAGAAAACAAGGGATTTAACAGTCATATGAAAAGTCAATACTGGATAATCACGTAATTGTTTAAGGATTAATAAATTTATGCGTAACATAAATACTTTAAATTCAAAAGATGTGTTATTTTTTTTAAAAATAATAATTCATATACAAGTTAAATGATAAGCATTTTATCCATGGAGAAGTAGCTGAAATCACTGCTATTTCTTAGAGTAAGTGTGTATAAATGGTTATTCCCCTTAAAAAGAAGTCCTTTTTAATAGATTTTAAAATGATCTATTTGCCACCAAGTGGACGCATGTAGATTCAGGATTCATACTTGAAAAATTGTCAACAAAAAAATTTATCATGAATATTCTAATTACATATTCAATGGAATGGCATCTTCTGGCTATATTCTTCCAAACTATTCATCAGAGTGCTTATCAATTGATGAATATAAAACTAACCATTTAAAGAAATAGTTGTGGACAACTGAGTATTTTTGATGTTGTTATGTGTTCAGATCTACCCATTCTTCACCTATCCTCAGGGGTATAGCGAATGAGAAGACACTTTCTCATGGATTAAGCAGAGTTTTATTCTTGGTGATATCTTGTATATACGTTAGTTCAAATTCTTCTCATGCCTGAAAAACAACTAGCCGTAAAAACACACCCTGAATGAACGGATTAAACACACAGACTCAATAGTTAAAAATACATTTCGATTACCTGCAGTCTCCCGAAATAAATTAAGGGAATACAATGTTGCTGTCTTCCCTATGAAATTTATCTCTGATACATTTATTAGATTTTAGACGCAAAATATTTTATTTCATACGAAAGAACGTATCTGGCGGAATTCTAACATTAAGTTAAAACATTCTGCAATACTTTAAAATGATAAATACTGCTGCTTCTATAAATACTGTTTCGTAGATTGCTTTATTTTAATGTAATTTCTACCTATCTCGAGTATTTTTATACCTTGTGATCAGAAAATTTCTGTCATTACATGTTAATATTTATATTTTGTGTTTAATAGTTTCTAAGGATTTTTTCTACATGGGGCAGCCGAATATGAACAATTTTCAAACAGATCTATTTCACCCATATAGACGTCTCTGATTGGAACTACATTACCCTGGTCTGAGTGAATCTATGAGTAATAGCAATGAAGGGGTTATGTATATATCACTGCAACGTAAAGAAGATTTTATGCAAAAGTTAATTCCATGAGTTTTCAATCTCAAGGCAGTCACCTTTCTCATATATTTGGACGGGCAACTTGCATAGAAAATTATTTTAAAAGCAAAGTCCGAAGATTGTTTCTTGAAGAATATTTGGCACATTGCTACATCGTTATGCTGTTATCAGTTCATCTAATAAGCCTTCATCCCTATAAATATAAATAAAGCATACAGCAACTAACATGGAATGAATAATTCAAATTATTCATTGTTTTTCTTCACAGTTTCTGGCTAATATTCATTAGAATGTATATTTGGTTTTAGTCTCATCTGTCATTTTTTCTACGATTGTCTATTTATTGTTTTCTCATTTTCAAATAATGAGTTTGATTCAGTTACAATTTTCTATATGATTTATCATTACTTTTACCTTTTTTTCCTCCAAGATGATCAACGACCTTCTTTAATGAACTAAGTATTCACAGTATAAAGTCACTGATATGATCTTAATATTTTCCATGTTTAGGTTAGTGCTATCTTTTCTTTTAAGTTTCATTAAATCTCAGAATTATGCGTGCATAATTTTAATTAGAATGAAAGAGATTTAATATTTTTGCCACTTCATTTTACTGACACGCTAATGAATCATTCTATAGTCTCCTTATTTTCTATTTTATGTTTGTTATGTGGTCCACCATTTTTTGCTAGGTTATCTCTTTAAATGCTCGTCACTTTGTACCCAGTTGCCAGCATGCTTTCATTAAAACCACAAAATTATGTTGACATTATCTTTCATCTGTGTCTACCACACACTTTTACTTATCTTTTTTGCTCAGCTTGTCGGTAAGTATATTTCCTCATGAATCTTTTCACACTGCGTTGATTTACTTTCTTCATTTAACTTATGATTCACTAGATAATTTTTCAATTACTTACACTCTTATCGCATCACCTATTTGAAATTATACCGCTCAATTACTTATCGTTAATTTATCTTTACATCAGGTGTATTCTCAGTCACTAGCAATACCGACTGGGAAGAAGTTTTAGTTTTACAGCTATAACATAATTATATATATATATATATATATATATATATATATATATACGGATGTATAGATATGTAGGTCTGCATATTTCTGCTTATATGCACTTTTTTAGCATACACACACACACACACACACACACACACACACACACACACACACACACACACACTCTCTCTTTCTCTCTCTCTCTCTCTCTCTCTCTCTATATATATATATTTAACTATCTATCTATCTATCTCTCTTTCTCTCGCTCTCTCTCCCTCTTTCCCTCTTTTTCATTTTTCTCTCTCTTCCATGAAGAAACATACAAGCACGCACGCATGAAGGCAACCGTATATCTGACAAATTTAAGATATTTAAAATTATAATATATATATATATATATATATATATATATATATATATATATATATATATATATATATATATATAGTATTATTCGGTCCAGTTAAAGATAATCATTCCTCCCTTCCCCTTTTCACTCCCGTGTCTATTCTGTTTTTATTAATCCATTGGATCTGAAGAAGTCCTGTTATATTTTTCTTCGTGTTTTTAGTTTACATCAGAAACGCAAAACAGGAGGGAAAAAAATTTAATCCTTAAATAACCGGTCTTTGTTTTTTTTTTAAAGAAAAAAAGAAAGTAAATATATATATATATATATATATATATATATATATATATTTGTGTGTGTGTGTGTTTCAGTATGAGTGTATGAGTGTGTGTTTGAGTGCGCGCACGAGTTTGATTAAATAGCACTGATACCCATTATTTGCCTATCTGTTCGAGTTCTCGTATGACGTGTTTGACTTCCAGATAGAATGAATACGGAGAGGCACTGTATTTTTCCCAAGTACTTTCGGTCCCCAACTAGAACCCTCTTTGGGAGAACGAATAATGTAATGACAAACACACTGATGAATCATATGCACTTTTCTAAAGAATAAGAGGAGGAACAAGTGGAAGATGAATTTACGGAAGTATATTATTTTACTAGAGGTAAGTGTGAGAATTGGCGAAAAAAAGTAAAACAAGTATTTTATAATGAGGCTGCTGTATTCGAAGTAGATCTTATTCAAGGAAGAATTTATTTATTTTTTTCTTTGTGTAAGTTGGAAGAATTTTTACTTAAACGTTCTCAATATTTGAAGGAGGGAACTGATTTGTTCTGAGGTGTTGAAAGACTGACTAGTGTCGAATCGGTAAAGGGTTAAACGTCTCGATAGAGTTGTGGTAGTAAAACATTAGTACTTATTTTATTGGAGAAGCACTCTCTTCGCAACTATTTAAACTGGTAAACTACATTGGTTGAATTGAGTTAACTAGTTTAGGAAGGAAGTCATTAGAGATAACGATGCAAGTTGTATTAAATCTAGGATAATATATGATTTTTATATTTTGTCAGTTGGGGAGAAAACTTTATGTTTTGGATTTGAAGATGTCATTTCATCGAGTTTGTAGTTTGGGTATCTGGTTATTAAAAGAAAATATAATGATTTCTGGGTTGTGTGACATTTCCGTTTCAATTAGAGCTTGTATTTTGAATGTGGTGTTTTATATTTTCATCGACAATATGGTTTGGGAAATGATCATTAATGAGCGTTTTTCATTGTTTTAAAGTTCAGATAGGAAAATGGTTTTAGAGGACGATAAAGCACGAGATGTTAAAATTTTAATTATTGCTATTTATTGATATTATCGCTTTGATACTATATACCAATCCCTCCGCTCGGGCAGGATATGACACAAGGTCAGTTTTTAAGCGGAGTTCAACAGGTTTGAATTCAGAGTTCTCCTTCTCCTAGACTATTGCCTAACCAAGGCCGAAGAACCTAGTCTGTCCTACTATTTACCCATAGCTGGAGGGAGAATAATTTGATTCATACCTTTCCCAAGGGTATTAGTGCTATGTGAAATGCAATCAGTCTCGTCCAGGATTTGAACTTCTGTCGCCGTGTCCATTTCCTACGACGATAACGACTACACCACGGGCACGCTTTGATAATATCCTTAGGAAAGGCAAAATTGTATAAGGTAGAATTTTGGGTGATGTTCCGTTGAAATTGATTAATTAATTAGATAATTCTAATTAAGGGTGTACATCGACGTTAATATTTCTGTACAAGAACATTTTAAGCAGCCTGCTCTCAGTCCTTAACATATTACTTGGTAAACCAAAAATGCTTTATTCCCTCATTGCGTATTGGTCTGTTATAGACAATATGTAGCCCACAAAGGAACCTATTAAAGTGCCCCTTCTTTTATCATTCTGGGAATATCATAAGTCTATCCTCCAAGCTAAATTATCCTATCTCAGTAAAGAACAATAATATTGGTATTTTCCATTCTTTAAGGGAATGAAGATACATTTTTAGAAGACAATCGAAAGTTACAATCTCCATTAAATACTGCGGAGGATTCAAAAATAACCGCACGCAATCACAAAAAAAGGGAAAAGAGACAAACTAAAAGCAGCCTCGCTTTACCCAATATATTTAAAAACATTATATTTAGGAATTATACGGAAAATTGACTTCCTGATAACTAAATCCAAATATTTACAGAAACAATGCCTGTGTACACCATTAAAGGTTCCATTCTTATACGCTGGTTCATGCACTTTTAGAGAGATTTTAACACAAACTATGGGGTCTCCGTGACCGAAGTTGATTGAATGCTGTTGGGAACAACAAAATTAGAAAATAAATACGAAGCATCAACATTATAGAGTAGGACAGGAAGAATTGAACAACAAAAGTGCCGTAATGCATCTGACTTTATCTGTATCACTTCAGCAATATTCTAACATGGAGGCCTTCCTCCATACGCAAATGGTTCATGAGGAATGTTTTTGTTGCTGGGAAGAATAGTCATACACAACAGGACATTAAAATCACGGTCATCATAAAGGTATCCAAAAGGAAATGAGTAAAGTGAAATTGCAGGAACACCAGAGTATGACTCCTCTGATTTTATTTACAGGCAAATAAGTACCGGATATGTGAGTATATATATATATATATATATATATATATATATATATATATATATATATATATATATATATATAGGAAGAACTTTTAGTTGGTACATAATTTAAATATTGTTTTTAAAAGCGTGGGCATAATAAAATATTTTTATCATGTTTAAAGTATTCTATCACGGACAGACCTTTAAAATCAATATATATATATATATATATATATATATATATATATATATATATATATATATATATATATATATATATTTCAATACTCTCCCTCTCTCCCTATATATATATATAAATATATATATATATATATATATATATATATATATATATATATATATATATATATATATATATGTGTGAGTATTGGTGCTTGCGTGTAAGACTTATTAACGGAATTTCTCTCTTTCAATATCTATCTATCTATCTATCTATCTATCTATCTCTCACTGCCTTTAAATATGTTCGCGTGCGTATGTGTGTGCGTGTGTCTGTGTCTGTGTGTGTGTTTGTCATTATGTATATAATTGACGAACATATGGTAATGTTAGAATGGTAGTTTCATTTTAGTTTACATAACTACTAAAACGGGAACAAATTCATTATAAGAGTAATATAAAATTAGTTTAAACACTTCTCGGCAAATGATCACGATTCTAATAGACTTACACATGGAAACCTTTACAATGCGTGGTATCCTCTATGAAAATATAATAATGTTACTCGTGATCAATTCTGGATGAGGCTAGTTGCCTTTTTTGTTTGCATTTTAATGATACTCTTTAGAGCTGCCTGAAACAGTTTATTCCACTTGTCTCTATCGTCTTGGTACGTCAAGCGATCACGAAGAAAGAAATTACTGATTTCACATCAACACTACATCGCTGAAAAATACCTAGAGTCACACCCAACCCCTAAAGAAAATATTCAGCCCATACAAACCCGTAAGCCTACGTGCACAAAAAACTAACAAACATAGATAATCACATATGGGGTGGTGGGGGGTAGAAATCAAAAGCCAATTCCTGGTTATAAAGATATATTGCTGTTGAAGTCTGTGTAACTTTATAGAAATGAAAATTATTTGGATTCTGAGTTATCATTTAGATATTCATTTTTTTTATTATTTTTATTTTATCTAACCGTTGCAAACACTTATAACAGATATAAAACATGGACAACCGCTGTGAAAATTATTCTGCGATTACCTTATCAGATCTGCTTATCAATGAGCAACGAGACATGAAATATTGTTGCCAAATAACTGAATATACAAACAAGCTGAAGTGAACTCTCAGTCGGTTGTACATACAATTATTAGATCTCAAAGATGGAATTTTCGAGGAAATATTATTTTCAAAAATCTCCTGGATAATCTCCGGGCAATCATATACGTGGGGCATTCAATAAGTTTCGAGACTTTTTTGTACAGGTATTTAAAATTGTAGTAGACTCTTGAAAATCTAGTATGCTATTGCTATATATCTTATAAGATGACTGACCAATTTTTCTGATTTCAGCTTCAAATGAACAGCTACAGCAGCAATTGGAATACACCCTACTAAAGCCTGATTGTCACAGCTGGTGAATTTCAAAAATGCAATCTGGACGTGAGGACACTTTAGAAGAACGATAAACAATAAAATATTGTTTTAAACTTGAAAAAGATGCCACAGAAAGGTATGGAATGCTTCAGACTGTTTTTGGACCATCTTGCATAAATCGAGCATCAGTTTTTGAGTGGTATAAGAGATTCAAGGATGGCAAGGAGTCTGTGAGGGATGATGAGTTGTGTGGGAGGAGTAAGGAAGTCAATACATCAGAGTTGATTGGCCAAAGAGTTAGGGTTAGGATTACGATGTTGAGGTTTTAAGGGGGTTCAGGATGAGATTCCTTCGGAAGAGGCCAGCACTCTTCCAATCGGATAAGTGGCATTTCCAGCAGGACAATGCACCAGTCCACAACTCCATCCTTGTCATAGACTATTTGACTAAGATGGGCATCAAGACAGCTCCTCAGCCTCTCTATAGTCCAGACCTTGCTCCCAGTGACTTTTGCTTATTCCCTAAGCTCAGAGGCTGTCGTTATGTGACAATTGAGGAGATGGAAGAGGCTGTGACGAAGGTCATTGACACGCTCACACAAGAAGATTTCCATGGGGCCTTCCAGAATTTGTTGGAACGGTACAACAATTGGATTGCAGCCGGGAGAGATTACTTCGAAGGGGACTAGAGTTTCATGTGTGTACTATTAATAAAAGTACCCATACGAAAGAAAGGCTGGAAACTTATTTAATGATCATCGTACTTATGCTACCCCATTGGGAGGAAATTCCGACTTATAATATCCTATAGATAGCAAACGACGCTTAAAAAATCTGCAAATTATCTATGTAGATTCTCGTTCTCACACGTATCTATCTATGTGTGAGCGTGTGTGCGCGTGAGCGTGTTTTTTGTACGTTCTACATTGTTTCGACAAATATATGATTATTTACAGTTCTTTATCTCCTCATTAAATGACAAGCCTCTGAAATCCTGGAAGCAGCACCTCATGACACAACATCTGTAAGTCTACTTACGTCCCATCTCTAAAATCATCCGAGTACAACGAACATGAGAGCGGGACACAGCTGCAAAAGAAAGGACGAGCTCATAAATTATGTTCTTCTATGGATCCCTTCAAATGGTCGTGCCGGTGTTGGCCAGCCAGGAAGATCTTACCTTAAATAGCTTTGTGCAGACACAGGATGTAGTTTGAAGAAACTGCTGAAAGTGATAAATGATTGGGATGAATGGAGAAAGTCAGGGAAATCCGTGCTAGATCCAGGACTTGATGATTATGATGATAAGGAGGAGGAGGAGGATTGATATATCTCGGTAGGAATATCGCATCTACTAAAAGTAATGACAACCACAGGTAAAGCGTGGACTGCTATTGACAGGTTACTGATCATACGGAAAAGTGATGCCTCTTAAAAAAGCAAAATGAGAACATTTCTAAACTGTAGCAGCGTCAGTACTTTAGTGTGGATATGCGATTTGGACTCTATCAAAAAGCTTTGGGGAAAAGTTAGATGGAAACTTTACGAGGATGCTTTTTGCTGCTTAAAACAAATCCTAGAAGCAGCACTCTAAAAGCAACATCTGTACTAACCCTAACCATAACCCATCTCACAAACCATACAAGAAAGTTGAGTTATACATACTTGACTGAGAAGTCGAATTCATAAAGGTTTTTTTCTTGCAAAATATCTTGGCATTGTCTCAACAGTGATTTGCGACTAACAAAAACTTACATTCATCATTTCTGTGCGAAAGGTTTGATGCCGTTCAAGGGACTTTCTAAATTCAATGGCCGATACGAACTGATGGAGAGAGAAAGAGAGAATCGACGGAGTCTGCACTGTAGGTACGCCTGGATGATGATAATGATATACTCAGCTGTGTAATCAAAGTTGTGATCTCTGGTGTAAACAGCGATTGTGTTTAAATATATCCGTTAAGCAGTGAAAACATCAAGGGTCAACAAAAAAAACCCTGAGGTTAAGTGATCCTGATGGAATATTTTTATCTCATATATTTCTGGTCGGTTTTAAAATTATTGAACTTGTGCTTTGTTAAAGCTCTTTTATTTCTACAACGATTGGAAGTGAGTGTTAAGTTGAAAATGGTGGTGCTTATTATTGTAACGTGCACGATATATAAAATGTTAACAAAGAAAAATGTGATCAATGGACAGCAATTATTGGCTGATAAATAAAATTGAGCGAAAAGTAAATTTTAGACATAAAGCTTGATCATTTTTATCAGGTATTTCGTGTAAAATTGGAGACTTCAAAAAGACCTTCAACGTGAAACTTTTGTTTAATCCATGGTGGTAAATTGTCGTTATTTCGTTAACCATGGCCGGGTACAAGCGTGAAGATATAGCTAGGATTCATTGCTATTTACCGGTTGTCCAGATAGTACTAACAACCTTAAGATGAATTCACTTGGAAATACTTTTCAACCTAGGCCTTTTATTCGTTGCGTCATGTGCCCTGATAGAGATTGAAACACCTAAAGAAGGCCGAAGAACGCATCGGCCGAAACAGTGTAAATATGAAAATGAAGATGAATCTAATATTTCGAATACTCTGTTTAATGATTCCACCAATCGTAGTATAATACTTTCGGTTACGGTAAGCTGTTTTATTGTAAACCCTTTTTTTAATTAGCTTTAAAAACTAATTCGGTTCTGACATATGTGGAATTTTCTATACAAATACGTAGAATATAGCAAAACTATATATATATATATATCATCATCATCATCATCATATCGTGCTGGCAGCACGGATATCCCTGACCCTCTCTCGCCACTCCTCCCTATCGTTCATCGCCCTAGGTAGGTCTTCAGGACAACAACCTGTATCCTCACATAGCTGCTGAATGTACGTTCGTGCTGGTCGTCCTGCTTTTGCGCGGCCGTGTGTGGGGATCCATAAGAGTACATCTCTTATGAGTTCATCTCTGCTTCTCCAGCAATGTCCTGCATGTCTGGTTCGCCTAACTTGAATAGTTTTCGTGATAGGGGGCAGGTGGCCGTACAGTTGGTGTCTTGTGGGGTGTTGCTGCCAGGACTTGTTCAAGATTGCACGCAGCATTCTTGTGTAGTTGCCATCTAGTTTCTTCTCCAGCCGTTTTGTTAGCGTCCATGTAGTGCATCCATATAGCAGTATCGATGTGACCGCTGCCTGGAAGAAACTATATATATATATATATATATGGCCGATAATATATATATATATATATATATATATATATATATATATATATATATATATATAGTATCGGCCACTTACCTTTTATCTAAAGAACACCCAAGTAAGACGAACAAGGCACTCAGAACACTGCTGGAGAAGCAATGATCAACTCACATGTAACGTTCTTTTATGGCGCTCTAGATATACATGTGCCAATATTCAACGACCAGAAATAACTTTTTTACATCAGCTCTGTGCTGATACAGGATGTAATTTAGAAGACTTCTCGAGAGCAATGGATGATAAAGAATGAAGGAGAGAGAGAGAGAGAGAGAGAGAAACAGAAGTATTGTGATGAATATCTCATCTGTTATCAATAAGGCTCAGTAACTTTATAGAGGAAAATATAATTTCGCATATTTTCATATTGACATATACATTTTATTCATTTTATCTAACCTTTTCTAACAGTAATCACTCATATGACGACAGGACAACTACTGTGAAAATGATTCAGCAATTAGCTTATGATATCTTGCATTGAAGAAAGTTTTAGTCTTGAAAAAATGCCAAATGTCTGTATTAGAATAAAACTAGATCCTAACTCAATTCTCTTGTATCACAATTAGCTGAAAAATTATCCCAGGGAGATCTTCAACAATGAAATATACTAATCGATTTAGTTGAATTTCCTTGTGGAATTTGATTGCAATCAACGGAGTGTGCTATCCTATGAGATGAAACACTTCATCGACTCGGTTCTCAGAAAAATTAAAAATAGAAAAGCTGCAGGACTGGACGAAATTCCCCCGGAAGTATGGAAGACCAGACAATTCGACGACATACTGCTCCGACACTGCAACGCAGTATACAATCAAAATCCGATAGATAGATGGACGAAGGGATGCATACTCCCCTTCCCTAAAAAGGGGGACCTCGGATTAGCCAAAAACTACCGAGGCATAACACTTACATCCATAGCTGCCAAAATCTACAATGCCCTACTACGAAACAGAATAGAACCCAAAATCGACAACATACTTAGAAAAAACCAAAATGGCTTCCGAAGAAATAGATCTACGACCTCACAAATATTAACCATCCGCAGAATCCTTGAAGGTGTACGGGCAAAGAACCTACAAGCGACATTAATATTTGTCGACTTTACCAAGGCTTTCGACTCCATTCACAGAGGAAAGATGGAACAAATCCTACTAGCGTACGGCATACCTAAAGAAACCGTAGCGGCAATAACGATTCTCTATAGAAACACTAAAGTAAAAGTACGATCACCAGATGGAGACACAGAATACTTCGACATAGTAGCAGGAGTACTACAAGGAGACACGCTGGCTCCGTATCTCTTTATCATTTGTCTAGACTACGTACTTAGAACATCGATTGACAAAATCAAAGAGAATGGCTTCGAACTGACGAAGAAAAGAAGCAGAAGATACCCCGCAACAACAATTACCGACGCCGACTACGCCGATGACATAGCGATACTGGCAAATACACCTGACCAAGCCGAAACACTTCTGCATAGTTTGGAACGAACAGCAGCAAGCATAGGCCTCCATGTTAATGCACATAAAACGGAATATATGTGCTATAACCAAACGGGGGACATCTCCACTCTAGAAGGAACCCCTCTTAAACTAGTAGACAAATTCACGTACCTAGGAAGCAGCGTCGAATCAACCGAAAAGGACATCGAAACGAGGTTAACGAAAGCATGGACAGCTATCAATAGGCTATCGACTATATGGAAATCAGACCTAACCGATAAAATGAAACGCAGTTTCTTCCAGGCAGCGGTCACATCGATACTGCTATATGGATGCACTACATGGACGCTAACAAAACGGCTGGAGAAGAAACTAGATGGCAATTACACAAGAATGCTGCGTGCAATCCTCAACAAGTCCTGGCGGCAACACCCAACAAGACACCAACTGTATGGCCACCTGCCCCCTATCACGAAAACTATTCAAGTTAGACGAACCAGACATGCAGGACATTGCTGGAGAAGCAGAGATGAACTCATAAGAGATGTACTCTTATGGATCCCCACACACGGCCGCGCAAAAGCAGGACGACCAGCACGAACGTACATTCAGCAGCTATGTGAGGATACAGGTTGTTGTCCTGAAGACCTACCTAGGGCGATGAACGATAGGGAGGAGTGGCGAAAGAGGGTCAGGGATATCCGTGCTGCCAGCACGATATGATGATGATGATGATATATATATATATATATATATATATATATATATGGGAGGAAAGATTACCAAAACGTTCCTCATCGTAGAAAAAAAGCAGTACACTCGATTTCTATACGTAGACGGGATTGTTTACATTTCAATTCAGATAAATGCCTTTAGGTAGGCACGAGACCACATGTTCTATTGCGAGCTATAGGTAAATAGTCGAACAGATAGCCTTGACAAAGAAACTAGTCTAGAAGGAAAGCTATACATTCAAATTACCATTAAATATATATATATATATATATATATATATGTGTGTGTGTGTGTGTGTGTGTGTGTGTGTGTGTGTGTGTGTGTAATAGCAATTGAATTCCACGAAAACAATTGTTAATTTTTTGCACTGGTCCGAGAATCTGTGATTTTTGAATTTTTTTATCAATAAGCACCTTGTTTTCAAGACGCAAGCTTTAAAAAAATTCTTGGAGATTGTACACGATAATAACAGATATTCCATTTAGTTTTTAAACCTACGGTATACATGCGTAACAGATATACGTCATACCATTAAAAATGTTCATATTTCTAGATAAAATTGTGTTTTCCATTCAGGAAGCCAACAATTTTTCTTTGTAACTGTATCCCATTCATAAAAGGAACAAATACATCGGGATTAATGCAATATTAAATGATACTTGTATAGCAAAATAACTTGTTCATTTAGGTCAGCTATTTCAATCATTGCTTTCGGCAAGTTAAACGCAAGAACAAAGCTGGTCTTAAGTGCCAGGACCTCTGTTCCACTAAGGCCGTAGATGCAGAAGGAATAGGAAAACGGCACAATGAACTTATGTTTCTTCCTTTTTGATAAAATCGATACTTCTTTGTATTTTTATTCCTTTCTTAATTTTCATTTACGTAAAACTCTGTCAGCAGCGTGCTGTTGCGCCCCATTCAAAAGAAAGTGTCAAGAAATCCTTCTTCTTCGATTGAGTTGTACAAATCTATGTCAGCTTTGGTGGGTAACATCTGACAACCAACCAGTCTCTTCACTTTGAAAGCCAATCGCAAGTGAATTTGGCAAGAATTGTTCTGACTTTCTTGATCAAACATATCTTGTTACACCTAACTCTAAGATGTTGATCTCGTCTTTCGTCCAGCTGTTTTTTTTTTTTTGATAACTTACCTCCTCCTATCCCTTGACCATTCGCTTATTATCTTGCCTCAAACCATAAGCGGTTCTTTAAAATTCGCGAACTTTTCTGCGTTTAACTTTCTGCCGATGCTCTATCCACTCTCATTTACTGTAATAGATAATGGTAGTGTCCATCATACGCAGCCAATAACCAAATTTCTGTATGACGAAAATATTTGCCCAAAATTCTTGCCGCAGTATTCAACGTAGATTAAACAAATAGCAAACATTTTTGCTATTACAAAGCAGAGATTTAACTCAACAATT
Organism: Sepioteuthis lessoniana; assembly: GCA_963585895.1. NCBI lineage: Eukaryota > Metazoa > Mollusca > Cephalopoda > Myopsida > Loliginidae > Sepioteuthis > Sepioteuthis lessoniana. The sequence goes on from OY757928.1 coordinate 69,794,571, forward strand.
TATCGAATATACCAAAATAAAGGCGCTTCTATATAATTCAAGATTTTTCAATCTTACATTACTCAAGGTTACGTTTTACATATTTTTATCTGTTGTTTAATTTTGAAATGATTAATTTATTCGTATATGCAGAGGGCTGTTCGCTAAGGTTATTTGTACCCTAAACATTTCTAAAGTGTTGTTATTGGATTTTATCAAGTTTTTCTTATATACGTATATAAAGATATACATCATTTGAACCGTCTACCAAGACTTTAAATCATGAACTAATTTCCGCAATGATTGACTGTATCAAATATTTTATTATCTAGTTTGGTCGAGCCGCGAATTTTCCTGTTAGCTGTTGTTTTAGCTAAAATCTTTGAGTGAAAATATTAATCACATTAGAAATTTCAAATGAGTGCACTAACGATCAGGATAAGGGAGCTGCCATATCTATACAGGAATACCAACAGAAAACAAAATAGATTCATATATTGTCAAAAGTTTGTTTCAGTCAATGATAAATTTGGTAAAGAAATAGGGACACATGTGAGATGACGAAATGACTTAGTGAGATGACATCACACTAACGATATTTTGATTCTAGACTTATAAAATTCGCGAATGTTGAAAAAGTCAGTAACAGTTCAGTTGGAAACAGTTAAAGAAGTCTTCAGTTCGGTTAGATGTTGGTGCCGTCAAAGAAATTTCGCTTTGCGTCTCGATTAATCGATTACAGATTCTCTCGCGTGCTATTGTATGCAGTCTGCACAGTGAATAGCATCTCTGCATTATAAAGCGGCAATTCCTTTAAAAGTATTAGATATATTATTGTTACACCAATACATTAAAATAAATGAATGTTAATTGCCGCAGAGTTCTTCTTGTCTTTGAGTAGCCAAAACGCATGCAACTGGTTCCAACGAATCACCCCGACTACCAGAGAAAATTCCGGATGGATTGTGTCATCCTTCATCTGGTGATCTTTCAAACACAACGTGGGCACAGATAGTATTAATAAACAAACTACCTGGAAACACACGTGGAAGTCGTGGAGCCAAGGCCATAATAAAGAACTGTTACCAGCCATAGTATCGCATTTGGTGCCTTTACCAGGATAAGAACAAACTAAAAGTACCGAGAGAAGTATAATATCACAGGTGCTGCCGTGCCAAGTATATTGTTATATTTGCTATGGGTGACCGTTATAGAGTTACAAATGCTTAGGAAAGTGTTGTATATAAACCTATGTATCAAATGCTTAGGAGAGTGTTGTATATAAACCTATGTATCAATATAGATCATTATATATAAGTTTTGTCGTAGACTAATCAGCTGCTGTCAAAGGTAATATTTATATAAAGTTATCAACTTTTAATTTAAATCAATCAAGAAACAACTTACTTTATTGTTGTCATTTAATTCGCTACTGAATACAATAAACACTTGCTAATTTTTAAGTATTTTAGAATTTATAGAATTAAATTTTTAAAAAAAGACACATTTGCTAATATTTAACTAATGCTTAGGTCCTCCAGAAACACCGCACGAATTCTTACTCGTATGCCCACCAATATCATTTAAAGGCAATATAAACATGATAACTTCAGCTTATCCACCAATTCACATAAAACGTTATGTATTGATAATTTTATATATTGATAAGTTGAAGAACCAGTAAGACTAGAACGAGATTTGTGTTCGATAAAATACCTTAAAAATGATTCTTGCTCCAGAGAACCTGTACCAAATACAGAATGACATATCTTTAAACCCGAAATAACTTATCAAGGGTTTTTGTTGCATTGAATATTGACAGTAACTATGATCCTTTTCTCAGTTTCATATTTAATGAACAAAACACAATTTTAAAAATTCAGCGACTGGATACGAATGTTAATCGGCAAATATGAAATAAAGTGCTTTTAGATCAACAAGGATAATCTGTTTTTAACCAGGGTTGCCAATCTGAAAATTAGAAGACAATCAGCGTCTGTACTTTCTAGGTTGTTGGCATCGTACCGCTCAAAGTTAAGAATACATTTGATACACTTTAATAACGTCAGGATTTTTCCAGTTCAAGAGAGTCATGAAAAATGTTCGGTAAAAAGACGTAATTTTCAAATAGTCTACCAATAATTTTCTTTTGGTAAAAAGTTATTTTCGGATAATAATGTGAAAAATCATTAGGAATTCAGGGAATAATCGCAAGATAGAGCGTTTCAGGGATAACTCTGAAAGACACGTGTTTACGCAATGATCTGATCTGATCATTTCAAGATCTTTACAAGATCTGATCTTTTCAGAATCCACGGCACACAACAAATATTGAATAATGGTATCTCAGAAATATAAATCTCCAGGTATATGCTTGAAGGCTATAGACTTTGGTTAAAGCATTAATTATTTAAAATGCGTAATTATTATAATTACGTCGTTAAAACGTTTATGTTTTAAACTGAAGTACATCTATCTCTTTCTGATTACATTTTAATTATTCAAACTTTTTCCTCTTTCTTTTCTGATTGTACATTCTATTGAAATATTTACACCAAAATATTGCATATTATCCTTAATATTTTTTCTTGCAGCGCTAAGATTTTCGAAGGTACACTCTACTTAAATACTCACAGAAAACCGGAAGATGTAAAGACTGTCGCTTATCTAAAATACTCATTTGACTCCCCGAATGTTCCTATTTTCAAGACAAAACGTGTTATTGCTAACAATTTATTATATATATATGTATATATATATATATATATATATATATATATATATATATATATATATATATATATGTGTGTGTGTGTGTGTGTGTGTGTGTGTGTGTGTGTTTATATATATATATATATATATATATATATATATATATATATACCAAGTAATTATTTTGATGGATAGGCATGATAGAATCTCTCAATAGAAAATTGTAGAAATGTTTATCTTCAACACAATTTGGTTACTAAACCCTTCGGTTAATAAATCGCTAATATGGCAGCAAAGAAAATTTGAATGTATGCTTCTCTCCTGTCGGCAAAAGTAAAGATAAATTACTTTTTGGAGTTCATGTCTGCCACTTTGATTTGTATCTTCTCATAAGACTTTTCTTCCCTTTCCAATTCATATATGTCAAGTTTGGAGCTCCTTAGTCTGTTTCCTTTAGTTTCTTGGCCTGCATGATGATGCCAAACGTGAGTGATTTTAGGAATGTTCTCAACCTCCAGACACAGTTACTTTGAAGAAATCCAAAGCTAATGTGCCTTAAATATTCAAAGCGTATATATACTGATCTTTTTTTATTATTTCTATACAGATTGACTATCTGAGAATAACAGAAAAAATAAATTAAAGGATATATATTATCCCAAATTCCAATCCATCTTATTTTTATTCCTCCTTTATTAAACTGAATTGATCCTTTTTATATAGATGAATATTTGGGGTGAATATATATATATATATATATGCATGAATAAATGTGTTTTTGAAGAGAATATTATTTATAAATGTTTTTGAATGACTGATATGATACATACTGGAAACAATATAATTCTAAAGTATATGTGCACAAAAGTTGCTAATATCTGAACATTATGAGGTAACTAGTGAGGTTCAAAGACTCTATTTACTGATTTGCGAGAATAACTTGCAAACAATTACATTACAATAAGGCAACTATTAAGAATGGGAGCTATATTTCTGTTACAGTCTATGCACTAAAGCGACACTACATATTTTACGAAACAATTCTTATATCTTGCACGCATTGATAAATAATTGTTATAGTTTGCGGGTTTCTCATTTCATCTGGATTGTAGCTAAATATATAAGCATATATGATGTATTTGCCTAGTTAGAATATATGATATCTGAAAAGAAATATTTTTTGTGACTGATCCTAGTGGTATTCTTTTTAGCCGGGACAGGCTTAAAACAGCTTCGGTTTCTTTTTATATCACAGAATACTGCAGGTAGCGCAAAAAGTAAGAAAATACCTCTAAAATGTCACACAGATAAATATAGAATAAAATCCCTGATGCTGAGGAAAAAAGTGAATCTTACATATTAATACAAGTTGAACACTTTTACATAATTTTTCACAAGTTTAACTTTTAAATCGGATAAAGAGCACTTCTATAATATATGTTAATGGACGCCGAAAAGTAAATAAAAAGCAAGGAAAATAAACGATAGATTAAAAAAAGAAACATCAGAATAAGCTGGGGAAAATTAATGTTACTTCACAATTTTGTAGTTATTCTTTCAAGTCATGATACATTTAAAAAAAGTTGTCTAGGTAATAAATTTTGTGGTGGATTTATCACAATATTTGCAGGAATATACTAGAGACACAGAATGTATACGTAATGAAATATTAGAAGAATTTATAGCGTCGTATATTTAAAAATATCAAGATAAAAGCTGTATGTAATTAAGACAAAAATAAATTCTAATTGAAACGATAATTTTCTTCGAAAAGATCTACTCTCAAAATATTTATTTCTGATTAGTTTCCATTTATTGAAACACATCAACAATTCTTTGTTTGATCAAATGAGAAGCATCGTCCTATTTATTTCTATTTTCTCCATATCCTCAAACATTCCTCAAGTGACCAATTTTAAGTTTATGAAACAAGTTAAAATCAAACGGATCTAAGTTAAATTTGTGGTACATTGACTATTATTCTTTGCAATGTCAAAAGCATCCTCTTCTTCAAGCCAAAGTTTTAGCAAATATAGAGCAAGATGTTAAGATAAAGACCTATCATATCGATAGAATGGTTTGTAAGGGATTATCTGATAACGGAAAAGAGCCTGAAGCTCATGAAAGTGTGCGAATGTTCATTTAACATGCTCAGGTGATAATTCTTGTGCTTGAAAAATAACATATACAGAAAAAATCACCCAAAGGAATATAAGGAAGAAATATGGATATGATTGTCCTGTATACATGGCCAGGGACAATCCCGAAGTAAAAGGGTAGATAATAGAAATTTAACCCAATGAAATAAACAGTTATACTTTAAATAGAAATAACGTATTAATGTTTCTATTCAGTCTGTTAATATTTTTGTAGGTGTATTATCATGTTACTTGTAAAGGGTAAAGGTGTCCAGGTTGAAAAATCACTTGATATCAGAATGACAAATATCTAAGTCTCCAGAAAAATGTAGAGATTAGCATTGGCCAAATGAGTAGTGTTCGCCAATGGGCTGGAAGACCGGGGTTCAATCTCAGGTCGAGTCATACCAAAGACTCAAAAATGGCACTTGATACCGCTTTGCTTAACACTCAGCTTTGTAAGGTAAGGATCAAAGGTAAAATGGAGTTATCCAGGGAATTGACTGGCACCCTTCCCTATACGTTGGTTTAGTAGCTATTGAAAAGGGAGCCTTCTGGTAACCTTCAACTAAGGTCGCCAACTTTATTGGTGTAGCAATTATAATGAATAGTATGTGACATTTTGTTAAATGATCAGCTGTGTCACTCGATGGACAACTATAAGAAAACAGAGACTGAGGTCAAATAAAAGAAATCACCTGAAATTAAGTGAGGTAAAGATTCATCGGTAAGCTACCGATCAAACTTTTTTTTTTAAGTATGAAAGTTAAGTAAGTAAGTAAAGTTAGAGACCATAGTCGAGGGTGCGTTCATTATAAGTTCAAACCATATCGAATTTTACGCTGGTAATCAAGAGCAGTATTCCGTTAAGGTTTCAACTCTGGCTCAGTTATTCGAAAAATCAGATATAGAGCAAACGCATGGTAAAAATAGCAGAATTCAACTTTTGGACATTAAACACAATAAACAGGCTACCTGAGCTGACAGAGTGTTCAACCAAGCAGAATATAGATATATTCGTACAAAAAAATTAAATCGACCATTGAGCATGAATACTAAATTACCATGATACCGTCAACTGATGGATATTTGTTTCGGCATCTGCATTAAACACCCCGCCAATGCTGCTATCAAAGATGCAAAAATGCTTATCAATTCTCTCGCCTTAAAATCACGAAATGTCATAGAGAGAATCCTATCGGGACTGATGTGTGTTTTATGTAATGGAAACGGCGAAACAGCGATAATCTCTTGCAACAATCCAAACTGCACCAGCGATAATAATGATATCATCACATTTCCTTGTCCGTGACATTCCTAAACACAACGTTTTAAATCGGTGAATTAATATATAAATGCTCTTATAAGATAAGACTGAATTTATTGAGTCTGGTAAAACAACTAAAGCAATAGAAACGGGGTTCGACGAGATGTTTCTGTTCGAGGAAAAAGCTACTTTGTTAAAGACACTGAATTCTAAAAAAAGGAACTACACATACGAAAAAATTCTAGAGAATTGCTATTTTGTATTGGCATGAATAAAAAATGGATAAATAGGGCTTTGAACTGTGAGAGATATTTCCATTTTGAAGGTCGATACTCTATACGAAATGCTTTAATTATTTAAAATGTGTTAGCGCCCATATAGAAAAAGAAACTGAGCGCATACAAATTAATCAAATAGCCAAAGGTAGATTCAATTGCAGTTAAAGAAAAACGTGATAAGAAAAAAAAAGAGTATCCTTACTTAATAAAAAAAAAGGCCAATAGTTAGAAATTTCACAAAGTCCAGTGAGAACTAACTAAAACATACCGAAATGAACAATAGGAATGCATTCAAGGCCAAAGCAATGAATTCAGATATTCTGGAGAAGGTAAACAATCACGATGAATATGCCGGACTGTAAATAAAGTGAACTGAAGTAAAAGAATTTTGATAGCAACTTAGAAGATCCCAGCAAAAAAGGATGACTAAAAATTGGAAAGAATATTTAAATAATCTGTTCGGAAACCCTCATGACGTAACGAATAAACCTTTCCAAAATTATTTATTGCTAATTAGATAGCAAAATTGGATAGTTTACGGAGAAAGTACTTGACGCAATAGTGACAAACATAAAAACAAAAAAGCTATAGGCTTTGATAAAAAAAAAAATCTCATGTAACATAAAATATGAGCAAATCTCACATATTTCACCGATTACGTGAAACTATTTATAAACAAATCAAAAAGTAGAGAAATTGGCAAAAGTTTGTATGTGCTCCTTCCTTAAAAAGGACGACCTCACAATCACCGCAAATTACGTAAGCATAACTCTTAATGATAGATCTGCTATGGTTTTTTAGTGTCAGATCCACAGTCAAGAAATCGAGAAAATTCTCAGGAAAAATTAGATTATTGTCTGAAAAATCGATCCCCACCCTCACATTTTCGGATTATGCGTCGAATAATCAAAGTACTATGCGCAAAGCATATCGAGCAACACTACGATTCATAGATTTCTCTCAGGCATTTAATTCCATACTCAGAGGAAGCATGAATCAAATTGAACCAGGATATAGTCATCATATAAATTACAATCTACCTAGATTATGTTCTTCTAATGTAAAAAGATCCAATACAAGATAATGGTTTCAAACTAAAAAAAAAAAAAAAAAAAAAAAAAGGTAAGAAGCCGAGATAACCCACAGAAACGGCAACAGATGCTGGCTACCCAAAGGATCAGATGCTACTCGCATATACACCTGTCCAAGCCGAATCAGTATTGAATTGCGTGGATGAAGACGTAGGAGTCATAGACTCAAATAAAATTGAGCTTATGCGCTTTAAACAAGAAGAAGACATCTCCACTTCAACTGACAAGCCTCTAAATTTAGTAGACCTATTCAAATACCTTGGAAGTAATATCTTATCTTCTGAAAGTGATATTTACATACACCAAGCAATGGCACGGAAAACAATTGATAGGTTATCAACATATGGAAAAGTGATATTTCCAATGAAATAATTTGAGATTCCTTCTAAGCTGTAGTATTGTCAATACTGTAGCATGGATACACTACATGGACGCTGACGAAATGCATTGAGAAGAGGCCAGGTGAGAAGAACTCAAGTATGCTTCGTCTTGAATCCTAATATCTTGATCAAAACCTGAAAGCAATACACAACAATACAGCTTGTGTCCGTTTACTTTGCTCCCATCCAAGTGAGTAGAACAAGACATGCGGTGTATAGCTGGAAAAGTAATGACGAATTCATAATCGACATTCTTTTATGGACTCATGCAGAGGAGCTCGCCAGTGTTAACCACCCATCAAATAATCAGTTCTGCGTGAACATGGGATGCGTTGTTGAGGACCTAGCTGGAGTAATGAACGATCGGGATCGATTTCGAAAGAAAGTGTAAGGGAACTTTGTTCTGGCAGCGTGATTGATGATGATGATGATGATGATGATGATGATGATGATGATGATGGTGCATCTTGACGACAGGACGGAAATATAAAGGAGTAGAACATGTGAATCAACGGTCAATAGGAACAATTTTATTCTGAAATAACAAGAAGTTATGTTTTCAACAAAGTAGCATGTTACTATAACGTAGAAATCAATGTTAATGTAATGAGAGTATTAATATTAATCATCAGCGCCAAAGATGTTAAAAGGTTTCATTTTCATCTTATATAAATGGATATTCCAAACCCTCGATATATCTAAGGCTTCTGAAACTCAGATGGTTAATGATTTTAACAAATGTTCTTCATGAAGAATGAAATAACATGCATAGACAAAAACTGCTACCGCTAAATTATCATTTTTATTGTGGGAAAAACAACGCTTTAAGAAATGAAGCCAAACTCTCTAGTAAAACTGTAGCAGCAGTATGAAAGTAGATTTTCCAAAAGTATACTCATAACTGATGCGGTGTAAAAAGCAGCAAAGCAAACAGTTTACACGTGAGAGATTAACGTACTTATTTTATTTGTGATCTGTGTTGACTTGTTTATATGATGATTGACTACTGAAAATAGTTTTAAACTTCCAGTTCAAATAGTAAAAACACCAACTTCGTTTGTGAGAATCCTAAGAATCATATCATATTCATGATTTATCTCTAATCATCATTTACAAAGCATCTACTTTATTAATGTGTACAATTGACGAGATGTTATAGGAAATTATGCAGAATAGGCACCCTATTGATACAAAGGTATTGTTACTTGGAGGTGATTTCCGTTAGACAGCTAATGTTATCCCAAGAGGCACTAATACCGATATAATAGAATCATACATCAAGAGTTGGCCATTATAGAAATATGGAGTGTTCTTCAACTTACAGTAAACATGAGAAGTTGTGTATAAGATACATTTAACAGGTGGATTTTGTTCATCAATGAAGGGATAAGAACTAACAATGCCAAGCTTGATGATGATTTCATACCAATTCAATTTAGAAAGTTTGACTTGAGATATTGTTAGCAACATCTATGGATCTCCAAACAGTTGATATTCCTGATTTATCAGCCAGGATTACTGCCAATTTATAAAAGATGGCGTTGAATCTGAATTAATTTCTACAGCGTGTATTATTGAAAATTTTGTTGATCGGTCAGCTATGAATGTTTATATGGAATAATTAAAGAAACAATGATATGGAATACCATAGCTATACACTAACGGTGAAAGTCTGAATACACCGATAGGATTGCATGCAAAGAGTAAGACCCCCCCCCCGCAAAAAATGGGTATCCTGGCAATGATACTAAACTGAATCTGGGAATGATATTCCCGTTCTAAAGCTCTGGGAATAATGGACTAATCCTTTCAATGACTTTCCTCTCAGATCCACACTAACCTGTTGTACCATGTATTAGTGTCCCATGTATATGTCAAATGAATTTGTTTCAAAATTAGATAAGTATAGACAGAAGCATATAATTGTGTGCCAGTTAAAAGTATTAATAATAATACCTGATAACATATAAATGTATGCAAATCGGAAATTATGAATATAATCAAAAAGGAAAACTTACTTGAAACCTAGTAATTGTGCAAAACGCATTATCATCATCAAGGAATTCGTGAAGCTACTTATATAAGAAAATGTTTGTAACAAATTTCAGGATTGAAAAAATTAAAATGCCGCTAAATGAAAAAGTGAAACCAAATCACACCCATAGATTGGCATTACTTAAAATAAAACATATCCTCATTTTCCTCAAAACTATTAATATATAATTTAACATTTTTAAATAGTGATATCTTGTTTATATGATTTATATCTCTTCTGTAATTTCGATATAACATAACAAGTGTTATAAAGTTGAAAACATAAAAGAGTCATCATTTTTCCCCAAGGAAGTATATTGTTATCGATAGACACAGAAGAATAAAAATGACTGTTGCATTGCATTCAACTTACAGCCCTAATATGGCACCGTCGCACTTTCATTTATTCGGTTCAAAAGAGAAAAACCTTCGGGGATGTAACGTTGGGATACAGACGAAGTTAAATACTTTATCGGACGTTGGATCATAGAATGTTCAAAGAATTTTTTCAACTGTGGATTTCACTGGTGCATTTGCAGATGACGCAAATTCTGGAGACAATTTTGTATTGTTAAGTAAAGATTTTTAAGTTAGGATAGAATATATATATATATATATATATATATATATATATATATTAAAAGTGTGTTTGTGTGTGTATGTGAGTGTGTATTTGTTGTGTGTGTGTGTGTGTGTGTGTGTGTGTGTGTGTGTGTGTGTGTGTGTGTGTGTGTGTGTGTGTGTGTGTGTGTGTGTGTGTTATGTAAAATCATTTAAATTTTTGAGCATGTCATGTGGAACGGCTTAAGCGTGAAGAATCTAAAATAACAACATTTCATATTAGATACCATAGCCCACGTATATTCCTCATGTTATGTTGTTTTTTAATGGTGGAAACAAAAACACAATTCCATGTATATTAAACTTTGTAACAATGTTTTAATAATAGTATTTTCTTTGAATTACTGATCATAGATATAAATATTTACTAAAGAACTACATTCTATTTATGAAATCTCATCTTGACTTTGAAAATGACCTAATACATACATTGAAATGATAAAAACGAAAGGTTTAGATTAAGGAATGAGTAGATTAAGAAAGGTCATGGAGTCAAGAGAAATACGCGCCATTTTGCTCTGAATCAAAGTCTTTAGAAATAATTGGACATGAGGTTGTATGAATTATTTCTCGGCTCTAGATGGACAGGAGATAAAATTTGTGTGACTTTAGGATAAGCATAAACAAACATTTTTACAAATAATTTAATTTTTTTTATGTGTAGTGGCATTTTATTAATTTGTTTGGAGGATAATTGTGTACAATACGTATAATGTCATGAATAGGAATTTAGTTGTTTTTCTCGTTTAAAAGGTCATTTCATATTTTCCTCCGTAAAGTTGCAACCGCAATTAGATTTACTAATTTTATTTTTCAATTTAAATTATAAAGATAATTGTTTGTTAGAAAATATCAAGGGATATTATCAAGATATTCCAGCAGAAGATGCTGTGAAATAAATAGAAAGCCAGAGAGATGAAATTTTGTTGTACCTGAAGGTAGCAAAGATCCGAATTGAAGTCGGAGCATCTTTTTGAACAGCCAACAAGGAAGAAGAGACTAGAGGCAGGGGTTGAAAATCAGAGGGGGGATCCAGAAGTTTCTTAAAATTAGCTTGCACAATTTGAATAATCCATGGGACGTGAGAAGACGTACTCTCACTCATATTTCAAAGTAAGCCACAAGCTCTTGCTGGCATAACACCTATAATGATATACATCACGGTCTCCATGTTAAATGTGAATCTCAAATTATTTAAAAAATGTCTTACATTATCAAAACTAATAGCGTTATCTACATGACCAAGAAGTAACATAAGAACAGACTCACCTGAGTTGACAGGGTGATTAATTGGTAACAGTGCAAATTATTAATATTTGACCATACGGATAGAATTGTACAGAAAAAAAATCAGATTAAAAATATTCTATCTGATCAGAATACCAGTTCTTCTTATACTTATCAAGAAAAAATGACTTCTAACTGACCGCAGAGAAGAAATCGACTTCTGGCAGACCATAGAAAAATAATCAAACTTTATATATGTAACGTCCATATCAGTAAGCAAATAATTTCATAGTACTCTCCTTAAAAGAAACCATACACACACACACACACACACACACACACACACACACATATATATATATATATATATATATATATATATATATATATATATATATATATATATATATACATGAGTTACAATCTCATGTATTCCTCTGTTGTCGTTCATGTCGACATATTTTGATGAATCAATTTGAATTTGAAAAGAACGATATGGATTCAGTCTCGATACTTTTTGGATAACAGTTCTTAGTGAAACGCAGAATTGAGTTAATCGATGAAATTCCAAATCTCACCACATAGCTCCTTACGAACTGCCCTTAAATGTATATTCATATCACGGGTAAGATTTGAGGAAGTGAAATACATAAAAAGATATACGACCATGAGACTTCCGAGAATTTGAAAGTAGGAAATTCACAGGTGTGTGCAACTAATGGAAACCTCACTGGAATAAAGTGTGGTGAATGTTGCATTCATTGTTCTTTTATGCCTTAATAAATACAGCTTAAAGAATACTTTATGCGTTCACACACACACACACACACACACACACACACACACACACACACACACACACACACACACACACACACATATATATATATATGTGTGTGTGTGTGTGTGTAAAAAAAAAAAGAGAGGGAGAGAGAGAGAGAGAGAAAGAGAGAGTTTCTGTACTATATAGAATGAACTATGGCTAATATGAAAACAGGAGTCACTATGGAAAACCAGATTAATATGTTTCGTTATTGAAATAGTGTGATCAGAAAGAATTCATTATTCCACAAAGTGAAACAAAATAATGGAAGAATAGATTCAGTATGCTAACACACACACACACACACACACACACACACACACACACACACACACACACACACACACACACACACACACACATATATATATATATATATATATGTATATATATATAGCATCATGTCACACTGGCAACACATTATTTCCTAAATCTTTCTCGCTTTCTTTCCCTGTTACCCCTCTCTTCTTGAAGGTCATCGAGGCTGAATCCTGTATCTGCACAGAGCTGATGTAAGTTAAAGTTTGCTGGTCAGCTACGACTGGTAAATTATAGGGCTGGACATCATTAGCGAACGTTCCCTATGAATTCTCCATTTGTATCCCGCATATCTTCTTCCTCTTAATAGAATGGTGACATAGGAAACAGGTAGCCGTGCAGCTGCAATGTTGTGGAATGCTACTTCCAGGATCGGTTCAAGACTGTCCGCAGCATTTTCGTGTTGTTTTCATCTGGCTTTTTTTTTTCATTTACTTTTATTATTCTCCACGTGGTGCATCTGTATCGAAGTATTGAGACAGCTACAGATAGGAAAAATATCGTTTAATTTTATCGTATAGATAACATTTCTGTACGATCAATAACCTCTTAATATCACTGCACACCTTCACTAGTTGTATGTTGCTATCACTTTCAGTAGATTACATGTTGGGGCTGAGATGTATTAATAATTCAACAAATTTAATTGGCTTGCACTTTATGTGTCGTTCTTGTTTTAATCACATGTAAACTCTTTTATTCGCTGAGATGAATGCCCCCTACTTCTTGTTCTGTATTATACAGTGGGAATTTGGCTTGGGCTGGTGTATTTGCGAGAAGCGCTAGGTCATATGCGTAGTCTGCGTCTGTAATATTTTCTGCGGGAAATCATCTGCTTCTTGTCTTTTACAATATGAAACCATTTTATTTTTTTTAGATCTGGGGATATTCAAGGTACTTAATCTAGACAGATTATAAACATCTATGATGCTAATGTAATCTCCTTGTATGATTCCAGTTACAATATCGAAGAAGTCTGTGTTTCTATCAGGTTCTCTAACCCATCTTTGGAGTTTTTTGTAACGTTTCATTCAAGTAGTGACAGTTTCTCAGCAAGTAATATTTTCCCACATTCCCTCTGTGTATGGGATCAAATACCTTTGATATATATACAGTCGCTTTGCTCGCATTTTTCGAAGTCTTGACAAATTGTCAAAATCTATGAATTTGTAGAGCTATTTCTTCGGAAGCTGTTCTGTTATTTCGAATAATTTTTGCGATTTTATGTCGAATACAATGAGAATCAGGGCATTATAAACATTAGAATCAAAAGCTCCTGTAATTCTAAGTTATTCCGAGGTCGCCTTTCTTAGAAAAAAGAAGGATGCAATTGTCTATTGTGCTTTATTTATAGACGGCATTGCACAATCAGATTAAGCAGGTTTTCAAATGATCTTATCCTCCTAACTTCTGTGTGCATTCTGTCGATTCTTGCAACTTGCCTGTGTTAAATTATTTTCGATACTGCGTCAAGTTCTTCCTACATAAACCATCCTTCTTCGATATCTAGTTGGCCATGAATAATTTTTGAAAAGGATTGTCAGAGATTTCAGGAGCTGATTCTTGAAATATTGTTTCCACTCCTAAATTCTTTTTTCTTGGTTGGAAGCTTTTAGTTTTTCTATCGATGGGCACTTTCTTCAACTCACTGTCTGTCGTGCTAATCATGATTGTCTATTTTCCACCGAGATTATGTGACCGCTGATAAGAATGGAAAATTTCATGTATATATATATATATATATATCTGAGTAGCATTAATGGCTAACCATTACCTGCCCCCTCCCTAAAAGACAGGGAAAAATTCGAACAACCCAATCCATTAGTAGCCTTCGACTCACTTAGACGTTTGTCTAGCAGTGAAAAACTTGTTTATTCTATGAGAATACCTGCTTAAATTTAACTTTCTTTTACGATGCACATTTTGAAAAACCAAACTAGAGATAGTAAAGTCTTTCAATGTGCTGAACAAACAAAAACAATTACCCGCAAAATATGACCGATGATAGGAATGGAAATATATAGCAGAAATATCTTTATTTATTAAGTAGTTTAATTGTACGAGTCGTATGAATTAGAGTCGACTACATCTCCCCTCCGGAAAAAGAAGGGGAAAACCTAAACTGGCCATTGCATTAAGCTGCAACTTTTATTCTATAAAAATATTAGTAGTCTCTTCATAGTTAAGATGCCTTTCAAACTTTTAATTTCTTTCACGTGGCCTTTTTTGAAGAAACGGAATATAAGCATTAAAGGATGCCAGTGTGCTAAAAAATCAACAAAATAAAAATACTTCCCCTGCATTAGGAAACTAGGAATGGATTTCTCCAAAATAATTTTATGCAAAAATAATTCAACAGATAATGCTACATTGTACCCGATAAAGGTGAAATAAAATGGGTGAGGTTTAACACAGATAAAAGCTTGAGAAAATAAGTGGAGAATTTTTTTGCTTCCGTAACCTTTCAGATATCCTTTAGCCAGATTGTTACTGGATAACTCTCTTAGAAAGGAAAGTATTTTTATGTCACATAATCATTGAGAAATGAACACCATAGCATCAAGCATGGTGGTTATAGCCGATAAATCCAAAGACGGTTGAACGGCAGGCTTCTTGAATTTCTTGGTGAAGAACCTCATAGATCAACGTTCTGTATCAAATAATTCAGTTAGGTAACAACTTCTGCTGATATATAACGGCCACGTCTGTTGTTGAGAACAAGAAAGAGTTGCTGAAAGAATAACTTTACTCTCTTACAAACTGTAAATCCAAAACGTATCAACTGTCATGCGGGTAAACAAGGAGTACATTCTGTTGCGGTTGGAGATTTTGCCCAAATGTTCGAAAAATTAGCTACAGAACTCATACCCGTGGAAAAACGACAGTATCATGATAGGTATCGAATGGTATCTTTTGTAAATGGCATATCAAAGTTCGTGGTTTATTTAATGCCAAATCAATCCTTGTTGAAGAACAACAATGACTCGATTTACTTCATAGCCAAGCAAGGCTAAGGAATGTTTCTCAGTCCTTGTGCTTTAGCAACACCTAAGAGCACCGACAGAACCCACAGAGAATTATGCAAGCAAGATTCATTGACAACTCCTGCCCTAAAATGATCTTTTGCCACAGTCCCATCAATACCAGAAATCAGTCGAGTACCACCACCTACGGTGTGCTATAGTCTCTTTCTCGACACATTTCTAAAAACAATGATATAATCATTGGTGGAGATTTGAATACTCAAATTGGCAAAGATGAAACGAATAAATGTTGCTACCTTCCAACCAGAAATAGAGATCAAGCATATCGTTCAGTTGAGAACAGTCTTTAATACCACAACACCTAATTCGAAAAAAGGGAATGAAAACTATAGATCTACAGCAACGCAAATCATTCTTAAGTACATCCAGATAATATACTCTTAAACAAGAAGTGGATAATTAAAGCTCTGAACTGTGAGGCATCTTTTTTTTTTTTTTGAAGGAGCATCAATTAATCACAGAATCGTTTCGGCAATGATACGCTTGAACCTATGCAGAAATAAGAAACAAACACTTCTCACTTATAGAAAAATATATAATGAATATATGTTATCTAAAAGGAAAAAAAATCCTACTCTGCGGGATACAACTGGACGCTATACCCCAAATGACGAATAGGAAAACGTTGTTATCGCTCGAATGGATGCAACAGCAGAATGTATACCGACCAAACCAAAAGCCAAATCTTAAGTCTCTTGAGTTTGGAAAAAAAAAACGAGATAACGTCAAAAGTATCATAACTCAGCAAATGCCGACGAGCAGAAACATTTGAAGAAGTACAGAGAAACGTACCCCCCTATATATATATATATATATATATATTGAAGATGTACTTTCCTATATCTATAAATCAAGAGGGCTTAACATCATTGATAAATCGTATATATCTAAGTTTGTTTAGAATAAGATACTCTGTGCCACGCTATCCAAACTATATATATATATATATATATATATATATATATATATATGTGTGTGTGTGTGTGTGTGTGTGTGTGTGTGTGTGTGTGTGTGTGTGTGTGTGTGCTTTAATCAAACAGGTGACATATCCACACAAAATGTTGGTTCTGAAAGAAGTGGACAAGTTCACCGACCCCAAAAGCTCTCTCTCTCTCGTATAAGGAAAATGATATCAATATGTGACTGGTTAAAGCATGGGCAGCTATCGATAGGCTATCGGTCATATGGAAGTCGGTCTTATCTGATAAAATAAAACGCATTTTTACCAGCAGCGGTCGTGTCCATAGTACTCTATTGATGCATCAATTAGTCGCTGACTAACCACAATGGCGCCACAAGTAATACGGAATTCCAACTCTTTCAGCTACCTATCATGCAATTGGCAATCGTCCCAAGTGTACATATTACAACTGGTATCACCGTCATCTTCATGTTGCATAGTTTTCTTTATATTTCTCTGGCAAGGTCCAAGTACATGTCTCTGTTTCCGTGTTCTTTGATTGTCCTTCTGTGGTTCATCAACATGTTCTTTTTTTTTTTTGTGAGAATAGGATAACTACCTCACAGTCTGGTCTTCTGGCTGGGATTAGGTTATCTGTTTGTCTCAAAATAACAAAGAATTTTGTGCATCTCATTATCCAGGACCGATTCTGGTAATTGGAGGTATGGTGAAATTTCAATTTCTTGTTCAATTCCCAATAGATATCCTTTTCCCGACCAGTCTTGTCTAGTCTTGTACACTCCCTGTGATAATTTGCTACATTCACTTTTACTGTGATTAACCGTTTCGTTTCTATTAAAAAAATAACACGAAATTGGCATTCTATTGTGTGCAATCTACTTTCTCGTTAACATAGTTGGTTTTTATGACGTTGTTTTGTGCTGCTGTTTGAGAAGATTCTGTTTATCTCTAAAGGTTTCCTCATCTTAACCATGTTCAGAGAAACCATTTGTTTGTCACGTTATTATCTTGGTTAGACAATTAACTTTCAGTCGATATTAATTTCAGCAACTGAAAATGATGACAAAATACGCATAGGAAGGCAAAGACTAATCTTTACATGTAATTGATGATATGGAGTTTTTATCTCTCATAAAATAAAAAAGGTTTTTTCCAAGCAGTGACTCTCTTACTACTAAAGTATAGACGCACTAATTATACGCAAAAAAACACATGAAAATGCTAGAAGGGATAAAATAAGAATGCTAGGTGCTGCTTTGAGCCAATCTTGGAATTAGCACCCTTTAAAAGAGCAGCTCTACTGCCACTTACATGCCATATCAAAAACCATCGAAGTAAGAGGGAAAATATATGCTGGGTTCTGCTAAAGAAGCAAGGATGAACTCATTAGCGGCATTCCCTTAAAAACTGCTGTTCATTGACGCGCCATTTATCATACATCAACTCTGTCCGGACACAGGATGCAGTTTAGAAGACCAGCAAGGAACGATAAAAGATAGGATAGATGGTGAAAAAGAGCGGGAGAGAGGGAAAGAGAGAGAGAGAGAAAGAGAGAGAGAGAATAGAGAGAGATATTCAGAGAACTCATTGGTATTCGCACGACTTGATGATGAAGATAATTATTCCAATGCATATATTTAATGTTTAGTAACGTTAATCAGATGCTAGAAATTTAGAAGATCGACTGGGAAAACACTTCAAACACTCTTTATTCTTGCCGAGTTAGTACACTTTTTAGTCCAATAATTTCATATTTATTCATATATAACAATATATACAGAGAGAGAGAGAGAGAGAGAGAGAGAAAGAGAGAGAGAGAGAGAGAGAGAGAGAGTATATTTGTATCTCGGGGACCTCAGGATATTCAAAACCTCAATACGTATCTTAGAAATCAGACTGTAATCACGCCATTTAATCAAAACAAAACACTCATATTATTTATTTAGACGCACAGATAGGACCTTAGCCCATCCTACTACTCCGGAACAGTGTGGAACAGGGAGCAGTAAAAGTGAAGATGTTCTCTATCCGCTTCAGACCACCAGAATAAAAACCATAGACTAGGTTGGTTGGTTAAGTTTTATGGCATATCACCCTTTGTAGGTTATTTATGCAAATTGTCAAATCTATTTCAAACAATTCAATTTAGCATGAGTACATAGTTTAATTGTCAAAATAGTTCTAATTCAGCTAATTCATTTTAGTATAAGTACAGATTTGGGTTACACATAGTTAATTATTAAAACAGTTCTATATTAAACAATTAAGTTTAGTGTAAGTACAGTTTCAATTTAAAAAATAGTTCCATTTCAAAGAATTCAGTTTAGCATAAGCACGATGTTTAAATGTAAGTACAGTTTCATCGTCAAAAATATTTCTATTTCAAGCTATTCAGTTTAGTGAAACAGTTCTAATTCAAACAATTCAGTTTAGCATAAGTGTGCAGTTTAGTTATATTAATCCAATAGATAGGGCCTTATCAGGTGCTACAATTCCGGGCCAGAGTGGACCTGGGAGCAATGTCACAGAAGGGGTATTTTGCATTCCCCAGCATCACTAGAACCTCACCACCAGATTGCTCAGTGTCATATCCAGAACACTTATGGGAGGGTTTTCCCTCTGCAGAGAAGCAGTCGGTGTCCAGTCGGTGCCCAGCCGACTGGGCAACCATACTATCAGATGCGGCTTACGCTCATTACCAGTGTGCTTTTTTCGAGGGTCTTAACTCATTGCAAGAAATACAATCGACGTATTTTAAGCCCCATCGGCAAGGCGGGTTTCTATAAATACCTTTATAAAGAGACTTGTAAACTTTCAAGAATATCACACACACACACACACACACACACACACACACACACACACACACACACACACACACACACACACATATATATATATATATTCATATATATATACATATAAATATATATATATATATATATATATATATATATATATATATATATATATATATATATATATATATATAAAAACCGTGTTTGCAGACAGTGAAAAAAGCAGCATTTGCACATTGAATTATAAACTACAGTACTATAAATGACTTACAGCAAAGTCAGGTTGAAAGAGCCTGTTGGCATTAGATTACCGAAGGTAAGCAGCGCTAAGGCTTGTTATTTTTTAGATGGGTGAGTCGATAAGAACCGCCTTTATCGAACGCAATATCTAAAAGACTAGGAAATAAACACGATCGTATAAACTGATGTTTTATATATAGATACCAGCGTTCAGTTTTTTTCTTTCCTTCGTCTACACTTTCATTTTCAGCCACATCTCTACGTGCGAAATCTCACACAACACTATTCGAGAGATTTTCATACTTAGTTTGTTGGTCACGTCAATCATTGATTTTTGCCACCTCGGCATTATTGTCTCAATGCAGATTGAAATCTCTGCCAATCGTCTGTCCCTTGCTTAACATCAAAAAAGTCATGCTGGGAACTCTGCGATGCAGAGGCTGGTCTCTTTTCTCTTGTATATTACAAAGACATTCAGCTGAACTCGTCAACAGAACTGTAGTGACCCATATTTCCTGTCTTTTTTAAGTCTCTTTTTTAGCTTTCTTACTCTACCATTTAATGTTATTCTTGCATTGCTGTTCACTCACTGTAAATTACGTTAACCTTATGGAGCAGTGCGCTCACATATATTAGAAAGGATCAAAAGAAACTGCATGGAGACGGTGGAAAGGCGGACAATTTACAGGCAAACAAGAAAAAAGTCAGAAATAGTTTGTGAATTTACGTGTTATTTTCCCTGGAAGAACATGAAAAGCTGCAGTTTTGTCATTCATCAAAACAACTTAAATATCCTTTGGTGTCGGGCATTTACAAAAAAAATTACTCACGAAATTATAGACGTGTATTTAATAACATAAGATCGAATCAACTTTGTCTTTATTTTTGCTGATAATTGTTTGACTACTACAGGAAAAAATACCATGAAGCTTAGATTACGTTGACAATATTCCTAGTAGTAAAACCTCCCTTCCCCACAAAATAAATATTTCTTGGTTATAACAATAAAATGATTTAATATTTTGGCTCAAACTCTAAAAGTTTGGGGAGTGTGGAGTACTTTTTTATTGGTATTATTCCCAGGTTCGCAATGACGAGGAGTGTCTTCTTAGAAGCCCATCAATAGATCAAAATGAGCTATTTAAAAACCATCCGTATTCCATAAGATCGTGGACAAAAAAAAAAAAAAAACTCAGAAAAAATAACTACACAGAGAAGTAGAAACGTGAATGTACAATGAATGCAATTACGTAAGCACTAAGCATATGATCACCTCAGATAGTTTGACATGTCGTTAAAACCAATCAATCCATTGAAGATGTAAACACAACCTACTTTGGCAAGACTATCAAGTTAAAGAGATTTTACCAGCTCAAATATGATGAGCAGTAGAATTTTAAAACATATTACTCATAGACAATATAAAATCTTACATATAATTATTTAAATAAGTGCAAGATCAATTTTATCGCCTGTGATTTCAATAATTCATAAAAGGTTTGAGTTGAAGATGAACCGGATTAATTAATTGAATTTCTTTCCAAATAACATTGTAACTTGGCTTTTCTATCGTCTTGACTTGTGTTGAAGATTCAAAGAAAATAAGACTTTCATTCACATTAAACGATCCCCGAAATTTAGTACCCAGATCCACAAACTAAATACATAACCTTTAGGCTTTAATGTGAGAAAATTTGATTTTCGTGTTTATTCATTTAATAACAAAGTGATAAGAAACAAAATGTCGGTTTGTTCGAACACTTATCTGGTTTCGTAAATATAAACATGCGTACAACCATATAGACATGCAAATTCAAATTGATGTGGGCATGTTAATATTATTGAATGATTGTACCCCGAAGACTCCAACGAAAAGCTTGAAGAAAAAGCTAAATGGCAAATGAAAAATGATACTACGTGCTATTTTGAATAAATCCTGAAAGCAGCACCCTATAAAAAAGGAGTTATACGACCATTTATCGATTATCTCACAACCCATTTAAGAAAGGAGAGCAACTCTTGCTGAGAAATGCTTGAAAAGAATAAACAAGCTCAAAAGGAACGTTCTCCGATGGACTCTTCTACATGGACACACCAGTGTAGGCCGATAAGCAACAACATTTATCAAATCGATGGAGACACGAGGTGTGTTCTAGGGAATTTACTATGAACGATAGCAAATTGGTAACTCATACTGCTGCTGCTAATTAACGCAGGACTTTTCGGTTTTTATATAAAATAATTATCAGAGTGTTTAAATATGTAACGCTTTACTTTCTGAATTTTTTTTCAAATGAAACGGAAGAATGAGACGGTTTTTACAATTCTATTTCGATTAGCAGTGTTCAGATTCTAATCTGTATTATGCAATTAATACCGCTATCCGAAACATAATGTTTCTAATTGTTTCGTTTCACTATAAAATAAAAAGTCCAATTTCCACGGTTTGTCTTTGGAATTATCCATACAGTTGTTTTTTGCCAATTGATGTCTTCTTCTTCTTCTTCTTCTTCTTCTTCTTCTTCTTCTTCTTCTTCTTCTTCTTCTTCTTCTTGCGAGTTTTTTCCCAATGACTTTAACTGGTTATTTTTCGTTTGATTCTGATTGCAAGCAAATCCTTGGAAGAATCAAACAAAATTCGTGAGGCTATATTTTATACGAGACTCGAAATTCTTTTTTTTTTCAGAAAAAAGTATCTACATACGCAAAACCAAAATAAATAAATAAGAAATAAATATAATTTATTCAAGTAGATATTGCCAAATATGAGGAATATTTTTTTATAAAAAAGGAAGCCTTTTATCTCATTACCCTTACATCCTATGATGTATAGCTCTATTTATTTTGTTTAGTTCAAGAAAGTTCTTAAATTTTGAGTGCCAAAAGACATAATTAAAACCCTGAAGGTAATAAATGTATTTTTCGATTTCATCGAATCTTTTTTTGTCCAAAAAACTAATTCGAAGAGTTAAAAGTATCATAGGCATAATGTATCGTATTTGTTGTTATACTTGAAACGTTATCTTCAAGGTATTAGTTTAGTTTAAATATTCAATGTCAAACCCATCAAATTAAAATATTTTTCTGAAAGCAATTTGTAATAAAAAAAGACATGGTTATAATTCAAGAGAAGTAGAAATATAACAACAAAGAAAATCAATTGATCATGTTTGTACAAAAAGATACTGGAAAAGACAGACGGAATCTTTGTAATATCAACACAGAACAACTGTCTTGGGTCATTAAAACGAAAATAGCCGAGACTAAACAAAATACTAAATGTCACCTCTTGCGGGAAATGAATATGTAAATATTGTAAGAATGCTGTTATCTGATCAAAAAAGGTTATAATTACAGCACTGTTTTAGACTAGGATTGAACTGGAAAAATGTGAACTATGTTTATTTGACAGTTGTTTTTTTCCGAATAAGATACAGATTCATATTTTTTCTTCAAGAACATTTTTTTTACTATATCTTCAGTTATGGGTATCATTCTGTGTCATTTAATATGTACTTGTTGACCTGGTGAGACTCACAAAAATGTTCGCAATCCAACAACACTATTACAATACTACCACATTTTGAAAATAAGAGGAGATTATGTTATGATGACGTACTTTTATACTGCCAACATGTATGTAAAACCTTTTTAAAAATCTATTTGGGACTATGAAATCTAATTTTGACAAAAAAATGTACAAAATATTTCAGTATATATATTTTTGCAGTTAAAATAAAGATTACGTAGTTTTAAAAGTAGTTCTTAACTGTAACGATAGAAAAAACATGTTACACGGTTATGCTGGACACATACTACTTTGATACATAAAAACTAATCACGCAAAAATTTCAAGCTTGCAGGCCTCATTAATAAAATTAATATCTATAAAAGTTACAAATTTTTTTAGATAAGAACAATCAGAAAACAATCTAAAACATTTTAAAATTATATTTCGGGATTGCTATCAAATGCTTAGTTGCATACGACTTAATCATGTTCGCAGACGTAAATTTACTCCTTTCAATTGCTAATCTTTCTTTAAAAAAAAGTAAGTCGAATAAAGAAAGGTATGGATTTATATCTGGATGATAAACCTTGACAGGGAGAGATTTTTGCTCAGAAAAAATGGAAAAAACACGAAGAAGAGTCAGACAAAGTTATTTAAATTGCCTGATACTTTCTGGATACAACCGGCAATCTGGGGATCTTGAAATTCTTTGACATTTTATTCTAATTTTATTTTGTTGGGGGATCGGAATGCATTCGTCATTTAAATACTCTGCTTGTTGAAAACATTTCAGATGGTCAATACGTTACAAAGTTTCATAGCCAAATTCGAGTCGTCAGTAAAACATTTCATATAAATGTCTAGCTCATTAATAAGTAAAAGTTGATGACCGTAGTTGAGGGCGACCAAAAGGCTCCCTTTTCAATAGCTACAACACCAAGGTGTAGGGGAGGGCGCTACTCATTTCCCTGGATTGCTCCACTTTACACTTGATACGTGTCTTATATTGCTGAGTGTTAAGCAAGAAGGTTTCAAGTAACATTTTTAAAGTATGACGCGACCTGGGATTGAACCCAGGTCTCCCGGAACTTTGGCGAAATTAATTTAACCTCATTTTTTTCAATTTTTGCTGTTGAATACCCAAAGTATCGGGTTAGAGGATCTAATTCAAATAATCTACATAATAAAACTAAACCAAACCAAACCAATATATATCTTTTCAATAATAAAAGCGAAAAAGATACTAATTAGTATAATTATGATTGTTAATACATATAGCAGCCAAATAAATA
The DNA here is from genome assembly GCA_963585895.1 of Sepioteuthis lessoniana. Classification (NCBI taxonomy): domain Eukaryota; kingdom Metazoa; phylum Mollusca; class Cephalopoda; order Myopsida; family Loliginidae; genus Sepioteuthis; species Sepioteuthis lessoniana. The sequence continues at coordinate 69,819,246 of OY757928.1, forward strand.
AATAAATAAAAAAACATTTGGAATTTTTATTTGTATATTTTTTGCAAATTATTCAAAAATTATTCAAAACTTTAAAATACATTTTAGAATTTCAATTTTTCACAAATGAGGGGGAAACTAACACAATTAAAGCGTGCATTCGTAAATACTTCAAGGGGGTTGTCCTCGTGGTGTAATGGTTAAAGCAATGGACTGCGGTATCGTAGTAAGCGAGATCGTACTCCAGTCCCGCTATCACGTTCACTTTCGGGCAAATACCCTTGGGAAAAGTATGAACCCCCTTATCTTCCTACTATTTAGTACAACGACTGTTCTTCTTGTAGAAGGGCTTTGGTATTAAATAACCTAAAAAGGTTGATATGTCATTAAACAAAGAAACCAAACCGTAAATATTTCGTTTCCCTTTATATCCAATTTGATATGAGCATTATATCGTGTATTTTCTACCCGTTGGACATAGTAGCTCAGGCGTAACAAATGATGAATTTTCTTCGGCACTCAAATATTGTAGCCGATTTTAAAAGCTCTTTTACTTAAACGTTTTTTTATTCTTCAGATTATTATTGCAGCCGATCATCAGACGAGGATTTTCAAATGTATTCTTTAAACTAGCTCGTAAACATAGAAAAGATTCATTAGCATATCATAAAATATCTCGACAAATGAACATCTTCTTTAAATTCTCGGCGATAAAAAATAATTTTCCTGATTTATTCTCTTGGCCCCTTCGTTTATAAAATATGAAAAACGGACAGACGGACAACACATAATTGTAAATGTTATACTAATCAGAATTCTCCAGAAATTGCTCGTTCCAATTATATTAATGATTGTTTCTGTGTGATCTTGATTGATTGATTGCTTGATTGAAAAATGACTCTAAGCTAGTTGACATGCTTAACGGCATATCAACTCGTCTAGGCTTATTTAAGGATTAGAGAATAAAGAATCGCATTTATTGTATTTCATATTAATATTTTTGTCTAGTTGTAACTTTAGAGCTTTTACTCTTTGCACATGGTCGATCGGAATACGAATAATTTTTAAACTGATCTATTTCAATGATCGATGGGAATATAACAGACTCTGCGATTCCAGGTTAGACCAACGGGAAATGTCAATAAATCAGCATTCCACGTTCCAAAGTACTTCAGAAATTGTGTTTTATTATCAATTCCAGCTTAGTTTCATATTCAGGTCATTCTTTTTCCTGGTGGAGATGGTACTAACCTTTCTGCAAGGAATATATTCATCGTAATCTAACCCGCACCAATAGGCTGGAGCGTCATTTTTTTAGAGAGAGGATATTTCTATTTTTTTTTTCTTGTTTCATTAGGACGACTTAAGTAGGAATCATTTTAAACACAATGTTAACATTAAGAATACAAAGAACAGATTCAACTGTTCGAAAAATTTCTAGTAGATCCTAAATTCTGAAATAATTAATAATTTGTATTTATATTCAATGATATGGTCATTCTTTAATGATGGCGTGGTATTTCACAGATTCACACATGCTTTTGGTTACATTCTATCATTAGCTATATGACAGGTTTACATTTGTGATAAATAACTTTGTTCTCTTTTCAACAAGGAGATAAACTCATACAAATTCAATTTCCACAGTACCTTACATTTATATTTACAAGGATGTCTTCTATTTTTTTGATTACTTGTGTTTCTGGTTGAATTCCACTTGTTTTCAAATTTCCCACAGAATCATCATCTGAACTCAGTCGCGACCATTTTGATTTTTCTCTAAGGTAATTTGATATATTTTCCTTTGATGATTAACATTTTCACCGTCTACTCAAAGGCGACACTTATTATTTTTCTAGGTCTTGTCTGCGTCGGTTTTGCCATAATTCGTTTTAATACCTTTGTTATGAGCTTTTTATTCTTTGCGAATCAGAATTTGTTTTTCAAGTGACCAGTAGCGCAGTTCTGTCCAAATCGATCCGACTGAGTAATTCTGTTTGTTTCTCTTTCAATTTTTACTGTGCTGTTTTTCTTCTGATTTTTCAAAGATTGTTTTTGTCTTTCCTGATCCTATATTTGTATCTTTATCAATTTTCTAGTAGTTTATGACCATCAAGTTTGCACTCTCTTTACTCTGCCAAATGTAATACATCTACCAATAGTTGATTCAAAACTCTTTAATGGGTGAGTGAGTCTTATTTAATCTCTATCTCCCTTCCTGTTAAATGAATCAGAATCGTTTGCATATAACTGTCTGATTTCCCTTCATTTCAGTATCCTTTCTGACACAGTTTGTAAAAGTTTCAAAATTTCCAAGTAAAAAAAAAACACCAACGATTTCTTGATCCCTTCATTTAGATGACAGATTTGTTCTCAAGAGACCTGCACCTACTGAAATTAATGCACATTTAGTGAAGAATAGGTTAGCTGATAATACGCTATTGATATTACATACGTTTCAACCCACGCTATTATGTTGTTTTTTTTTACTTTTTGCCGAGTAAGATTAAATGATCCCAATGTACCTTGCTAATATATATATATATATATATATATATATATATATATATATATATATATATATATATTCGGGGGGAATATATATATATATATATATATATATATATATATTCGGGGGGGATATATATATATATATACAGAGAGAGAGAGAAAGAAGAAGAAGAAGAAGAAGAAGAAGAAGAAGAAGAAGAAGAAGAAGAAGAAGAAGAAGAAGAAGAAGAAGAAGAAGAAGAAGATAATAATGTCTTTCCCAAAGATATTCATTTAGAAGTCGACTCAAACTCACTCAGTTGGATATTGAAGTAACCCTGGCGATTACATTTACCGTGTAGTTGAACTGAATTTCCCATTATTTTTCTTTCATTATCTATGCAAACATTGCCTGCTTTTCCATTGCAAAATCTGACACAGTCAATTTACTAAATAAATAATTAATTGGTTGATCTAACTTTTGATCGATCATTGATATACATTATTAATTATAATTATGCATCGAATATTCAGAGTAGTTATACACAATATAGATTACTTTATACATATTGTGAGTAATAAGCAATTACAAATATCCAAAATAGTATTGCATGATTAGTGAAATATTCTTGTGTAGGTGGTTGTAATTATTCCTCAGAAGAGTCTATAATACGGCTACTAGCACAATCTACCCCAATGCAGCTTGTTGCAATTAACTGTTGAAAATGAGGCGCCGGCAAATGTTTCCAATTATTCTGGGAGATGCCATGGAGTTGTATTATCTGACATAATACCAAGGGGACATAAACGCATATTGTATGGTGCATGAACGTGTGTTGGTGTGATTCCTTGGTTCAATGACATATCAATATTCGCGGGGTATTTACTGAAAAGATATCCTAAAAGTTCTTCATTTAAGATGTCTTTTTCAGTAAATACTATTTAACCCATGTTTGTGGAAATAAAAGGACAATAAATTTCCTGAAAATGAACGTAAAGTTCGAGCTCACTTATTTGGAAGCTGCAGTCTAGCACTGTAGCCATTTCCCCTCGGGAACTCCCAACACCAGTGTGTGTATAAGAGAGAGAGAGAGAGAGACAGACAGACAGACAGACAGACAAACCGACAGAGAAAGTGAGAGAGAGGAGGTTAAGTTAAAGAAAGAGTGAGATAGGGTCATGCAGAGAGAAAGACCGAGAGAGAAAGGGAGAATGAGAGATAACCAGAGAGAAAGAGAGAGGACTATCAGTTACTTTTCTGTAATCACATGTTTCTAGTTGTGAAAAAACGCAATTTTTTTCTACGAAATAGATTCTTGTGTTTTCATTTTAATAAGGCATGCGCAAAACTGTGCTGTGCTACTGAATAGTATATACCTGGGAAAGGTGTTTTGTAGAATTCGGTTGCTGAATGAAAGCTTTTCTATCTTTCTAAAATCTCAATTACAATCGATAAAAGTTATTGAAAAATCGAACTCATCAATATTTGGAATAGTTGCCGAATAAGTAGATACATTTGAATCCAGACTGTAGGGATTTCTTAATGTCATTCTGCAATTTGAAGTCAAAAGAAACAAGGCTTGTATTTATTCGGAGTTTTACTCAAGATGCAAGGTAGATTAGTAGTAAGCCTTGTTTTATATGTATGTATATTTAGGCAGCATTTCTTCGTTGATACAAATTTCATTAAACATAATAGACATTTTATGTCTACATATTTTCTTCTGGTTCCGTTCTAATTCCCGTATTTCTTTTAACGTATTCGGGGGGAATTGATTTACGTATTGTCCATAGTTGTATGTATCCATAGTACTTTCTGCCCGACTTTGGTCCACTCTGGCCCGGAGTGGTAGCACCTGATAGGGTCCTATCTATGGGTTAAATAGAATTAACAGCATACTTATGCTAAAATGAATTGTTTGAGTAAAACTGAATACTTTGAAATAGAAATGACTTTTACAATTAAACCGTATTTACATTTAAACTGCGTGCTTATGCTTAGCTGAATTATTTCAAATAGAACTGTTTTTCGACATTAGAACTGTATTTATACTTAACCGAATTGTTACACACAACAGCTTGAATAGTTAGAAATGGGAATGTTTTTGACCATTAAACTGTTTACTTGTTCTAAATTGAATTGTTTTAAATAGAACAGATTATTTACATAAAAATGGATTTGGCGTTAAATAACCTACAAATGTTGATATGCCATAAAACCCAACAAACCAAAGAAACCAAACCGAAGGCAGAAAATGGGTTGGGGTGTTCTGTGATGACCAATATATATATATATATATATAGCTTTTGATGGCTGGAGTAGAAGACAAACGTCGCTGTGGACAGAGGGGGATGAACAATGATACGAGAAGAGCTTGCTTCATCCGAAAACAAAGAAGCTAACAAAATGGCGTCTGCTGCGTATTTCATACTGATTCTACGAGCTCAGATAGTGAATGAGGTAAGAATAAATCAACGAAAGTTCATCTTGATAAGATACGTACTGTTCGCTGTTTATCTCTCCACAGCCGATGATTAGCCAGCATAGTAGTCTTCCGTGGCTACACTACACTGGAAGCAGAGCCCTATAAAAACAGTTTTCTGTGTTTTTATACATGGACGGCAACATCTTTATTATTAATATCTTACGATTTGGCAATGTATTTTAAAATAGCTTCAAATACAATATACATTGTTTAACTTTTGTTTTGTTTACCATAGTGTTTACAAAATTTTCAGTAAATGAACTGCACAATATTATTGTTTGTCAGCCTGTATTCATTAAGCAAAATGACTGGATTAAGTCCTGGCGGCAACACCCCACAAGACACCAACTGTACGGCCATCTCCATCCTATCACGAAAACTATTCAAGTTAGACGAGCCAGACATGCAGGACACTGCTGGAGAAGCAGGGACGAACTCATAAGTGATGTACTCTTATGGACCCCCACATATGGCCGTGCAAAAGCAGGACGACCAGCACGAACATACATTCAGCAATTATGTGAGGATACAAGATGTTGTCATGAAGACCTGCTAGAGGCGATGAACGATAGGGAAAAGTGGCAAGAGAGGGTCAGAGATATCCGTGCTACCAGCACGACATGATGATGATGATACAATAAATAATTTCAGATGAGATATCCCAGAGGTTAAGGGAGTCCCCGTAGCTTTATGGCTAATGGTGGCCATAAAGTATGCGAGTTGGAACACCAGGCGGGATGTTACATTCCATTTGGGAAAGTCATAAACCTCCTTATCCCCTGGCTATGGCCTGAATAGTAACACTGCTGTTCTTTTATAAGGAGGACTTTGGCTAATGAAGGTTGATATACGTTGAAAGAAAGAAAGAAAGAAAGACAGAAAGAAAGAAAGAAAGAACAAAACAGAATCTTGAATTGGAACCTCAAGCAATTTTGCGAACATGTACTTGATAAACCCTGGTAAGAAGATTCTAATCTTGGGCAGAAAACATTAAAACTCTGTTTAAGCTTTCATCTCCGAACATAGTAATCACTGATTGGTTCTAACCTTCACTACATCGGTATTAGCAATGCAGGGCTTTTTGTTGCCAGTATTTTTTTCATATATTTATTCCATGTTTTTTGTCTTAATTATAATAAGCACTGCAGGTTACTACTACTACTACTACTATTTCTTCTTCTTCTCATTATTATTATTATTATTATTATTATTATTGCAGTACCAGTAGTAGTGGAAGTAGTTATGAGAGATGTTAGACGAGGAGGAGTATAGCAGCTGCAACAGTGGTAGTAGTTTTGAGAATGTTTGTGTGTGCATTATTTCGATCTAACATGCCAGTTTACATTTTAACATTTAATGAGCACTTTATACTCATCAATATCTTAAAATGGTCACTAATTTAGCTCTCGAACCTGTTTTTTTTTTAATGAAAATATTAAACTTCTGTTGAGATATATGTTGGTTACCGAAATTTCACATCCAACTTTTATTTATATTCTGATTTAGCAAGGTTGGTAAGAGCCATTATATAACTAGTTGTTTTCTTCTTGTTAATTTACACTTGGTCAAGATTTCTGGCCGGCATTGGATGATCCGTTTGTGTATCAAACTCCCCGCCAATTGTGTATTTCTCATTCGCGTAAAGGGATTTCGTTTTATACAAATACCGGTTGGTATTTTACTCGAATTTATTTCACAAGCAGAATTTCTAGTGCATCTCTTTTCCTTCCCAGTCATACTTAGTCTCTTACACCTTTTGCGCTAAAATGCTGCATTTCTTTCTGCAGCTCAAACCTCGGTGAAGGACCATCAGTTTTAGCTGGTGAAAAATATAATAATAATAATAATAATAATAATAATAATAATAATAATAATACTAATAATAATAATAATTTACTCACAATTCGATCAAGAAAAATCTAAACGGAAAAACATTTTTTAATAACAACACAATATTTTATGTACTATCAAAGTAAAAACTGAAATTACTCAATAGAATACCTCTCTCTTTCTCTTTCTCTCTCTCTCTCTCTTTCTCCGTATAAATATAAATATATATATATATATATATATATATATATATATATATATATATATATATATAGAGAGAGAGAGAGAGAGAGAGAAATTGAAAGATGAATGATGGGTGATATGAATTAATCTCTGGACAACTTAATGTGCGAATGCAGGAAACTTTCACACAACAAGTTCAAAGGCCTACACATCTGGATCAGGAAGACAATTCACTGGGGACTCATCGAGAGAGTGATATTTGACGATGTTTTCAAAATCAGGATATCTCCTGGCAAATGAGTGTCATAAAATTATCTCGGATTTTACGCCATAAAATGTCTGCCCAATACAGGCCCAAAGGCTAAACCTAGTTTTAATTATCAATTAGAAAATAACCTGTAAACATGTGTATTTTGCCGGAAGCAAAAAAGCTAGACAAGACAAGAGAGAAAAAAAGATTGTGGAACATAAAGTTTACTATGATGCAAATCGCATTTGAATCCCTTAGATCAGTCGCTAAAAAGAAGAAAAAGTATCGAGGGAATTGGAGATCATATGAATAAATGATATCATCTACACCTCTGCACAGATAAAATCAGATAGAATAGATCAAGAGATATGAGGAAACGTGATATAATCAAGATTTCAATAAATCCCTTGAAATTCTAAGAAATATTTATTTGTAAAACGTACTAATGCCCTTTGGTAGATTTCTTAGTGCATCAGCAAGCATATTTAGATGGTTTTTGCCAGGAAAACAATGTAAAAATATACTTAAGGAATTATCTTTTGCAATAAACCTAGTTTCTGACTAAAATGATTAATAGATTCTTAAAAGAATATTGTATTTCTGAAAAAAAATAATCATGGTTAAAAAAAATCATGCGTATTTTGTAAAAAGTACATAAATTGTTTACTGTCTCGTAATTATTAGTCGTCTGTAAATCTCCTCCTCTTTTATGATCAAATTATTTTTGGACATATTTATCTTCATTTTCTGTAACCTGACATAATAACTGTGGACATCATTTATTGATAAAACGCCAAGAAGAAATTTCTACACTGCCAGCATTTATGTGTCATCACGTTTTCAAACTTTCCAAACAGCATCTGTCTCCTTCCTCTCCGCTAAGTTCTTTCCGTATCTTTATTTCATGATTTCTCTGCTTTTCACTCACAGCAAGATGTTAATGATTTTTACTTTGTCAAAAAGGTCAATTTATCATTTTAATTATTTTAATCAATTAGTTAATTTATCTAATTACAAGACATCGACCATATTTCCTATTTCATCTTTTTATTTTTTGAGATTTGCACAAATTTCAAATCCGTGTTCATATTTACACCCCAGGTCAGTACACTGTCGATAGTCGTTTTCCTACCGACAAATTATGTTATCATATTTCATCGTCAGGTTTCTAGCTTCCGTTTTAAAGAAAAGAAAAGTTAATCTATGGTGAGATGAAGTAGATGCTATCAATTTAAAGAAGGGTAAATAATTATTCAAATTATATGAACAATTCATAGGATACATTTTCATGAACATATATTTAGAATACTGAATTCAATTAAATTTCGCATACAAAGGAAAGAATCGAGATGTTTAAATAAAACCTCTTATTCACGGAAATATTAATTTAATTCCACACTATTTGAACAAAGTGCATTACTTATTACTTGAGGGATTAACTTCTGATGAAAATATGATATTGAAAAAACTTAAATCCTGCTTCAATGATCAATAAATTTGATGTCGCAACATAATTTTATAACAGAAAATGCACAATAGGTAAATTGAAAAAAAAAAAGATAAATAATCTATAAATATAATTTAATATGAATCCTTGGGAAATTATGAGGATAAGGGTGAGCGTGATTCTGTTGCTCAAAATTCAGGTAGAACTTGCTAAACATGTCAGGGAATTATTTCACTATTATCAGACCTCAGGCTGAACTACACTTATCAGTGAAGATGAAATAGTAGCCCTTGTGTCTCAACCATAACTTGATTGAGAGCATAATTTTGAAGTATCCAAAGTTTTACGTTTACCTGTTCCTTTTCCAAGTAAGGGAGGAGTGACTGGAGGCGAATACTGTAGCAATAAATCTAGCCAGGCCTAAGTTTATGCTATGAGAGCCAGAGGAGGTCTTAACCTGTAGCGTGAAAAAATTGAAAGTTTGTCCATGAAAACCCACTTCATACAATTAGTGGATAGAGAATTGTGTGACGGAATTGTTTAAGGGACTTGTGGATATGACCCGAGATTGATGTAATGACAGAGGATGTGTTGCCTCAAGCAATGAGGATATCCGATGGAATATGGGTTATAGATTCCAATGAGGATATTGAATTAACAAAAGTGAGTGAAAAGCAGCGCAAGAGTCTTAAAAGGCTGAGATCCCCTTTAACGGTCATTACTTTTGCCGTTAGTTGTGTCCTTTTTCGTACCACACAAGCTAGTTTACCTTCCTATCAGGCTGAGGAGAAATTTCAAATTCGAGATAATTTCCTGTCCTTTACGGACGTGTCGACCAATAACTGGACTGGAGCAGGGAGTCAATTAGTCAAGGAGTTTCTTAAATTAGAGTCCCAAGAATTCCCGACGCTATTAGAGTCTACAAAGAAGATTAGCTTAAAGGGCCGAGCTGAGAAATTAAGAAGGATAAACGGTACTAAGATTCCTAGAGAATTAAAAGTGAAATGTACACTGCGATGGTACTATTTGATACCTGTACGACTGGTTAAGATGATAACGTCAATTATTTTTCGATGATTTTATGAAAGTTGAAGAGATTACATAAATGTATGAGGGAAATGAGTAGCGGAACCCTAAAGAGAACAAATAAGGTGATATATGGTAATTAACAAAGCAGGCAGTTGAAGAGAATGGAGACCTGCTTTGAACTCACAGATTATACGGTGGAACAAGAACACCGTAAGCTGATCATGATGAGATCGGTACCGACTGAAAGTGTGTGGAAAAAAGGCACGACTGATCGAAATAATCATTTTAAAGAAAAAAGAGGGAAAAGTAACTCTTAAAAAACTGTCTAAAAAACAGGCATGCTGTGTTTTGGACAGTTCCATTTCTTTTTCATGTATCTAGTTTCTCTAAATTATTTTCCAGGTTCATCGGGACAGTTCCAAAAACATTAATTACGGAGTCAGTGCCATCTTCATGGTCCATAAGCTTTTCAGATTTTTCTTTCCTTGAATGTCAATCTCTGGTCCGCTGAATTTTGTTTCTACAAGATACTCAACGCCCTGCCTACACTGTCCTCATAATCAACTCCTGTCTTGTCTTCCTTAGATTGATTTTATTAAAGGTTATTTTTCCTGTATTAAACATGTGGTCAATTACGTTTTGTTAGGCATCAAGATTGAGTCTCCTTATATAAATAACACTTTGAAGACAATTATCGTTGAAGTAATGGACATCAATTTGTAGAAGCACTTGATATGATTTAACTGTTGCTTCTTAAGATGGTGATCTGGAAGTTGAGATCAAGTTTTATGCATATTATTTCACGTTGATCATGCATAAACTGTTTTTCACATCATGCAGCTATATTTACACGAAACTCTGTTTATTTATCATTTAAGTTTA
>OY757928.1:69832321-69874821 GCA_963585895.1 Sepioteuthis lessoniana
GGAAATCATTGATGCATTTGTAAGGTCTGCAGGGACAGTGATATATATCCAGAAAGAAGTTATTATTTTTTACTCACGAGGTCGAATCGTTCAATTGCTACACTGCAGGAAGTGTTTAACTTCTTTTCCTTTCCTTTTGGCTCAGCAGTTCCGTGCCGCCTTGTCTGTCCAAAATGTTGGAAACCTCGTTTATTCTCATTTTCAGAGAGATTGGCTAGTCAACCGTTGTGGAAGTTGTATGCCCCAATGAACATGTACCTCATTTGCATATATGACTTTATTTTTTTTTCTTTTATTATGTACACGTCAGTGTACATGTGGTTATCTTTTCGGGGATGAGAAAAATCCTTTTTTAGTCCTCTTCCAGATGTTGGGCTATATTCCTGTTATTATTGTTATGTTTGATATAGAACACATCTACAAGTGAATCTGTTAGAGTAAATCTTTACGCCATTTAACTTGTTGCAAGAAACTAGCAGAATATAACGAGGCCACTTGGTCACATCTTGATTGGCAATTAATGTTACCATCATCATCAGATTTTTGTAGTATCCCTCGAAGGAAAGTTGATACTTTAATTCGTTTCTTTTTAACTGATAGATCGACCTTAACTTTATTTTTATTGTATTTGGTCCCATTGATGTTTAAGAAGAGACTCTCCTTCATGGTTACAATTTCTTTTAAAACATATCATTAGGGACGGAATCGTTTTAGATTATTGCAACAATTTTCTGAAAAATCATCATTCATGAAAAAGATCCTGTTATACATATTATTACCCATTTTAATAACTACAAGCAAATCACCAGATTTACTACTAAGGGGTTATGCCTGTGGCGAGATCATAGTACGCGAGTTCGAACTCGGGTCTCACTATTATGCTCTCTTTCATATCTATGCATTTGTGAAATGCATGAAACCTCTCATTATACTCGCAATACATTAAATAGTTCCACTACAACTCTACTGATAGACTCCTTTAAAAGAAAAGAGTCGAAAAAATTGTGGTACCATTTTGGCATTTAATGTTGAATCAAACCCAAATGGCTGGAGAAGAATACACTAGAGGCGGATGGGGAAAAGTGCAACCAACAGTTTGGCGTAAAAAAAGGCAATGCTGAAAGGAAAAAAAAATTAAGTTAAGAATCCCCATTCACAGATCAAATCTGTCAATAGTATCAACAAAGATGATCGTCATTCAAGGATCAGATTGATGTGCCTGTTCATACACTTCTCAGGACTGGACTTATCTTGAACGTCCAAGACGCTACCATTATACCATAAGACTGATAAATATACACACACATTACACACGTATACATAGTTAGTTTGTAAACTGCTAATAATCTAGATTTACTTTCTAAAATACATAATTATTTTAATTGCCACAAAGGTATATATATATAGATATATATATATATATGTCCCGGCTTCGAGCGTTTTGCGTGTCTAGCCACACTGAAGAGTTCTGATAGAACGAAACAGTCAGTCTGTGGATGACAATATATATATATATATATATATATATATATATATATATATATATATAATTCCTTTTTTGGTCCAAAAAGAGAAATAAACATTTTAAAATGAGTTGGTCCCCGAAGAGATTTTTATTTTTGAGGATTTATTTACTTATTTATTTCATTCTAACATATGTGTTTGTTTCTTGTATATTGCTTTCGTCAAAGAACAATTATTTCAAACCACACTATCACACAAAAAATCTCAAGATGCACACGCGATAATCTTCAACGGCAAAGACGTCCTTACGAAGTTGTAACTTGCTAAAACAAAAGTTACCTCACTTTTGTAATAGATTCTCCCCTGATGATGGCCCAAAGTCGGGCAGACAGTACTACGGATACATACAACTATGGACAATACATATATATATATATATATATATATATATATATATATTGGATTCATTCATGTAGATATAGATATATACATATAAAGATTCTAGTGGACAAAGTATCGCACACATTACTCAAAAAGGAAATTAACACTTACATATCACATTATATGATATATTTACCAAGCTCAGAGGAGAATAAATTGAAATACTATGGATTGAATTTTTTTATGAAGTCACCAAAATCTTTGATCTTTGAAGGGCAACCGCTTTAAGAGAACGTTAAATCTGAATGAAATGTGTTAAGCTCTGCTTTAAAAAAGTGCTTTTAAAACTAATGCTTCCAAAAGTTTTGGAAACTCTTGCAAGCCTTGCTGTCAGTGATCTCATTTAAATTGGTAAATGCTGCTATTATCGTGGCCTTCAGTTTATCTCAGGTTTTGCTTGGAGTTTAGTTTGTATCTCAGTCAACCGGACCCAAATCATGAGAATCAAGTGGGTTTCAGTCTAGGAAGTTTGGCGGTCAGATGTAAGAGTTGATATATTTGCAGAATTTCTCTACCGACTGAGACAAGCATCTCCTAATAGAGTGGCATGACACAGAGTCCTATTTCCACATTTAGGGTTTTCCAGTTGCCACGATCTTAATCCAGGCATGTACCTCCTCTTCCAGGGTTTTGATGAAGGTCTATGTGCTGATTCTTAGGTAATGTGGAAAAATTAATAGAGGCATGGCATTCGCTTTACTGGTGACCACGTCATGCACCATGATGTGGACTGGCTGTTTGGTTTTCCTCAGTGTGAATATGAATCGGCTCAAATTGACATCCGAACACTGAAATTTTTGTATTGAAGGTTCTGGTGTAAATGCTCCTGAGTAAAACATATCTTTTCTAAATTCTTCATGAGGTAATTGTGGCATGCCGCAGCTTTCTTCACAAATCATGTCCAACTAACTTTATTTTGCGGCACAGTAGATAAAATCGAAAAAAATAATAATAAAGCGCATGCCTAAAGTAATAATTTACAATGACGGTAATTTACTCATTGTTTCTTGAAGTCATAATAATGTAAATGAAACCAGGTATACTAAGGTATGCAAATACTCATCCAAGGAAAAATTAGATTTTCACAGCCGCATTCATATTATATCACGACTTTTAATTTGAAAGCCTATTGATTCATTTAAAATACATTAACATGATATTTCGTCGTCTTGATTTACGATGTGCTTTTCAATTTGCCTGAATGAGTGTGCTTAATAGTTGAATAAGACAATCCTTCAAAATGAAAAATACGTTGTTTGAACATGTTCACAAAATAATTTTAGTTTCTTTAGTATATAGACGTATTTTGAGATATCTCTCTAAATATTGATAATTCTGCATGTGTTACAGTCAGATCTATTGACACTTTCTTATCGGTATCCGTTTGCACAACATGACATTTTCCAAATGCAATAGCACTGATACCATCAAGATCTAACTTCAGGGCCTCTTTTTAACATCCAAAATGAGATGTTCATCAGATAAATCCTGTTTGGGTTTTTGTCGGACATTAAAATGAATACGACCACGGACTTCCACACGGTATCAAAAGAGGAATTCCAGGTGTTTTTCTCCCAGTAGAAAACTCAATAGAATAAGGAGACTAAGTGATTGGACTACTTTGAAGATAATTATAGTTTCTTATTGTTTATATGTTTTCGTAAATGCATGTGAAACACCAATGTTTTTTAACACATGCCGTAAAGAATACGTATCTCCTTTTCCACATTCTTGTTTCAACAAAATTTGCTTCTGTTTCTCCTCTTTACAGTCAATATAAACGTTTTCATCCAATTTACAGTTACCTGCTTGAGTGTTAGTTTTAAGAATTCTCGTATAAATATTTGCATCTATTATATTTCTAATCTCCTTGCGTATAACTCAATTTTCTTTTAGTGCTATCGGTGAAACTTAGAATACTCCGACTGCATTTACAGCAGAGTAGAAAGTCTACCTCAAAAAATAGTATCCTGCGCATGACACTAAAAAGCATCTGTTGGTGAAGATGAAATTCCGGTGTTCTGAGGGATATGGAGTTACCTCTTCATTGGCGTTACTTCCTTGTCAACTCTGAATCGGAAAACTAGTGACTGTTAGGGTTTCATCTATGAGTCAAATAGATCTGATTGAAAATTAGTTGCATTAGATGGAACTATTTGATACCATATAACGTCAAATTATTTCTAAGGAGAATTGTCACTTCATGTTTTAATATTGAACTAAGGATTATTATTTCTTACTTGAAACCATAGAGTTATGTGCAATCAGCCAATTAATATTAAATAGAAATACTTATAAAAAGTATATAATAGTGTACAAATCACTTTGGGATAAAAAACAGGAAACTATACAAATGTAAGAAAAATCTTTTAAAAGACAATCTGAATGCGATTTCCAAATATCTTTAGGTATAATAACACTAGACTGGTTGGCATGCCGTAAATGTCATTAGTCATTCGATCTTCTTGATTGATGATTCAAAACGATTGTCAATTTTCATCAGTTATTTTTCACATGCATTTGATTTTATATAAAGTCTATTAATTTATTTTTTCAAATAAATTTTGTTTCTTAACAAGATTTTTTGTTTTGAGATCCAATCGTGTAGGTTTAGTCTTAACATGTTTTGGAAGGTTATTACAAATAGTGCAATTTCCCATATGTTTATTCCATATCAATTTTTTTGTATTTGTTTTTCTTGTTGTTCTCGTAACAATTTCCATTCTATGCCTTTTGCACCATGGTATCTAATTCCTAAATAAATAAGTATTTAAACGTTTCTTTCCTTAATGTTAGTCATAAAAGTTCCTATTTGCGTTGTTTGAGTACATTTCATACAACTTTCTTCACCAAATGCCAAAATCTCAATTCTTATTGAAAACCCTGATTGTTAAAAATGTCAGCATTCGAAAATGTTTTTCATTCTTTCCCCATACTGACAATTTTTCTCAAAAATATTGAAATATGAAAAACAGATGAGCTTTAATCGAGATTCTGTTACTTTATATCCTGTGATACACACTTGTAAATATAGTTGCGCTGTATATGGGGTTAATTATATGTGAGGCATCTGAAAATATCAATTTATTTGGGGAAAAAAAAATTCAGTTGTTCCTTGATATATAGCACAATTTTCCATAGCTTTCTACGTGAAATCCAAGAGTTTATTTTTTATTTCTAAAATATTCCCGCGTTATATCATTCAGGATTAACGTTATATGGTTTATTAAGCTTACACATGACCATGTGAAGTTCTATCTTGCATTAAATTATTAAAATGTATACCGTGAAATTTACGTTATATTTTCCAGTACATGTTCTAGTACGTGTACGAAGCATTTTTTACTGTGTCCAAATGTTAGTCGTTTGCGAAATTCCATGTCGATCATCTTCTACAAAAAATCTCATGAGTATTACTTCAGTGTTATTTTGCCGCATTATCTTAAGTAAATGTTTTATTATTCAACTATTTCAGTATACTTTGATCTATAAATCTAAGGTTCCTGGGTGTCATCATTCCTAGATTTCAAACTATGACACTACGAGAGGTAACGCTGTCGATAAATTGTAAATCTTTTATTCCACTTTCCAATTTCCAAAATGCACATTCATCGAAAAGTCTCCAAATTTCTGTATCATAGACTTATTCCAAAATCTGTATCCTTCGAAATTTCTACATTCTACCAAGGCATGGTTTCTATTTATACGGATTTTTCCCTCGTTTTTCGTGTCTTTTAGGATCCTACTCGTTTTCCTTTGATTATCGATTCGTGGAGATTTTTCTTCCATCAAGCGGCTGTGAATCAGTTGAACTAGAAACCATGAATTCCATTATGGCAGATTGCTTTAGAGTTTGTAATTTTCTTTGAAGACCTTCTTTAGTTCTCTAGATTTATTTCAGCTTGAGGTCCATTTCTCGCTCTCAATATTCCTCTATTGTGATTTGTCAATCATTTCCTCTTTCAATCGTGTCTCTTTCTTTATTTCCTCAGATTACTTTCCAAGTGTTCTGTGGTAGTCATCTGCCTGTTCTCCATTCTCAGCTGTTTCCCAATTTATATGTCAGAAAAATCGACTTCCGTTATATTGTAAACTTTTATTTTGTGTATTTTATTAGACAATGTATTGATATCAATTTACTTTGAGTTAGTAAAAATCTTTTGATTTATTTATATTTTAGTGGATTGCATTTTTCTACTATTTATCATTTCATTTTCCCCACTTCTTCATACTTTTGCAGAGCTTGCTACCTAGAGAAATTTGGATGAATGTAATAATTGTCTTTAATGTATCGTTCTGAACCTCTTGAGCCATGAAATCTATGTCTGCAGATTTTTCTTATGTTTCTAGGATTTTTTATTTTTCATTTTGATATCTTTTTCGATGACCATCATTTCATTTTCATGCTATTCAATTTTTTTAAAAAATTTCACATTCTTCTCTTTATGCCCTTTTCTTATTTCATTCTATAACATCCTTATACTCGATATTTCACCTATCAGTAAAATCCGATTTGACAGCTCTACAATATTGTATTTTATCATTTCGCGACACCTTCTGTTGATTTCTCATAAGCATGCCTTTCATTTTTAAAATCGTTTTATCGTTCTTTTCCCATTATAACTGCTTCCAGTTATTTTTTGTAGACTTTCATATATTTTTGAAAAATCTGATGCAGACTGTTATTCCATTTACTTTCAAATTATTATAATTTTCCTCTTTACGAGATTTTCCCTACATTAATAACTGGTATCAATTAACTTGGAACAACAGAAAGCAAGTATTCTCAACTCCACCGAGGGCGTCTCAGTATACTATGCTGTGGTCTAGACAGTATCATTTCTTCCTCTACTCTCCAATTTTCTTATTCTCTTTTCCAGGGTTTTTCGCTATTATTCCAATTACTCCGACTATCGTTGGTATTACTGTTACCTTCATGTTTTCTACTTTTTTAAAAACTCTCTGGCAAGAAACAGGAATTTATCATTTTTTTAAAATTTCCTTATACTATTATTCTGCAATCTGCTGCAACGGTAAATTTCCTTATATCAGAAATTCGTGAAAGCGATATTTCTGATCCTTTGGTAAAAGGTTAATTTTTTTCCTGATTTTAATCATGCTCTAATGTGAAAAGGATATATTTTGCTATTCATTTGGTTAAATTTCAAACATATTTTTCTTCGTTTTTCAGAACAGGTGGCAAATGGTAACGCTTTCATAACTTATCTAACTAATGAAAAATGTTCTATGCTTAATTGCTATGCTTAATTGAATGAGCACCGCTTCTTCGAGGTATGGATCAGTAGCCACATCATCTTTGATGATGCTAAGGTTTCATTGCATGAAGTTATATTTTAATTAGTCCACTTGTTAGCCCAAACGCTGTAGTTTGGACTTAAAATATGTTATACCACATTTGTAATAATACAGTTCGCACGGTATTGATAACAGCGCCAGATGTGACTCTATGTCTGTCACGGTACTTTATTTTGGTCTTATCCTGATAATGACGCCTAATGCGATACTATGACCGGTAACGGTATTTCATTGTGGTCTTTGTTCGGTGACTACCACATGCGTTTCCAGGTCGTTTGTTTATCACTCCTCTCTGTGTCTACGTTATGTTTGAAAGATCGACTGATAGGGAATGGCACAATCCATCCGTAACTTCTTCTGAGAGACGGACTAGTTCATTGGAGCAAGTTGCCTGGGTGTTGGCAACTCAAAAACAAGAAAAATTCTCTGTTAGCCATTATTAATCGGAACATATAGCTGTACCAATAACATATCCGATATATTAATAGAAATTGTCGCTTTATCATCCAGATTCGAAGGCGTTTATTGTTATTTAGATATCGAAGCACGAGTGAGTGAAGGAGAGAGAAAGAGAGAGAGATAACTTGTTAGGGTCAATGTACAGAGTCACGCTTACCGCTACACCGATACACTCCACGTCATTGCTCGGAATGGCTGTGTGAATCTCAACTCAACTAAACGATCCCCCACTGACTATTGCCTCAAATGACTTCAACTTTCAAAATTCCCTGATGTTCCTATAGTTTAAATTCAGTATATCTTTAGTGTGATGTCATCTCACAAAGTTATTGCGTCATTTCACAGTGTCTCCAATTTTCACCATGTTTTTATTTTACCTAAATCAAACATATGACAATATATGAATCTCTTTTGTTGTTGGTATCTTTTATCATATTCGCTGATGTATGCGCTTGACCGATCCAATTTGACTTACATTTCCATTCAAAGATTTTACTTAACTAAAATGCTTACTGAACAACTCGTTGCTCGACCAAACTAGAAAATGAATTAATTGATGATTAATTATATTATTAATCATCACAGTACTTAGTTCACACGTAGCAAGTTGTTTCAGCAGATGTAAAGGGCCTAGTCTACCCTAATATTGTCCCGTAATTAGATGAAGGAGAAAAAGTGAATCCATGCTATTTCCAAGGGCATCAGTGAAAAATTGAAGAGTAAATTTACTTTTCCTGTATTTGAAATTAGCTCGTTATATTCCCCAGATCTCTATTATTCCCCTTCCTCTAATGCTACACATAATTATAAAAAAGTATTTACTTTATATTTCATTTATTTTCTAATATATTCGACTTTTATTGAGTGTGCAGTTTTTTGTATACCCAAGCTTTTTTTTATATTTTCTGTTGACGTACGTGTATGTCTGTTTGCGCAAGTGCACGTGCGCATAAGCGTATGTGTATGTACGCGGGTTTGTTTTTTTTTTTGTTTTTTGTTTTTTTATGTATGTTTGTATCGTCATACAGCTCTGCCTTTGTAGAGAAACATTTCCTAAAAAATTAAAAATCAAAAAAGTCCTAAGAGAAAATAATTTGATACTGTACTTTTTTGGCCCAGTCGGCTGGGGCTGTAGAATACATCAAATGCTTCTCTGCAACGAGTGCCCTGATATGACACTAAACAATCTGATGGTGAGGTTCCAGTTATACCGAAGCTTTGGGGAATATGGAGTAACCCTTCATTGCCATCACTCCCAGGTCCACTCTGCCCCGTGTGGTAATACCCGATACGGGTCCTATCTATGGGTTAAATAGAACTAAACCGTGATTTGAGTTAACTGTTTGTTTTTTGTTGTTTTTTTTTGCATTCAAACTGCCAATTTTTGCGAAAAGGGATTGTTTAAAATAGAACTGTTTTGGCATTTAAACTGCTTACTTATGCTCAGCAGAATTATCTGAAATAAAACTGTTTTGACATTAACTCTGATTATTGCCCAGTAGGCTGGGGCTGTAGAATATACGGACTGCACCTCTGCAGATAGGGTAACCCCGCCAATAAGTATCCTAGATATGACACTAAACAATCTGATAATGGGGTTCCAGCAATGCTGGAGTTTTGGGTAATGCGGAGCACCCCTTCATTGCCATTACTCCCAGGTCCACGCTGGCCCAGAATTGTAGCACCTGATATGGCCCTATCTATTGGTTAAATAGAACTAACTTCATAGTTATGCTAAACTGAATTGTTTGAAATAGAACTGTTTTACTAATTGAATAGATTGAAATAGAAATGTTTTTCACAATTAAACTATACTTACATTTAAAATGCGTGCTTATGCAAAACTGACTTGTTCGAAATGGAACTGTTTTTGACATTGAAACAGTACTCACCCTAAACTGAATTTTTTGATATAGAACTGTTTTGACATTTAACTGTGTAAACAAATTATATAGTTGCACTAAACTGAATTTACTGAATTAGAACTATTTGAATAAAATGAATTGTTTGAAACAGGAATGTTTTTGACAAACTGTAATTACATTTAAACAGCGTGCTTATGCGAAACTGAATTGTTTGAAATCGAACTGATTATTTGTTTAATAATGAATTAATGTTGATAGGCTATAAAACCCAAACAACCAACCAAGAAACATATACTTTACTTGCTAAATATTAAATCTATATCCCTCAGGTTCATTGTGTAAGCCGATTAGCTGGGATTATTTGATTTGTCCGTCAGATTAAAAAATATATTCTAAGGTACTCGTCAGACGAGTTAACCAGACCCACGTGACAAAATCACGTGAGATACCACTTGCGTAGTGGACGGTTAGTCATTACCCCACTGACCTCTCAGCTTCCTATTAACTAACTACTGTTTAACCAGGTTCACTTGTATCTTGTTTCTGTAACTTGAATATATGTTTTTCAATCAACATTTTTGTGTCCCCCGCGTCTTTCCTTTGCCAGCATGACAACACAGTCACTCTCTCTCACACACACACACACACACACACACACACACACACACGTGCACACACACATAGAAACGTATATATATATATATACGAAAGGCTGAGTTAGAAAAAAAGAAATAGACACGCAAGCAGAGAGAATGTAGAGACAAAATAATGATGGAGAAAGGAAAAGAAAGAAAGAAAGAGAAAGCAAGAGAGAGAGAGAGAGAGAGAGAGAGAGAGAGAGAGAGAGAGAGATTGTGTGTAATTGCGTATTTGGCTTATGTCTTAATTTGGTTCTCTCTTACACAAACCCATGTAATATCTTTCAATCTTTTTCCCGCATTTAACTCTACGGTTATCTATGTCTGAGTGTATTTTTCTGATATCATTGCATAATTAAGCAATCATTATCCTCACTTTAGTTTTACCCATCTTTTTTCAACTGATTTGTTTTTAATAATTTTTTGGAAGAATACCAGCATTTTTTTAAATGAATACAATTCCTTATAGATTAAAAGTCGTGAGTTGACATTTCGAATGGTGACATACATTGATTGATTCTATCCACCGTTATCAACATATGAAAGCTTTATTGTGATGTATGGGAAAACTTGTAATATAATGCTCAAATAGAACCCAAACCAAAATGACGTTTAGATGATGTAACTGAAAACTTTTAAAGCCACATTTTAAAACCAGTATCTCATTATAAACGGGTATTATTTGGTTTTTGACGGATAAATTGGTCTCGTGGATAGAGTGTTCATGACTGGTCAAGGAGACCAGGGTTAATCCCAAGTCAAGCCATACCAAAGACTCAAAAATGGTACTTGATGCCGTCTCGCTTAACACTCAACATTATAATTTGTGGATCAAAGTTAAAGTGGAACAATCTATGTAAAGAAGCACCGCCTTGCTCAACACGTTGGTGTCGTAGCTTATTAAAAGGGAGCCTTTGGGTAACCCTCGACTACGGTCAACTTTACGATTTTTTTACTATGCACATTTTTCATTTGGTTCGCTCTACATAGTTAAGTGTAATCATTATTTCTGTTTAACTGTTTCATGCGCCTTTATAGATTAATTTGCTATAACCCATCACTTAAATTTCGTATAGATTTGTTTGATGTTTTTTTACATCTGTATTCTGAGAGTACGATTTTTATATCCAGCTGAAACAGTCATGCTTCAATAGATATTTTTCATTTGAGCAATGCATCGGCGTAGTGCATATTTTTCTCTGATTTGAACGTAACTCAAATCTATCAAATAAACTTGAGCACATTTTTTTTAACAAGAACTTGCCTTGTGGTTTTCTTAGAATTTTAATAAGATAATTATTTACGATAAATACTTAAACCTACGCAATTCATATTTTTATGTGTCACATATAAATCAACGTCTCTTAACAAGAAAAAATGCTTTTGCACGTTTCCTGTCTTATATTACACTTTGGATGAATTACTAAGTTTTGTTCTGACCAAAAATTTCTTTTTATCACCATGGGAAGGAACTTTAATGATGCTAATTCTTCTTTAAGAATTTGATTAGTTGGTTGGGTTTTAAGGCATATCAACCTTTATAGGTTATCTAATGCCAAATCCATTTTTATACAAATAATCAATTCTATTGCAAACAATTCATTTTAGTATGAGTACACAGTTAAATTGTTAAAAACATTTCTACTTCAAGCAATTCAGTGCATTCAAACAGTTCTAATTCAAACAATTCAGTTTAATTTTTATATACATTTTGTTTACACACAGTTAAATGTCAAAAATCATCAATTTTGAACAATTCAGTTTAGCCTAAGTACAGTTTAAATGTCTAAAACAATACCATTTCAAGCAAATCAGTTTATCATAAGTACGCAATTTACATGTCAAAACAGTTCTAGTTCAACTGATTCAGTTTAACATAAGTACATAATTTTATTCTATTTGACTAATACAGAGGTTTCTATAAAGTGCTACCTTTCCGGCTAGAATGAACCTTGGAGTAATGGCAATGAACGGGTACTCCGCATTCTCCAATGCTCCAGTTTCTATCAGCGTGCTTAGTGTCATATCTAGGACATTGGTTGGGGGTTCTTATCCCTTTGCTGAGTTGCAGTCAGTGTATCATATAGCCCCAGCCAACCGGGCAATTAAGACAAATCAATGTTGTTTAGTTTTCAATTGTTCAAATTCCATATCTATTATAATTAACATACACGTTTAATTAACTGTTACGATAAACGTACTTTTATTACGATAAACGTACTTTTATAAGTAAAGTTAGCGACCATAGTCGAGGGTGACCCGAAGGCTCCCTTTTCGATAGCTACTACACCAAGGTGTAGGGGAGGGCGCTACTCCATTCCCAGGATTGCTCCACTTTACCCTTGAACCGTACCTTATAATGCTGAGTGTTAAGCAAGGTGGTATCAAGTTCCATTTTTAAAGTCTTTGGTATGACTCGACCTGGGATTGAACCCAGGTCTCCCGGGCCATTGGCGAACACTCTAACCGCTGGGCCAAATCTCATGACAATATTCTAAACTAATGTTATTTCAAATAATGAAACTGGTAATATAATGATCTAAATTTTTCCATTTAAAATTTTAAGTTGATTAATCTCCATAATAAACAAATAACACTTAACCTGTACTTAAATATTCTATCGAAATTTACTCAACCAAGAATTTTTTTTTTTCTGAGTACACATAATTCAATGTTTTACAGTGATGTCGCTTATCTCAATGCACTATTTTTCATGTCTTTTTATTATAATTGCGCGTCATTATGACTTAACAAACACACTCATTTTGATTCTTACGCTGATTTTGAAGATGCTGAATCAACTGACCGACATTTTATACATCCTCAAAAAAAACATTACAATAAATCGAATCCTCACCCAACATATTAATATCAAAAACTGTAACCTTTCTTTTAATACTTTATACATGACCGGACATAGTACACATGGCTCCTGAATCTATAAATCATTCCCGTCACAGAAAATTCTTAATAAGCACGTTAGGATTTGGATTGATATGATAAAGAATAGATGGTTTAAAAGATTTCAATTTACGTTATAAGTGTGGCTGATGGAGAACATCTTTTATTTTAATCAGTTCTGGTATGATTATAGAATTTAATAAACAGAAAGAACGTCAGCATATTTACTGATAAATTTGACTAGTTATAACTAATGCAATATAGCTGGAGATTTTTCAGGTAAATTTATTTTTACCATGAAGCTTTCAAAATTTTCTTAACGATTTAGATAAGCACCAAGGCAATTTTCGAGAAGAAATGTTTTTTTATATTTTTTCAAATGAATTGTCAAATGAATTAGATTCATATGAATAATAAAGAAAATATTCTTGACTTGAATTTATTAAATAATTCATCAAGTTCACAACTGAAAATATAATTTTCATAAAAAAAATCTTTAGGCTGTTGCCTTTAATCCATTTTTAGAAAAATCTTTCAGTTTATCGCAGAAGTTTACTTGAAAAATACTCTTGTGTTATTTAATCAAATCGCATGAATAAAGAAAAAGAAAGTAAATATTTCCATTTTACCAATTTTTTGACAAGAATTTCCTATCTATAAATTCTTAACATTTACGTAAGTCATGCGTCTTCTTTCAAAAATATTTATCTACATTAGGGAATAAAATGTCAATATTTTAATTACATTTACAATAAAACCTATTTGGAAATAAATGATTTTTTCTCTTACATTGAAGATTTTTATTAGTATATTTTTTTGTTGTCGAATGGTTTCATTAAAGTAAGTATTGTGAAATGAAGCCATGTGCCTTCTATAATTATGATAGCTTTTAATGTTTTATCGATCATTATTATAAACAGGGAAGAATTTAAGCGTGCCATCTCTATTTACAAGAAAGTATTCGACCAGTGAGTTCGGTGACACGTTGGTACCGACTTTTCAAATATTTTGGATCATTAGCAATGCTCTGAAAATCTTATATGGGAGGAATATGTAAATATTTAAGCAGAAACATTTTTGATATTTTTTATATGATTGCATCATCAAATATCCTACGAATATAATCTAAATTTTTTTTATAATCATTTTTAAGCATATTATCTCCCACTTTTATTTATCTTTGTCAATCATTTTCTCTCACAATTGTTGATTCATTTCTTTTTAGTCTCCATCCAGTTCTTTTTTTCACTTTTCTAACATCTTCATGTTCGTTATGACATATTTTCAATTATTTCATTATTATTTCTATTGACGTAGTTATAAGAAGCCCATTCGAAAGTAGCGAAGCTGAAGATGTAGTGACGAAAACAATGAATGACACGTTATTAAAATCTATTTCCATTTCATGATTCAATACAATTATTCCAGCGATGTTTGCATTAGTCTATTCAACACTAAACCTCCTCTTTTAATTCGATATCAATTTTCTAGTTAGAAAAGCATAAAACTAAGTATGATGAATGTGGATTATGTTGAATTTGCACAATTTTGGTTTTCATCAAAATCTTTCCATAAAAAGTATCGTGAATACATATGGAAAAAATAACCAGATTGTCACTGATACGTCAATTCAACTAGACTGCTGTTTAGTTGTCTAGAAATGATCACCGAATTCTTTAAGTTGCTCGGCAGTGAGCACAACCTTCTTGTAAATCCTTTTCTTTTATTTGTGGTGGTGGCTTTAACGGGCAACATGTCGCTTGTTTTCCCTCATTCCTGAGTTGGAAGAACGTTGGGAATTCCTAGAAGTGATTTTAGTCAAACAAAAATGATTGAACATTTATTTCATCTTTTTAATTCATTAACTACACCACTAGATCCTGTCATGGATCTAGTGGTGTAGTTTTACATTGATATATGTTTGCACAGAGGCCATATTTTTAGAAGATGAACAAATTCTTAAAATCTTGCAAAACACATCAGTTCTTTCATCCTACCAGGCACGATAATGACATTTTCTCAGGTCACTGTTTGTATTGTCTTTCTATCTGTACCTTTCCCATCAGTTGGAATTTCCCATGATAATCCCACGATAGATTTCCTTTCAAGTTTGTTCATACCTCTTCTCGTACGCTGCGATATTTTTATTGATCACCTCTTTGCATAAGAATTGTAAGATTAAAAAATATTGAGTCTCAATACTTTTTGATTCTACTTAGTATGTTAATTCTTACTTCCTTCTATGTCCGACTGGTTCCATTTTTTTCCGTCAACATTTCGTTGTTATATCTTTTTTTTTAGTTCATTCTCATTTCTATTTCTTTAAATCAATTGATTCATTTATCGTTTTTTGTTGCTTTTGCTTTTTCAGTTTTTTTCCTTCCTTTCATATTTTTCCTTTTTATCATTTCATACCGAATTATTTGTAAAGAAATGTGGAGATAATGAAGAGAAAATGAAATCACATTAAACATTGAACAAAATATTTTTTTCGTACGTAATGAGCATTCTTTACCCATAATCTCGATAAAAGGCCGCCACAACTAATTCCAGTTTTTGAAACCGTCACATAGGAATATAAAAAGACTTTTAATCTATTCAATTTCTTTCTTTTTCTTTTTCTACTCATTACCTTCGAACCAATTTCTATCCACTTCGTTCAGAGTTATATAAGTGGTGCCTTCAATAAGTTTCCAGACTTTTTTGTACAGGCATTTAAAATTGTCGTTTACGCTTGAAAATTCAGTATGTTATTGCGATATAACTTATGAGATGACTGGTCAATTTTTATGATTTCAGGTTCAAATGAACAGCTACAGCAGCAATCGGAACACACCCTACTAAAGCCTGATTGTCACCGCTGGTGAATTTCAAAAATACAATCTGGACGTGAGGACACTTTAGAAGAACGATATGCAATAAAATTCTGCTTTAAACTTGCAAAAAATGCCCCAGAAACGTATGAAATGCTTTTCGACAGTCTTGCATGAATCGAGCATTATTTTTTTTTTTTGACTGGCAGGAAGGCAGGGAGTCTGCGAGGGATGATGAGAGATAAGGGAGGGGTAAAGAAGTCAATAGACCAGAGTTGATTCGCCAAAGGATTAGCGTTAGGGTTACTATGTTGAGGTTTTAATGGAGTTCAGGAAGCGATTCCGTCAGAAAGGCCAGCACTCTTCAAATCGGCTCAGTGGCATTTCCACCAGGACAATGCTCCAGTCCACAACTCCATGCTTGTCACAGACTATTTGACCAAGACTGGCATCAAGACAGTTCCTCATCGTCCCTATTTGTCCAGACTTGCTCCCTGTGACTTTTGGTTATTCCCTAAGCTTAGAGGCTGTCGTTATGAGACAATTGATGAGATGGAAGAGGCTGTGACAAAGGTCGTTGACAGGCTCACACAAGAGGACTTCGATGGGGCCTTCCAGAAGTTGTTGGAACGGTACAAAAAGTGCATTTCAGCTAGAGGAGATTAGTTCGAAGGGGACTAGGGTTTCATATGTGTACTATCAATAAAATGTCCATACGAAAAAAGTCCGGAAAATGACACACACAAACTCCGATGGGACTTTGACATACAAACGGATCACCTAATCCCGGCCAGGAGACCTGATCTTATATCAATCAACAAAAAAATAAAACCTGCAAAATTGTCAACTTTGCTCTCCCGGCTGATCACAGAATAAAACTGAAAGAATGTTAAAAGAGTGATAAGTACCTCGACCTTGCTAGAGAATTGAAAAAACTATAGAATATATTGTGATTGGTGCTTTTGGCACGGTAACTAAAGGATTATTAAAGGGTCTGCAGGATTTGGAAGTTGGCGGCCGAGTGGAGACCATCCAAACAACAGCATTATTGAAAACGGCCAGAATACTGAGAATAGTCCTGGATACTTAATGTCACTCAATCTTCAGTGAAAGACCATCAGCTTACGCTGATGTGAAAACCTCTAATGAGAAAATAATAATAATTATAATAATCCCGGCGAGGAGACCAAACCTGTCATTATTAACCAAAAAGAGAGAACTTGCTGAATTATGGTCCCGGCAGACCACAGAAAAAAAAAAAAGAAAACGAAAAGAGAGACAAGTACCTAGATTTCACTAGAGAAAAAAAAAACCTGTGGAACATGAAAGTAACGGTGATATCAATTGAAATAGATGCTCTCAGAACAATTATCAAGCATTGGTAAATGGACTGGAAGACTTGGAAATGAGTGGTCAAGTGGAGACCACGAAATTATTAAGATCGGCCAGAATACACAGAAAAGTCCTAGAGAATTGAAGAAACTTACTCTCACTCAAACTCCAGTGAAAAACCAGTGTCAGAGAACAGGAGTCGGATGGTGGCATTAAACAGGAATTACCGTATTCTCGAAGAAAGTTGAGTAGATTTTGTCTTGCTTCCCTCAATATACCCGTGACCTACCGAATGCTAAAAACGCGAGTTCAGCGTGGCACGGACGCAAGGTTCTATTTAGGTGCCTGGATGGTTATATGATTGTCTTGACCATGATGCTAGGACGGTTTTTGATTCAGGTGCGCGGCAGTTGGAAATATGTGTCCAGTTAAGAACCCAAGTTTTGAGTTGGCACTCCAAAGTCGGCTGCTTGATGAGATTGCTGGGTAGGTCTAGCAGTTGAGTCTCGAGAGCTTGATCGCTGACCCACTCTACGATCCTCAGGGGACTGCCCCCACTGGTTCTAGTCCTCTCCAGAGGGGCTAGGTTTATCACCTGGCGCCTGAGGTTCCTCTACTCAGTTGAATGCTGACGGGACCCGGGGCATTTTTGTGCTCACCAAGCGTGCCAAGGATATGGCCCTGCACTTGAATTCACATTTAAAAAGGCCTTGTGCCACACTCACCCGTTTGATGGGATGTGTGACAAATCTCTGAAGCATGTATGCCGGGAACTGATCAAAGATTTGAAAAGAGAAAGCAAAGGAGAAAATAAAGGAAGGAAAGGAAAACCTGGACCGTGCTTGCACCTGACTGACTGAGAGCAGAAATCCCAAATTTCTTTAAAAAATAATTAATGCCGATATAAAGAACTTTCAAAATAATAATAATAATAATAATAATAATAATAATAATAATAATGAAAGGTCAACAGGGAATGCTGGTAAAAGGATCTTGAACCGAACAATAAATAGAGAAACAAGTCAAACAAATCCTTACACAATGAATAACACACCAACTTGTGAAAAACAAGAGCAATCTAACAGAAATGAATTGTAAAGTAATAACGATCGAAACACCTCATACTCAAACCATACAGAACGAAGGCTAACACAAGAAAAATAAATGAATATAGAAAAGTTAAAGAGAAAAATAAACGAATCCTTAATACGTACCTCAACGAACGACGTCTCGGTATTAGATTAGCCAATCTATTCAGGAGCCAAATTAGTCTGCCAAAAAATCGGTGTTCTCCTGAAAAATACGAACAGAAACTCAAAAATTGGATGGGAAATTTGACTGGAAACGCAGATAAAAAATCTATTGCAACAATCAAAATGACAAAACAGAGAAGTGCCGCTGGAACAGGATTGGGCGAAAAGAGCAAAGCCATACAACAATTAAAGCAAAAAATACTACTCGACAAAAAAAAAAGACAGAAGGTACTGGCGAGAGAAGTATGACTAGGAAGATAACGGGACAGAATAAAATAGTGCAGACAAAATAGGACATTCCCAAACGACGAAAATTAATATAGGCAGGTAGAGGGAGAATGCACAAAGACACACCATCAACCGGATGATGAGAAAACAATACAACTTTTGGGCAAAATATGGAAACGAAGTGAACATCACAGAAAAAGCTGAATGGATAAGGAACATGTAAAAGGAGTCATATGGATTCAAAAAACACCGAAGGCGTAAAAACTACCAGAGTGGAACACACCAGGCCACGATGGCATACATGGATACTGGTTTTAAAAATTCACTTCCATCCATGACAGACTGGTAATCGAAATGAAAAGATACGTACAAGAAACAGATGTACCCGAATGGATGACTACAGCAAAGACCACCCTGATTCAAAAATATCCCCCCAAAAGAACCGCCCCCAACAACTACAGACCCATAACGATCGGTGATATGGAACAGCACAAATTAGGGAGGATATTTACAATTCAGTAATAAGCTGTGGAATAGATAGACAGTCGCTAGTAGACCAGAAGTATGGGAGAGGTAATATACATTGATCCACAAGGATAAAAAAACGAGACGGAAAATTCTAGCTATGGTGTGGATTGATTACAAAAAAAGCTTAGGATATGAAAATTCAAAGAGGGATCTTCCAGTGTGATGCGCTATCAATATTGCTATTTGTAACAGCGATGATGCCACTCAATCACGTACCTAAGAAATTCTCAGGAGGATACAAACTTCATATATCATAGGAAAAAATCAGCCACCTCATATATATGGACGATATCAAATTGATTGCAAAAATGAAAAATAACAGAAAATCTTTATACAGGCTGTAAGGATATACAGTCATGATACACGGAGGGAATTTACTATTGAAAAATATGAGAGGTTAATGGTGAAAAGGGGAAAATGACTAATAGCAGAAGGAATAGAACTATTAAATCAAGAAAAATCAGAACGCTTGGAGGAAAGAAAATTTACAAATATTTGGGATTATTGGAAGCAGGCACCACCAAAAATGCTGAGATGAATGAAAAGATGAAAAAAAGAATACCTTAGGAGAACGGGAACTTGAAACCAAACTACATAGCATAAATCTCATCAAAGGGATAAATACCTAGTCTGCCCCCCACCCTCGTAAGATACTCGGGATAATTCTTAAAGTGAATAACAGAAGAAATTCAACAAAAAACCAAAAAACAAGAAATCTCATGACGATGCATATGTACTTACATTCCTGACATGACGAAAGCAGACTGTATGTGTCAATAAAAGAAGGAGGAAGAGGACTTGCCTGAGTTCAAGATACAATGACTGAAAGATTTCATAAAAAGCGCGGAGGAAGACTCATTAGAGACCAGAAACAACACAGAAAACACAAGCATCAACAAAACAAACATAACCAGAAAAATGGGAGGAAAAATAATTGTACAAACATTTCAAGCAACAAACACGCGAACTCTCTCACGAAAAAAATTGCACATGACTAATAAGGGAAACCTTAAAAGAAAAACGGAATCTATTCTGATATCAGCTTAAAACAGCTCCATAATGACTAACTCTGTCAAAGCCAATATAGACAAGACGCTACAAAGTAACAGATATATGTTATATGGTGACAGAATC
Source organism: Sepioteuthis lessoniana (assembly GCA_963585895.1). NCBI lineage: Eukaryota > Metazoa > Mollusca > Cephalopoda > Myopsida > Loliginidae > Sepioteuthis > Sepioteuthis lessoniana. The sequence goes on from OY757928.1 coordinate 69,852,694, forward strand.
AAAACGATCAATCACATTATAAATAAATGCAGCAAATTTGGGCAAATTGGTATATAGAAAAGACACAGTTGGGTGGGCAAGTGGATCCAGTGAGAACTGACCACTCAATCAAATGAAATATGCGCACAAAATTCTCTAGGAGTTTGAAGTACAAACGAATCACCTCATCTCGGCCAACCAACCAGACCTTGTGATAGTCAACAAAAAAAGAGAACCTGACTAATTGTGGATTTTACCGTTCCGGCAGAAAGGAAGAAAAAACTACCCAGACTGTGCTAGAGAAATGAAAAACTATGGAACATGAAAGTGACGGTGATATTATACTTGATTCGCTCGGCACGTTCACCATATGACGGGTACAGGGACTCAAGGACTTGGAAATAAGAGGACACGGGGACACCATACAAACTATAGCATTGTTGAGATCGGCTAGGAGACTTGAGGAGACTTGCTGATGGTTTTATTTGTTTGTTGTTTTTTTTTGGGGGGGGGTAACTTTTTTTCCACGTCCTCCTTTGACGGTAAGTAAGGGAATTAAATTTATATTCCAAAATGTGTTATAATCTCTGTCAGTTAAAAAAGTCCCTCTATTTCACTTTCAATGTAATTTCAGAAACAGCTTAAAGATTACTGCATACGAGATTATAATGATCATTGAATCAAATCCTGATGCCATTTAAACTACTCATTCTTCAAAATTCATTAGAATTTTATAATCAGGACTGTATAATGAAACCAAGCCATTTGAATATTTCCGACTAGTTACTGAGGGATGTCCTTGTGGTGTAATGGTTAAAGCGATGGACTAAGCAAATTCGAACTCCAATTGCGCTAATACGTCACTTTCGGAAAAATAATCTTCGGAAAGCTATGAATCACCTTATCCTCCCAGCTATGCGTTAAATAGTACTACTACTGTTCTTCTAAAAAGATGGCTTTGGCATTAAATAATCTACCAAGACTGATACGCCATTAAAAAAGAAACCAAAACAACTAATAACTCTTCCCAAGTATATGTATTCATTTTCCGGGAGTTTTTATAAAACCTAATTTGGGATAATTTTACTGGCGAAAACAACCATTTCTATAGCGATTGAGCAATTTATCGTTTCGTTTGAATTTCTATCAAATATTTTTTTTCTTTGTTTTAAGTTTACTCCACACTATCGTTCATCAGTCGATTTTTCAAGTGAGGTTTGTTTTCTTCCTTCATATTAACTCATTTTACATATTTTGCAGCATTATTTGTCCTTTTAGGGATGATTTAATAATGGCAAGTTATATTCGACCTCTGATTTTTTCCCTCTTATATAATCCTCGGGTTATTTGATATCCGATTCGATGTAAACAACATTCCTGAGGGGTATTTTTGTAATCGCTTTTCTATCCTATTAAAGCTTAACACTATAATAGCTGGCGTGTCAGATTGCACGCATTATCATTGGTTTTCTTTTTTTTTCTTTTAAACATATAATATCGTATCTTATTTATTACAGAACTGGCTTCAAATATTCTAATTCACCGATTGCACAAGAATATATTTATTCTATAACTTTTTTTTCCTGTGTATTTTTTTTAATATCTGCTTTTTCCTACTGAAATATTCCATCTATGGGTTTTCATTTACATTCAAACAGAATGAAACTGAAAATCCATCAATAGTATATCAGAATTGAGATAAATGCTCACATATTTTACTGATACATTTCGTTCATTTTACTCTAGTATAGGTAAAGTCTTGATAATATTTTGTTTTCAGTTTTATACCATTAGCACTGAAAATTTTACGAATTACGAATTTTATTTCTGTTTTAGTTGTGACCATATAGGGTGTAGACACTGGTGATATGATATGTCGGTGATGAAATCAAACTGGAGATCGTCCTCTGGGTTTGTTCCATAATACCAATACATTCTACAAACACGTTGTTGAAAATTATTCAGGGTGTATGTTGTCGGAACTAGGTTAAAATTCCCCTTGCAGAAATGGTCTACTCACCTGTAGTTTTGGCAACTTCAGAGACTGAAATGAAAACTTGGCTGAAAACATAACAAGACTACAAAGGAGTTTATTACTCGACTGCTTTCCACTATTTTAATCATTTATCTGGTGTTGATTTCCAAATATTGTCGCTTAGTCGATTCTACAACTTAATTGCTTACATACTCTCGTGGCAAAGGTGATTAACAACGGTGTCAAACTTTCAATCACAAATACCTTTCAACAATATTTTCTTCTCTTCCCTAAAAATGGTTTAATCTTATTTGAGTACATTGTTTTTGTTGACTTATTTCATCGCTTCATAGTCTCTCAGAAGTCTTAATAGGTGTGTCTATTTTATGGGAAGAAATTACTTTTACGACATTATCTTGCATATGTCTTTTTGACTCAGTGTTTCTCCCTCTGTGCCACACTTATTAACCCCAGAACTCTTTCGGGGTCTATGTCTGAGTGGTTGACTCTTGAAAATGTTTTCCATATACCTTTCACTGAACAAGCCATACTTTGAATGAATACAGAAAGCTTCTTAAAGACAAATTTTATGAAACAATAGAAAGTGTAATGGATGTGAGCAATTATCAAAATTGTCAATACTTTACAACGGCAAAATAACAGAATTGATCATGTTAGAATGATGATGAATGCACATGACATTGGTAAATTAACTGTTGACTTATTAGCTTTTCATCAACACCGGCATCAGCTTTATTATGTTTAAAAGTTTATATATATATATATATTGTCTACTCTAGTTTTTTTATCTAATTGATCTGATGAAGTCCTGTTAATTTTTTTTCGTGTTTTTGAAAATTTCAAAAATGCGTAACAGGATTGAAATAAATTTATAATCCTTTGTGATTGGTTTCGTTGTTTTTTCTTAATGAAAATATTGCTCTGTATAATTGATACATTGAGCTCTTTACCAGGAAGATCTAAATATTCACGAATATTTTCTTGTCCTGATGGAATTACTCCTAACTCCGGTTTAACTGGACTAAGTATTCTATATATATATATATATATATATATATATATATATATATATATATATATATATATATATATATATATATAACTCCACTTGCATCAATATTACATAATTATGTACTTATAAAATCTGCAATACTGATACATACTGTAATTTTAAAAAGAATAAATAATATTAGAACTTTACAAACAAAACTGATTTTTTCTCAATGACCTTTGACATTCTAATAATTGATTTGAAACATATTTGATTATCTCCGATTTTATTTTCTAAAACATTTATCATCATCATCTTGTTTTATGTTCATAATTTTATTACTATTTCTATTGTTTCATAAAATTAGTTTTTTTGTTTGACCGGGGTTTATGAATGTTCGGAATTGCAAATATGATTTTGCGATTTTATTGATAAGATATGACCTCAGCGATAAATGGCATGCAACGAAGCAGTGGATATTCTACTAATATTCTAGGACATTAATATCGATTTTTCGCTGAACTAGCCATATTATGAATGCTTCTACGTAAGTAAATTACCTTTGTTCATCCAATATTTACAAAGTGGATTATAGTAATATTATTGTTGCTGATCCCGCAAAATGTTTTGGCATCGATTATCTAACACGAAACGCTTTTATTGTATAGTCAGTCCTTTTCCCTTCTATTTATCCCCACGTCTCTCGCTCTCTCCCTCTATCTCTCTCTCCCTCTTTCTCTGTGTCTCTGTCTGTCTCTTCCTCTATATCTCTCTCTTATCTATCTATCCACCTAACATACTAAATATGTCTCTCTCTCTCTCTCTCAATACATGTTTATATATATATATATATATATATATATAAGTCATACCACATGGGTTATGATACAGACATATCGCAGCCAGTATGTTTTTATGAAGAAGCGGTTCTTGCATTACATCTTCTTATTTTACATGGTTTTGACATTTTTTCATAATCAGACTGAATGCTGAATGGTAAGAGCCCAGTCTACTAGAATCTTTCCTCATTCGTAGGAGGAAAAAATCATTAGCACCAATTTGAAACATCAAAGCCTCATTTGGAATTTGAACTTAGTTCTTAGGGTTAACTTCTTAACTATCACACAGCATGCCTCTGATACCCCCTCCCTCCATCCCTCTCACCTAATATAGATTCATCTCTCTCTCCCTCTCTCTCTCTAACTATCTATCGCTCTCTCTCTCTTTCTCTCTCTCTCTATATATATATATATATGTGTGTGTGTGTGTGTGGGTGTCTGTGTGTGTCTGTGTGATAGTCTGTCTGTCTCTTGAATGACAGAAAAAATAAGGTTCCTAAGGACATATTGCTTGGGGAACTTGCCAGAAATAACCCAATTCGACAAATCGTTTGCTTTGAGACAAATAGCATATCAAAAAGATAAAAAGCATATCAAACAAAAGAATATCGCACTGAACAACGTTATGCGATTATAAAGGATATTGCATTTGTATATTTTGGGGATAAATTAGTATTCGCCTAGTGGTTGCAGATTATTGCAGAGATTTTTTTTTGATTAACTCTATCACTAGTAATGCTTTTTAGAATGCAAAGAAACTCACACCTAATCGGTGGTATGTAAACTAGAGGTTATTATTTGGTGAACTTACAAAGTAGTTGCTGCATCGGCATAAACAGTTTAGATAGAAAAGGAGATAGTAAAAGAAACACAACATGAGTCATGTTGTGTACTCTCTTTACTAATATCGTTGACAAATGAACAGTCCTCTCGCAGATTTTTCTCATAAGTAAATCCTTTCTTAATTTACTGCCACTTCATATACGCTAAATTTCTATGGCTTTTACATGTATATTAACTAACAATCTTTTTTTTTTTCTGACTTTGTTCTCTGATCAATATGCATAACCTTTGTCTCTGATAGAATTTTTTAATTTTTTTTTATTTTCCCTGTTTTTGTTTTTGAGCAACAATAACGTCATTAAGTATTTTCATTGTTTAACAAATAATTTCTTTACACATAACTTCAACCCAGGTTTTTGATAATATTCCAAAATTGACTAAATATCCGAGTTTAATTTTACAATACCTTGTCTTAACTTGTAGTTCTCTTTGCATCGTTATTATCTTACAAAGAGTGTCACATAATCCCGCTGATGAAAGTATTAGACAAATGCGTGTTAAAAGTTTTGATCCCACGTGTCTGAATGTGTAAATAATTATGACCAATTATCTTACTGAGTTTTCAAACAAGTTTTTATTGGAATAAATAAAATCCCAGACCTGATACTCCTCAAAAAAGTATTCCCAGACGAAAAGCTCCTCCAAGAAAACAGGACCGCATTGAAATATCAAAAAAATGTATAGGATTTTACACTCCTATAAATTATTTTGGGCGGTATGCCACTTGTTCCCACAAAGATGGCGGACGCTCAATATTCAGTCTCGGGAAATCATTGGCCAGGAGGACCACGTGACATGCTTAAAACTACGTCGGCGCGTAAATTCAAGTCCTGCGTTCGGAGCCACCTACAAGACGCGTATTTTCTATAAATACGTCGTCTTCAAACACCCTTGATCTCTTTTACCAAATTTCTTCGTAGCAGCAACACACTCCCTTCAGCGGGAATCAACAGGAGAGAAAAGCAACACCATGGATGGGCCTCGTAGACATTCATATACAATGACTATGAGACGCTTTCCAGTCTCTGAGAAACTGCCCTTTTCTAATCATAAAAAAGGACATTTTAAACTTGTAATTCTTTTATAGCTTAGTTGTGTTACACACACACACACACACACACACACAAACACGAGCTCACACATATAAACACACTATTATTTTGTTAGTAGAATTAACAATATTTTTATGTACCAATGTAAGTGTTATTGTGTTAGTGTATAAATTTATTTTTGTTCGTCGCCTTGTTTTAAATGTTCATTTTGTCCGCGCCGTTTTACAACCTTTATTTGTTTTTTATCTTTTACTCATTTGTCGCATATCTTCCTTCATTTACTACTTTATCCATGTGTCTATATTATGCTACGATTCAACTATTTTCTAAACACCAAACTTATATAAAACTTCAACATTAAACTTGTGGGGAAGCATAAACATTACACCTTATTCTAAATATATCAAAGTAAACATTAAATAGTCGGAGACCATGAATAAATACATTCACATCACCCTACAAATGTAGCAAACAAAATTAAAAACTGAAACTTTCTCATAATTACTTTCAATTAGAAATCACTTCTAAATTCATTCACCTGTTTATCAAAAGTCTCCACACATCCGTTTAGGAGTATGAGGGGATAAATATAACATAAACCCTGTTACAATAATTATTAACTTTTTAGGGATGCAATATCTAGACATTTACAAAGCGTTTGGAGATAAATCTAGATAGAAATTCTACAAAGATGCTGCGTGCTGTTATGAATAAATCTTGCATCATCCTGGAAAGCAACAGCAATTCACCCACTTACCTGTCATTTCACAAACCACCCAAATAACATGAACAAGACTTGCTGTTCACTGCTGGAGAAGCAAAAGTCTACTCATAAGAGAAGTTCTACTGGATGCAGTTTAGAATACCAACCAAGAGCGCCATATAAAAAGAACGGGTTGCAAGAATGAAAGTCAAAGTAATCCCTACACCCAGCATGGGTTGTTGATAATAAAGATATCTAAGGAAGTTTTGAGATTTTGATCGTAATTGATTTCATGATTAATTTTACACTAAAGCTAACCTCTGACAGAAATAAAATATAGAAATATAAAATGTAAGCGAGCAATGTTACTCGGTTACAAATGAATCTTAATGATATTCTTTGAAAAATTAACCCTATATAAGTAATACTTGCAACGTAATTCATCTCGAAGGATTCATAGATAAGGGTGTGTGTTTTTTCTTCTTTTTAAGAAATATGTTCTATTTTTAGAGTTTTTCCATAAATAAATCCCTACATCGATTGTGATTTGTTTATTACAAAATAATTTTATTTTCGCAAGTATATTTGTTTGAAGTTTCTCAGGAAATGTTGGTGGCCAATAATTGAAAACCATATTAAATTTATAAATTAATGTATGATATGTACCAAGAGGCATTTTTTTAGTCAAAAGGATTTGCTAGCAAGTGCCTGAGTCGAAAAGACAGTCCATAAAATAGAATTACACCGACATTTCTGTAAAGAAAATTTTCTGGACGCAGAGGTCACAAAAACGTCATTGTGGCAGTTTTCTGATATTTTTCGAGCGCGAGTATGGTATATGACTTTTTGTGGGACCTGGGCACTGGACCGTTGCCCACTCACGCCCGGCGGTCCCCAAAATGCTTTTAAACCCGTCAGCATTCCCTTAAAATGGGGTGCCTCAAGCCCTGAGGGATAAACCTAGCTCTTCCAGAGAGGATTAGAGCCTACGGATGGACGGCCCTTTGAGGCTCAAGAAGCACCGTCTCAGCTCGTGTAACATGAATGGCGGCTCCTGAAATTCATGTCACACGGCTTCAACCGACTACCACCGGAACCAAGACATATCCAACCTAATACGTGTATCAGGCAACACGGCCGGCCGAAGTGTGTCCCAGTCCAGTCGGCCTGGTTGTAACTTAATAGAGAAAAGGTGTAACAGTAAACAGAGCTTCCTACTGTCATCTTTTTAATGAAAAATTTCCTTATTTATTGAACAACCTTCTTATATTGTCAATAATCATGTTATAATTTAACACTTTTTATATAAAGGATATCTAAATAATAAAATAATCTGAAAAATAGTTTTATTAATAATATTTTACAATAAAGTTTGTTTACAGACGGTAAATCAGTTTGACTTAGAGCTTCATAGTTCATTGTGTATATTTACAAGATCTTGTCTTATGCTTTTATGTAGAATAAAAATAAACAAAAAACGTTTGATATCGGTAAATGGGATCACTCGTTGACCTAGATTCACGGTAAATTAACAATAAGCGTCGAAAGACCATGTTATTGCAAGTTATAATTAAAAATAAATTCATCTAAAGGAAAAATAATGAATCTTTTATCTCACTAATATAATCAGATTCATTGAATTAAACATATACGTCATATATACGTAATAAGGAAACTTTTATGTGTAAAATAATGAGGTAATTTATTAATTATCACTTACAATCCGGGTAAAAACAAGCATATTAAATCGATAAATATGTTTGGTGTCACTCTTTTAAATCAAGTGATGTCATTTACAATCTTTAGCAAGATATACGTAAAAATTCGAAGGGTTATGCAATATACTGAAATATCCTGATAATCGAACATTGTTATTCGTTGATGCTTCTAAGTTATAATTATTTTGCAGCATACTGTACAGCAATTTGAAGATACTTTCTTCATGCCTTTTCCTATATTGTTTGCCCATGAAAATCTCTACCTAGCCCAGTAAGCTTATCCATTTTAACCGTACCTGAAGTAATTGGGGGTCATGCCTTTCCGAATGGCATTACTGAACAAAAGTGAAGGCAAATGAACTCGGACTAAATTTGATCTCTTTTTTTTCAGTTTCGATAATATTACAAATTTTGTAGATGTATATAAGAATAAATCGAATGAATATAAAAACATAACAAGAAAATAAAAGAAAAAAACTGTATGATTTGGAATTTCTGAGAAGGTCGTGTTCCTTTGTTTCAAAATGTAAAGAAAAACGATTTCCCGTTTTCATCTGATCATTTCTCGTGCTGATTGGCACAACCAACAGAACGTTAACGCTATTTCCTGGAAAACCATAAATTCAAAGCGCTTAACCGAGATGTAAAAACCTTGCAAATTCTATTGGGCCCGCACTGACCGGGAGGTCGGAAAGGCATGCAATTTGTCCCGCACGACCAAGTCACAAGAGTATCGCATCCTTTTCTTTAAAGATACTCATGGTCAAAGCATCGTTTCGATTTTAAATGGGTGAAGGCCCACCGACCCAAAGTAGCAGCAAACTTCACCGCGGGGACCCCGCAATAAATTACAGGGCAGTGAATGATTTGATTAAATTTAGATCTGATTGAAACGCATGACGCATTATCTGACAGTACTAAACTATAATCAGCGTTTGGGATTGGATCCTTCTACAGATAAACTGAAAGAGCAAATCGTATGAGATTGAATGCTTCTGACTTCGATTGAATAGATGAATAAACGAGTGAACAATTACCTCTTATAGAGCAAAAGATAGATAGATAGATAGATAGATAGATAGATAGATAGATAGATTCATAGATAAGAACAACATGAGATGGATATATATATATATATATATATATATATATATATATATATATATATATATATATATAGATAGATAGATAGATAGATAGATAGAAGAGTAATGAAAAGATATTTACATTAATAAGAATAGTATTATATATATATATATATATATATATATATATATATATATATATATATATATATATATTGTCTAAACGCGTCAACAACCATTTTCAATACTTTTTGATCATCAACTCGTTCATTTTTCCTGGTTATTGAACACATGATTGTGCAAGGGCAGAACCCACCTTACTCTGCAGACCTATGTTCAGGCAAATTTTCCTCGTTTTCAAAAGTGAAATTCCGAGGTTATGTTTTGAGGACATGCAGAATGCTAAAAGACAGGATTATACAAATTCATACCATATCAATATTTGCGAATTTTTTAAATTTTTTTTATTTATAGAAAAATTGTTGGAACTGGTTTTTCCAGTGTGAGGGGGACTATTTTGAAGAATGTTAGTATTTCATTCATAGTTCGTTCTTTCTCAGAAAATATAATCGTGATATTTTTCTGAAGACATCTCGGAATAATCGTATCGGTAGATTGGGCAGTAATACTTTATCTCCTGATCGGTGTAGGGTTTGTTATTGGACTCCACCAAGAGAATTATTTCAACACATTTGTCATAGAAACGTGGCTCCTCTTACGTGCACGTGAGAACTAGGCCAATCAACCCATTTCGCTTTAACTTTATCTACGAGGCCATACATCAACGTTTTTGGTTCAATGGCGGAGGTACTACCACAAGGTTCAAATACTCGAAATTAAGCCTACCACAAGTTCCGTTCGAATACATGAACCAAACTGGCCGAAACAAAAATACACCCCTGTTTAATTCCAGTTCGAAACACGTGTAATGTGAATTGTCTCTTATGTTAAATCGCGTTCGGAATCTATGTTTTATTTTTAACATCGTGACGATGAAATTCAAGTTAAACATGCCTTTCATGTCTCAGAAGGTAGTTTTGAATGATTCCTCACCCCAATGAGTGTCGAATGAATTTAAGATTTTAAGATATATTCATCCTAGATTATCCCTTGTGAGAAGAATTTAAATTATGAAAATCTTTTTCTTTGCTGTCTTGACAGTGTTGGTCAGAATCAAAGCTCATAATATGATTTTTTTAATGACTAATTCAGTATTTCTTTTTTTAAAACAATTACGTCAAACAAAAAATTGGCTGTTATAACATAAAATAAGAAAACGGTACCTGAATATAAAAGCTCCGTTGATTTAACAACTGACAGGGGAGTTGAGCGACTCCAACCTCTGAGATTAGCCGGTGTTATTGGTCTTATAAAATCTCAATTATTTACAAGATGGATTTTCTGCTCATATGGGAGTGCATACCGGAAGGCATATTTGCTTCCACTTGTTTAAACAATACAGTATTTCAGGATCTTTTCCTTAGATTTGTTCTTGTGACATAGAAACTCAGAGAAATGAATATCAATTTTCATTATCATTATGGGTGTACCAATTCCATTTGAATGAGTAATTTCTTTCGTACCAGTTTAGTTGTATTGTTTGCTTCATGTTTACTTAAATAATTACAACGGATCAATGAATTATTTCTTTTCAGACTTTCTCACAAAGCATATCTCGATGTAATTATCATTCTTCGATATCATAAATATCACTTTGTATATTTTGTTGTAATTTTTATAGAATTGCAGATGAGAGTTAAATAAGAATTAACATTTTTCATGCATATAAAAATATTTTTTGAAATCGTATAGATATTCGAAGTCTCATGAAGTGATCATGACTGGATTTTTAACATTTTCCTGCTTCTACACTATTTACGATATCAATTTTAAAGAGCCCATTCCCCCTTCCCATTTACCTATTTTTGGCGTAGGAATAGTCGGCTTCATACATTTTCCAAGGGTATTTAACGACATTTGAAAAGCAAAGTTTCATTCAAAATTTGTACACGTATAGTTCACTTCTTAGGACAGTATATATAAACTCTTATCACATTTGTAGAGCATTATACTCAATTCTAATATCCTTTGCCGTTTTAGTCGTACTTCTACATTATTTCAGTTTGTCCATTTGATATAATGTTCTTGATTAAAATTCTACATGAAAACGAATTGTGTCTTACTATTAATTTCCCTAGTGTTTCATCTAAAATCCTGGACAACGAAGGAGTTAGTCATTTATCTTCAAAACCGTCGACAAACACATAATCTTATATCATGCGTTCGATTGGATGGATTTAGATCGAATATATTGACTTATTTCGCTTTTAACCGCTTTGCATTATAATTTCTTAAACTCGAGGACCATGTGTTTATTCTCAATTCTCAAATCCTGTTTCTCTCACACCCGCAAGAACCGGGAATAAATTGCTTTTTACATCAGGCTCAATTCAATCATTTCTATGCGGGCTATTTCCACAAGCTTGTATTTTTAATTTCCTGTGCGTTCAGTTACTGGTCACAAGGCATTAATGATCAGTCCAGCTAAAAAGGCCATATAGGTGTCAGAAAAAAAAAGACAATACATATTTTACCCGAAAAGTAAAGGGTCTGGTGACTACTTCCAGTAGAATACAGGATAATCGGTTGAAAATAATTGTACATTTTAAAAACATATCTAAAAAGGTTTCAAGGAAAATACCCAATAACATGAAGTAATATCAGATTACAGAGCTTTCTTGATTTTTCGCTTTCAAAACAAAAGAACATTTTTGTTTGTTATTCCGCCAATGTCTTTAACATCAAACTAAAACATACCCAAAACACCGTTTTTAAAAAGGATTGAGAGGTGTGGGTTACTACATAAATATTTATAAAAATGCCAAATTTAGATGTTTGACAAAAATCGTTTCAGTTTATTTGAAATATAAACGGCCCATGTTCAGAAATATATTCAAATTTGAATCTCATTATAAGGTGTTGTCGATAGATAATATAAAATCATCAGTTCACAAAACTTTAAATCTGAAATGTAAATTTCATTTAACGAATGCTCCGGTAATAGTTAATTTTTACTCACTTTTTCTTCATTTTTTTTTTTTGTAGCCTAATAAATGTTTTAATAATTTAGAAGAAAAAACCTTCGGAAAAAATGTCTACTAGCAATGACATAATTAATAACTCGTTGAAAACAATTAGAAAAATTAACAAAGAAATATATCTGTCATAACATTTACTTACTTTGGGTATCAAGTAGACTAATTGAAAAATTATAATTATTAGATAGGAATGCATGAAAAAAACATTACCACTTGCAAATAATAATAATAATAATAATAATAATAATAATAATGCCACTGAACCGCATACTCAGAAAATCTGCAGCCGGATACAAACTCAGCAGATCTCAAGAGAATATCAACCACCTAATGTACATGGAAAAGACTAAATTATTTGCTAAAAGTGAAAAAGAACTGGAAACTCTCTTAAACGCTGTTAGAATATACAGTCTGGACATAGGAATGGAATTTGGCATAGAAAAATGTGCTATGCTAGTCATGAACAGAAGCAAACGACAGTTTCGACTAGGCTACCTCCGGGTGAGCCAGCAGCAGTTTTGTCTCCTTTGTAACCTACGTATGACACTAGACCTCGCGTCTAGTTTAAGCCGTAAACTGGCATACGTGCCCGGACCCACATTTGGGTACGTGAAACTGCTTGCCTCATCAGGCTTACATTGCACCAAGTGAACAGATGAGCAGCATATAAACAACAGGGTTCGAGTCTCGGCTTGTTCCTGACCTCCCCTCCCCTTCATCACCACTTTAATCGGCCTTCGGGCTTTTGACCTTGTGTCAAGCATTGTCTGGTGGGAGACGTTGGCAAATATCGACATATGACTGACGGAATGGAACTACAAAATCACGACAAAACTAGAACGCTCGAAGAAAACGAAACCTACAAATACTCGGGGATCTTGGAGGCTGACACCATCAAACAAGTGCAAATGAAAGACACGATCCAAAAATATCTCAGGAGAACGAGAAAACTATTCGAGACAAAATTCTCCGGCAGAAACCTCATCAAAAAAATAAATACTTGGGCTGTGCCCCTAGTCAGATATTTGGGACCCTTTCTCAAGTGGACCAGAGAGGAACTTAAATGGGCCAAAGAACAAGAAAACTAATGACCATGCATAAGGCACTACACCCCAGAGACGACGTTGACAGAGTAAATGTATCTAGAAAAGAGGGAGCAAGAGGATTGGCCATCATCGAAGACACCGTTGACGCATCGATACAACGGCTCGAAGACTACATACAAAAACACGAATAAGGACTAATTACAACCATCAGAAACGATACGGACAACACGATAGACGAAAAGATGACAACAACTAGGAAATAAAAATGGGAGGGAAAAGAACTCTATGGCCGCTTTAAATGTCTAATAAACAACATGTCACACCAGAAAACCTGGAACTGGCTAAGAAAAGGAAATGTTAAGAGAGAAACTGAATCCCTCCTTCCAAATAGCAGCACAGGGCAACACCATAAGAACCAATCATATCAAAGCGAGAATAGATAAGACGCAACAAACAGTAAATGTAGGCTATGCGGTGAGAGAGACTAAACCATCAACCACATAATAAGCGAATGCAGCAAATTAGCACAGAAGGAATATAAGGCGAGACACGACTGGGTCGGCAAGGTGATCCACTAGGAAATGTGCAGGAAATTTCAATTTGACCAGACAAACAAATGGTATATGCAAAACCCAGCACCTGTGCAAGAAAATGACACGCATAAAATCCTATGGAACTTTAACATACAAACGGATCACCAAATCCCGGACAGAAGACCCGACCTTATGATAATAAACAAAACAAAAAAGAGAATTTGCTAAATTGTCGACTTTGCTGTCCCGGTGGAGCACAGAGTAAATCCGAAGGAAGGTGAAAAGAAGGATAAGTGCCTAGATCTTACGAGAGAATTGAAGAAGCCGTGGAACATGAAAGTAACGATTGTGCCATTTGTAATTGGTGCTTTAGGAACAATAACAAAAGGATTATTAAAAGTACTGGGAGACTTGGAAATTGGCAGACGAGTAGAAACTATCCAAACGGCAGCATTGCTAAGAATAGCCAAAATCCTGAGACGAGTCCTGGAAACTTGAGGAGACTTGCTGTCACTGAAACCCCAGTGAAAAACCATCAGCTAACACTGATGTGAAAAAACTCAAAAGTTGAAATAATAATAATAATAATAATAATAATAATAATAGCAAAAACATTCCGACTAAAAAAGAATCCGTCCTGGAGAATGAGATGCACAAAATTCTTTGGTGGCTTTACCCGGAAGAGATACCTTCGGAGAGTTAAACCATTTGTAAGTATTGTCCTGATGTCATATGGACTACATATGTTTTGGATCCTCTCGGCTAGTCCTTTGAAATAGGGCAGATATACTTCGTTGAGTTTTCAGGTATTGTCCACTATCTTCCTATCCAGGTTTCTTAAAGCCGATGTTATGCGGTCTAAGTAGTTGTTGCGATGGAGGTTGTGTCTCAAACGGATCATTCCTTCTTGATATGCATCAGTATCGCTGCTAATGGTTTTTGCTCGATGTTATAATCAACGGACTATAATTTTCTTTACATTATATGGATGATAGGAGTTGAAATTGAGGTACTGTCCGGTGAAGGTGGGCTTACGACACACTGATGACCTGAATCCTTGCTCTGTACGTGCTACTGATACATCAAGGAAGGCTAATTTGTCATCTTGCACTTTCTCCTTAGTGAACTGTGTCAGATAGTCCGTTGCTTAAAACACCGAGCAAAAACCACTAGTAGCAATGTTGATGCATATCAAGAAGAAATGATTCGTTTGAGACACAACCTCCATCGCTACAACTACATAGAGCGCATAACATCAGCTTTAAGAAACCTGGACATGAGGATAGAGAACAATATCCGAAAACTCACCACAATATGTCTGCCTTATGTCAAAGGACTATCCAAATAATCCAAAAGATATGTAGTCCATATGACATCAGGTCATTATTCACAAGTTGTTCAACTTTCCAAAAGTATCTATTCCTGGTCAAGCCAATAATGGAATTCAACATGATCAAGAACACTGTTTACTCCATCTCTCTAGCTGTGGTAAGATATAGAAAGGCGAGACAGTTCGCCCACTAAAAGTAAGGGTAGAAGAACATGGAAAGGCAGTAGTAGGAGGTGGGATTGAAAAGTCCGGTATGGCGGAAAATATATAGAAGGAAAAGAGAAACCATCTGCCCTAATGGTATGAAGTTGAAATAATTGATAGAAAAGATCATTGGAAGCTTATAGGCATTAAGGAATCAGCACATATTTTGGGCTACAGTGACCTGTTGCGTAGACCAAGAATAGAGATGAATACAATATGGGAAATAGTAATAAAAAAGGTTTGATAAAAAATACATAATATTACTAATCCAAGTCATGTAAGAACTTTAAGTTTATACGCCCCAAAAATTTATTCAAAAATGTCCAACAGGACCATGACATAATGGTTATAGACGTTGGTCCCCTAAACAATCATTTGTAGGTTCAATCCTGACTGCAGGTGAATAACAATAAAGGAATGCTTAACTCTTGAACCCGGTTATGGTTAACGAAATCAGAACAGTTGAACCCCGTGGATTCAATGAAGGACGTAGTTCGAAGTTCCGTGAGTTCGCCAACACCTGAAGAAGGTCGAAATGTTGTGGAAATAACAATAAAGATGAAGACGATAGGCTGAAAACCCTTAATCATAAAAATCATCAACCTTCGTCTCAGAAATTCAGAAAATCAGTTAATGCTGGTTTGAATAACTCGCTGATGTTATATCACTAGAGACAGAGTAATAGCAATTCTTCTCAAATTTCCGGTACTTTTCTCAGATTTATGGCAAATTTTAGCAATGCTTCGTTTGAATGGTCTCTATACCCTTCCGATTTCCAAATCTCCTAAACCCCTTAGCAAGCCTTAGGGGATTTTTGTGATTGCACCAACCACAATTAGTTTTACCATTACGTTCATATTCCATTGTTTTTTTTTATGTTTTTTTGTTGTTGTTTTTTTTATATCTCAGGCAGAGAATAATCACATGTCTCATTTAGCTTTCTTTGATTTTCACTCTGTGCTCCAACGAGATGACAAGGTTAATTGTTGCTTTTTTTTATAACTATCGCTAGGTCTAGTCTTCATGCCAGGAATCGGTGATATGTTTGTACGCCAAAATCCTAGAAAAAGATTTTGCTTCTCATTCTCCTGCAGAGATCCCGGGTTGTGCATATACCATTTGTCCGTAGAGTCAAACTTAAATTTCTTTCACAATTTCCAGTGGATCACCTTTCCCGCACAGTCACGCCTAGTATAATACTCTTTTGGTACTAATTTGCAGTATTCGCTTATTATATGTTTAATCACATAATATCACCACATACTCTAAACTTGCTATTCTGATACATCTTATCTATTTTCGCTTTAACATTATGTTTCTCATGGTGTTGTTTTAAACTGCTATTAGAATTGATATGCACACGCGTGCGTATGAGTATGTATATGCATAAATAGGCTTATGTGTGATGCTTATGAGCTTATATGAATAACACACACACATACACACATTTATATACATATATGTATGCGTGTGTGTGTGTGTTTGTGTGTGTGTGTGTGTGTGTGTGTGTGTGTGTGTGTGTGTGTGTGTGTGTGTGTATTTCAAAATGTAAAACATATATTATCAGTCAATATTCATTTTAAATTCACTGAATTACATGGGGTACTTCGTATAATATTCTTACATAAAAGCAGCCAAATTAACTCGCAATGGTGGTTTCTTTTTCTTTAATAGACTTAGACATCGAAATTCATGTACATATATTTACATTGATATCTATAGATACACACACACACACACACACACACACACACACACACACACACACACACACACACACACACACACACACACACACATATATATATATATATATATATTCACAAAATATGACATATACTTGTGTGTGTGTGTGTGTGTGTGTGTGTGTGTGTGTGTGTGTGTGTGTGTGTGTGTGTGTGTTCATTCGTAATAAGAGAATGGATTTATGCCCGGTTATTTGTTTCCAAAAATGCGAAATCTCTTGCATTCCACTTAGCTCTGTTTACATATTATTTATATGTATTCATCTATTGTTTTTTGTTAAGAATCGTTTTTTCTTTGTTTTGTTGTTTTTTTAATGTTCAAAAAGGTTTATGTTGTAAAGCATTTGCATGCGGTGCGAAAAATATTTCTTTGAACACAATTCTAGAAAGGCTCTTTAAATTACTTTATACCACATTTCTCCTCGATTCTAGATTTTTTATTCATTTTCATGAAACGCTTTTTGAGTTTTAAATATTCATTTTGATTGATATGCTATTCAGTTATGGCTTCTGTCTACTTTGAATTTTAAACATTTATGAGCTAAAATGAAAAAAACTCTATTGTTGTTTAAGATATTTTCTAACATCAGGGGGTGATTTGAAAGAAATTGCAAAACATTCACAATCTAAATATTAAATGAATGCATTGTTTAAAGTATACTAAAAATCGTTGGCAGTAAACCATAAAAATACGATGTTTATGGACTTTCACACGTTCACTCAGACACTTCAGCCTCAGTTTGTTGATTATTATATTTATGTAAAAGTAGTTTTTCAAGTAAATTTGCATTTGAAGGTCACTTACACAGTATTCAGTAAACGCATTCCTGTCACGATCCCATTCCCACTTCAATCGTTCCTTGAACCAAACAAGAGATAGCTTAGTAATTAAAATCTATATTGGTTCTTCTTAAATGTGTTGTGATTGTTTTCAAATGTCCTTTTTTAAGAATACTTTTGAAGATTACCTTCTTAAAAAAATGTTTTTGAAGTAAATTTCACCGTAGATGCTTCACTCGGCAGTTATAAGTTGTAACACAACACTGAATTTTGTCTTTTATTGGCATGTGAGTATATGGTGGTATTTCAAAAGCCATGCTCAGCGCTGATATAGTCGAATGACGTGCTTCATTTCGACTGGTCGGTCAATTTTTTCTGACAAAGTCCTCATCTATTTGACTCAACATTTTTAGAATTCAGAGGGTTACTGTAGAAGATTGTAAAAGTTAAATATATACTCTTCACTAGTTAATAGCTTATGTATATCATGCAGATTTTTAAATATTTGTCCTTAACGAAAAATAACTCGATTTTCGTTACCATAACCCGATACAAATGATATGCTTGTGATTGTAAATTATCTAATAAAATCTCTATTTCATTCAAAGAACAGTTTATCACACACACACACACACACACACACACACACACACGCACACACACATATATATATATAATTAGTATGCATAAGTTTAATGCAATTAACGTGGTATATATATATATATATATATATATATATATATATATATATATATATATATATATATATATATACTAGCATATTCATGTGCGTTTGTGTGTATGCGCGTACGCGCGTGCGGGCGTATGTGTGTGTGTGTGTGCGCGCGCTTAAATTTCATGACATGACCGTTTTTAAGTTACATCTCTTTATAAACCAATTTATAATCATCCAATATTGTGTGTAAACGAATAGCAAATATAAATATGAACATAACCAAATATATATTTCATCTATATATGATATGGTAGACGAATAAGGAACAATAGAAAATAAATAGCTGAATTATAAACATGTAAAACATCATCACTTCTCTTAATGACTTAAAAAAAACTGTTTTCTTGCCACATGATGGAAATATTTGTATTATTAAAGTATATAAGGATGTCAATATCTTAATACAGCAGAAAGTTAAAAAAAAGTTGATTAGCACAGCATAGCATAAATTTGAGAAAAGAAATCTCAATTCCTAGTGATGAAGAAAAATAAATGATCTATTGATCATTTTAAGTACTCAGTGAAAATGTTTTATAACTAATTTCTATTGATATTTACATTAGATCCATATGAAATATAATGTTTATGTTTCATTTGATATCACCCACATTATGTCTCAGGAAATGAGAGCAAGAAAAATTAGGTCATCTTTAAATCCAATAAAATACGTTTGTCTTCACCTTTGATCAGTTTTTTTTTATGGTATTTAACACGGAAGACACTTGATAAGCAATAATTCTGATCAAATCATTAAGACCACACACTCTAAGACGGTATTTGTTCTTTCCGTTCAATTTTCAGGTCACTACATTTAATCATAAGACCGAACTTTCTCATAGAAGAAGGACCAGTTTGACATTAACCTCACTTCTCTTTATAATCATCTCTATTTTCAGACCCAAATTGTTTTTTCTACTAAAATGCTCCAGTCGATGTCTACATTTCATCAATGGACTGATAAATTCGATTGCTTTTTTCGAAAATATTTACTCTATAAATAAGTTATTCTGAATTGTGATCATTATTTCTTTAGAAATGAAAGAACTAGAAAAGGGTAAGTTCTTCCAATTCAATTTTATTCGTTCATTATTAAATTTATTGTCTTATCTAATCTCCGAAGTGTCAATGACAATACAATCAAATCGGGTGTCTAGAATTTGAAAATTCTCTCCTTTGTATTGAAGCATAAAATAAGATTAAATGTCATTCAAAACAGACACTGGACATAATGAGCTCTTATACCGAAACTCAAACACATTCATACACTAGGGCGAACGCACCTACACATACGCACATACATTCATTTGTACACTTACGCCTATTGATATAGTTTTCAAAATAATTGCCGATTTACACTGTATATATATATATATATATATATATATATATATATATATATATATATGTATATATGTGTGTGTGTGTGTGTGTGTGTGTGTTAATAAGTCAGCTCTTTAAAAATTGAAATCATTTAAATAAAAAAATAAAGTTGATTTAACGTTACTTTTACTTCTATTCATTTTGACTCGTGAAAGTTACATTCAACGTTTTTAATATCTATCAAAATAGATAATGAAAAAAGAGACAATTACTTTTTTAAATAGTAAGTCGACATTCCGGATATATATATATATATATATATATATATATATATATATATATAGAGAGAGAGAGAGAGGGCGGGGGAAGAAAGAGTGTTTCTGACAAGATGATAGAAATAGGTGGAAAAGTGGATAAATCAAACACTTACAACGGGTTTAGGTGTAATATTTCCTTTTTTTTTCAAGGAAGAACTTCCGTGGACTAAAACTATTTCCTATTCTTCTCCACTCATTTTTATCATATTTGTATATATATACATATATATATATATATATAAGTGCGTGTGCGTGTGTGTGTGTGTGTGTGTGTGTGTGTATATATATATATATATATATATATATATATATATATATATATATATATATATATATATAAACATAAATATGTATATATATATGACTTAATGGCTTGATGGTTGATAGTATCAAGTATCTTATTATCAGGTTTTGTGGCCCTTGGGTTTTTCAGTTAGTTGTTAAGCTAGATAAAGTCTTTAAGTAAGTCAAACTGGAAAGTTCAAGGGTGGGCACTTACGTTCCGATAGGGGAAATGCCATTTCAACACAGAAAGACCGAATGGAAACAAAATAAATTCGTGTCTTCTCACAAGTTTGATTGAGTCAATTAAAATCAGGCTAGAAATTTGGGGACACGTGTGGGATGATGCAATAACTTATTGAGGTGACATCAAAAGTGATATCCTGAATTTAGATATATAATATTTAGCGAATTTTTAAAAAGTCGTATGTTGTTAATCAGAAGTTAGAAGTTGACGTTCAAAGAGTTCATTTCGGGTCAGGAGTGTTTCTTTGTGTCTTTGTTCATTGACACTTACAGATTTGATCTCTCACGGGCTATTGTATTGTAGTCTAAAGATTGAATAGTATATCTGGGTAATAAAGCCACAGACTTTTTATGAATAAATTGGACATATTACTGTTACACCAATAATGATTATTATCAATAAATGAATGATGATTGTTGACGGAGTGCTCTTCTTGTTTTTAAATTGCCAACAACCAGGGAACTTTGTTCGAATGAATCGCCCCGACCCTTGGAAGAAGTTCCGAATGACTTGTGTCGTTCCTTAGCTGTAGATTATTTAGTACCACAAATGTTGTCGTGCAAAACGGTAATAGATTTTGCGCTGGGAGTGGCATTTCTCTCAGTGACCACGTAATTGTTACAGTCGTACTGAACTAAGCAGGATGTTACTGGTGTGCCGTGCCAAGGATATTAACATATTTGGTAACCGTGCCCAGAACATGGTATTATATATATAAGCCGAGATATGAAAGCGCGCACACACATTCACATACACACCTGATTGATCGTCTGATATTTTATAAAACTTTAGAATAACGTGGAAGTATAAACTTAAATGAAATTATTTTTTTCTTTTTAAAATTATTTCTAACGTTTAATTTTTCTAATTTTTCAAAAAAGTACATCGGCTTTTGCTTCATTGTTTTTGTTTTTTGTTTTTTTTTTTCATTTGTTTTTTGTTGCTTTTTTTTTTCTTTTTTTTGTTTGATTTGATTTTGATTTATTTTCTTTTGTTTCAGAAAAAAATGCTTTAGCTTAATTTTGATTCGGAAGTCCATGAAATATTTGATTTCGCCATCACGAACTTAATGATGCATTTTCAACTCTTTTTTTAATTTTACTGATCAACCAGAAGTTAATGAAAAATCATGGATCTATGCAAGTGGACTACGAATTAGGGCTCCATGAGGTTTAGTGTTTAAGACGTTGTGCTGTTGTCATGGACAAATAACTTTGAAGTCTTAATTTGATTTCGTCTCTAAATTTTGATTAACGCGCTGCATTTAGGCTTCATAATTCTATA
>OY757928.1:69879821-69962321 GCA_963585895.1 Sepioteuthis lessoniana
ATAAACTAAAGTCTAAGAGGGTTTTGCTAATCTTTCTATAGGGATAATTTGGTGTGATTTACTTTGAACATATATCAGTAATTGATACGGTTTGAGAGAGTATATATATTGAGCAGTCAGAATGTTCAAACATTGTTTTAATTGGAACGTCATCAACTTGATCCATCACAGAATTTATCACGATACTGTTGGCCCACATAGAACATAAATTATGTCTGAAAAGATTGAAAGTCTAGTGATATGGCACATAATTCCTATATTCTAGGATTTAGTCAATAATGTTAGAAGTTATTATTGAGTTTGTACTGACACTATTAGAAAGAATACAAAGAAAGATACAAAAATATTAGAAACCCATATATGTGAAATTGTTGTTTTTTTTATGTATTAGAAACTAAGATAATTAATCTTTATTGTGTGCTTCGTTCTTATAAAATCAGAATAACACAGGTACGCTCAACCTATTATTGCAGGAAATACAATGTATCTATTCAAAAGGAAACAATTTTTTTTTACTAAGATTTTAGACTTAAATTTTCTACTTCCTTATGTAAACCCTACATTCATTGTTGTTATTCCACAATTTCAGTTCTAGCTTATAACTTATATGACCCCTTATGCATTTGTTCCCAATTTTCTTGGATGGAATTTTGATGGAAAGGATTTTCTTTCATTTTTCCATGGTTGAAGTGACCAAGAAAAAAACAAAATAAGTACCCACATTGTGTCAGAATATTTCTTTCCACCATATAAGATATACCGTTAAGATGAGAGTCATATTTGCGTGTTTAATCTGAGATATGTGTCTTCAAGGTAAATCTGCCTCTTTTCAAGTGCAAAAGATGAATTTGAATTTCTTAACAATAAGAGTATGTTACATAATTTAAAGTTTGTTAAAAATGAGTCATTTCTGGAAACACATATTGGATAGATATTTTTGGAAACCTGATTTCGTGATGTTAATGAGGAGGAATCGCTATGAATGATATTATGTGAATTTGCTATGAGAAATGAAGATGTCCAACACCTCGAAGAAGTATTGTGAAAGTTTAAGAAAATAAATCATATATTTACATTAGATTAAGAAATGTCGTTTGTTTACACATATTTTTAGATTCATAGAATACATAGAATTATTTCATTACAACATTATTTTGTATATTTTACCAGAAGCCAAACTGAGTGTCTCTGATGATGTATGTATGTATGTACGTAATGCATCCTTTCCACATAATATATTTTCAAACATATCTGAAATTTCAAACAAAATGTCATTTATAAAAAAGAAAATGCAAATATTGAATGAGACTTGAAAACATGTTTTTACAATCCTATATCGTTATATCTTTATGTATTTTCTTAATATTGTATGGCAACTGTAATCAGTCATCTTGAGTTAGAACAAAATAAAACCACACGCCGAAAATTAGTTCAGTCGGAGACAATTTGTTTCAGAGAAGCACAAGTTTGTAATTCTTACACCATTGTAATTCTTATTCCATCGAATTAGTGAGGTTAAAAAAATCAATCATTTATTGTAACTATCCCAACTTTAAAAGGAAAACGCAATCTAGTGATTGTTTCATTTGGATTAATCGATAATGTCGATTGAACTTTCGATAGGATTTCTTTATTAAGAATTGCTTTCTAATGTTAATTTTTTCTATGACTTTTTTAAATTTGTATTTTATAAAATAAATTGCTGATGTATTTTTCTTTAATATTCCAAACTAATTTTTCATTTTCACAAGTTTCAGTTTTGTAAATTCTTTTTTTTATCTATTTTTTTTTTTTTTTTTCAATTTCACTTTTGATTGTGAATATCAGAGATTTAAAACGTCTTTGAATTTTTTAGGAAGTGTTTTTCGTCGCGATCGATCGCAGCAATTAACATTATCCTCATGTTTTTCAGAAAATTTTTTTACTTCAGATGAGGTCAGGACATTATAATTGATTTTAGCTGTTAAAAGCGATTATAGATATCTTGTTGCTTCATTTATCATTTCGGTAGATTTCATGAATATGTGTGTAATAAAGACGTATGTAGTAGGCTACGTATGCAGTCCGATTGAGTGAGCTTCAAGAATAAAAAAAAAATGCATCCACAGATACATATCTTGAATATTGGAGGGAATGAAAATATTTCAGATTACTACTCTAAGTTATCTTTTAGAATATGTTCTACAACGATATATGAAATATATATTTTGAAGTTACTACCTCAAAATGAAAGAAAGGATATGTGTTGGAAAATCATTTATTATACTAACATATATATATATATATATATATATATATATACAATTCACACACACACACACACACACACACACACATATACATATATATATATCATCAAATCGTGCTGGTAATATGTAGTTCCTCAAGTTTCTCTCGCTATCCGTCCCTATCAATCCTAGCAAGTTCTCTTGACTGCATCCAGTGTCTGTACTGAGCTGTCACAAACCCAACTGCTCGGTTAAGTTTGTTTCGTACATAACTGAATAATGCTTAAAAGGTCATCCTTGCTTCTCAAACATTTCTCAGCGTATTTCCTTCGCCTTAATTGGAAGAATTATTAATTGGGAGGTAAGTGGTCGTAGATATGCTGTTTTATGGAGTGTTAGTTCCAGAATTCGTTCAACACAGCACATATCATTCTCGTCCCCGTCTAGTTTTTTGTTCATGCATTTCGTTAGAGTCCTGGCCGTAGTCCATCCGGTAACACTAATGTAACTTGGAAGAAATCCCGTTTATTACATCAGAGTGATCAGATTTACACATGAGCAATAACCTGTCTATGACAGCCCGAACATCTTTATTTGTATGTTGTTGTTGGTTTCTATTTATGAGATATCATCATCATCATCATATCGTGCTGGCAGCACGGATAACCCTGACCCTCTCTCACTACTCCTCCCTATCGTTCATCGCCCTAGGTAGGTCTTCAGGACAACAACCTGTATCCTCACATAGCTGCTAAATGTAGGTTCGTGTTGGTCGTCCTGCTTTTGCGCGGCCATGTGTGGGGATCCATAAGAGTACATCACTTATGAGTTCATCTCTGCTTCTCCAGCAATGTCCTGCATGTCTGGTTCGTCTAACTTGAATAGTTTTCGTGATAGGGGGCAGGTGGCCGTACAGTTGGTGTCTTGTGGGATGTTGCTGCCAGGACTAGTTCAGGATTGCACGCAGCATTCTTGTGTAATTGCCATCTAGTTTCTTCTCCAGCCGTTTTGTTAGCGTCCATGTAGTGCATCCATATAGCAGTATCGATGTGACCGCTGCCTGGAAGAAACTGCGTTTCAATTTATCGGTTAGGTCTGATTTCCATATAATCGATAGCCTATTGATAGCTGTCCATGCTTTCGTTAACCTCGTTTCGATGTCCTTTTCGGTTGATTCGACGCTGCTTCCTAGGTACGTGAATTTGTCTACTAGTTTAAGAGTGGTTCCTTCTAGAGTGGAGATGTCCCCCGTTTGGTTATAGCACACATATTCCGTTTTGTGTGCATTAACATGGAGGCCTATGCTTGCTGCTGCTCGTTCTAAACTATGCAGAAGTGTTTCGGCTTGGTCAGGTGTATTTGCCAGTATCGCTATGTCATCGGCGTAGTCAGCGTCGGTAATTGTTTTTGCGGGGTATCTTCTGCTTCTTTTCTTCGTCAGTTCGAAGCCATTCTCTTTGATTTTGTCAATCGATGTTCTAAGTACGTAGTCTAGACAAATGATAAAGAGGTACGGAGCCAGCGTGTCCCCTTGTAGTACTCCTGCTACAATGTCGAAGTATTCTGTGTCTCCATCCGGTGATCGTACTTTTACTTTAGTGTTTCTATAGAGAATCGTTATTGCCGCTACGGTTTCTTTAGGTATGCCGTACGCTAGTAGGATTTGTTCCATTTTTCCTCTGTGAATGGAGTCGAAAGCCTTGGTAAAGTCGACAAATATTAATGTTGCTTGAAGGTTCTTTGCCCGTACACCTTCAAGGATTCTGCGGATGGTTAATATTTGTGAGGTCGTGGATCTATTTCTTCGGAAGCCATTTTGGTTTTTTCTAAGTATGTTGTCGATTTTGGGTTCTATTCGGTTTCGTAGTAGGGCATTGTAGATTTTGGCAGCTATGGATGTAAGTGTTATGCCTCGGTAGTTTTTGGCTAATCCTAGGTCCCCCTTTTTAGGGAAGGGGAGTATGCATCCCTTCATCCATCTATCTATCGGATTTTGATTGTATACTGCGTTGCAGTGTCGGAGCAGTATGTCGTCGAATTGTCTGGTCTTCCATACTTCCGGGGGAATTTCGTCCAGCCCTGCAGCTGTCCTATTTTTAATTTTTCTGAGAACCGAGTCGAGTTCTTCTTGTGTGAACGGTCCAAGTTTAATGTCTAATTGTTTGCTAATTATTCTGGTGATTGGTTCATGCGTTATTTTTGGTGGGTTTCCAAGTAAGTTTTCGAAGTGCTGTTTCCACAGTTTTATTCTTTCTTGTTGGTTTGCTGCTTTAAGTTTTGCTTTGGCTGTGTTCTTTCTTCTGCTCACTTATGAGATATAGCTATCGAATAATGTGAACTAGTTGACTGAATTCAGAAAGTAGAGGAAGCTCTTTGTGGTTTGAAGCCTTTGAATTTTGTTTTATTTGCTTTTTCATCGAGACTAATGCCTTCTGCAGCTTACTCCGGGCTATGCAGCTGGGATTCGGCTTGGGCAGGTGTTTTTGCGAGTTTCCGTATTTCTTAATTATTCCAACGTCACTTTTCTTATTTTTCTATTGTCTTTTGTTAATACATTGTGGGGCGTAACCAAAGAAGCTTGTCGTCAAATGTCTTTATCTTCCATACATCAGCAGGTATTTTGTCGTGGTTTGCATCTCATCAGCTACTATTTTTTCAGAACCGCATTAAGTTCTTTCTTAGTAAATCATCCAAGTTTGAGGTCTAGTTGGATATTAAGATTTTTCGTTGGTTTATATGTGATTTTGGAGATTTTTGAAATGCTATTTTAACTTCCGAATTCTTTCTTTCTTTCTTTCTTTCCTTCTTTTCATTTCTGAAGTCAATTAATGTAGTGATTTTGTGGTATGACGACTGAGAAGCAATCTTACACTTCTGGCAGCATAGAGAAAGTTTTTCCATGCAAATGTCAACACATATCTTCATCCATTACCATGATCATGGTATTTTTGTTTTATTTCTCTATGGTAATAATTATATCCCTTATGCATAGGATGCTTAACTTCTGCTTGACTGATGTTGCTATAAGGGGGGGGGAAAGGTTCACTGCATTTAATGGTCAAACGTTAAAAGTCACTATGTTGACTGTTCATCTGTATCAAAGTAAGTTTTCATTAGGTTTTGTTGCTGATCTTCCGAACTCTTTGGTTAAGATTCCAACCTCTCTAGAACAGGCTGTTCGCTCATCTGCATGAAGAGCGATGGGGTCTGGGCGTATGGTTTGTATTTGTGGTTATTTTGCTCAGCGATTGATCAGTATCAGTAATTTCCTAGGCTATGATTTTTCTCTTTCTATTACCAGGTGAGGCGTGTCATTGACCTACAACTGGATTCACCCGCCCTAATTAACATCTACAGTGCTGCATCCCACGGTTTTCATTCCAATTGATTTGTATAGCTTATATGATACTCTCCTTTATGAGAGACTGATATCGAATTATAAAGCAGGACAGCATAATTGATTATTTATGGAGCCAACAAGATTGAATATTGCGTGTTTTTACCTCCCTAGTTTGGTGGGTATTTTATTATGTATTTATACATCTGTGTTACACTTGTAGATTCTGACAATATGAGTTATCATTCTAAAAGAAAATTATTTAAAATACCTGTATTAATACGGTAAGAGTCCAACTATATGTTTTATTTTAATCAAGCTTTTGGATTGATCTTATTACTTCCTTGTTGAATTAACAACTATTTTCTTTTTCCTTTCATATTACACAATATTCAAATACCGAGACAAATAAATAGAAATTCCATTATGAATAATTTGAAACAGATATGGAGAAGTAACCGTTAATATTTGTCACTATTGAAATATTGTTGGCATACACTATTCTATGAATAATGTGAGATATTAATGACAATATATCAATTTAAGATATTTAAAGCAATATTTTAATACTCTACCTGAGGTAGAATATATAAATGGTATTGTCTAAACAGAAATATCGCTATGAGTGGCAGTATAAAAGTAAGATTTTAAAAGACTGGCTATAAAAGAAGTATTTTTGTGTAAATTACGATGAAACAGGATTTTCGTTTTTCTATTTCTTTTTTATTCGATTTATTTTCCTTTACATCAGCTTTGCTTTGGTTAAGTGAATTACAAATATATGTTTTGTCTCTATTCTAGGGAAGATTTGAAAAGTAAGAATGAGGAGATATTTGTAGGTTAGAAAAGTAAATATTCCGAAGAAATAAACTCACAATTTCATTGATGATATAAAGTTTTTCATAAATCTCATTAATACATAGAGTATTGATGAAGGGGATATGAAAACATCACTTGTAACCAGTTATTTTCCCACGTAATCTAAAAATATATTATATCGATTTTGAATACTTGGGAAATGTTGATAAAAGATATAATAGATTATATGGTTATGATCTGCATTTCAGATTTTTATCACATATCATTACATAAACTAACATATAGAGGAAACTATAAAAGTAAGACGAATTCCTTTTACGCGTGTAGTTTCTTTTACATTAGTCTTGCCTGATGTCAATACACATCGGTCGGCTGGGAATGTTAAATATAACAACTGCATCACTGCCGGGAAGGCGGTTTAACATTACACCAACGAGTGTCCTGAGTATAAAATTAGACTACATCTGATTATGAGGCTCCAGTTTTGAAGTTTAGGGAATATGTAATACCCTTTCATTGCCATAACTCTCACGTCAACACTGGCCTGGTATAGTAGTATCAGCTAAGCTTCTATCTAGGAGTCATATCATTTACAGTACTTACAACTATTATTGTTAGATTGCAATCCTTTAATGTGTGCTAACAAATGAGCTCTGGCTCGTCAAAAACTGTTATCTACAGTCTATTTATCTAAAGATTCTTAAAATTATAAAAGCATCCGGCTTTAGGTATTCCACAATATTTGATATGCCATAAAACACGCCAATGAGATCAAAGCAAAAATGTCTACTGAAAATGATGTCGACGCACAAATTGCAAAAGCATCGACTGCTATGGACAAGGTATCAACCATACGGAAGTCTATTCACAGAGGTAAAACAAAAAAAAAAATCGACAAAGCTGTTGTTCGGTCAGTACTACGGTATCCCTGAACTTCTAGGATTCAATGAAATACTCTGAGAAAAAAAAAACTTTACAGAAACGATGCTAGGATGATGCGTGTTGTTTTGAACAAAACTTGGAAACAGCAACCTACAAAAGAGTTGCCGTATGTTTATTTACTTCCGTTTTCGTAAATCCAAGAAAGGCAAGAAGGACATACCGGACTCTGCTTAGAAAGTAATATCTAGATTCTCCTGTGGAATAATCTACTGCAGATACACCTGTCTTGGTCGATCACGAAAAAATTACAAAAGCTCAGTACAGATACTGGCGGTCTTACCAAGTGCGATGTCCAATCTGGACCGAAGGTGAGAGAGAGTCAAAGGAATCCGTGTAGCCACCCAACCTTGAGGATAATGATGATGATGATGATGACGATATAAACTAAATCACCTCTTTTGATATTCTTTTACTTACGCCCAACTGTCTTTTACGCAAATTTCAGAATGTATTGCACAACGGAAAAGTTAATTTGAACTCATCATAGAACATGGCAATTTGAGTAAAACATTCATATGAGTATTTCTTGAGTAATAGTACATTTTTTAATCCGACGTGACTCCTAAGATTTCGATTTTACAAACTGTTTTATTAAAAACAGAATATGTGGCTATTGAGATAAGAAATCTTCAATCATACATGCATACAAAATTATGATCATAATGAATAATATTCTCATAGATTTACTTTTGAATTTAGACGTACACATAATTATATAATTTTCGAACATTTTATTATTTTTAATGATATAATCATTTCATGTCAAGGAAAGATTCATTGACTTCTAATAATAGCCATTTTCCAGATACCTTTGATTTTCGATATCATTATTCTACGCTGATTAGAGGAACAACGGCAGTACAAAATTATCAATTACTTATGCTTGAAAGTTTTTCTTTAATTAAGCTCTGACATCTTCATTTTTTACTAAGCGATTTGAACGAATAACGCGTCTCACTGATACCTCCTTTATAGCTTTTTGTCTTCGACCATATTAACGAAGCCTTTCAAAGCAAGTAAGATGGTGTGTGTGTATTTTTTTTTTCTGTTTTCTTTTTTAATTTTCGACTGAGTTCTACCAGGTAGAAATTAATCTCGTCAGTGTAGAACAAAAGCTGCATTTCATTGCTTGAATAGTCACAACGATCGATGAAGAGGGTTCTTCTTTTTGAGCCTCATCATTATCATAAAATATATCAGCATTTTCTTTTTAGTGCGAATCAATATTACACACATTACCTTCTTCTCGTTCCTCCTCTCGTAGATCATCCTAATGTCCATTAATATTTTTCTCCTATTTATAACTTTCAAGATAACATTTTTCTTCATCTTTGCTTCTTTTTAAATTTCTCTTTGGAAGTGCATTTGTAAAAACATTCTTCTTCTTTATTATGTTCACCATTATCATGATCAATTCTTAATTGTTCCATCTTCTTCTTCTTCTTCTTCTTCTTCTTCTTCTTCTTCTTCTTCTTCTTCTTCTTCTTCTTCTTCTTCTTCTTCTTCGTTGAGGCTATATCATTATTAAACAATTTTAAAATTGAACTTGATTCTCGTAATAAGGAAAATATGGCAGAATCGTTATTTTTTATGCCTATACCGTGCCTTCTGTTTTTGTTTTCCTTTTTACTGCTGCTTCTCTTATCTTTATTCCCATTGTCGTTCTTCTCTCTTTTTCTCGATTATCTATTCTGTTTCTCTGGTCTATTTTAATAATTGTAAATACCATCTTCTTCGTCCCTACTATAGACGTATTTAAATTATCACCAGACTTATTTCCGTGACAATCGACACAATACTGATGCTAAAAGCAAGTTTACTGCATAGAACGAGCGTGCTTTACACACTATAATTTTTAATATATTTCTGTATATTTCAGTCAGCAGAATATTTCACTGCTTGCAAGGTTTTGACAACAGTAATCGCTGAATGAGTTTCAATAGAGTATGAAGGACAGAAAATCTCCGGGAAGTTATAAAATATTCTACCAGATGTTAAAACTGCTGCGATCTATATGCCCACAATTCATCCATTTTTTCAATTTCTCCAGTTTCCTTTCACAACTTTGGAAGCTGTTATCATCTGGAAACATCCAAGTATTTGTTTTCATTTATTTTCTATAAATGCATCGCGTGGGTTATTATTATTATTATTATTATTATTATTATTATCATTATTATTATTATTATTACGTCTTCAGAGTTTTTCACTGAAGGCTAAGTGACAGCAATTCTGTTCTGGTATTCAGGTCTATTTTCAATATTCTTGTCGACCTCACTAATATTATAGTTGTATGGTCTCGATTTGTCCCTCGATTTCCAAATACTCCAGCCGTCTTGCTTAGCCTTTAGGAATCGTTCCAAGTACACTAATTACAATTCAGGTTTCAAAGGCATTTTATTTCCCCGGCAGGATTTAAGTATTTTTCTCTTTTTGGTTTTCTTTAATTTTCACTCAATGTGACAGCAAAGTCAACTCTTCGGCAAATTCTCTTTTTATTTCTTGCTAATTATCACGTGGTCTGGACTTCTAGTTTGGATTAGGTCATCTCTTTGAATGTTAAAATTCTGAAGACCTTTGTGCATCTCCTTCTCCATGAACAGTTCTGGTTTGTGCATATACTATATGGCAGTATGTTCAATCTTAATTTTCTTGCATGATTCCCTGTGTGTAACCTTCTTTACCCAGTCGTAGTTAGTCTTGTATTCTTTTTATGTATAACATAACCAACACTTGCAATTCTTTTGTGTGTTATCTATTTTGGCTTTTATATAGTTGGTCTGTATTGCATTGTTTCATGCTATTTTAGAATAGATTCAGTTTCTCTTTTTAAGTTTCCTCTCAGAAGTGATATCCAAGTTTTCTCGTATGAAATTTCGTCAGTTTTTGGTTAAAAATATCCATACATTTTTTTTTCTAATTTAAGTTTTCTAGTAGTTGTACCGTTGATCATTATACAGTCTGCGCTTTTTCTGGTTGATATAATTAATCTTTTAGTTTTCGATTTTATTTATGTTTTATTCAAGTCCATGTAATGAAGCATCGACGTTATCTTCATTGAAAGCGTCTTCAATGTTGGCGTCTGTCTTTTCTTGATAAATTCAGCCAGCCTATACCATCAATGAGATGTAAGGTCTCAAACATCGTCAGTAGTTTCCTTGTTCTCTGGTTTATTTGACGAAGATCTTCCCACGTCCACTTAAAAAATGGTCCCAAGTATCTTACGAAGAGGACAGCTTAGTTATCCCTGTGATTAGATTCCTGCTGCTGAGCTTGGTTTCATCAATATGTCTCGTTCGTCTGAGATACTTTTTAAAAATATTTTTTCTTTCATCTCCACTTGTGTGATGATGTCCGCAACCAATTTTTTCAAGTATTTGTGTGTTTCCTTTTCTCAAAGCATTCTGATTTTTTTCTTGATTTTGGTAATTCAATTTCTTTTGTTATTTCTCTTTTCCCATATGCATGCAACATTTGTTTATGTCGGATTCCATTCCTACATCCTGACTATATACGTTATTCTTTGTATTAGATGTTCTAATTCTTTTTCATTCATTGTAAATAGTTTGATGTTGTCCATGTGGCTTTGGAAATTAATCTGTTCTTCTGTTTTATGACGTTTGTATCCACCTGTGTATTTGTATAAAATGAAACTGAGTGGCATCATCACTATTACAAATGGTAATGGTGACAATGAATCTATCTTGAAGACACTTCTGTTGCTTCCTACCCCAGAAAAAATTTTCCTCCTGCGATTAATTCCACTTTACTGTTTTCTGTGGCTTTCGTGATGAACCTTCTGAATTTGTAAGATATTTTGTGCATTTTCAATTGTTGATTATCCAGTTTTGTGAGATCATATCGTATGCCTTTCTGTAGTCAATCCATGCAATGGTTACATTTTCCCGCTTTGTTTTGCTCTCCTTGGTCTATGCATAGTTGATCACCTGTTCTTCTCCTCTCCTTTCGCAATCCTTTTTGTTCTTCAGAAACAGTCAACAGTTTACTTATAAGTACAAGCAAGTAATAGATTTATTCCATAATATGTTCTATTTGTATATTTCAGATCATAGTAAAATACGTTACGAGTCTATAGTTGCAAGAGCGATTCCTTTGTGGGGATTTTTTGGATCAGGGTAGTCTTTCTTTTCTTTTATGCTTTTTGAAGCAAACATACCCAATTGGATGACTAAATCTAATCGGGTATATTTGTTTATTCTAAATATTTCCTCGTTTCAAGTGCCAGTCTTTTGTGGATAGATGCGATTTTTTTAAAAACCAGAATCCATGCATGCCATCTTTATCAGGTATTTTCTAACCCGGTGTTATTCTGAGCGATTCCAAGTATAATATAACTTCAGAGCATTCTTTGCGTCATTGTATTTTTTTCTTCCATTCAGCACTTTCTGTTAATTTTTTCCGTTTCCATGTTTTGCTCCAAAATTGTTTAGCATTTTTACATCCGTTTTTGATATATTCTTTTGACATTCTCGTTCTGGTTGTTGGAAAATTTTTCTTCAATCATTTTGGAATGCCCTGCTTAGATTGTATTGCTTGACCCTGTTTCGGTATCTTTTTAGTCTCACTTCTTTCGTCAATATCTTTTGATTTGTATCTTCATATTACATCATGGAATTTGTCTGCTGTTATCTTTTTATCTTTTCCTCCCTACATAATCAGGTAATTCCCTCCCTTAGCATCTTTGCATGCAGTTGCAAATTCTTTACTTATATTTCAAGCCTAATTTCCCATCCATGTGTGTTTTTATGGTTGTTCTATTTCCTTAGGCTCACATTGATTTTATTGCTGACTAATTTTGTCCCTGCGTAGATCAGCTTGTTTAATTCAGTGATGCGGTTTGTTGGAATATTTGTAAATATTTTGTTTATCTTTTAGGTTTCTAGTTAGATTTTTTCCACTTTTTGTTTTTTTTTCAAGTAATGTTTTTCGTTATTAACTTTGAATTTATTTTTATTCTCGGTGTTGAGGTGGCGTTTTGTTTTTCATTATATTGCATTTCAATTCCGTTATGGAGTTCTCGTTTTTTAATACTTAGCGTTTCGGTTCGTGTAATGGTATATTTTTCATATTCTTCACTGTTTTTTGTTGTTATGTATCCAGGATCTTAAAGTCAGAATACTAACCTTTAAATTCATTCTAGTTAGGTAAGGAAGCCTTTGGCTAGTTGTATTAAATCTAGCGTATTCTACCCAATTAACTCCTCTCAGTGTAGAATACTCTTAAGATTACAGTAAAAGTAATATTAGTCTCTTTCTGGGCCCATTTCTTCCGTTGTTGTCTCTAAATTGTGTGGTTAATCGTGTCATTTATTTTGTACCGGAAATTTTGAAACATCAACATTCGCTGATGCTGATCAGTTCCCCCAAGAGAACACCTGCTGATCATTACACCCAGACAACAAGTTTGGGTTCCATGTTAAATTATGTTTTGATTTGTTATTTTTTCACGAGTAGTATATTGTGGTTACACCAGAGGTGGGGGTTGTTTATAATCCGTGCTCCTGACACTGATCTAGTCAGGTATTACCAAAAGTAAGCGAGTAAGGAAAAATACGAGTTTTAGTCACGTGACCAATAAAAGCCCTACTGTCTCTTATTACAATTATCAGCAAACTTTGGGGTGAAAAACTCTCAACAAATAATGATAATGAAGAAGAAGAAGAAGAAGAAGAAGAAGAAGAAGAAGAAGAAGAAGAAGAAGAAGAAGAAGAAGAAGAAGAAGAAGAAGAAGAAGAAGAAGAAGAAGTCTCAGAGTCAATTCTAACGGGTGTTACGCCGCCATATGCCCAACGGAATTGCAGTGTTCGTTCCCACCAAGACCACCAGTTAAAGCTGGGCACACCGGTGGCCCGTAGTTTTTCAACGCTATTTGATATTACCGATATCACCAACCTCCTAGTTTAACCAGATGTTAAA
This sequence comes from Sepioteuthis lessoniana, assembly GCA_963585895.1. Taxonomy (NCBI): domain Eukaryota; kingdom Metazoa; phylum Mollusca; class Cephalopoda; order Myopsida; family Loliginidae; genus Sepioteuthis; species Sepioteuthis lessoniana. The sequence goes on from OY757928.1 coordinate 69,893,084, forward strand.
ACCACTTGGTGGGTTATAGTTGAGTTATTAAAATTCAACGCAGCTAACTGGCTAGCTTTCCCGCTCAAATACAAGGTCTTCGACAAATACAATACTTCGACAACAAAAGAATACTCAGAACTTCCTTGTTTGGGTCAACAAGATTAAAATAACAATATTCTTTTATTGAACAAAAGAAAGAAACAAGAAACGGTAAAGCCAGAAAGTCTTCTTTTAAATGAACGGAGGGTAAAAACACAGTTCTTCAGCACGGTAGATACGATCTGCTTTCCTTCAGACTTAGGGTTTGATGGCACATCACAAGTTCAAAATCTCAAGTTTATCATTCGGGGAATATTCACTCTTCTTTTCTCCTCTATCTTATCAGAGCTATTATTTCGTTCCGTAATTTGTCTTTTATTCACGTCAGCATGAATACAGCAAGGGATATTTAAACATACTTCAATTGTATATTCACTTACTTGAGATTTTGATGAGTCTTTTCTTTCCTCCTTTTCCTCTCGTTATGGGCTCTCATACCACGTTGAGAAAAAGATGCACGTCTCATTTCAGATTAGACCAAGATTAGTTTTTATCTCTTTCCTCGATGACAGTTCTCCAGCTCTGAGTGTTTCTTTTAACGAGGTCCTCCAGAACCCGGAGTGCGAATTCATTCAAAGGAGAAGCTTTTTTCTTCCCAGTGTTTTCTGCATAGCATAACTTTGGAATCTGGGTTCCTTCCCTACCCGAACTATGTGTCTTCTCTCTCAAACGAACAAACGGCAACCGATTATTTTCCGTAGTTTTAAAAATAGCCAGGTGTTGGTTTTTTGGCGGTTTATCCCTTCCCCCAATCACGGTTGTTCTCTACTTCTCTACTTCTCTCTGCTGACGCATACATAGTTAATAGTGAGTGGGGTGCTCTCGTGGCTCTGTCTCTTAATGTTAGTAGGGAGACTTGGAGAGAAACGGCGTTTCCACTCTCACTTTCTTGGTTACTACTATAGTCGGTTAACGCTTCAAAGTGTTGCCTCCTTTCCCCACAACCCAGCGAATGTATGAGGGTGTCATATTTCCTCGTCACTGGGGAAATAGATTGATTTTGAATTCAGGGTTTTTGATAACCGGTGGTTATGAACGCAGTGTACCCTACTAATTCAAAATTGTTGAGGGAAAACTGATGTATACTTGAATTCCCCTAGGGAATTAGCGCCTATTAAAACAAGGTCAACCTCACGCAGGCACTCGGCTCACCGATTCCATTTTAAGCAGCGATAACTACAACACCGATCATGCTTCTCTATGTTTAATTTCATTGAGTTTATTTCTTTACCATTTCAATTTTGCTTTCTTTTTAAACTCGACCTATTCTAAAATTATGTGAAACAGCAAGACTTTGTCGGGTGGAAACAAGTAAAAGTTTCCCTTTTGCCTCAAGAAAGCATTTTTGCCTAAAGGCAGAAAAAGGTATTTCATGATGTAATCTGATGAAGCCAACCAAAGAAGCAACCAATCGATGAGAGGTAACCGCCGGTATCGCTCGTTTGGTTTCAGTGTTTTTTCTTCACGGCCATATATCCCTCAATGCACGTTGTGTCTTGATCTCAGAAGATGAAAAGGTAGCTTGACGAAGTCACTGTTGTGATTAACATATTAATGGCCACTGATTATACCTCATATTTCTCTAACATAAAAATGTCCACACGGATTAGAAAGGTAATTTTTGCTTATATTTTACTCTCTTAGTCCAGTGATACTGAAATATTCACAAAGTTATACATGGTCTTGTGGTAAGTCAAGTCTTTTTTCGGAGCCTTACACAAGTTCCCGAGTTCAGACACGGTTGTAGACTCCATTAGTCGACTACTCTCTCTAGCTATTTAGTTCAGACAGCAACTTTAATTTTCGGAAGCTATAAACGGTCTATTTAATATTCGATCTCTGGCATGTGTCCTAGGGTTCAGCAGCCATGGTAAACGGTCTCGCTCAAGAATCTTTCTTCTCTTTCTTCTCTTCTAACCATGTCAGTTATGTCAAAATCCCGATCTTGTACTGAATCCAGTGTTTATCTGGTTTAGTCTTTAACTGGGTATTACGGTTCAGACATTTTCTCATCCTTAATCCTAATTTCTCATAATGCATTTTTCTTTAATAGGGCTTTTTCAGATATCGTAAATTGTAGATCCTTTTTGTTGTGGTCAGTGGGCTGAATCCACTCTATCAAATCTAACATATTTTAATTTGTATCACTTTTTCTTACCTGGGATCAGTAGGGTTTTAGAACTCCGTCTTTATTCAACCTGGCCCTCATCCCGGTGCGGGTACAGTTGTCTTTTTGTGACGAATCGGATTTTGAAAATACATAGAAGTTGTGGATTCCAAATTTATCAAATGACCAAATTGATCCTGTCAGACTAACCACCCAGACTTTTGTTAATGTAAACTATACTGTTCTTCCCTGAAACGCTCACTAGCGAACAGATTGCATCTCTTGGGTGTTTAGACGTTTTTCTTAATTTGAAACTCTATTTATTTTCTTTGTAAAGGAAATATTAAACAATTTAGATCCTTTTATCAGGCCTTCCTGTTTGTTTTTCATACTTACAAATCTGTTTTTCTTTTTTTTTCCTGGTGATTTCATCAACATCACAAATAGCCTTCCTTTGTTCCAGGCAGGTCGCTCGTTAATTCAGTCTATATTTTGGATTTTCATTCTTACTTTATCAAAAAATATCAAAGCAAATGATATTTTCTTATGAGTACCACTTTTACACTTTCCAGTTAGTCTTCTTACTTTCAGTTGATTTACTCCTTCACCATGCCTTCCGTGTCACAATAATGCATTTATCCAAATAAAACTTATAAAGCTTCTTAATAGACTTGTTGCTAATCTGTCGACGCCGCGTTGTTTTGTACCATCAAGTAATGTTAATTGCATATATTAGTAATGTTTTATTTTTGGATAAATTAGTCCATTTGGATTATGGTAATATTAATGTTAACATTAACTCAAGTAATGGCATGATTAGATGAGGTAAAATTTTATTTTTGATTATAAATATATTTCCCTCAACATTAATTCCTGGACACAGAAAAAAGTTTTTCTCTTGATTTCGATCGGGTTATAGAAACAAACGTTCATTTATGCAAAGTAGATGAAATGTTGCCCAACGGGCAAGATTATTACTCTAATGGCACGAAAGAATTATTTTCGCCAACTTAAATGTCGAGAGGTTAACTCTAAGTTACAAATATTGCAGTTATTACGGTTACTACAAAAGTAAATGCATTAACATGATTTTAGCGTGACCTTAAAAAACAAAGAGGAAAAGAAATCTTTCATATCTGGGTTCTTGGTAGTAATGAACAATATTATGTCTATTTAATATGATAATAGAAGAAAAAAATGATTCGTTTTTATTTCGTAGGAGACACAAATTAAGCTTTCCGAGTTTGTTACCTAAATTGCTGTCTTTTCAGTCGTCAGTCATCCCAAAGCTGTATATGCTCATCACTGATTAAAATTGGAAATCTATTGATAAACAAGTGTTTATCTATCGATAAATAAGTGTTTTCACCTGAAGTCGGTATAGTGGTAATATTCAACGCAAAATGTCCATTATAAGTGAAATCTCTCGATATTTCTGGATTAACAAAAAGAATTAACTTAAACATTAATCAATAACCAAGTAAACTATGAAGATCTCTTTACTTTGAATATCTTATGATGACAGAATGTAATATTTAAAAATGCCTATTTCATGCAATAAATTTATTTTGGATGTTTGTTAAAATTAAATCTTTAGACATAACTTACTGTAAAATTCGATTTTATGTCTCTAGCATACTGTCACTCATTGAAGAATTTGTTCAAGGAATTATAAAATCGATAGAGTTTGAAGTATATCAATTTTTATTCGGTGTAATAAACTTTATGAACATTTTTCCGAATTCATAGATTTATAACATTGACTCTCAAAAAGACAACACTGATATGTATCTTTAATATATGTACTTTAAGAAAATTTGAACATAGAAGATTACTATTTTTATTTTCATGATCTGTTTGTTATATATTTCTTTGTCATTCATTATAATATTTTTTAGAAATTCCTTGTTTATGCTCTCGAGGATTAACAGAAAAAGGGATTTTTGCAAACTTTACGAAACTGCTTACCCTATAACTTGGAAAATGAATTAACATTGACATTGACTATACCATCGAAAGGGTGTCTTTGTCTAAACTTTGAGCAAGTTATTTTGATAGTCATTATTTATCATCCTTTCTTAAGATATTTCTTTGAAAAGACTGTTTATTTCCTCTTAAACCTACGAATGTGGAGTTTTTGCTTGATTTTGTTCATTCTTGTTTTCTTTTTTTTTAACTTTTGGTTTAAATCAATGCCGACATTATGACCTTTTGACCTTTGTCTTCTTCGAAACATCTTCCTTTTTTTTTAATCTTTCTGCTAATATGTTATTGTATATATCTTTAAAAGAACGTGCGTTTTGACATCTGCTTTCAATGATAAAATATTATTTTAAAATTACTATGAATAAAAGAATCTGATTTTTAAAAGTGTATTATCGTTGTCAAATTTGAAAGGTCTATGTGGCATTATATTGCAAATATGAAAAAAAATGAAACTTTTCCAGCAGAATATATTTACAAACAAAATATATTTAAAAAATCAAAACAAAATCATACTCAGACAACGAAGAACTGACGTGAATAGAAAGAGAAGAGCTATGTTTACTGTAACTATTAGATTAGTGAAAAATATTTTTCCTTATTTTAAAATTTATGTATCTTTAGGTATCAGCTGTTATTTAATTGTACTTATTTGATATACCGCTTGGAAACGTGGATGTAGCTATGCTGAGAGACATTGTTTTTTTTTGGCTTTTTTTTTTTTCGTTTTCATTTTATTTTAACCTGTCAAAATTAATATTAGTGATTCGTAACAAAATGATCCGTTACTTGATCAAATATGTGATAAGATATGGTTTATATGCGAAAAAACGACGTTCTTTTGCACTTTAGTGGGAAAGTGATGCAGTAGCAAATCCCTCCTTGAATCAAAACTGCAGCAGGATAAATTTTTGATTGAACGAAAGTGAAAATATCGACTGCATATTTTTTATGCCAAGCAAAAAATAAGGATCAATTCAAACCACAAGTATTTCACACACACACACACACACACACACACACACACACACACACACACACACACACTCTCTCTCTCTCTTTCTCTCTCTCTCTCTCTCTCTCTTTGCTGGGGAGATTCACATGTCACTTCAGCTGTAAGAAGAAAGCTTGGTAGTTCGAGATTGGTGATGACGTTGCTGACCAAGTGAACGTGTTTTTACAGTGGCTCAAAAGTTAGAACTAGCATGACGTTCCGAGATATCTTATTCAAGGGTGAGGTTTGAAAGAACGTAGAAATGTAACTAGTTAATGATGGCCACGCATTCTTTGGGTGATAATTTCTCCCTGATTTCATAAGATAAATAAAGTATAATCTTTTAATATTGCTTCAGGACAGAATTTTATTTTACGCACGTGTGACGTCGGGGAAGTCTGACACTTGATCCCTCGCAAAATAAGTCCTCGTCAAGATTCCTCTTTCGGGCATATGGGAACTGGCAGATAATGTGTGGGTTAATTTGGGGCTAGACTGACCGCCGCTGGCAAGGGGGTTTCCAAATTTGACGTTACACACACCCACCAAACCACTTCATCTTCCTACACCCAAGGATAACGGAAGACGTGGACCACTAGGTTAAGATAAAATATTATTCTTCACTGTAGTCGGCAATTCCAATTTCCCGTGTAATGTTTTTAAAGGCGAATAGGACATTTAGCGAGAATAAATTGAAGCGAAATGAAGCTGAAAAGGAAATATGCAAACGAAGGCAACTCGCTGGGTAGATAACACAACAAATAAATTTCAACGAGGGGACATATAAAATATAATCAAAATTTTAATAGTCGAGGTCCAAACAAATATCTATAGGGGCCGGCTATATTTCACCAGCACACAGTCTCAAATAGGAATGTATTTCTTTCTTCTTTTTTTTCTTTCTTCTTTCTTTCCTTTTCTTTTTTTGTACTTTTCTTTCTTTACTCTTGAACCTTGAAAAGGTAGCTAAGTCCACCCATTCGTTTACGGTTTATGAAATGAATCTTTTCATTCTATTTCTCTTTTTTTTTTTCTTAATGCATATAATTCTTTATATGCTTCTTTCTTTAAATTGAGAGAAAGGGCATCTAATTGCAGGACTTAGGAAGAGTGGATGGTGAAAACGGTTTTAAGGTTTACTTAGCTTTTTCGACGGGTTTCTTCTGAGATTTATTCTCTTTGTGGGCTAGCAGGATTCTTTTGAGCTTGGCTTGAAGGCACCGGTTATCTTCTGGTCCAAGAATTCTGCTCCGCTCTTTTCCCGGAGGTTTTGGCTACAGCTTCAACACATCTTGTCACGCCGACTGCTGTTCCAGAACTTAATTCTTTTCAAGGGCGAGCAAACACGGAATTTTTAGGCATCAGATCAGCACGTCCTCTCACGGTGATCTCCGTCCTAAAAACTGAAATTCTTTATCCCTAGTTCCTGTGACGAAAAGGGTACTACTTCCGGCGCTAAGGCTTCGGCCAATCATTTGGCTTCTTTCTTCCTCCTCCACCTTCCCCTCTCATGCTATTCATTCGGGCTACTATAATGACCTCTATATCCCCTTCTCTGTCCAACCAACTTGGGTTTATGGAGTGCAGGTAGCTTGACCTTTATTTCCAACTGCCTCAGCGGTCAGTCGCCGGGCAGTTAGTTCAAACACAGACGGGGAAGGGAAATTAAATCTTACTTCTTTCCTCTCAGTAGCATACCACGTGACCCTTCTCTGTGTTTGAGTTTCTTCGTGTAAATATGAAATTTAAAAAATATATTCAATTGTATTTATTTATATATGAATAGCATACCGCATTTAATATGTTTTTAAGAATCTTCAGGGGGATGTTGTCTGATCCAAAAAATCTTAAAATAATTCTGGCTCATTCAAAAAAGGATTTTTCGATGAATTGATGAAACGAAAAAAATGAGTAAATTCTAGCGTCCATAATCTTTTATAGCATTCTGTTGGAAAATGTAAGAGACGCATTTCCTGTTCGAAAAATTTACATTTTTATTTCATTTTATTTTTATCTTCATTCTTATTTTTCTAGATTAAAAAAAAATTTTTACGCGTTCAAGAATTAAAAAAAGGATCTGATTTTTTAAACTTATATATATATATATATATATATGGGTTAAAATAGAATAAAATCACAAATTACTTTCCATAATGGCTTTATTTTACATTTTTTAAGCTCATTAGATGGATTTTGAAATCCATCTGATGAACTTGAAAAATCGAAAAGAATTATTTTGGAATACATTTTTTCATTTTCTCGTATTCTAACCAAAAAGTATATATTTTGATCTGCAAGTATGTTTTTTACTAAATGTCCGTGTATTGAGCACGCTTTTTTTTATATTCCTGCCTTTATTTACTTTATATATATATATATATATATATATATATATATATATATATATATATATATATATATATATATATGCGTGTGTGTGTGTGTGTGTGTAAAAATAATAAGAATAACCCTTCAATTTTGTGAATATGTATCCATTACGTCTAAAAATTAGTTCAATCAGCTTTTGAACTTCATTTAAAGAAATTTTGAGTTATTCCTCCTCTAAAACTTGCTCTCGTCTTTCAGAGTCGACGATGGATTGCAGTAACATCGAAGAAAAAAAAGAACGTATTTGTTAAAAAATATATAACTCACTTTATATGTCTACATATTAAATGCATTCAATTGTATTTTTAATTATTTTGTAAATACATATTCAATAAGATTAAAAATATGGCCTAGGATCATTTTTCCCAGCTGTATGAGTAAGCAGAGGTTCCAGTTTGTGCGTCTTTCATCATATTCGGTTCAATTGAACCAATAGCAAATAGTCTTGATCGAAACCGAGCTATTCTGGTGTTGAGTCAAATCTGCAATCACTTTAAAGACTGATGTTTGGGGATTTTTCAACACAATGCGTCGCTCCCTCTTGGTAGGTTTCGAAGTTATGCCGGAATTACTCCTGCTGAAGATTTTGATATGTTTCTCAAATTCTGTCAAGTCCTTCATATATTAGTTCTCCAAAATCCAAGAATATCAGTTGTTCTGGTGACCGAAGGTCCTGCAATTCCACCTCCAACAATTTGTTCTTTTTCGGACGCTAGCATCATAGGTTAATTCATACAGCAGTAGGAACAGAAAAAATATTTCATGAGATAAATACACCTTTCTAAGATGAAAGATAAACAATTAACATGAAATTCGGGTTGATATTCGTAATAAAAAGGGCTCATTGAAAATTTTGAGTAAAATCTCTAGTGTTCTAATTCTTTTATCCAACCACTTATAAATACAGAGGATAAAAGATAATTGTATATATGCAGAACAAAAAATATAAAAAATGTAATTTGTATGAAACAAAAGAATAAAATAAATAAATAACAGCAAAAGTGAATACTGAGGATCAAATAAGAAATGCGATATATATCGACACTCGCAAATTATATAAATCGTTTCTTAAAAATAATCATTAGTATGTTAAATTACATCTATCTATCTTTCTAGCTAGCTATTTGTGTGTGTGTGTGTGTGTTCTATGACCCTACAACATAAACAAATATACATTTTATTTGTAATGTTTTTTTTGGAGCATAAATTTGAATAAATAGTTTTAAAACAACTTTTCATTTAAATTTATTCCATGACCATTCTTTGAATATTTACTAAATTTTCCGAAATATTTCCCGATTATTGATTTTTACAAAAATTCAGTAATCACAGAAACCGACCGAAGATGTATTACTAAAATGAGATGAGGAAAACACCGAAAATCGATTAATTTTCATTTTAGAGAAATATTCACGTATATAATTAACGTCAAATCACATTTTACTGATTAGTTTAGCTCCGTCTTATAAAATAATTCACGAAATGGAAGATAATATATTTGAAAAATATTGATGAACTTTTAAGGATTAGTTAGGAATGACAAAATCTATTAAAAGAGGGTTGTGATAATTTTAAATATTTTCAAATAAAATAAACAAATGAACATCAGTCAAGAAGCTGAGGAGCAATTGGGAATTAGTAGATGAGGCAAATGTTGAAATCTACATTAATCTGAACATACAATTTCATAGTTTGAAAACGACTAGCTGTCACCCACTGCGCTTCGTTGAAATGTAATTCTTTGTTATAAAATACGAATACTTTACAAAAGATTCTAGTTTCCATTCTACAACAAAAGATTATCTCACATTATTTCTGTTACTACTACAATTTCAAGTAGTGCTATTACAGTTCATCCTGCTTCTTTTACAACTATTACTCCTACTAGTATTACTACTACTACTACAACTAATGATAATAATAATAATAAGCTGACTAACATTTATAGCGATATGTTGACTTTCGATAGGAATCAATATATATTTTGAAAATATTTCTAAACGAGTAATTATAATAATCATAAGAAACTAAAACACTCACGAAAACAAGTAAATAGAAAAAAACAAACAAACAGAATGATCAATAATAATAATAATAATAATAATAATAGAGAATATGATGCTGATGGTGATAATAAATGCGCTTACGCAAGCACAAGCAAAATAAATAAATAAAAAAATAAAACATTCAAACCGGCCAATTAATTCACATGATGACAAGTTAATTACTTGGTCATGTTTCTTGGACGAAACCAATTACCCAGCTATATGAGAAGGAAAATATGAGACGGGAAACAGCAAAAGGAAATCAGTCCGGGGGCAAGGAGTCAAGGACGATATAGAGGGCTTGGTTTGAATCGAATAAACGTCAACAAAAGAAATAGTAAATCGCGTTGATCGCCAAGGCAATTTGAAATAAACATCACATTGATCCGCCATTTGTGATATAAAATTGCTTTAAACTATTCATATAAAAATGTGTGATCATAAAAATTAAGAATTAAAATGTCATGAAATAGTAAAAATTCTGCACTGTATCTAACTAAACAGTAAAGTTCACGGACGATAAAATATTTTGCTGGTGTCATAAATGTTAAAAGTAATGAGTGAGTTCTGTAAAAAAAGAATCACAAACACACGAATTGAATAATTATCCTATATACCCACAAATAAAACGATCACGAGTAAGATGAACAACAGATGTAGAACCATCATATCATTAATTTCATGAAATCATTTAAGATGCTATGGTTGTTTCTTGTCCTCTCTGATATATATATATATATATATATATATATATATATATATATATATACTCAACCTGTCCGTCATGATTAGTAAGTGACACAAAGCTAATTTTAAGCGGAGCAGAGCTGATATCAGCCCTGAGTTTTTTTTCTAAAACGTTTCTATTGTATCAACGCTTAAGAGCCCATTCAACCCTGTCATGAGGAGATGCGGTTTTGCCTTTCTCAAATTCATAAACCCAAAATGAAACACAAACAGCATCGCCCGAGATTTGAACTCAGGTCACTGATTCCATTTCGTAAGACGATGACCGTAACGGCATAAGTATCACATTCCCAGTATATGCGTAATTTAACTTAAAAGAATGGTACTCAACTATCAGTCGACAGTACCTTTTTATAAAATGCTATCTTATAGATGTGATCTACATATGTTTTAGGTTGAGGCTTGAATAATTTTCGTTTTACACCAAATCGGTTATTATTTGATTAGAAAGTGCCTTCATCACTCATACTTATTTAGTCGTAAATGACCGTACAACATGATTTAATCTCTGATCTCATGCTCCTAAAATGGAAGAGCTGTTCGATTTTAAAAGAATATAGCATTGCCTTGTGTATATGTAGGTTGGCCAAGTGAATTTTGTAGGGAAGTGAAGATCAAGAGCGTGTCATTTTTATGCGAAATAATTTATCAAAACGTATTATTTGATGAGAAATGAGAGAGGATATATTGTATTTAATCTTCACGGATTGTTATATTTACAAAACAGTGTCAAGCGAAAATCGGAAAAGCAACTTCAGAACAAAGCTGCGCCAGTCAATCATCTTAGGTTACTGCGTACACTTGTCAATTGAAACTCAGGAGTTGAAATAAAACTTTTTTTTTAAAATGTGAATGTGGAACAATTTCTTTAGAACATTTCTGATGCAATAATATCACGGCAGCAGAAAATTAGTAGTTATTCCAAATAGGTGGAAAACCACCCCTTTTTGAGTGAGGTTGAAATTGAATAGAATATTGAAAATGCAAGAAGCAGAGGAGGCGGAATTAATTATTGAAATCTAATTTTGGAGAAAATTTACATTGTCAGTAACCTCGCTACCTCACATCTCAGATGAGAGATGCACATAAAAAAAAGAGGTTCGTCCCACGCCAAAGAGAAGTCAACTGGCGAACCATTTCCATTATCCTTTTTGACCTTGTACCAGACTGCCCAGAGTATAGAAAACGTACGAAGCCTAACATAAATGACACTTTGGAAAAAAGCGAGAATATCAAAACCTAAAATTTAAAGGATAAAATGACAGATCTTGAGGCTGATTTTGAAGACGATAAAATGATTGACTGTTAATCTGTGAACCTGGTCTCTGACTAAAACTTCCCACTATTGTGATTGGTGAATACATGTACATTTTTAAAGACAATTTTTCAAATAGATATTTTTTTATTGTTATAAGCCGTATTTTGTTCTGTTCTTGTTGGTGTCGACTTTTTTAAAAAAATCTTTTAATGGTGTGGTCTCTTCCTTCAACTAATCGATCGGCGACTCCGATAGCAATTGATCTGCTGTCTGGGTCAAAAACAAAATGTAGCCAGGTTATGGATTAGTCGTGCTATTTGAAGACATAATAGATTAGTGGTTTGGAAGCGGAATCCCCTCCGTGTTTACTGCCACATTGTAATTTATGGGAGTTTTAGAATAAGAAAAACGCTATCGAAACAGAAAGTTTGTCGAGTTTGGGGCTAAGGTATGATTACTGACTACAAAGTCTGGAATTGATTTTCAAAATTTCGGTCTCACGATACATCACTGATGTATGGGCCCATACTAGGACGTTTGATCAGACCTCCATCTGGATACTTTGAGATAATGGGTGGAATGCAAACTTCATGAAAGTGCTCATGAATTTACAGTTGCCTTTAAAAGACCCCGATCCACAATCCCCTCTCACTTTAAGTACATAGCAAAATTTAGCAAGCTAAGTGTTTCACTTCTTTATAGTATTTTTAAGAGCATTAAGATCTCATCTCTATAGCGACAAATCTTCCAAGGCAGAAAAATGACCCATCGCTAAAGAATATCATTGCAGGTGAAAAAAGGGTATTTTCTGACACTGAGTAAGGCAAAAGACATGATTGACGCGGACAAATCTCTGCTACCTCACCCAAAGACGGAGGTATATAGAAGAAAATTTATGCAGTGTGTACGGTGAGATCACTAAGGTATTATTCCTTTTGGGTCTTAAAGCATAATAAGACACTTAATGCAGACTTATACTCTCAAAGCTGCAACTTGTTCAGGAAAATCTTGTAAGAAACTCCTCATGCTCGTCAATTGGAGGAACGTTGTACTTTTTCAAGTTAACGCAAGGAAATATTCGGCAAGAATCACGTAGAAAGAATATTAATTTGAGACTGGTCTATTCTACCCCATCCATTATATTCACAAAACCTCGCGCCAAATGGTTTCCGTCTTTTTCGTTCAGTAAAAAATACTATGAATGAGAAAAAAATTCATCAAGAAGATCAGGTGAAAAAGATTGCAAAAACGTTTTGAGCTCGCAACCAGCGATATTTCATTTTAAAGGAATCAACAAGCTACCTGATTAATGGGAAGAGATGATTCCAAACGATAACGTATATACCACTGATTAAAACTGACACATTGTTAAATTATTTATGAATAAATTATTTTACTACAATGCAAAAGAATTTTTTTTCTTTGGACTGACTTTAAAGCAAAAATATATTTTGAACAATTTAAGCGGCCCGTGAAAGTATAAACACTTGTGACATTTTTGAGGGATAGTTTTCTGTATTTCTTCAGAAGATCTTGTTTGAACATGTCAACAGGTATTTTTACAGAGATATGAAACGAATTTTAAATGTATCACTACCACCCATTCATTTTGATTATTACTTAAATTACAACAAGAAAACGCAATTCTGTCGCTGCATTTTTTTATAACTCGTTCGATCATTATATCAGGTACAACATAGAACTGTTTACACCGCTGACTATAGAATAGATTGCCGTTACTGTTAGTTTATCAGTTTACCGGACATTGGCCTAGTATACCGGACATTGGCCTAGCGGTTAGAGTGTTCGCCAATGGCCCGGGAGACCTGGGTTCAATCCCAGGTCGAGTCATACCAAAGACTCAAAAAATGGTACTTGATGCCTCCTTGCTTAACACTCAGCATTATAAGGTACGGAACAAGGGTAAAGTGGAGCAATCCAGGGAAAGGAGTAGCGCCCTCCCCTACACCTTGGTGTAGTAAGCTATCGAAAAGGGAGCCTTCGGGTCACCCTCGACTATGGTCGCCAACTTTACTTTTTAATCAGAAGAAAAAGGATTTGATAAACTGGTAATCCTATTAGAGCAGGACCCCAAGTTTGAAAAGAATAGAGTCACAACTTCCTTTAAATACCACTAATTAGGATATCAACACCATAACAGATATACTGTCAAAAATAAATATAATCAATAAATTGAGCAAATTTTACATCCCAAAGATACCGAGATAACAAATTGGACCTAATATTTCTGTAATGTGCCACACAAAATATGAACCCTGCAAAATTCCAACTAACCAGAACACAAACAAAAAACAAATAATTACCACCATTGCTACGAGAAACACAATCACTCATTTTCATACACTCCTTTCTTATCATATTGGAGCTGATAGATTTTATCCTTTTCCTTAAAACAAAGTTTGAACTCCAAAAAAGTAATAAAGTGTTGTTTTTTTTAGTAATTCCCATTTCCTTGGACTAATTTGCTAACATTCACTGTATACAATAAAAAATACTTTTAACCACTGAATGAACGTTGAACAATACATGTCGATGCTATATATTCAACGGACATAAGCACTTTTAAAAGACTTTTCAAAATACCGTGGTCAATTTCTTTCACTGCGTGAAATAATGAAAATATGTTTGAACGAGATTACTTCAACTAGATTTAATCGTACTGAAATCGATTTTTACTTATTTTGCAAGAATGCCGAGACTGATATTTAGCTCTGTAATCTTTTTCATAAATGTAGACTAATTAAATTATGTTCCTAAGCCATTTTCTAAAATTTCATCATATATTTATTCTATGTGTTTATCTTTCAATTTCAAAAACATCAGGTTGATTGATTGACTGTTAATGGCATATAAACTTGTCTGGGCTTATAACATGTCATGACTTTAGAAGGTTGCGGGCATTGCACTGTTATATTGAGATATTTGTTTGATCTTATCACATGATATCAAATATTAAGTATTCTTATCTATTTCCAATAATTTGCAAACCTATCTATTTCAGCGATAGGTACTCCCGGTGAGAGTGGACCGGAGAGTAAAGTTAATTAGAGAGGTACTCTACACTTGCAAGATTTCCTTGATTTGAACCTCAAACTTAGGTGTAGTTTACTGTTATACAAAGAAGAGGGTTTTTTTTGTGGGGGAACTTATTCGATTGCAAATAGATAAAGTCAGCATATTATCAGTTCCGTTGCAAGAGGAGAGAAATAAGTTACATATCATTTCATAGAATGATTTTGAATAATAAAGATACTTTAACTTTCAAATCTTTTTTTAATATGATGCAAAAAGTTTTCTGATATATCTGTTTCAGAATATTTTAAAAAATGATAAATCTTTAGTAGCCTGAAAGTGGTCTTAGTAGAAACAATTTGTTTTAAGTAAACAAAACAAAAATTGAACCATCATATAAAATAGTAGTTTAAAGCTGATGATGACGAGAAAAACTTTTACAAATTTTATTTTTTTTATTGATATTTTTAAGCTATAACCAAAGCTCAAATTTAGAATGGTAGTTCTCACTTAGGATGATTTTAAGCTGATTCAATTATTAAAGCTACTCATCATTTAAATTGATAGGAACAGTGTAATAATATTTTATATAGATTCCGATTGTGTCGAAGAATTAGGCCTATAGGGATTATCGATAAAGCATTTATCATGCCTTATTTATTGAAGGTATGTTTCATACGATCAAAAAATGAAACTTAAACACTTATTAAATACTTTGGGAGAATGTTGCACTGTTATTACTACGAGTGCATGTGTTGAGATTAGACAACGGAAAATAAATACAATAAGATAAACTCAAAAAGTGCAGACCATCCCAGAAGTCCCTAGCAGGAGGTGGAGGCGATGCTTGCCCGGAAAAGAAACCGTTCCCGCTCAAAGAAGAAATTACCCCACTTTAGCCTCCAAGCGAGCAGAAAACGGACGCTCTTTCACGCCAACGCTTGCATCGAACACAGGGCTTATTAAGTTTAGTAGCCGGACATCATATCTGCTGCTAAAGAGTAGACACCACCAAAACCGATAATATAAAAACACTGACTTTTGACGTATCAACTACTGAAAAACTACTGAATTTCAACGCCCTATTTGGGGGAAACGATAGTGCCGGATGACGTTACTCGCTATAGAGTAGGTGTGTGAAAGCCCCAAAATAATGTGGACATTCAAAAGGTATCTCCTATCTTCGTCTCCCTTCTTTTGATGACGTAAGATGCGGTAAAGAAAAAAAAAAACACCCAAAAGCAAAAGAATCAGATGTCTGAATCGTAGTCCTTAAAAGAATTAATCAACAAGTCTTTATAACCTCTACATTTGTTTCTCATAAATAAAGGAATGCAACAAATGGTAGCCATTGTTTTACAGATATTGCTTTGTTTACTTTTAGGATTCAGGGGTTAAAACACTAATTTTTCTCACGTGCAGATATTCTCATTCCCTACAGAGAAAATGAGGAATGTGGCTATTTCTCAAAATTAATGTTATATTTCCTTTTCTCGTGCATTATTATGATATCTTATATTGACTACTTATTTCGAACTGTTTGCTTTCTGCGCTGTCTTCATAATAAATTCTGATGTCTATTCCCTTCAAGTATAAGCACATTCGCATTCACTATATATATATATATATATATATATATATGTGTGTGTGTGTGTGTGTGTGTGTGTGTGTGTGTGTGTGTGTTAAGAGTTGAAGAAGACATAATGGTGAAGAATAAACACCATACTTATAATGAAGGTGGTAGTATATAGGGATCGTCACTATATACGCTGCATAATATACCCTGTGGTTTCTGTGTTATAGCACACACACACACACACACACACACACGCACACACACACACACACATGCACAAACACACACACACACACACACACACACACACACAACACACACACACACGCACACACATATATATACATATATATATATATATATATATATATTGATTTATTTCACTCCCTACGTTCAAGAGGTCGTGCAAATTCCGTTTAGTAAGGGAATGTACCAAAGAATAGAGGTGTTCACGGTGCAATGATCAGTATCTTTGGAAACGGACACGGTGACTTGAGTTCAAATCCTGAACAAATCTGTTTGCATTTCATATAGCGCTGACACCGTTGGGGAAGTTATGAATCAAGATTTTCTCCATGCAGCTAAGGGTAAATGGTTGAGTAGAATGGGCACTTCTCTCTTTGTATATTAACTTGTCTAGAAATAGGAAACTCTGATTTAAACCTGTTAAACTTTGCTTAAAATTTACCTTAAATTCCCAGGCGAGGGCAGATTGTGTCAAAATATTAGGTGTTAGAAACATCAAGAAACAGGAGTGGGATTATTTGTAGGTCAACCTATCCATATTTACGTACTTATCGGTGGTCCCGTAGTAGGTGCGATGTTCTAAACAATCTACGATTTTTCTACACAGCTCCTCTATTATGGTTCCTAAAAAAGCAGCGTAGAGTCGTAGATTAAATCCTTGTTTTCTTTTAGCTTTTAACAAAAATTAAATTTTAAAAAAATCATTTTTTGTTTTACAAATCTCATGAATTACATGAGTGCAATTGCAGTACAATTTTATATAGAAACATTTTCATCATTCTGATCGCCTCATGAACTTTTAAAAGAAAATATTAATAGGTAGGGAATATTAGAAAAATACTCAACCTTTAATCAATGTATCTTCCAAACTTCAAAATAACCGACGATTCTCTTAAAATAATTTACGATTATACTCCCCTGTTTTGATTTTATTCGTAAATTCCAATTTTCCAGATATCGGATCATTGAAGGGGAAATGCAATTTACTTAGAATTTTATGCAATAGAAGTGAATTCTACCAGACCAAAATCACCAAAGAGAAAACGTTTTCCTAAAATCGTTAGAATCCAATCGGCAAAATAATCTGACACCATCCATACGCCCGTACCCTCAACACAAACCAACTAATAATAATCAATCAAAAAGGGTATTCTCACCATCGGCCATCACGCAACATATAGTGTCTAGTGTCAACACAGAACTATAAAGTTCCTAGTTATCTTTTTTCTTCACACGTTTCGTTAGAGTCAACCAAGCAGTATTACTGCCACAGTTACAACGTTTAAGATTTGCCGTTTTGTTTTATTAAGGAGGTCAGATTTCTAAATGGTTGATAACCTGTCAATAGCAGTTCACGCTTTATGTAAACTGACATACATTCCGCATTGCTATGGAAGGATATGGATGGGTCTTTTAATTTTGGAGGTTTACCATATAATTAAAATATGGAATGGTCTTGATGACAAAATATTCAATTACTTTAAATTAACAACACCTTCCTATTTTTGTATTTGAAACATGCCTACAAACAATTATCAAACTTTATACAACTACAAGCCTTAATTAATTTTTACAGCAAACTTAAACGTTAACCAACATTACCAGCCATACATATTTGCATATTACATTTTATACACTACATTGGACTTTATCTTCTTTCTAGTATGTTACTATCGTTAAATAGTTCTTGTTTCCCTTTTCCTTCATTTAGATATTTCTTAGGTAACTAACTGCCTATTGATAGTCACTATACTTTTAGCGAGGTGCTTTTTGAAAAAAAATTTAAAGGACGACTTCGAAATATATCTTTTTCTCTTTTACATATCCATATAACTAAGATATCACAAAGCGTGAGGATTTCTCATTGAAAATTCGCTGGTAGATTATATATTCATAAACAAGAGGTAGATAAACAACGCTTTAAACTGGAAAGAATGCTTCTCTTTTGAAAAAGTATCAACCGATCACAGAATTAGCCAGAACCTTTACAGAAATAAGTAACAGACAGTTAAAACTGCACAATATAACTGGTCCTCGGTGGCGGATAGAAGACAATATACGGTAAATATAAGAAATAAATATGATGGTCTTCAGGACACATACTCCAAATGATGAATATGAAAATTTTGTTTCCACCCTCATAGAAGGAGCAGTAAGGCGCATACCAATCAAATCAAATCAAGTACCAAAAGGAACATTTCCTGGTTGTTTATAACAGTCCCCTCTCATCTGGAAACAATCCAGTTATGACAAACGAGACATGCTGGGCTATGCTGGAATAGTGAGAACTTATAAGTGTCGTTTCCTTATGGAATCTTACATATGGAAGCGCCAGTGTTGGCTGACCAGCAAGAACTTCTATGTGTCAAATACAGGATGCAAGTATAGAAGAATTACCAGTAAAGATTAATTATAGGAATAGATGGTGTGTATGAAGACAGAGCCAGATAGTCCAAGAATTCTGTGATATCAATATGACTTGATGAAGATAATCTTAATTGTATTGTTTACTATATTCATAAATAACAAGTGCTCAGTATCAGTGATGGAACATCGTATAAGTGAAAAAACGTACAGGCACCAAGAGTCGTTTATTATCTATCTATCTGTCTATAGGGTGCAATTTGTAAGTTGTGTAAACTACGCAAAAATGAAAAAAAAAACATTTTATTTTCACATATACATCATACCTAATTACATTAAAATATCTTGAAATATTATAGATCACATTTATTCAAAGAAATTGTCACTGGCTTTTACCACGGCATCCAACTGACTTTGCAATCTGTTACAAGCCGCTTTAGCAGTCACTTAGTTAAATTGGTAAATTCTACCGTTATTCTTGCCTTCAATTGAATTTGGGTGTTGAAATATATTTTGTTGGTCTCTCATTCAACAACACCTCAAGCATGATAATCAAGGGTATTGAACTTTGAGAATTTGCACTGCCAGATGTTAGGAGTGATGTGGTCACAGAAATTTTCTAACAGCTAGCACTGGGTTCTTATATTTTTGTGGTGTCACTATCGTTACATCTTGTGAGGACAGACCTAGTTAATGTATTTTCTGTGTGTTCACCGTCTAATCTTGGAAATGTTATCATCTTGGGAAAACCAAAGCTTGTTCGATAGGAAAGAAAGTTTAAATACTTTCAAAAGCTTTGTAGCGTTGTATTCATCATTGACCTTCGCGGGCTATTATAAAAATTGGCCCGTTTTCATCTTGAAATATGGGAAATACAACTTTAGGCGAGGAATCTCGCCACCAAAAATGTTCCTTCGAGTTCAGGACAACCGACTGCAAATGACAATCAAGCGTAACTGAAAAAATATCCAAGAAAATCTGTAGATCTACGAAAAATTATTTCCGTAAACTGGATAAAGTGAGAAAAATTGCTCAATGTTCTAAAAAAATGGGATTGGTTTCGAGCTTAGTCCTATATTTACATCTCTTGGAATAAAGAATAAGAAGCACTAAAATTATCCCCGGAAATGGTAATTAACAATGATAAACTAAGTGTCATTCATGACTATACCCAAAGAAAATAATCTTGTTTACGACCCATGGGGAGATTTGCCACTGTAGGAAAGCCATTATTCCATTGGGGTAGAGGATTGGCATTTTTTGATGCATTAAATTATAACGTAACATTCAATTCCGGTAAACATCGCCATCAAATGTTTCCACAAGACAATTTTTTTTAACTATATAGCTTCACTGATCAATCAAAAAATGTTTCAATTGTATGCTAAAGTAATACAACACAATGCGAAATCCTCTGAGATAAAAAAGAACGCATAGTTAACGAATATGTGAGTTATACGCCTAAGTTAAGAGTTTACTCATATTATCACCTTTCTGATATTTAAACTATTTCCTGATTGAGAAAGAGAACCCATTTATGAAGAAGTTAAAGGATACATAGATACTTGCTTGCCTGTAATAATTCATAATTTGATCGATTTTAGCATATCCTCGGTATGAAGGAAAACATTACCTTGAGTAATCTATTTACTTGATACAACAGGTAAGACTTAACGATTTTATTATGACGTCGTATTTTGTAAAAATAAGATATTTAATGCAGAATGTAGTCAGTTACATACTTTCTGAAGGTTACCACAAGCAAAAGTTCCGTTATTTTTTTTAAAGTAGAAATGTCGTCAAAATGCAATTAACTTTATTATACATTGTCGTTGTTTTCTTAAAAAATAACGTTTATATTCACGACTTCATCTGATAAAATCATGACTTGCTGCAAAAGGTTTTGTATTTTACTCGAAAGTAAATAAAGTTCTTGAGAAGCCCAATACTGAATACAATATGCACTTCAAAGATAGAAGATTAGTAACCTTGCAAGCGTTTTTTTTTAATTAGTTTAACCGTTTTTTGTAATATTTTAGTACTTGTTAAAACTTTACTCTAATCTTGATCAAATATACATTCGTAGTTATAAAGAAAGCTTGAACATCTAAATGAATTATTCACACAAAAGTACACAATTATTATTATTATTTTACTCTTTAGAAAATATTTTCACCAGTTCTAGCTGGGTTTTTTTCAGTAACAGCAAGTCACCTCACATCTCCAGGACTCTTCTCAATATCCTGGTTGATCTTAATAATGCTGTAGTCGGGATGGTCTCCATTTGTCCTCTGATTGGCAAGTCATCCAGTACATTTACCAGTCCTTTGGGGAATGTTCTATGTGGAGTAATCACAATTGGTATCACCGTAAATTTGTATGTTCCATATTTTTTAGTTCTCTTTCAAGGCCTAGATATTTGCCTCATTTTTCGCTTTCTGTTATCTGGCAGGAAGATTAAGTTTACCATTCAGCAGTTCTGAAAGACTATCTTTAGTTCTGGTCGTTTGGCCGAGATTATGTTATATTTTTGTATCTGATAATCCCAGAGAAGTTTATGGATCTCATTTTCGGGGTTACATAGACGCCACTTGTTCGTATGGTAAATTTGAAATTTCTTGCATAATTCAAAGTGGATCACCTTCAACACTCGCTCATGTCTAGAATTATACCAGTATTGCGATTATTTTGGCTTATAAGTCATTTCGTCTCTATCAGCACATATCCTATGTTTGAAAATTTGTTGCATTATATCTATTTTTGCTTTAACGATGTTTGTCTGTTGGCTGTGGTTTTGTGCTGCTATTAGAAGAAATGCAGTTTCTCTGTTAAGGTTTTCCTTTCTTAGACATTTTCATGTCATTTCATATGAGATTTTATTTGTTTGTCGCTAATTAGCATTATTATTATTATTATTATTATTATTATTATTGTTGTTTTACTCATTAGAGTTTTTCACATCAGCGTTAGCTGATAGATTCTCACTGGAGTCTGAGTGACAGCAAGTCTCCTCAAGTCTCCAAGATTCGTCTTAGGATTCTGGCCGTTCTCAGCAACTCTGTCGTTTTGATAGTCTCCACCCGTCCGCCAACTTTCAAGTCCTCCAGGCATTTTACTAATTGTTTAGTTATTGTGCCTAAAGCACCGATCACAATTGCCAAATCGTTACTTTCATGTTCCTCAGCTTTTTAAATTCTCTAGCAAGGTCGAGGTACTTATCCTTCTTTTAACTTTCCTTCAGATTTATTCTATGGTCCGCCGGGACAGCAAAGTCGGCTATTTTGTAAATTCTCTCTTTTTTTGTTGATTATTATTAGGTCTGGTCTTCTGGCCGGGAGTAAGTGATCCGTTTGTACGTTAAAGTCCTATAGGCGTTTATGCCTGTCATTTTCTAGGACTGGAGCTGGGTTGTGCATATACCATTTGTTTATATGGTCGAATTGAAATTCCCTGCACATTTCCCAGTGGACCACCTTGCCGACCCAGTCGTGTCTCGTCTTATACTCCTTCTGTGCTAATTTACTGCATTCGTTTATTATGTGATTGATCGTTTCGTCTGTGTCACTGCATAGCCTATATTTACTCTTTTGATTATTATTATTTTATTATTTGGTTACACAAAAATTAGCTTATGGTCTTTCAGTGGAGTTAGAGTGACTACAAATCTCCTCATATTTCCAATATTTTTCTGAGCGTTCTCCCTGATATCATCAATGCTATTATCTAGATTGACTCCATTCGCCCTCTGATATCTTACTCTTCCAGTTCTTTTGCAAATCTTTCGGGACCGTTCCCAGTGCGCCAAATTTAACAGGTCTCATCGTCACCCTCATATTCTATAGCTTTCTGTGTTATCTGGCAAGGTATAAGTACTAATCTGTCTTTTAACTTTCTTGGATTCACATTCTGTAGTCCACAAGGAAGTAAGTTCTATTTTTTTTGTAAATACTCTTGGTCTAGTCCTTAAACCGGCCTAACTACTCTCTTTGTATCTCAAAATCCTAGAGTATATTATGCGTCTCATTATCTAGGACGGGTTCTAATTCATGCATATTCTATTTGGCAGCAAGATTTCAGCTTATTACACAAAACCTCTGAATCACGTTCTACAATAAGTCGTGCCTACGTTTTTTTACTCCTTTTCTAGTTGTTTGCTACATTAGCTAATTACATGACATTGTTTCATCCTTGTCAATGCATGATCTATTCTTTATATTCTCTTGCATATTATAGATTCTAACTTTAATATATATATCACCTTTACCGTATTATTTTTGTTTCTCTGAGAAGAAATTCAATAATTTTTTAAGGTCTCTTTATCGTAGACATGCCTAGTTTCTCCCGTGTTAGATTTCGCCAGTTTGTCAGTTGAAATATCCATACAGTGGTTTCTTTTCCAATTTCTGTTTCCTAGTTTTTACTATTGTTCGTTTTTATCATTATGCAGTCAGTGTTGTTACTGGCCACTTTCATTAATCTATTTGCTTTTTTGATATAGTCCTCACATTCATGCATCCACGTAATCTTTAATGCTGAATTGTTCTCTTCCGCTTTCTTTTTCTGACACATATATATCATAAGGCTTTCTGTATCTTTATAAATTCCCCAATCCTCTGTTCCGTTTGTCTGACTTCCTCCCTTGTTCTTTTTTTAAAATGGTACTTTGTATCTTCCTGGTGTTTATACTTTTAATCAGATTTTAGCATGTGGTTTCGGGAAGGATTTTCGTTCTTCTGAGGTATTATTTTCTGATTTTTTTAAATTTCATATCTGCTTTTTGATTGAGTCAGTTTTTAATATTCCAAAGTACATGTAATATTCCATTAATGCAATGTTCCGATTCTCTGACATTTTAGCGGCTCTGTTCTTTCCATTTTTTCTCTTTTTTCCATTATTTTTCATTTTTAGAGTAGCCAATTTCATCCTTTTATCCTAGCTGTATATACTGCTTGTATCAAAACTTCATGTTTTTGCAAACACCTCAATGTCTTCCATGTACACAAGGTGATTAATCTTTCCTCGTAATTTTGTAGCTCTCAGAGCACTTATGTGACACGATTGCATATTACATATACTGATGACAAAAATGCTTCTCCCTGGAAGATGCTTTCCAGGAATTTCACCTTTGCGAAGGGTTTTTCTACTAAGTTAATTCCTCTTTCCAGTTTTCTACTAAGTTAATTCCTCTTTCCAGTTTTTCTACTAAGTTAATTCCTCTTTCCAGTCTTTTATGTATTCTATGATGAATTGTTTCAGTTTATTGGATATCTTGCACATATTCATAGAATTCCCTATCCAAGATTCCGGTATACTATTTAAGGCCATTTGGAGTGAACCTAGGACGTGTCTAAATTTGTCCGCCTCCCTTTATTCTGAATGTGCTGTAAATGACTTATTATCCTTGTTCTTTAACGCCGTACGTTTTGTTCTCCAAGAAACAGTCTGTGGTATTCTAGCGACCAATATATCTCCTATCTAATTTGCACGGTTAGGACTTTCCACATAATATGTAATTGTTTTATCGGTTTATAGTTGCTGGGGATGGTTCATTTATAGGGGTCTTTCTGGGTCCGCGTACTTTTTTTCCTAATTGATCCATTTGGATATACTTGCTTCTTCAAAACATCTACTCAGAAAAAGAGCCACTCTGTTAGGGATGGATACATTTTTTTTTAAACCAGAATCTATATATGACATCGTGCCCCGGCGTTTTCCGATTCGGTACTTTTTAGAGTGTTGATATCATCTATTCAAGGTCTATGTTCACCTCAGAGCATCTTAAGAAACTTATGTTTACATTTTCACGTTATTTATCCATTCGGTCTTTCTGTTATGCTCTTTTTGTTCTCATGTTATCGGTTCTTGATTCGTCATCATGCATTCATCTCTTCCTGGTTGGTAGAAAATTATTTTTCTTATTTTCTACAGTCCTATTTTGTTTCCATAGCCTGAACCTGTTCAGGAATTTTTTGAGTCTCGCTACTTTCGCCTGTATCTTCTAATTTGTCTCTTTAAATTTTATTGTCAGACTTGTGTGATCTTTTGTTTTAGTCTATTCATCCCAAAATTATCCCTTTATGTTTCCCTTCTTTATCCCTTTTGCTTGTAGTCGTAACTTCTTTACCTGACCTTCTTGGCTAAATGAGTATCCAGGTTTTGTATATCTCTAGAGCTTCTTAGAAAACTAGTTTTGCAATAGACTATTTCCACTTTTGCATAAATTAGTTCATTTTGTTAAGAAATATTTCAATATTTGTCAATAATTTGCTTACCTTTATGGTGTCAACCTGAACTTTTTCCTGAGTGGGTACCTAAACGAAGGTAATGAAGTATTCTTTATATTTACCAAATCTAGAGCCATGAAAAATGAAATAACTCCAGTTTTAAACTTTATAAGTTTTAAGTCCAACGGACACTGTTTTTTGAGAAAACGTTTGGGCCTTAAATCTTCCTTCATGACTTACTTAATCTGCATCATTCTGCATGGGTTGGCTTACAACTGATACTACTATTCTGTTTTTTAAACCCGAGGGATTTTAGCTTATTCCACAATTTCCCCTCATTGCGCACCGTGGACTTTCAAGCTATTTAAACTATTCGTCTCATTCGCTTTTTGCAAAAGGGATGTTTGTAAAAAAAAACTTCCAGTCACGTGACTTAAAATTTGGAAGGGGAAAATCCTATTCATGAAAGTTTTTTGCAATTCATTTTATGTTCTTATATTGTATATGAAATTTACAGGTTGTTTGCTTTTTTTCATATATATATATATATATATATATATATATAAACTAGCAAAATGTCAGCATATCATCGAAGATAAGAAATTTAGAAAGTTTACTGTACATCCTTATCTTATTCATTTTCTTACATTTTTAGTTTCGGCCTACGTGTGATATATACTCGCAACTACTTTAAATATTCCAATCATCAGGTTTTTGATTTATGGGTTTTTGTTAGAAAGTTCCAGTAACGTGACTTGAGGTGAGGAAGATTACAGAGCCACTAATAAAATTGTCTTTGCAATTTATTTTATGTTCTTCAACCGCTCACTAAATTTTACTGTTTTTTTTTCATATATATGCCTGAAAAAAATGTTCCTTCCATAGTATTGAAGAGATTATTATTATTATTATTATTATTGCTATTTTCTCACACCAGCTCATGTTGAGTTTGTTTACTGACGCCTGAGTGACAACGTATCTAATCAATTCCCTAATATTCTTCTGGTATACTAATTGATTTTAACTATGCTGTGGCCTGAATAGTATCGATTATTCCTCTAATCTCCAGATTCTTTGGTTCTTTTCGAGGCATTTGGGACTCTTCCAAGGATATCAACCACAATTGGTTTCGGCGTCACGTTCATGTTTCACAGATTTTTGGCAAGATCGAAGTATTTGTTTGTATTTTTGATTTCTTTTATTTTCACGCTAAAACATCAAAATCTATAATTATTATTATCATTATTATTATTGTTGTTGTTGTTGTTGTTGTTGTTGTTGTTGTTGTTGTTTTGAGTCATACACACTGGTTTTAATTGTAGTTTTCCCTAGAATGTGGGTCTCCTGATGATTCATCTAAATCTTCTTGCCGATCAGAAAAATGATGTGATCTGATTTTATTGATTCTTCCTGTGATATCCAAATCCTTTAAAGGAATTTAAGGACGGTTCCTAGCACAGAGTCATTTTCTGCTGTTTTCCCCTTTGTTTTCGTTTATTTTATTTTTATTCTGCTGTACGCAGGAATATCAAAATTAATTTGATGTCCATTTTTTTTTCTTGTTAATTAACACAAGCTCCGGTCAAAATCACATAGAATTTTATAGGTCTCATTTAATCGGACAAATTTTGCTTTGTTCATTTAGTAAGTTTATATAGTCACACTTTAACTTTTTCACTATTCCCAGTAGATCATCTTTCCCAATAAGTCATGCCTAAACATGTGTTCCTATTTTGGCAGTGTGCTGCTTTTTCAGTTAAAATTAACAGTTTTATGCTTGTCAGCACATAACCTATGTACGTTATTCTTTGCATATTTTCTAATTTTTGCTTCGATGTAATTGGTTCATTCAGCATTAATATGTATCTCTATTAAAATATATTGTGTTTCTTTATTTGGTAAAAAGTCTCTTGGGAACATTAGCTAAAGTACGGGAATGCTTCCTCACAGAGAGTGAGTTTAAACACTAGTCATGTTATGACGTTCACTTTTGGACAAACAACCTTGAAATAGTTATTAACCCCTTTTATGCCACTAGATGTGACTTGATTGATACCACTAATATGCTTCTACCAGGAGAGCTCTGACACTGAATAACCAATGAAGGTTGATATGCCATTAAACAAAGAACCCAAATTAAACGTTTTTGTCTTGAAGTTTCTGACTCTTAGCAGCATATCCAGGTCATCTCAGAAGCAACTGGCTGGGTTTGTCGCATCAAGTATCCAAGCAGTTATTTTTTTTTTTTTACATTATTGTTTTCAATAAATTTTCTGTTTATTCTGAAGCTGTTTCTCTTGCTGGTGGACGCTGTAATATCTTTTTCCTTTTTTTTAAAAAAAGGAAAAAGATATTACAGCGTATGTTTTTCTCGGGTATTTGTATTCTTTTTCTCGAAGACTTTTGATTATTTTCTGTTACAGCAGTTCCAAACTTTTCTTTTGCTCCTCTTTTCTGCTTTCATTAAAAGCATGGCATACTTATAAATCCGAAATTCCATTTCTTCTTCTTCTTCTTCTTCTTCTTCTTCTTCTTCTTATTATTATTATTATTATTATTATTATTATTATTTAGTAATTGAGAGTTTTTCACATCGGTTTAGATGGTCTTTCATTAGGGCCTGAGTGACAGAAAGTCACCTCAAGTCTCCAGGACTCTTCTAAGTATTCTGGCCGTTCTCAGTAGTGCTGTAGTTTGGATTTATCCTCTCGTCCTTTAATCTCCATGTCCTCCAGTACCTTTAATAATCCTTTACTTACTGTACCAAAGGCTCCAATTACAATTGGTGTAATTGTAATCTTCATGTTCCAAAGGTTTATCAATTCCCTTGCAAGGTCAAGGTACTTATCCTTTTCACATTATTTCACTTTTATTCTGTGGTCAACCGGGACACCAAAATCCACAATTTTGCAAGTTCTCATTTTTGGTGATTATTATGAGGTCTGGTCTTCTGGCCAAGATTAGGTGATCCGTGTGTATGTCAAAGCCCCATATGACTTTATGTGTGTCATTTTTAGGACAGGTGCTGGGTTATGCATATACCATTTGTTGGTATGGTCAAATTTCAATTATTTTCACATCTTCTAGTGGATAACCTTGCCCACCCAGTCGTGTCTAGTCTTGAATTCCTTCTGTGCTAATTTAATGAATTCGCTTAATATGTGACTGATGGTTTTGTCTCTACCATCACATAACATGTATTTGCTATTTTGTTGCGTCTTATCTATTCTCGCTTTGATATGATTGGTTCTGATGGCATTGTTTTGTGCTGCTATTTGGAGATATTCTGTTTCTCTCTTAAAGTTTCATTTTCTTAGCAACGTCCAGTTTTTTTCGTGGGAGATGTTTTGTTTTTTATTCGTTTAAAACGTTAAAAGAGTTGTTTTTCTTCCCATTTTTATTTCCTATTTTATAGTCATTCTGTTGTCCATCGTGTCGTCTACCTCGTTTTTTTATGGCCGCAATCAGTCCTACTTTGGTTTTTTTTATGTAGTCCTTGAGTTGTTGTATCGATGCGTCAACCCTGACTTCAATGCGAGAAGAAAAAAAAAGAAGAGAGAGAGTGAGTGAGAGAGAGGACACATGGTTTTATGTTTATCACGGAATTTGGTGGATTCGGTGAATTATGTTTAAATTCTGGACGAAACTGTTTGCCCTTTACGTTGCACTCACACACTTGGGAAATATATACAACCAACCATTCTCCCTCCAGCTATGGTTGAGTCGTTGAACAGACTGGGCTCTTTAATATTAGTATTGCAACCACTTTAGGGGAAAGAAAACTGAATTCAAAACTGTTAAATGCCGCTTAAAAATTGGCCCAGTGTCACATCCTTTTTGTGACGTACAAATTAGCAAACACATTCAATCAGCACAAATATATATATATATATATATATATATATATATATATATATAGGTACCCTACAATATTTTTCGGACACTTTAGTATTCGACTTTCCGAGTACCATAGAGTGGCGAAATTCCTTCAATAGAATAGCATAAACATATAAAGACAATACCTGTAATAAAAATGGAAGAAAATCGATTTGGTAAGGAAAAATATTTAATTTTCATCATTTTTTACAAAACACACGTGACATTATTTTTTGGACATTGTTGAAAAACTGTTAATAGTCCGTAATATCACCTTTCTTCTCAACAACTTTTATCACTCTCTCTTCATAATGATCAAACATATGCACAATAACATCTCTACGTGTTTCTATTAGTTGTTTTTTGGCTTCTAGTATTCGTTCCCATAGTTGAGCCTCTTTCGTTATTTCAGGTCCATCATAGACATGTTGCGCAAGCATTTCCCAAATATTTTCTATTAAATTTAGATCTGGGCTTCTTGCAAGCCATTCCAAAGTAGTCATATTCACTTTAGCCATCCATTCTTTCATGAGTTTTGACACATGGATGCTCCAACCATATATTTCCATTAGCAAAGATCATACCCCAAACCATAACTCCTCCTCCTCCTCCCATCTGTCGTTTGTTCAGTACAACAGGCTCACTCCTTCTCGACCAAGTACACCATGCATCGAGCCCATCAAACTTGAAACGCTTGTCATCAGTAAATATAACCTTCTTAAAGTCAACATGCCTTGTTAACCATTTTTTAGCACACTCCAGTCTTGCTCCTTTGTGTTTCTTTGTTAGTGTAATTTTTTTCTTAGCCTTTACATACTTCAAGCCAATCCTATGCAGCGTTCTTTGTAATGTTCGGACGTTTACATCCAATTCATATTTCACCTTCACTTTTCTTGCTGTAACTTTTTCTCCAGATGTCAAAAGCCGTGTCACAGTCCTCTTCATTCTCCTTTCAATCCTCTTGCCAATTGATCTTTTCCGACCTCTCTTCTTTTTCCGCTCGGAGTTTGTCGTCAGCATGTATTCGACCGTTGATTTCGACAGCTTCAAATCCATGGGGTTCCTTCTGATGCTGAGGCCATCTTCCTGCTTCTTCCGTGCCAAACAAACGACTTCTTTTGAATGCATTTACCTCATTTAAATTAATTGTTTTGCCAAGAAATGTCCGGACTATTTATGCTGTTAGATTGTTCTATGTTAACATAGTAGTAGGGGCGCCAGTGCCACAGAACAGTGTACAAACAGAAAATTTGCATACAGCAACATATACATGAACATAGCACTTAATAAAATAGGATTTTTTGTCATGTCCGAAAAATAGTGTCGCGCAAGTTTTCGCAAAAATCACAAAAAACTAAAATTATCAAAGCCAAACTAAAAATAATGATTACACTAGTAGTGGATTTTCACTCTTCAACTACGTACTTGCAATCTCAAAAGTTTTGGGCACTAGTGACCACCTTGAAGTACTTTTTTCAAAGTGTCCGAAAAATATTGTCGGGCCCCTATATATATGTAAATATATATATAATGTGTCTATTATCAATTCTATTGATATATTTATATTGATTCTGACAGATTATTTACAATAAAGACAGGTACATAGATATTTTAGGAGAAATTAATTATCAAATTATAAGAATGAAATGCATAATGCAATGAAATCCAGAGCTTTTCTTTAGACGATAAAATTCTTATTTAATGATATAGATTGTTTTTAGTATGTAAATTAGATTATACACATTGAAGTTATAATCATTTCTTAAACAGGTAAATTTGCTGGGCCAAATAATTCTTTGCGTGGATTTGATTACAAAGAGCCTCAACAGATATGAATTTTCATCATCATCATCATGTCGCGCCGCCTGCGCGGATATCCCTGACTGTCTCTCGCCATTTCTCCCTATCATTCATCGCCTCCGGCAGGTCTTCAGGATTACAACCCGTGTCCTCACATAGCTGCTGTATGTAAGTTCGTGCTGGTCGTCCCACTCTTGCACATCCATGAGTGGGGGTCCACAGGAGTACATCGCTTATGAGCTCGTCCTTGCTTCTCCAGCAGTGTCCTGCGTGTCTGGTTCGTCGAACTTGTATAGTTTTTGTGATGGGGGGCAAGTGTCCGTATAGTTGGAGTCTCGTGGGGTGTTGTCGCCAGGACTTGTTTAATACTGCTCTCAACATTCTTGTGTAATTTCCGTCCAGCCTCCTCTCCAGCCGCTTCGTAAGCGTCCATGTGGTGCATCCATATAGCAGTATCGACACAACCGCTGCCTGGAAGAAACTGCGTTTCATTTTATCTGTTAGGTCCGACTTCCATATGATCGAGAGCCTATCGATAGCTGTCCATGCCTTCGTCAGTCGTGTGTCGATGTCCTTCTCGGTTGATGAGACGCTGCTTCCTAGGTAGGTGAATTTGTCGACTAGTTTCAGAGAGGCTCTGTCTAGTGTGGCAATGTTGCCTGTTTGGTTGTAACACATATATTCGGTTTTGTTTGCATTGACATGTAGGCCAATGCCAGCTGCAGCTCGTTCCAGACTATGTAGTAGTGTCTCTGCTTGATTAGGCGTATTCGCTCGTAACGCCAAGTCATCAACGTAGTCGGCGTCCGTGATTGTTTTTGCTTCTTCTCTTAGTCAGCTCAAAGCCATTTTCTCTGATTTTGTCGATCGAAGTCCTAAGCACATAGTCTAGACAGATGATAAAGAGGTACGGGGCTAGTGTGTCTCCTTGTAGTACTCCTGCAACAATGTCGAAGTATTCCGTGTCTCCATCTGGTGAACGTACTTTTACTTTGGTGTTTCTGTAGAGAATCATTATCGCTGCTACGGTTTCTTTTGGTAGGCCGTAAGCTAGTAGGATTTGCTCCATCTTCCCTCTGTGTATGGAATCGAAGGCCTTGGTAAAGTCGACAAATAGTAATGTCGCCTGTAAGTTTTTTGCCCGAACGCCTTCCAGGATTCTACGGATGGTCAGTATTTGGGAGGTTGTGGATCTATTTCTCCGGAAGCCATTTTGGTTTTTCCTAAGGATGTTTTCCATTTTGGGTTCTATGCGGTTTCGTAGTAGGGCATTGTAGATTTTGGCTGCTATGGATGTAAGTGTTATCCCTCGGTAGTTCTTGGCTAGTCCGAGGTCGCCTTTTTTAGGGAATGGAAGGATGCATCCCTTCGTCCATCGTTCTATCCTATTTTGACTATAGACTGCGTTGCATTGCCGGAGCAGTATATCGTCGAATTGTCTCGTCTTCCACACTTCTGGGGGGATCTCGTCTAGCCCCGCCGCTTTCCTATTTTTAATTCTTCTGAGAACCGTGTCGAGTTCTTCTTTGGTGAAAGGACCTAGTTTTACGTCTAATTGCTGACTAATAATTCTGGTGATCGGTTCATCCGTTATTTCCGGTGGGTTTCCTAGTAGATTTTTGAAATGCTGTTCCCACAGTTTTATTCTTTCTTGTTGGCTTGCAGCTTTCAATTTTGCTTTGGCTGTGCTCTTCCTTCCACTTACTTCGTTTATTGTTTGCCAGGCTATCCTGGATTGCCTATCTTCCACCGAGTCTCTAATCTTATCTATCTGATTTTGTACGTATTCTGCCTGTTCTTTTAGGTATATTCCTGTTAATTGATGTTGCGCCTTTTCTAGTTCTCGTGCATTTGTAATTGTTGGGTTCTGTTGATAGTTTTTGGAGGCAGTCTTCACAAGTGCACGTTTTTCTCTAGCCGCTAGCGTTTCCCAAGGGACTCTATATTTAGTTCTAGGTTTTGTTGGAATACACTTTGATGCCGCCTCCAGGTGTGCTTCTACAAACTTTTCATATTCGTCATTTGGGGTGCCTATTTCTACCTTCTCTTGTAGTGCTTCGAATCTGTTTCTTAATTCTAATGCATATTTATCTCTAATATCTCTGTTGTTGAGTAGGGCCCAGTCATTCTACTAAACTATTCATTTAAAAATGCACATTTGATTTAAAATAGTAATGTCTTAAATCTCAGCTGTATTATGTGTTGTTTAAATGAAGAATGAAGACTTATGCGACTTAATTTTCAGGAAAACTTTACTTTTGGAAGGCGAACTTCTAAATTTGCTAAAGAAAACCCCCAAAATGCCCCCCCCCTGAAAAGAAAGGAAAAAAAAAAAAATCCAAAACACCTCAAATGTAGTCTAACACGTGCTAAAGACGAAAGCCATAAAAGAGTTGACTCCTCCTCTCTCTTTCTTTCTCTCTCTCTCTCTGTGTCTCTCTCTCTCTCTCTCTGTCTGTCGACCACTAGATAACCATGAAATATACCACAAAATTTCTTTGAATTTTAACATCCCCCAGTCCTGGACTTTAACTAAGTTAAAACTTAAGATAAAAAAAGAGAATTTTTATTTTTTTATTTTTTTATTTTTTTTTTTTTTTTTATTACTACCGCGTACACATGGGAAGCAGCATGCTGTACGTGTGAGTCTTGCGGCTTAACGCTCAAGATTGCCAGTTCGATCGGGGAACTACTGCTGCTCATCTATAAGAGTGGCTTCTATAGATGAGAACAAAAACAGCCATCGAAAGATAACCATGACTAGTACTCAAACCAGATCCATAAACCGCATCGCTCTTCGCGCGGGTAAAAAAGGGGCGCGTCCTGCTGAGGTTGGAGCCCTGGCCTCGGTGTTCGAAAAATCAGCTACAGAGCTCAAACACAAACAAAAACTACTAAAATGCAAACAAACAATACAGATAGCGACATTTAACGTGAGAACCCTAAATAGAATAGGTCAACTATCAGAGCTAACTGCATCAGCCATAGAACATAAGATAGATATAATTTGCATACAAGAGCACCGATACACGCACACCGAAGATATCAAGTAACACGAAACTGGAAATGGATGGATGCTGGTGACTGTATCGGCATGGAAAAACTCTGTCAATGCATCGGTAGGAGGGGTGGGAATACTACTAGGACCGAGAGCGTTAAAAACACTGAACAGCATTGAGAGAATACAACCTAGGATGATGGCCGCAACGTTTAATGGCAATCCCAAAGCAACAATTATCTCCTGCTACAGCCCTACCAATGTTAGCGAAGAAAACGAAATAGCCACCTTCTACGAAGATCTATCCTCCCTAGTACGTAGCATTCCGAAACACAACCTGCTAGTCATTGGCGGAGATATGAATGCACAAATCGGGAAAAACAGACAACAAATA
The DNA here is from genome assembly GCA_963585895.1 of Sepioteuthis lessoniana. Lineage (NCBI taxonomy): Eukaryota > Metazoa > Mollusca > Cephalopoda > Myopsida > Loliginidae > Sepioteuthis > Sepioteuthis lessoniana. Next base: position 69,927,198 of record OY757928.1, read on the forward strand.
CAGCCTACACTACGCGTCTAACAGGAATGGACAGCATTTAATAGATTTCATGATAGAAAATAGATTAACCTGCCTCAATACAAACTTTCAAAAAAGGGAGGGGAAATTATGGACCTACACATACGCGAATAAGAATAAAGCACAGATAGACTACGTCCTTATAAACAGGAAATGGAAAAACAGTGCGATGAATTGCGAGGCATACTCCTCCTTCGAGGGTGTGTCCTCCGATCATCGAATAGTTACGGCCAAAGTACGACTAAGCCTAAAAAAAACGCCACACGTAAAGCGACGACCAAGCACTATGATATGAATTTTAAACAAATTAATTACACTAGAGCCAATCAATTATAAAGCGGATAATTTTCCCATTAAATATATTAATCAATATGTTAATTATCAAGTAAAGAGGAAACTTTTTTTTACTGTTCATTTATGTCATATATATATATATATATATATATATATATATATATATATATATATATATATATATATATATAGTTTTTATCATTAAGGATTTTCGGACTATTGTCTTCATCTTTATTGTTATTTCCACAACGTTTCGGCCGATATGTCCACCGGCATTCTACAGATGTTAGTCGAACTCCAGCCCTCATGTGTTTGTCAAACTCGGGAAGAAGGCCGGAGGACATAAAGTCTGAAACGTTGGGAAAATAACAATAAAGATGGAGACAATAGTCTGAAAAGCCTTAATTATAAAAATCATCAAACTTCGTCTCAGAAATTTAGACAACTTGTATATATATATAGAGAGAGGGAGACTTGAAAGATTCTAATGACCGTGTATGTATTGTGCATAAACAAAATTATGCCAAAAGAAATATTGAATCATTAGCATGGATTCAATTGCTCTCAAGAAATTTATTCCATCAATGAACAATATTAAATAATACACTTTCAAAATCGTTTCAGTTTTGATGCAAAATATGAGAACAATCATTCTACATCGGTTCTCTTAAATAAATCAGTAACCACATGATGTGAGTCATTGCTTACAAAACAACATCGTGTACTTTTTCCTAAAACAGATTTGTTATTGGTGATGAGAAGTGGATCCTCGATTAAAACGTGCAATGCTGACGTCGGCAGATAAGTCACGTTAAGAGACTGGCTCAGGAATCGAGATGTGAACTTTATCTTATATGGACCATGTTAGGTGCATCGTAAAATATGAGAGAAATTACACATTACCAAATCTTTTACAATAATCAAACAATCACCTTAAATCTTTAGTGCAATCAATTTGGTCTCTTGACCCAAAAAGTCAACCCTGACTTCAATGCTTTGAAGGAAAAAAAGTCATCTATTATATCGCTGATATCTCATGTACGGTTCTAAGAATCAATGGAGGGAATGTTTATCATTAAATATTTCAATAAGTATTATTTCTTTGTTTTTCATATATACTCTAAAATCTGACAATATATATATATATATAGAGAGAGAGAGAGAAAGAGATAGAGATAGAAAGAGAGATACGTAAAGAAGAGGAGAGAAGGAAAAGGGGTGATAAAAGTTGATGTTGTTGAAATAGTAAGCTTTTACGCAGTCCTAGTTTAGAATAAAACTCTAACTGTTTGCTTTTGGGTTAGGAAGTGTCTCATTTTTAAGTTTCCGAAAGCATGTCTAAAAGAAATAATGGCTTCGTTGAGTTAATGTTTGGATAAAAATGTGTATATTAGCTGACATTCTGACGATTTTTTGTCAGCCAGTTAAATAAATCACAAAGATAAATAAACTCACAATAATTAACCAAGTAGAATACAACCGAGAACTGTAAAATTCATGAAGTTATTTGAAATCCATAAAATGCTGTCATATCTTACATCTAACGAAAAGTTCCGGGAGAACAAAGGTTGAAACAGAGTGACTATAACTATAAATATATAACAATTCTGTAGAAAAGAATGCATATAAAGTCCACAGTAAAGTTTTTCGTCTGAAACTTGAAAATTATTTAGTGAATTCGTCATATTTAACAAAACTTTCATACGACACACGGGATGAACCGAATGGCCGATAATCACGTAAACTCGTAAATGTAAAGATCTGAAAAGTTTGTAAGTGCACTGAATGACATATCATTAAACTTGCCATTCTGCTTGAGATCTTCTTTAGTAATGATTCATTCTTCGTGAAACTTGGAGATAATATTCAAATTTCAGACCTTCAGGTCACGTTCCTCTCAACTGTATAACGATAGCCAAAACCCAATGCAATCGCCTGTCAATAATCAACAATGTATCCCCTGCTAAGTCTCAGGTACTACGTTTGCTGAAGCGCAATGTTTGTTTTACGCCATCTAATCGTGTAAACACTTCAAAAATAATTACTTGCATCTCAAATCATGACAAAATGTCCAATTTCTCTGTCAGTACGTGAGAAACTGCTTTCATATTTTGGTTTTAGTGCAGTTTGTAAGGCTTTATTCAAGTTTTTTTTCCTAACTATTTAAAATATTTTTTTTCATAATTTTTAATTTCCGAAGAAGAAAAAGTTGGAGACATTTTCATTAGATAAAAAAAACAAAAACTTTTCAATATAGTTTTGGCTATTCTCAGGAAATGTTTTCTTATTTTAAGTCAGCGTTTGAAAAGTCTGCGCACTACTTAGTTGTTATTTTTTTTTCTCTAAATCTGGACGTGTTCAATCTTCTTTTCGATGTATTTATATAACTTTAATATTTTCATTGTGAATGGAAAATAACATTTGAGCGCAAATAAAATAGGCTAAGATGAACTATTATCTATATAATTAATTACTTTGTTCGCCTACATTACAGAGCTGTTTATATACATTCATCAAATGTGATACCTATAACATCTGGAAATGGAGAAATGCTTAACAAAAAATATGTTTGGTCCTAAATGGAAAATATATATATTAGAAAATTTGACAAAGAATAAAACAAACATAATGGATTAGACATACAACAATAAGAATATTGTCTTCTTCTTCTTCTTCTTCTTCTTCTTCTTCTTCTTTTTCTTCTTCTTCTTCTTCTTCTTCTTCTTCTTCTTCTCATTATTATTATTATTATTATTATTGTGTGGTAGGGAAGAATAATTATTTCGTTTAGAAACTATTGATAACTATTTATAAAACTTAATAGGGTCTTCTTATTTACGGGTGATAGTGTACCAAAATATATACATATGTGTAAGTGCGTGTGTGTGTGTATGAGTGGGAGTGTGTATGTGGATAAGTATGTGAATGTGCAGGTTAGTATGTTTCCACTAAATTACTTATCGGAAACGGATTTCGAGCTTCGTTGGTGATGTGTCAAGAAATGGTTGAATCATAGATAAAATAAGAATATTAACTTTGATGACCGATAACAATGACTTGTTTATTTCTCCGAGTCTTTACCCTACATAGTCCTCGTAATCTTTATGGATTATGTCCGGTCATGATTTCCTTACCGTCACAACATTCTAGGCCAGATTTACGGGGCGACGATGTCAAGGTTAGTGATCTATACACTAAAACTAACGTTGTAAAAGACGCTGTCTTCTCACAAACAGGGCGATCTGTCAAATCTCTGCGACAGGTTTTATCTTGTAAAGCAACCTCCTGGCGTACTTTGATAGCAGTTCGGTTATAACTTTACAATCATATTCCCTTGTGTTTATGTGAAATTTCTGTACCGAATGTCAAACCCGTAGGGTCAATCTGGTCGTGACAGCCAACACAAAGCTATGACCTTTGACACTGATTTTATAGACACCTTATACTGTAAAGAGTTGTAATGTTATTACAGTGACTACATCGGGTTCGTCCGGTAAATGCAACCAATAACTTACTGAAAGTGCGAATTTTATCGAGAAAACAGCCCGCGGCTGATCTCGTATCGTAATATAGTCAAACAATTCGGTGTCGCAGTTAATTTGGCGGGACACTTTTGGCAAATATAATGCCATCTCATCCTATTGAAAGTATCGCTTTTAACCATCAATGTGTTATCAGAAGCAAATTGTGTATCTTGCACTGAGAAGACTCGAAGTCGTGAACCTATTAAACCATGTCGGTGGCTCTGTTATGCGGAAATAAGATTTGCATCTCTAATAAAATTTCGCAAATATCATGACCACTATTTTATCAAGTGACCGATGAGTACGAAAAACAGAGTCATATCAAAAATTGAGAAATGTCAGTAAGTTTTATTTCAATAAAACCATTACACATAGAGAAAATGTTATGTTGATCTTGTAAATCGATACAACCCATCCGAATACCAGGTAGAAATAAATGTCACCTGACAAACTTCTACGCCAACACAGCCATCCCAATTCAGCCAAAGACTATAATTAACTCGAGAAGTTGAGACCATTAATTGTCTAATCAATACCTGACAGAAACTGCTGAGTTAAAATTAATTAGTATTCCAAGAAAAACGCCTCGTGCAAAACTCTCAAAAACCAGAAAGGGAATCTTTTTGACAAATCAAGTAAAGGAATCTAGCCTTCTTGGGAAATGTGCAAATTAATGGAAGGTAATGTTACCAAAAAATCTCAAATGATTACCTCTACCCGGGAATGTACTTCAAAATAATTTACGAGTATGATTTTTCAACAAGTGGCGTTTGCTTTTCAAGAGAACCAAAGAGTGATGATGAAAAAAACGTAAGGATAAGAGAAATACTTGGATCATGTAAGAGAGTTGAATAACCTCTGGAACAAAATGGTGAAATGATACCAATAATAGTTGGTGCTTTAGGAACAGTCTCCAAGAACCATGGAAAAGAGACAGGTGGATCTTGAAAAACCGAGGGTAAGCCGAACCCGGAATTTCTTCTGAGAAGAGTCCTGGAGATTTGAGTAGACCTTCAGTCAGTTGGACTTCAGTGAAAGACCATCCTCTTATGTGAATTTCAGATACTTACTGGGATTGAAATAATAATTGAGAGAATAATAATTCGACGAAGTCACATTGTTTATCGAGAAAACCATGAACTAATAGAGAATGGAACTTACAGCTGGAGGAAAATGCTTTCCTGAGGGGAAAAACCAGAGTGGTATCTTCAACAGAGGTGCACTGTCACCATGCCAATTCGTGATAGTGATGATGACACTCAATCACATACATAGGAAGTGCACAGGTAGATACAAGCTTATTAAATCGGAAAAAATGATCAATCCCTTAATGTACATGGCAACCTCAAACTATTTGCCTAAAATGAAAAAGAATTGGAAATTCTAATACAAGGAGTGAGAATATACAGTCAAGAAATAGGGAGGGAATTCGGCTAAGAAAATAACGCTATGCTAATACTGAGAAATGGGGAACGACACATAAAGGAAGCAATAGAACTACCAAACCAAGAAAAGATCATAATGCTTCGAGAATAAGAAACATAAAAATACTTGGGAATTTTCGAATGAAATATTAAAAAAGAATACCCGAGAAAAACGAAATAGCTACTCGAAACCAAACTTTATAACAGAAATCTCATCAAAAAATTAAACGACTGGGATGTCGTTCTTGTAAGAGAGTCGCTACCTTACATGAAGTAGACGAGAAAAGAACGTAAACAAATGGACTAGAGAACAAGAAATCTCTTTATGATGTATTAGCCCTTACATCCCAGAAATGACGTTGACACTCTGTAGCGTCAAAAAAAGAAGGTAGAAATGGCCTTGTCAGCATCTGAGATAGCATTGATGCCTCGATACAAAGACTCAAAGACTACATGAAAAAATTCAGAGGGAGACTGATTTCAGCGACCAGAAACAATACAGACAACACATTCATCAACAGAACAAAAATAACTTGAAAACAAAAATGAGAGGAAAAAATTACTCAGTGAATATTTCATGCGAAAAACAAGCAAAATCTCATAAGATAAAACTTGAGCATAGCTAAGAAATGTAAGCTTTATGAGAGAAACTGAATCTCTTCTGATAGCCATACAGAACAACGCCATCAATAGTAACTATGTCAAATCAAGACGAGACAAGACAGAACAAAAAGAAAATGTTGGTTATGTGGTGTTAGAAATGAAACGATCAATCATAAAAAAAAGTAAAAAAAAAAAAAGAATTAGCGCAGAAAGAGTGTAAGACTAGACGGGGTCGGGAAGGGAATTAACTGTGAATTGTGGAAGAAGCTAAAATTTGACCATACGAACAAATAGTATATGCTAAACCCAGAATCCTTTCTGGAAAATAAGACAAACAAGTTCTTTGTGATCTTGTGATACAAACAGATCACTTAATCTCTGACAGACGATCAGATCTTGTGAAAGTCAGCAAAATAATAAAAAAAAGAGATACAGCTGATAACGCTTGAATTAAAAACTCTGAAACGAGTGACATAGGAAAGACATGAAAGCCCAAACTTAAGAAATATATGGATGTATACACAGACTAAATAATTCTCCAGGAACACTCGTAGGGTAGAGGTTAGTACAAACTGCTCTTTTAAAAAATAGATTTTCGATGACTTGTAAAATCTGTTGGTGAATTTTTGTTTTATTTTAACTGAAGACTGTCACTAATCGGCTAAATGTTTTTACCAGGTGCAATTATCTCGAGCTAACTGAAGAATTGTTTAAAGTTACCGCGCCAAACTCAAAAATTGAACAAGCATATAGATTAGTTTATAATCTCCGCCCCTCCTCCAAAGACCTCGTTTATTTCAATTTAATGTATAAACCACCGGAACCACAAAAATAAGACAAAAAACACACAAAAATAGAATCTTTCGATTTGAATCTTCTAGAATCAGGTGACATGTAATTTTTAGAAAAGTTTTAAAAGCCCTAATTTATGAAATATATGGAAGTATACATAGACTAAATAATTCTCCAGGTACACTTGTTGGTTAGCGGTTAGTACAAAGTGCTCTTTTAAAAAAAAACTTTAGATTTTTGATGACTTGTAAAATCTGTTGGTGAATTTTTGTTTTATTTTAACTGAAGAGTGTCACTAATCGGCTAAATATTTAAACCAGGTGCAATTATCTCGAGCTATCTGAAGAATTGTTTAAATCTACCTTGTCACCCTCCATATTGCCCAACGACTTTCTCAATCGATAGACATTTTATCCCGGTATTGCAAAATTGTAGACTTTGCTCTCCTAGCTGACCACATAATAAAACTGAAAGAATGTGAAAAGAAGAATAAGTACCGTGACCTTGCAAGGGAATTGAAAGAAACAGTAAGATGAAAGTGACAATTATACCTATAGTGATTGGTGCTTTTGGTACACTCACTAGAGGATTATTAAAGCACTGAAGGACTTTGAAATATGAGGACGAGTGGATACCGTCCAAACTACTACATTATTGAAAACAGGCAGAATATTAAGAAGAGTCCTGGAGACTTGAGAAGACTTGTTATTACTCAAACTCCAGTGAAAGACCATCAGCTAACGCTGATGTGAAAAGCTCTCAAGGATTATTAAAGTGACTGGAGGAGTTGGAGGTTGGTGGTCGAGAGGAGACCATCCAAACTACTATATTATTGAGAACAGACAGAATACTAAGAATATTCCTGGAAACTTGAGAAGACTTTTTGTTACTCTAACTCCAGTGAAAGACCATCAGCTAACGCTGATGTAAAAAATTCTAACGCGTAAATAATAATAATAATTAACCAGCATACAAAGGAAGATCTCTATAGGAAAAAAATAATGATCTGTGTGCAAAATGTCAGAGAATATTGACTTATTGATTGTTTTAACTGTATTTCAAATGGATTTGAGCCCTCTGTTCCCAAGAGGTAAAGGAGTCTTACGTTTTTGCAAACGGTGATATGATATCAATTATTTTTATCCATCCCAAATATTATGCAAAAATATATGTTCGACCTATAGTGAGAACCCTAGCATGTACAAACGCTCTGGGTCAGAGTGGATCTGGGAGTAATGGCAATGAAGAGATTTTCCACACTTCTCAGAACTCCAGAGCTGCATCATCATCAATAAATGTAGCGTATTTTCATTCCCAGATCAACCAATTTGGGGCACTGTCATACAACTCTGCAGCACATACTCTTAGCATATTATAAGCCTCACTGATCGATTTTTCTTCCGAATAATAGACTTATTTTGCACACAATTGTTTGGTTTCAAATATTTCGATCGTTTTTTTTTTCAACGAGGTCTATGTAATCTCTAGGTTTGTTAGTCAGAGATGACAGGGGAGTAGGGGTAAAGAAAGGGTACTTTCCAGAGCATCGAAAAACTAATGAGATGATATACTCATAAAATCACGGACCCATGGAAAAGACAGAATTGTAATTTTATGATAGTTTTATACATATGAGCCTAGCCTGGCACAAAACCAACTTAGTAGGCAAACTATTCTTTTCATTATTTCCCTTGATATTATCAATTGTATTCATCGCCTAACATTGATTTGAAATCAGTATGAAAAAATCAACCATTTCCGCCTTACATGAACCATGCTAATACTAACGGCCAACTTTTTAATTCATCTTTTTTGTACAATCTTCTACAATAGCCTACTCACTTCATACAAAGTGAAAGTCAAATATCCTAGTAAAGGTTTTGATCTCGGCTTTGCGTTTTCGTAAGGAGGTCATTTGTTACACTATCGACGCTTACATGTTTAGTTGAATATTTGACGATAATTAAAGTTTGAAGATTAATGTGAAATACGTGTTGAGAAAGAACGTTTTAGCAAGTCGTTGTAATGTTAAAGAAAGCTGAAGTGTGTTGCCCTGTGTTTTCACACACACACACACACACACACATACACACACACACACACACATATATATATATATATATATATATATATATATATATATATATATATATATATATATATATGAGTGAATGTGAGTGTGTTTGTCTGCGTGTCAATATGTGTGAACCTTTCTTTGATGGTTATAAGTAGAATATATTGAAAAACATGTCTTAGCGTTTCTTAGGTTTCAACATTAATTGAGTAATGACGTAGCTAACTTCAAAGACGAAAAGGAAAAAAAAAAAAAAAACTAAGTGAGTGAATAATTATGTTCATAGTTGCAATGCAGTTAAATCAACACTCATATGTAATCATATCTAACGACCATAAAGGTCTTTCTGTTAATAATCAATATTTAGAACAACGTTATCATGATTAAACAATTTCCGAATAACAACATGAGAGAAAGTAAATATCCATGGTTTCCCGATCAGAAGAAGAAGAATAGCGAATATTTAAAAATGATATTATTAATAATCGTCGTAATAATAATAATAATAATAATAAACAAAAGTGTGACGAACAATAATTCTGTGGACGTTTCAAGTGACTAACAAGCGATATCTCACACGAAAAAACGTGGACGTGACTAAGTAAAGGAAACCTTAAAAGAGAAAATGAATCTCTTCTAATAATGACAAACAACAATGCCGTAAGGACAAACCATATCAAAGCAAATAGATAAAACACAACAAATTAGTAACAGTATGTTTTGTGCTGATAGAGACGAAACCACCAATCACATAATAAGGAAAAAAGTAAATTAATTCAGAAAGAGTATAAAACTAGGCATGACTGGGTGAGCAACAGGATCCACTGGGAATTGTGCAAGAAGTTGAAATTTGACCATACGAACAAATGGTATTAACACAACCGAGAATCTGTCCAGGAGATTAAGACGAACAAACTCACCTGGGATTTTTAGATGCAAACGATCACCAAATCTCGGCAAGACGACATGACCATTTCATTATCAACAAAAATAGAGAACTTAGCTATGGTCCGGTTTGACTACTAAAAGGTATATGATATGGTTCCACAAAGCTGGATAATAAAATGTCTCAAAATGTACAAAATATCACATAAAGTCATAAACTTCATCGAGAAAAACATGAAGACCTGGAGAGTTGAACTGTCAGCAGGAGGAAAGAGTTTGGCTGAAACAAAGATCTAAAGAGGTATTTACCAAGGAGATGAACTATCACCCTTACTATTCATAATTGCCATGGTACCCTTAAACACATACTCAGAAAATTCACAGCCGGATAGAAACTTATAGATCGCAAGATAAGATCAATCACCTAATGTACATAATGTACATAGATCAATCACCTAATGTACATGGATGACATCAATCTCTTTGCAAAGAATGAAAAAGAACTTGAAACTCTAATACACTCAGAATATACAGTCAGGACAGGGGAATGGAATTCGGCATTGAAAAATGTGCCATGCTCGTAATCAAAACAGACAAATGATATACGACTGAGGGAATAGAACTACCAAATAAAGACAAGATTAGGAGGCTCGGAGAAAACGATGCCTACAAATACTTGGGAATCTTGGAGGCTGAAACCATCAAACAAATGCAAATGAAAGATAGAATCCGAAAGGAATATCTCAGGAGAACTAGGAAACTACTTGAGACAAAACTCTCAAGCAGAAACCTTATCAAAGGAATAAATAATTGGGCTGTACCCTCGTTCGATACTCGGGACCCTTTCTCAAGTGGATCAAAGATGAACCTAAACAAATGGACCAAAGAACAAGAAGACTAATGACCATGCACAAGACATTATATCCCAGAGACGATGTTGACAGACTATAAGTATCTAGAAAAGAGGGGCAAAGAGGACTTGCCAGAATCGACGACACCGTTGGCGCATAGATTCAACGGCTCGAAGACTACATAGAAAAACACGAACGAGAACTAATTAGAGTCGTCAGAAACAACACTGAAAACACGATAGATAACAGAATGACAATAACCAGAAAACAAAAATGGGAAGAAAAACAGCTCTATGGGCGTTTTAAACGACTACAAAACAACATCTCACACGATAAAACCGGGACCTGGCAAAGAAAAGGAAACCTTAAGAGAGAATAAGAATCTATTTTAATTGCAGTGCAAAACAACGCTATGAGAACCAATGATATCAAGGCGAGAATAGGTCAGACTCCACAAAATAGTAAATGTAGGCTATGCGGTGACAGAGATGAAACCATCAATAAGCGAATGCAGCAAATTAGCACAGAAAGAGTACAAGAATAGACACGGCTGGGTGGGCATGGTGATCCATTGGGAAATGTGCAAGAAATTTAGATTTGACCATAACAACAAATGGTATATTCACAACCCAGCAGCTGTCCTGGAAAATGACACTCATAATTTCCTATGGGACACAGATCACCTAATCTCGGACTGAACACCAGACCTTATAATAATCAACAAAAAAGAAAAATAATTTTCAAAGTTTTCGTCTTAGCTGTCCGGCTGACCACAAAGTAAAATTGAAAGAAACTGAAAAGAAGGATAAGTACCTCGACCTTGCTGGAGAATTTAAAAAGCTGTGGAATATGAAAGTGACGATTATACCAATTGTGATTGGTGCTTTTGGCACAATAACTAAAGGATTTTTTTAAAGGCCTGGAGGACTTGGAAGTTGGCGGACGGGGAGAGACTATCCAAATGACAGCATTACTGAAAACGGCCAGAATACTGATAAGAGTCGCGGAGAATTGAGGAGACTCAATCTCCAGTGAGAATCCATCACCTAAAACTGATGTGAAAAACTCTCAATGAGTAAATAATAATAACAATAATTTTTAATAAGTCTTTTCATCACACTGTAAAATGTGTGTTCTCTTCAGGATAAGTAGATACGTGGGAAGAACCAAAATGGCTTCAGGAAAAATCGATGAACGACATCACAAATGTTTACTATCCGTCGAGTTCTTAAAGGTGTACGTGCAAAAAACCTCGAATCAACAATATTATTTGTAGACTTCTCCAAGGGCTTTGGCTTCATACACAGAGGAAAGATAGAGCAAATTTTTCATGCCTACGGACTACCCAAAGAAACCGTCGAAGCCATAATGATGCCATATAGAAACACAAAAGTAAAAGTTCGCTCCCCGGATAGAAACCTCGACTACTTCCACACTGTAGCAGGAGTGCAGCAAGGAGACACATTAGCCCCATACCTCTTTATCATCTGTCTGGACTACTTGCTTAGAACATCTATTGACAAAATGAAAGACAACAGTTTCAAGTTTACAAAGGAAAGAAGCAGATGATACCCCGCACAAACAATTATGGACGCGGATTACACCCATGACATAGGGCTTCTGGCAAATACACCAGCCGAAGCAGAAACCCTGCTACAATGTATGGAACGAGCAGCTGCTGGCATAGGCCTCCATATTAACGCACACAAGAAAGAACACATATGATTTAATTAAAGAGGCGACATCTCCACACTAAACAGTAGATCTCTGAAAGTAGTTGGCAAGTTCACCTACTTAGGAAGCAGTGTCTCATCAACCGAGACTGACATCAACACGCGACTATCAAAGGCATGGACAGCGAAACATAGTCATTCGGTCATATAGAAGTCAGACCTGACCGATAAAAGAAAACGCAGCTTTTTCCAAGCAGCATTCGTGTCAATAGAGCTATATGGATGCACTACATGGACGCTAACTAAACGTATGGAGAAAAAGTTTGATGATATTTTACACAAGAATGCTGCGAGCAATATTAAACACCCTGCAAAGCAGCAGCTGTACGGTCACTTACCACCCATCACGAAAGCTAAACAAGTTAGTCAAAATGACCTGAGGAACACTAATGGAGAGGAAGAGGCGAACTCATAAGCGTCATACTCATGTGGACCCCTTCCCATGGATGAGCAGAGGCAGGACGACCACCTAGAACCTATATACAACAGTTCTGTGCCGATACAAGATGTAGCCCTGAAGACCTATCGGGAGAAGGTCAGGGAGATCCATGCAGGAGACGCGACATGATATATATATATATATATATATATATATATATATGGTAAAGTAGGTGACCATAGTCGAAATTGACCTGAAGGCACCCTTTTCAATAGCTTTTACACCGAGGTGTAAGGGAGATGCTACTTCAATCCCTAGCTTGCTCCACTTTACCCTTGATCCTTAACTTATAATATTCTGTGTTAAGCAAGGCAGCATCAAGTACTATTTTTAGTCTTTTGTATGACCTGACCTGGGATTTAAATATATATATATATATATGTATATATATATATATATATATATATATATATATATATATATATATACGTGTGTCTTTCCAAAACTGATAAGTCTCAAGCAGAAAGTAAATCAAGCCACCGAGGAATAATTTTACGGCTGTAACATTTCTTATAAATTGAAAAAATATTTAAGATTTTATGGGAGTAAAATCTAATAAAAGCCCAAAAGAGACCTATTTTATTCATGTTAAAATCTTAAAATATAAAGGTTGACCGGGTTAAATCGTCGGTGATCACAACATTTATCGAAGAAAGAAAGGAGGTGGGGAATTGTCATGCGCGAAAATGTTCAAGCTAGAAAAGAGAAAATAATTCTATTTTACTTTTTCTAGATTTGCTGGTGTTTAAAACTACTTCCATATACCGTAAACCTACGTTTACAGGATTTATATCCGTTGCGATTCGTTTTGTCCACAAATGAAAGGTTACTTTTATTATGATCCTAACACACCCATCAATAATGATATGCTCAAAATCTGAGTTGGATAATGATATCAGGTTTATTTCTGATACATTTTGTAGTAATGGTTTCACAGAAAGCATTGTTTGATCTGTTATCAGGAATAAGATCAATTATTTCAATAAAATTGATCCTGAAGTAAACCAAATGTGTCCGGTTTATCTACAGTGAGTGAGAGATTTGCTGAACAAATCTCTTCATGTGTACAAAAATGTTATGCTTCTGCCAATCTATGTCTTGATTTTCAAACTAAAACCATAATGACATCTAGTCGAAATGACGTTCTCCTCCTCCAGTATAATTCTTTTTTAATTTAATCATTTAAGTATAATTGCAGAGTACTTTATATTGGGAGAACCAACCAATGTGTAGATGCTCGAATTAAGCAGCATGTTCCTACACAAATTCGTGAGGGAAATTGGCTTTCTGATAAAATTAAGAACGCATAAGGGTCAGTGATTGTGGAACATCTTATAAATAATCGTAATTGCGCCTCCTCTTAGTGATGACTTGCTCTCCGTATCTAGCAAGTCACCTTCGGATTTTCATTTGAAATTCATATTCTCATTTATAAACCATCTTTCTTTTAACAGAGGGACTGTTTGCTGGGTTTGAATTTGAACACAATTTGAAATTACTTTCCCTCCTCTTTTTTCCTCATGAATCCCCCAACACTTTCTGTCTTAATCCTCTCTACAGGTTGTTGTCAGTGAGGATCGAAACCGTTCAACCTTCATATTTTAATATCTTACCATGAACAATATAATCCTCTGTTCAGCTATATATAAACACACACACACACACACACACACACACACACACACACACACACACATATATATATATATATATATATATATATATATATATATATATATATATATATATATATCGAAGATACAGTGTCATCAGTTATTACAGACTGTTAGTTCTCGCCTATGTGATCACTAGATTTATAAAAGGAATATTTCCAGAGAAAACATTAAAGTTGTAGGCATACATTTCATTTCAAGTCTATATCTATTTGTATGGTCCCATGATCTCAGCGGTAAGAAAGAGAAAGTCATCAAAATATTTGAAAATATTTGAATTTCAATCTAAAATTTAAAACAGATTAAAATTTGAAACGCTACCAATTCTAAATAAGAATATAAAAAGATTGCACTTATTCAAAAAAAATATATAAATATGTCTATATCTATATATAAATTTAAAGACAGAATTTTTGAAACATCTTCAAGGAAAAACAATGACAATAACGGAATAAATCGTATAAAATAAATAAAGAGATAAACCCATAGGGAGGACCAGATTCAGACAGTTACGTATTTATTTACATTCTTCATCCTTTTTGTTATCGAGATGATATATTTCTTGATATAGTAGAATAAGTGTTTATTTGATAAAATAAGCATCGACTTAATCGAATGAAATGATTTCTTTAATTACTTAAACTAACAAAAAAAATCATAAATACAAAATAAAATTTAATTTAACGATTTAATAATTGAATCCAATTAAATGAATTGATGGATGTATATAAATAAGCAAACTAATACAAATGTTTAATTAATTTAAATAATTGGGAGATTTTTTGTAATATTTCCAAAAATAAACCTATTGCTTGTGTAAAATAGAATCAATTGTAAGAATTTATAAATTTCCTTGTTTTGCAAAAAGCTTTAAACATTAAACAGCAACAACAACAACAACAACAATCACTCCTTACACTTCTTGAACCTTTTGAAATAAAAAAATGGCAGTATTATTTATTACACTGCAGCACAAATGAATTGAAGTGATTATTTAATAAAAGAAAGAAGAAATATTTATTCTATTTCATGTGCAAAAATAATCACTGACTTAATTGTTGAAGAATGCTGGAATTTTTGCAGTTTTCCTAAAGTTGTAAACAATTCTTGTAAATGGATTTCTTTGGATACTTATCAACAGGACTTTAGCTCATAATCAATTAAAATCACAATGCAAATAAGAATTATCATTAATACTGTGAATACAACATTTAGTTGAATATGTAAAGACAATTGCATAATACTTATGTACTTAATCCGAATAAAATCATGGATATTGAGATGGAGATTCTGACGTTGGAGGTAATGAATTTCAGTTACAATTTCATATTATATCTCATCAGAATATATATATATATATATATATATATATATATATATATATATATATATATATATATATGTGTGTGTGTGTGTGTGTGTGTGTGTGTGTGTGTGTGTGTGTGTGTGTGTGTGTGTGTCTTGTTATCCAAGTAGGACATGACATTTTTGTCCCTAGGATTGTGAAATAAGAAATAGCAGTTTATTTTTAGGCTGAAGTATTCAAAATATTTTTCCCATACTGATTTTCGTCACAACTATTCTTTATTTATAAATTTGACTACTCTTCAGAATGTTGCGTATTGGAAAAAGATTTAATAAGAAAGATAGCGTATGAAAATCTTAAAAATATGTTATAAAATGTTTCACTTGGAAGATCTAATCATTCCATTTCTTCTACTCTCATTCATTTTTAATGACTTTCAATATAGTCTGAGAACTAAACTGTACAATCACTAGGATCAATGTTGATCCCTTTTTTTCCTGGGGTCAATTCTACTTTTAGTCCAATTGAATTGGAAATAATGGGAAACTTTTCTTTCAACTGCTAAAAGAAAAGGAAATCTTAAAACATTTTAACTGGATGTCAGTGTAATATATTTGAAGAAACCAGAGATGATTGAAGCAATTTATCTGTAGAAATTAGAAGTAACATATCATAGTTCAATATTATATATGTATATGATATAATTATCATGGGAAAATTTCGTGATTATTAGTAACTGAGTAAAGAATCATTAGGAAAATTAGTAAAACATTATTAAAAAAAAACATTGAACTATTGTGAAAAGTTTTCTTTTCTTGTTCATATTTGTACATTTAGGTTTATGCTTTGATAGATTTTGTAATGTTACCACGGATATTCTAAGTGAAAGAAGAGACGAAAATAGAATTAATACAAAGTTTAATTTATTTATTTGTGTGTATTTATAATAAACTATATCCTTGCTAGTTTTTCACACTTGGGTTAGCTGGTGGTTTTTAACAGGAGTCTGATTGACAGCAACTCTCCTCATGTATTTAGGGTTCTTCATAGAATTCAAGCCAATATCAGCGATGTTGTAGTCTTGGCAGTTTTGATTGTCCTACTGATTTCAGATTCATCTAGTCCCTTTTTGCGGACTGTTTTGAGTGCACCAACTACAACTAGTATCACCTTGACTTTCTTGTTCCTAAGTTTTTGCAATTTTCCTTTCAAGTAATTTCATAGAATGATCCTCCAGAAGGGCAAGTTTTTGATTTTGTTGGCTATTTGTACATATTAATACACAATATAATATATGTTTGTGGGACAACATCATAGGTCAACCCATACCATGACATCATTTATCACTTTGTTTTGGTTTCTTTGAGGATGGGCTAGTGCATATATAGTAGGTCATTTGTTTCTCTCGTTATAGTCCGCAGTATTCTAGTGAGTCATAGATTTCGACTCTTATTTGTGTGGTTAGGATTTTCCACATTAGAGGTAAACATGTCTGTCTATAGGTAAAGGGGATGGTCCCTTTTTGAGCACCTTTCTGGATTAAGTTAGTTTTATCTTTCATCAACAATTCTTGTGGTTTTATACGCTGTTGCAGAGCTAGTCTGCTATGGATTCGCAGGAATTTTAAAATTAAGAATCGATATATACCATCAAGACCTGGTGTTTTCCAATTTGATATTTTCTTTAGTTTTGGCCAGAGTGGGTACATGTGCATGTCCTTCTCGGGGCCTTCTTTGAGTTCTCTTGTTCTTTTTTCATTATATTAATCCATTTAGGATTTCTGTTATGTTCTTTCTCCATAGTTTTCTCAAAAATTGTTTTGATTCTTTTGACTCCGGTTGCTAATTTGTGCACACGCCATCAATCTGTTTGTAGAATATCATTTCGTTGTGTCAGTTACGTGATTAAAACATCTATGGATAAAATGAAAGAAAACAGTTTCAAGCAGGCAAAGGAAAGAAGCAGGAGGTACCCCGCACAAACAATTACTGACACCGACTACGCCGATGATATAGCGCTTCTGGCAAATACACCTGCCCAAGCTGAAACCTTGCTACATAGCCTAGACAGGGCAGCTGTTGTCATAGGCCTCCATGTCAATGCACTCAGTACGGAGTATGTGCTTTAATAAAACAGGCAACATCTCCACACTAAACGGTAGTTCTCTGAAACTAGTAGACAACTTTACCTACCCAGGAAACAGTGTCTCATCAATCGAGACAGACATCAACCTGAGACTAGCGAAGGCATGGACTGCTATCGATAGCCTCTCGGTGATATGGAAGTCAGACCTGACCGATTAAATAAGACGTAGTTTTTTCCAAGCAGCGGTCGTGTCGATACTGCTACATGGATGCACTATATGGACGCTAACTAAATGAATGGAGAAAAAGCTTGACGGTATTTTACACAATAATCCTGCGAACAATATTAAGAAGTCATTGAGGCAGCACCCTACAAAGCAGTGGCTATACGGCCACCTTCCACCCATCACGAAAACTATCCAAGTTAGACGGACAAGACATGCAGAACGTTGCTGAAGAAGAAGGGACGAGCTCATAAGGGAAGTGCTCCTGTGGATCCCTTTATATGGACGAGAAAAAGCAGTGCAACAAGCTCAAACCTACATACAGCAAATTCGTAGCCTTGAAGACCTGCTGGTAGCAATGGACGATAGAAAGGGGTGGCGGGAAAGGGTCATTGATATCTGTGCTCATGGCGTGACGTGATGAAGATGTTGTCCGCATGCACTGTTTTTGTGTGTATATCGTTGCAATGTCTCAGTACCTTTTGAGTGTTCTTTCTTTCCCTAGTATCTTTTTTCCAGTTCAGACTTCTCCGTTGTTGTCATTTAGAGATCTCCTCTTTTCGTTGGATCACTTGTATGTTTCAACTTACTTAGTAGTTTCACTTGTTGTCGCAGTTCCTTTATTTGTACTTCTAGATTCATTTCCCATTAAAGTCTTCTATTTTTGTTCAGATACGTTCAGAGGATACCTATTTTATTCCTGACTAGTTTTGCTCCTACGTAGATTACCTCGTTCACTTCAATGATGTTGTCCGTTGGGATATTTCACAATACTTTACTTATTTTTCGTTCTCTTCTTTTTTTCCTATCTTTATTCCTTAAAGACGGTATTTTAAAGACTCTCTCTCTGTCCTAATGTCAGCGAAAACGGCAGAATGTTTTTGAATCTCTTCTATAATATAATTTAAAAATTGGTAAAGAAGGCCTAACAGTAGTTTATAAGAAAACTTAAAAGCCTAAAACATCTAATGCCACCCCAGCCCCCCCCCAAAGAAAAGAAAGAAAAAAAATGAAATTAACTTCCCTCCTCACCACTAGAACAGACCGTCCCTAAAATTCAGTAGTAAGTAAACATTAAATGAAGAAGAAACATTTGAACACACGAGTCAACAGAGGAAGAAACGTATCAATATTGGTGAGTATATCTTTAAGTCCTCAATGCTGAATTTTTACAAAATGTTATGCTGTATTTTGTTTGTAAAATAATGCTTAAGCTATGCGTTTTAAATGTAAAGACACGCTTACTCTACTGTAAACCCAAATTGATTTTAAAGACTCTCTCTCTGTCCTAATGTCAGCGAAAACGGCAGAATGTTTTTGAATCTCTTCTATAATATAATCTAAAAATTGGTAAAGAAAGCCCAAACAGTAGTTTATAAGAAAAAGTAAAAGCCTAAAACGCCAGGGGAAAAAAAAAACCCAAAAAACTAAAAAGCCTAGGAAAATGTTCCAAAACCGCAAAAAAAAAAAAAAATTCAGTACCAGTGAAAGTCATTCGAAAGTACCTTGATCTTGGACTTTAACTAAGTTAAAACTTAAAAAAAAAAAAAAAAAAAAACTTCAATCACATTTACCCACCCTTTATATTTTTTAAATTTTTTATTTATTTTTTTTCTTTCTTTTTATTTTTATTTTATATACGTACAAATGGGAAGCAGCATGATGTACGTAAAGGTATTTGAATAAGCCCTTGGGCGACGAAACTCAATACCTAAACGGGTCCTGGACGTGAGTTTGACGACATTACGCTCAGGATAGTTAGTTCGATCGGGGAACTACTGCTACTCCTCTATAAAAGTGGCTTCTATAGAAGAGAATAAAACAGCCATCGAAAGATAACCATGACCCACACTCAAACCACATACACAAACCGCATCGCTCTTCGCGCGGGTAAAAAAGAGGCGCGTCCTGCTGAGGTTGGAGCCCTGGCCTCAGTGTTCGAAAAATCAGCTACAGAGCTCAAACAATCAAAACTACTAAAATGCAAGCAAACACTATAAAATAGCCCCATTTAACGTAAGAACCTTAAATAGAATAGGACAACTACCAGAGCTAATCGCATCGGCCGAAGAACATAAGATTGACATAATATGCATACAAGAACACAGATACACGCACACCGAAGATATCAAATATGACGAAACTGGCAATGGCTGGTCGCTCGTCACTGTATCCACAAGGAAAAACTCTGTCAACGCTGCAGTAGGAGGGGTAGGATTACTTATAGGACGAAGAGCATTAAAAACGATAAATAGCGTTGAGAAAATACAATCTAGAATGATGGCAGCTACTTTTAACGGCAACCCTAGAGCAACAATCATCTCATGCTACAGCCCCACCAATGTTAGTGAAGAAAATGAACTAGTCACCTTCTACGATGAGTTATCCTCATTAGTGCGTAGCATCCCGAAACACAACATGTTAGTCATTGGCGGAGACATGAATGCCCAAATCGGGAAAAACGGAAACAACAAATACAGCCTCCACAACACGTCAAATAGGAATGGGCAACATCTAACAGATTTCATGATAGAAAATAGATTAGCATGCCTCAATAAAAACTACCAAAAAAGGAGGGCAAACTATGGACATACACGTACGTAAACAATACTAAAGCTCAGATAGACTACGTCCTTATAAACAAGAAATGGAAAAATAGTGCAATGAATTGCGAGGCATACTCCTCTTTTGAGGGTGTGTCCACCGATCACCGAATAGTCACGGCGAAAATACGGTTAAGCCTACGAAAAAACGCCAAACGAACAGCGACCACCAAACACTATGGCTTGGCCCTATTGAACACCAGAGATATAAGAGATAAATACGTATTAGAATTAAGAAACCGATTCGAAACACTACAAGAAAAGACGGAAAAAAGTACACCAAACGACGAATATGAAAATTTCGTCAATGCACACCTCGAGGCAGCAGCGAAATACATTCCAACAAAACTCAAAACTAAATATAGAGTCCCTTGGGAAAAATTAGCGGTGAGAGAAAAACGTGCACTAGTGAAAACAGCCTCCAAAAACTATCGAAAAAACGCAACAAACACAAATGCCTTAAAACTAAAAACGGCACAATATCAATTAGCAGGCGTATATATAAAGGAACTGACAGAATACATTCAAAATCAGATAGATAAGATTAGAGACTCGGTGGATGATAGACAATCGAGGATAGCCTGGCAAACAATAAACGAAGTGAGTAGAAGAAAGAACACAGCCAAAGCAAAACTGAAAGCAGCAAACCAACAAGAAAGAATAAAACTTTGGAAACAGCACTTCGAAAACTTACTAGGAAACCCACCGAAAATAACACATGAACCAATCACCAGAATATTTAGCAAACAATTAGACATTAAACTAGGACCGTTCACACATGAAGAACTCAACTCGGTTCTCAGAAAAATTAAAAATAGGAAAGCTGCAGGGCTGGACGAAATTCCCCCGGAAGTATGGAAGACCAGACAATTCGACAATATATTGCCCCGACACTGCAACGCAGTATACAATCAAAATCCGATAGATAGATGGATGAAAGGATGCATACTCCCCTTCCCTAAAAAGGGGGACCTCGGATTAGCCAAAAACTACCGAGGCATAACACTTACATCCATAGCAGCCAAAATCTACAATGCCTTACTACGAAACTGCATAGAACCCGAAATCGACAACATACTTAGAAAAAACCAAAATGGCTTCCGAAGAAATAGATCCACGACCTCACAAATATTAACGATCCGTAGAATCCTTGAACGTGTACGGGCAAAAAACCTACAAGCGACATTAATTTTTGTTGATTTTACCAAGGCTTTCAATTCCATTCACAGAGGAAAGATGGAACAAATCCTACTAGCATACGGCATACCTAAAGAAACCGTAGCGGCAATAACGATTCTCTATAGAAACACTAAAGTAAAAGGACGATCACCAGATGGAGACACAGAATACTTCGACATTGTAGCAGGAGTACTACAAGGGGACACGCTGGCTCCGTACCTCTTTATCATTTGTCTAGACTACGTACTTAGAACATCGATTGACAAAATCAAAGAGAATGGCTTCGAACTGACGAAGAAAAGAAGCAGAAGGTACCCCGCAACAACAATTACCGACGCCGACTACGCCGATGACATAGCGATACTGGCGAATACACCTGACCAAGCCGAAACACTACTGCATAGTTTGGAAAGAGCAGCAGCAAACATAAGCCTCTATGCTAATGCACACTAAACGGAATATATGTGCGATAACCAAACGGGGGACATCTCCACTCTAGAAGGAACCCCTCTTAAACTAGTAGACAAATTCACTTACCTAGGAAGCAGCGTCGAATCAACTGAAAAGGACATCGAAACGAGGTTAGCGAAAGAATGGACAGCTATCAATAGGCTATCAATTATTTGGAAATCAGACCTAACCGATAAAATGAAACGCAGTTTCTTCCAGGCAGCGGTAACATCGATACTGCTATATGGCTGCACTACATAGACGCTAACAAAACAGCTGGAGAAGAAGCTAGACGGCAATTACACAAGAATGCTGCGCGCAATCTTAAACAAGTCCTGGCGGCAACACCCCACAAGACACCAACTGTACGGCCACCTACCCCCTATCACGAAAACTATTCAAGTTAGACGAGCCAGACATGCAGGACACTGCTGAAGAAGCAGGGACGAACACATAAGTGATCTACTCTTATGGACCCCCACACATGGCCGTGCAAAAGCAGGACGACCAGCACGAACATACATTTAGCAGCTATGTGAGGATACGGGATTTTGTCCTGAAGACCTACCTAGGGCGATGAACGATAGGGATGAGTGGCGAGAGAGAGTCAGGGATATCCGTGCTACCAGCGCGATATGATGATGATGATTATTATTATTATTCTTTAGAGATTATCACATCAGCCTTAGCTGATGGTTTTTCACTGGGGTCTGAGTGACAGCACGTCTCCTCAAGTCTCCAGGACTCATCTTAGGATTCTAGCCCTTCTCAGCAATGCTGTCGTTTGGATTGTCTCTACCCGTCCGCCACCTTCCAAGTCCTCCAGGCCTGTTGATAATCCCTTAGTTATTGTGCCAAAAGCACCAATCACAATTGGCACAATCATTACTTTCATGTTCCACACCTTTAACAATTAACTAGCAAGGTCCAGGTACTTATCCATCTTTTCACTATCCTTCAGATTTATTATGTGGTCCCCCGGGACTGCAAAGTCGACAATTTTGCAAATTCTCCAATTTTTTTTTTTTTGTTAATTATTATGGGGTCTAGTCTCCTGGCCGGGATTACGTGATTTGTTTGTATGTTAAAGTCCAATAGGAGTTTTTGCGTGTCATTTTCTTGGACAGGTGCTGGGTTGTGCATATACCATTTGTTTGTATGGTCAAATTGAAATTCCTTGCACATTTCCTGGTGGATCACGTTGCCGACATAGTCGTGTCTCACCTTATACTCCTTCTTGCTAATTTGCTGCATTCGCTTATTATGTGATTTATTGTTACGTCTCTGTAACCACATTGCCTACATTTACTGTTTTGTTGCGTCTTATCGTTTTTCGCTTTGATATGATTGGTTCTTATGGCGTTGTCCTGTGCTGCTATTTGGAGGGATTCTGTTTCTCTCTTAAGGTTTCCTTTTCTTAGCCAGGTCCATGTTTTCTGGTGTGAGATGTTGTTTATTAAACTTTTAAAGTGGCCATAGAGTTGCTTTTCCTCCCACTTTTGTTTCCTTGTTGTTGTCATTCTATCGTCTATCGTATTGTCCGTATCGTTTCTGATGGCTGTAATTAGTCCTCGTTCGTCTTTTTTCTATGTAGTTTTCGAGCCATTGAATGGATACGTCAACGGTGTCTTCGACGCCGGTAAGTCCTCCTCCTCCCTCTGTTCTAGATACATATAGTCTGTCAATGTCATCACTGGGGTGTAATGCCTTATGCATGGTAATTAGTTTCCTTGTTCTTTGGTCCATTTGTTTAAGTTCGTCTCTGGTCCACTTGAGAAAGGGTCCCGAATATTTAACAAGTGGTACTGCCCAAGTATTTATTCTTTTGATGAGGTTTCTGCAGGTGAATATTGTCTCGAGTAGTTTTCTCATTCTCCTCAGATATTCTTGTCAGATCTTGTCTTTCATTTACAATTGTTTGATGGTGTCAGCCTCCTAGGTAGCGAAGTATCTCTAGGCTTCATTTTCTCCGATCGTTCTAATTTTGTCGTGATTTGGTAGTTTGATCCCATCAGTCATATGTCGTTTGCCACTTTTCATGACGAGCATGCCACATTTTTCTATGCCATATTTCATTTCTATGTCCTGACTGTATATTTTAACGGCGTTTAAGAGAGTTTCCAGTTCTTTTTTTTTTTTTTTGCATATAATTCAATGTCATCCATGTACATTAGGTGAATGATCTTATCTTGCGATCTGCAGATTTTGTATCTGGCTGTGGCATCATGGCTATTATGAATATTAAGGGTGATAGTGCATCTCCTTGGAAAATCCCTCTTTGAATCATTGTTTCAGCTATTCTTCTTCCTCCTGCTGTCAGCTCCACTCTCTCGGCTTGCATGGTCTGTTCGATTAAGTTTATGACTTCATGTGATATTTTGTACATTTTGAGACAGTGTAGTATCCTGCTTTGTGGGACAAGATCATATGCCTTTTTGTAGTCAATCCAGGCCATAGCTAAATTTTTCCGTCTTGTCTTGCTCTCATTTAGGATGTCTTGAGCTATGTAGAGTAATTAGCATCCTTTCTGTTCGTCTGGGAACAATCCGCGGCTTGTTAGCGAGTAGTAGATCTTTTTTCCCTTATTCAAATTTACCAAGCCCGCTGACACTAGGTCACTTTTTATGCGAAGTTTAACTGGTTTGAATTCAGTGCTTTCCTTCTCCTTGACTAGTTGCCTAACTAAGGCTGAAGAACCTAGTCTGCCCTACTATTTACCCATAGCTGGAGGGAGAATAATTGGATTCATACCTTTCCCAAGGGTATGTGAAATGCAGTCAGTCCCGGCCAGGATTTGAACTTGTGTCACCGTGTCCATTTCCTGCGACGATAACCATTAGACCACGGGCACCTCCCTTATTTGTGCTGTTAGTATTTTCCACGTTATTGGTAGGCAGGTTATCGGTCTGTAATTGTTTGGAGAAGTTCCTTTGTTTGGGTCCTTTTGGATTAATGTAGTCTTTCCTTTGGTCATACATTCAGGTACGTGCGCGTCTTGTAAGCATCTGCTCATTTCTAGTGCTAGTCTACCGTGAACCAGAAGCCAGTTTGATATTCTTTTTAGTGTCGTTTTGAGTAAGTTGATGTGTATTTCCGTTTTGGGGCCTTCTTCAAATGGCTCTAGTTCTCTTGTAATATTGTTTATCCATGCAGCATTTTCGTTATGTTTCTTTGGTTGCCATATTTTTGCCCCAAATTATTCGTTTTCTATTACATCCGGTTGCGGGTATGTTTTCGTGAAACTCCCTCGTAATTGCTGATAGAATGTTATTTCCTGTTTTGTCTTTATTATTTTACCCTTTGTCGATATCGCTTTAAACTTCCTTCATTGGCCAGCTCTTTCTAGTTTATTTCCTCAAGTTGTACAGCTATTTTCCCCTGTGTTGCCTTTTCCTTTTTCCAGCTTATTTCAGCGTCTCTCTTTCTCATCATTCGGGCTTGTTTTCGTAGTTTTTTTATTAGCTTTCCAGTCGAATTTCCCATCCCGGTTTTGACTGTTTCTTCGTGCTTTTTGAGGGGATCCTATTTTTTCTCAAATACTAATTTTGCACCTGCATAGATTAATTCATTTTACTCGGTTAATTCACCACTATGTAAGGTAGTATGTGATTTATTTTATCCGTTTCTATCTTGAGCGTTTTCCATTCTATGTTTCTTAATGAAGGTAGAATAGACTTTTCCCTACTTATGATTCTCTTTACATTTTCTAGATTTATCTTTTGTTCTTGTGATAGTAGTCTGAAATTTTGCATTCTTGTCAGATCGCTCTCATTCTTTTCCTGCATCCTCTTTGCGAGGAGTTGCTCCTAAAATATCATTGTAGTGCAAGTTGATTATCTTCACAAGTCCATGTTTTACGTGTAGGTCTCTGATCGTCGTCCTTTATGTACCTGAAAAAAGAGAAGCCAATATTCGTAGGATGACATTCGGGTCTCCCATGTTGGCTATCAGGAAAGCACCTGCCGATCATGACACCCAGCCCTGTTGCCTAGATCCCACGTTGTGTAATATTGTGATTTGACATTTTTATCATGGGTGGTATAATGTGGCTATCTCAGACCCAGGGGTTGTTTAAGATCTGCGTGTCTGACACAGATGTGACCAAGAACAGCTATGATTGCTGTACTTGAACAGCGGGCTACAAAAAATAAAACAACAAAAAAAAACTTCCTGTTAAATTTTAACTTAGTTAAAGTCCAAGACTTTATATTGTTAAAAGAGTTTTCCTTCCGGTTTTATTTTTGTTCCTACTTTGTGTTTGTTTTCAAACCAATATTCTGAAAATTGGCACGTGTTATGGTTCTATATTTTTACTAAATTAGAATTTCGTGATCCAACAGTGAAGCTTTTCCTGAAAGAATTATTCTCAGCTTATTAGTAAATTGATTCTTCATCTAAGGCACATAATATACAGCAAAGATCTTTACTAAAGAACGTTGAATAAAAAATCAAATAAGCTTTTCTTCAAATGGAAAGTTTAGTAGAACAATATTAATAATCTCTTTGAATACACATTGGAGTTGTTTGCATCAGCGTTAGCTAATGGTTTTTCACTATACCGGACTCTTCTCAGTATTCTGGCCGTTCTAAAAAATGTAGTAGGTTGGATGGGCTCCACTCGTCCGCCAACTTCCAAGTTCTTCAGTCCCTTTAGTAATCATTTTGTTACTTTTCTAAACACTCCAATTACTATTAGTATAAATTGTCACCTGCATGTTCCATAGTTTTTTCAATCCCTTAGCAAGGTCAGAGGTACTCATACTTCTTTTCACATTCTTTCAGTTTTATTCTGTGGTCAGCCGGGACTGCAAAGTCGACAATTTTGCAAGTTGCTTTTTTTTTCTTGATTATTACAAGGTCTGGTCTTCTGGCCGAGATCAGATGCTCCATGTGTATGTCAAAGTCCAATAGAAGATTATGTGTGTTAAGCCAGGAAGCCTGGACAGTTCTCTCTCTCTCTCTCTCTCTCTCTCTATATATATATATATATATATATATATATATATATATATATATATCACAGCCTTGTTTCCGAATATATATATATATATATATACATATATATATATATATATATATATATAACCTATGTATCTTTAGAAACAGAAACACCAAATGTTGTATAAATGACACAAAAATGAGAGAAGTAGCTTCTTGATATATCGATATTATTAATATGCTAGTTGATTTGCAATTATCAGCTATCTATCAATCAATCTGTATATATATAGTGCATTTAATAAGTTTGCAGATTTTAAGTACAGGTAATTAAAATTGTTGTAAACTCTTGAAAATCCATTATATAATTGTGATACATCTTATGAGATGACTGATCAATTTTTATGATTTCAGGTTCAAATGAACAGCTACAGCAGCAATTGGAATACACCCTAGTAAAACCTGATTGTCACAGCTGGTCAATTTCAAAAATGCAATCTGGACGTGAGGAAGAACTATATGCAATAAAATAATGTTTTAAACTTGGAAAAAAATGTCACAGAAAGCTTCAGACCGCTTTTCGACCATCTTGCATGAATCGATCTTCAGTTTTTGAGTGGCATAAGAGATTCAAGGAAGACAGGCAGTCTGTGAGTGGTGATGAGAGGTGTGGTCGGAGTAAGGAAGTCAATACACCGGAGTTGATTGGCCAAACGTTTCGGGTTGAGGTTTTAAAGGAATTCAAGAGGTGATTCCATCGGAAGAGGTCAGCACTCATCAAATAAGGTCAGTAGCATTTCCACCAGGACAATGTATCAGTCCACAACTCCATCCTTTTCACAGACTATTTGACCAAGATGGGCATCAAGACAGTTCCCAACCTCCCTATAGTCCAGACCTTGCTCCCTGTGACTTTTGGTCATTCCCTTAGCTTAGAGGCTGTCGTTATGAGACAGATGAGGAGATGAAAGAGGCTGTGATGAAGGTGATTGACATGTTCACACAAGAGGACTTCCATGGGGCCTTCCAGAAGTTGTTGTAATGGTACAACAAGTGCATTGCAGCCGGAGGAGATTACTTCGAAGGGGACTAGAATTTCATGTGTGTACTATCAAAAAAATGCCCATATGAAAAATGTCTGGAAAATTAGATAATGATCCTCGTATATATATATATATATATATATATAAAGTTATTCTTGTTATATTATAAAACCTCGTTCCATTCAAATATCTATGATACCATGTAATATTACATTGTAGCTTCATTTAAACCTTTGGATTATAACAGATCACATCGTTTCTAGTAATCAAAACCAACTAACGAATAATGTTTGCGTCCTTTCGATGCTTTTCCTTTGGAATCTATGTATATTAAAATGTTATTGTTTTCCCTTCATTTTTGCTATGGTACATACGAATCGCAAAAGATTCCTAACTGTTTTTCTTATCAATATGAAAGGAAATGTTAAGATGAAAATACAGCACACTAATAATGAATTATTGAATTTGATATAAAACCTTTCCATTCAAAACTGAAAAATGTTAATTGCAAATTACATTAATTTTAGTATATTTTTACCTCACTTCTATCACCTTCATTCTTATTATGTATATAATGATTTTTCTCTCATTGAAACCTGGAGCACATTTCATGAAATAAAGCTTATAATCATCGAACAATGTTGATTAAATGTTCTCAGGTCTTAGTCTCCTTTTGTACAAGATGTACCATATATTATCAATGTATCCTGTCAGAAATATGCTGTTATTGTGATATTCACAGGGTTTTATTCTAAAAAAAATTAAATTGTAAATTCTGTCTTGACGCAAATACTTGGTGAAAGTGTGAGACTTTGTGTACGTGAAATATCCTGAAACCTTTCGTCGTAGAATTTACTTTATTCTTTCAGAAATATATATATATATATATATATATATAAGTGTGTGTGTGTGTGTGTGTGTGTGTGTGTGTGTGTGTGTGTGTGTGTGTGTGTGTGTGTGTGTGTGTGTACGTGTGTGTTGATGTGTGTGTGGTGTTTGTATGTATGTGAGTGAAAGTAAATGTTATTTTCTAAACCACACCACTAATAAACATTTCAAAAAGTCAATGTAAAAGTAGAAAAGAATAAAAATGAAAATCAACGACCAACCCCACAATATTTTATGACATACAAAACTGCTTATGACAACCTGGCTACAATAACACGACAGACAGGGAATATTATTCACTGATATAATTTCCTTCTGTATTATGGCGTGAAGCAGACTACTGTGAAGGGAAGTTAATTTGAGAAATTTTTCAAGTTTAGGGGCTTAGTAAACCGCTGATTTTACTTTCAGTCGTCTATCTTTTGAAAACAAATGTTTTCTGATAATTTAGGTTTATATGCTGTTTCTCAGATTGCAACTTTTAACGAGCTCATTCAACTTCTAATGTATGTAAAACTATCACAGCGCCTTATTGTAAATTTATATTGGGAATTTCTGCATGACTATCGACTACTGAATTATAGTATTGTATGATTTTATACACAATGAATTCCCAAAGCTGCAAGCCACTTGAATTATTCAGCAATATATATATATATATATATATATATATATATATATATATATATATATATATATATACCGACGCCAAGTCAAATATTCTTTCTTCAATATCCAAGAAATTCAAAATCCAGTTGAGAGTTCACTGTAAAATGATAATAGAATAGAATACAGAGCAAATAATCCATGTGTGTGTCATTAGTTTTTCTTGAGTTTTCTGAAAAAGCGTTACGAGATGATGAAAGGCATATTCATTGTGTTGTAAAAAAGCTTAACATAACAAAATTATTTATAAGCTTTCTTTTAAAACGACGCACTTGGGTTTATTACTGTTACCGTTTTCTAGCAGCGGAGTGATGATGAAAAAATTATCTCAACTAATACAAACATCGAAGTATTTTTTTCGATGAAGATGATCGCAAATTCACTAGAAAAGGAACTCTTTTCATTTCAAAGGAATATATTCGTGGGTGTCTATAAGTGCCAATGAATAAATACACAACCCTCTATAGTTCTGATAAATGAATAATTCTATTTCATTGTTTATTGATATTCTTTTACATAAATATTTTCTGAATATGATTGAAGACTCGGGGAAAACTAACCCCTATTTTTTTATATATTAATATTGTAGGACTTTGATAAAACCCACCTTCACTTTCTAAGTGTAATCCTATGCAAATGATATAACTGCTAATGTAAACACCTTTTCTTTTCTGTTCTGAGCTGTTTTCTTCACTTTTTATCAGTAAAACACTACTTTCATTGATACAGAAGTATAATTATTCAAATAAATATATAGGCGTTTTTCTTATTTCAAGCTCAAATGACGTTTGAACCAAACAAATATTATCAGTTTTAGCAGTGAACCTTATAGTTAATGTATAAAATCTTTAACTTTTGGAATGAAGATGATTATAGCATACTTGTTAAACTAAATTAAATATAATTTGATATATGCTGTTGCCAGGTATCAAACTGAGGATTTCTTAAGAATATATATATATATATATATATATATATATATATATATATATATATCACTGACATTTCATTTGAAAGATAAAGACATTCTCTAAATCCAAAAGTTCTTCACAAAGTAATAATAATTTGGAATGTTGTCTCTACTGATCTTCATTTGTTAATCATTATATTCACGATATAATGAAAATAACTCTGAGCCATTAATTTGTGTCATCCATTCATAAACCCCGGCAAATCAACGGATTTAATGGCTATTTAATTAAAACCGGTAATTCTATTATTAAAATTAAAAATATTCGACATGGATCAATCTTCAAAATTAGAGAGTCAAAATTGAGCACATTCAAATGAAACTACATTGAAATGCACAATATTAAACCCGCGTTAAATATTTCTGTTGGCAAAAATTTACCCAGATTCTTCTGATAATAATTTTCAATTTGAAATAATACTTTACCTATTCTTTAGTAGCGGGTTGGTTAATATATATTTTGGTAGCTTCTTGTTCTCTTTTGTGCCGTGAACTTGGATTGCAGATCATTACGTGTCATTTCCATTGTTATCGAGTGTTCCAAACTTCTTACGTAGAATAACAATCGCAAAGAATTCTTTACTTGATAAATACCTTTTTTTTGCCTTACAATATATAACGACTCTTGTTTAAGGACCAGAAAAATTTCCTGTATCAGAGATTTCCAATATAAGTAAAGTAAAGTTGGCGACCATAGTCGAGGGTAAGCCTAAGGCTCCCTTTTCGATAGCTACTACACCAAGGTGTAGGGGAGGTCGCTACTCCTTCCCTAGTATAGTATAATCTCTTCCATATACTGTTTTAGTCTTGACGCGATTCTGAAAAAATTCCTTTCCTGATTATTGTCTTCTGACTCATGTTGGCAGCATTAATAAGCATTTTTGTATCTTCAGCGTATTCATAATTTGAACTGTTGAACTTTTGTTATGTGTTAGAATTGTACTATGTGGTTGATATTATAATACGGTATTCCTGACAATCTAAAACATATATTTTCGGGTTATTTTTCTTCAGAATATGGTAATTACAGACCTTAAAATGTGTGGTCGTCTTTTTTATTGTTTGAACTCTTCTTTTTATATAGAATAATTGATTTTCTTAATGTAGATATTTAGTTCTCTTATTTTCCATTTAAGCGTTTAAAGGAAAAATGCCATTTCGCATGTGATTCATCTATTACCGTAGCTTAAATGATTTCCCATAACATGAATAACAATTCTTAGGCAGAGATTATGAAGAGATTATTATTTCATTACCATATTTTTGTAACGATTTATATCCCTGTTTGTGTTTTCTACCGTGATGAATTAAATATATTAATATACAAATATTAATTTACTTTGAAAATATGTTTTTAATTAATGTTTGGGGACAGAAAATTAATCCGTGTATTTTTAATTGACATCATTTCTAAGTATACTTTTTATTCTTGTCATAATCATTATAATCATTTCTTTGGGAATTACAAACTGAATTCAAAAAAGAAGATTTGGTTAATGTGAATATAATAACTTGTTATGCTTTAAAAAGAGTCGTTAGAAATATTTGATGTTTTTAGGACGCTTATCTATTCATTAAAAAATGAAAACTTGTTTTTAGGGGAGAAGAACTCTGTGGGAGGACAAACATTTTTCAAGCATGCATGCCCAAAGAAGGTTGGCTGACCTTGGGCAGAAAATATTTTCTCAACTCCAAATTGTTATAGAATTGAGAGATATTGAGATAATGACACGCTTACAATAACAATTCTTACGCATCTGAATTTATTTTACTTTCCTTTGAAATAAAAGGAAAAACCAGAATACTTTTCGATGGATCGCGGGATATTTTCTTCGAAAAGTCTATGAGCTTTTATCTTAAAGATCTTTTGGCTCTGTGCCTTGAGTTTTGACGTATTTTATTCCCAAATAAATTACACATCTATAGCCGTTGACATTGAGCACTCAAATTGGATTCTCCAACCCTTGGATTTCCGCCGTGGATGATATATATATATATATATATATATATATATATATATATATATATAATATCATCCGAGGAGGAAACCCAAGGGGTAGTATCCAATTTGAGTGCTCAATGTCAACGGCTATCGACGTAATTAATTTGGGAATTAAATACGTCAAAACTCAAGGCACAGAACCAAAAGATCTTTTTATATAAAATAAAATGGAAAAATCAATTTCCTATGTTTCATTATGAATTTATTTCTGGTCGTGATGACCATCATCAGATGTTGTTTGAAAACAAATTGGAAGTGGTGTTCTCATATTGTTTCCAGCGAGATTGAGATGTTTTAAAAAAATATTAATTAAAATAATTCTTTGATTAAAATAATTTTAAATATATTTTCATCATATATTTTAATCAAGAAAAGTCATGCAGAAAATATCAATTATTATTTTTTACTTTTATTTTACAATGTTTATATAATCCTTTAAAACAAACTGTCACCCCTAACTTAAAACAATTTAAGAACTCCCAAATAAAAAACTATGTAAGAACAGCCAAAAAAGTCAATAGAAGACAAGCTAAATCCGATGATGTTCTCACGACCTGAAATAAATTGATTATGACGCCAAAGAATTTTTTTTTTTTTTTTATATATAAATATTTATATATATATAATTATGCATAGCACCGACTATCGGGGTTTTGTTGCTTACGATAAAATCACACCGAAAGCACCAGTATCTGTCAGATCACCGAAATTAAACATCAGTGGGTTATATATTTAGATGAATAACCACTTTTTACTTATTGATGAAGTGAGATATTTCCTCCCTTTTATGACTCGAATGGATGCATACATTCAGTCAAATCAAGGTAAAGAGTGACTACTGTTGATCATCGAAGTTAAGCAAAGATGAGCCTGTTTGAATATTTTCATCGCTGAGCATTTACTGAGACAGTCTATATAAACCATATTCAATATTCAAGTCTAAAGAAAGCTTACTGAATAAGAATAAATGTTAAAATTTATTCTCAAGTTAGAGTGAAAATTACAGTTTGTGAAAGATCTTTGAAATTAAGCTAAAATCACCTTTTTCAGTTCTTATGAGTAAAATGATGTTGCATAAACAATCTAAGGCCTGTGTACCAGACTAAGCAAAGTTAGTAAATAATAACAAAACAGAAATAACCTTCTGGCTAGAAATTTGTGTTTAATGTGTTGAATGAA
Source organism: Sepioteuthis lessoniana (assembly GCA_963585895.1). Lineage (NCBI taxonomy): Eukaryota > Metazoa > Mollusca > Cephalopoda > Myopsida > Loliginidae > Sepioteuthis > Sepioteuthis lessoniana. The sequence continues at coordinate 69,961,040 of OY757928.1, forward strand.
AAGGAAAAGGAAAGAGAGAGAGAGAGAGAGAGAGAGAGAGAGAGAGAGAGAGTAAGAAAGAGAGAGACCTTTTTAAACTCTGCTCCAACGTTGGATTTAAATAGTATTTTCAACCATAATTGATATGGTGGACATCCGTTTAAAATGACTGTTCTCATGAAATGTAAGCAAATCACCATCTAATATTATATTAGATGGTTAATTAACCCGACTGAAATTTTATTACAGCATACTGGGTGTGTGTGTATTTGCACATGAGTATGCGTGTGTGTCTTTTATACAAACTTAGAAAACTGGTATCATCAAGAATCTAACAGTAAAACACAATTGCTTTAATACCGGAGAGTTTTTAGACAGTGGAGTGAATTTACGTAAATATTGTGACACTTCCCTATTCTAAAGAAATTGGTAACATACGAAAAGAAAAAAAAAAGCATAATTGTACATAAAATTCGTTTCGTCTAACTTATACATTGTTTTACAGTGAGTTAATAAAATTTGTATTGAGATGCCACTCATATCCAATAAAATATGTTTGGTTAGGCCCCATACTAGGATGTAGGGTATCAGGATACATAAGTAGCTGTTTCCGGAGAGTAACAACGTAGTCAATATCCGAGGCATAAAACTATTTTATGGGTGTTCCCAAAACACCAAAAGAGCGCTTTATATTGGTCTTGAAGCCCGAGATAAGTAAACAAAAAATCCATCAATTTGGAAGAAAATGTTGATCTATGATGGCTGTAAATCTTTTAATGCACGGATAATCTAACACTCCCACTTCAAATAAGTATTTCACAGAGGGAATTGACATTCATTCCAGAGTTCTATCTCAATGAAGAGGCAGTTTAGGATACTCGGATCATTAAATAAGTTTCCAGACTTTTTTGTATGGGCACTTTTATTAATAGTACACACAGGTCCTCTTCGAAGTAATCTCCTCCGGTAATTGTTCTACCGTTCCAACAACTTCTAGAAGGCCCCATGGATGCCCTCTTGTGTGAGCGTGTCGATGACTTTCGTCACAGCCTCGTTCATCTCATCAATTGTCTCCAAACGACAGCCTCTAAGCTTAAGGAATGACCAAAAGTCACAGGGAGCAAGGTCTGGAGTATAGGGAAGCTGAGGAACTGTCTTGATGCCCATCTTGGTCAAATGGCCTGTGACAATGATGGAGTTGTGGACTGGTGCATTGCCCTGGTGGAAATACCACTGACTCGATTTGAAGAGTACTGGACTAATCCGACGGAATCTCTCACTGAACTCCCTTAAAACCTCAGCA
>OY757928.1:69967321-69997321 GCA_963585895.1 Sepioteuthis lessoniana
TATATTTTTGTTTTTATTTGTTTTTACCTGACTTTACAAGAACATTAAACATTGTCACTTGCAGCTGGAGTGTTTTCGTACATGGAAATTGATTTTCATTCGAATACCAATGCCCTAAACGAATATTGACCAACCAACACATTGAAAAGATTTCTACCATAAATAATTCGCCTCCCACCGCGCTGACACTGAAACCAAACTGGCTAATGTTCTCCTTTCAAATACCATGCTATTTGCCAATCGTCCAGGCCACCCATGGTCATCCTGCACTCGAACTCCAATAGCACTTTCTGAAAACAAATTTTCTCAATACTGTTTGACTCAGGTGACATGTTTAATGAGGTTATTCTTCCTCAAAAGAGAGCAAAACTATATTTCCGCCCAATTATGAATTTCAGCGTAACATTCAATAAAATGATTCTAACTATCTATCGTCAATGAATCAGTCTTTTCGATTTAACCTGCAGCACCCTTACGCATATATAAATATATGTATATATATATAGAGAGAGAGACAGACAGACAGAGACGTGTGGAGAAGAAGAAATACATGGTGGCATATATGTATGCGCGTGTGTGTGTTGCCATTTTTGTTTTAGTATTTTATACAACATAAAAAATGGCTCCGTGATAATGATCGTGAATTTCAGTGACAAATTCAATAACGCAATTATAGTATTCCAATATTTTATTTTATAATGGATTTCCTAAGATACGTGTATTGTATTTATCCGTGTGGTGGTGTTTGTTTTTTGCTTAATAGTATATCAAACTTCGTTACTTATTTAATGCAAAAGCCATCCTTACAGATGAACAGTAGTAGTAGTAATGGTATTTGACATACGCCCCATCAAGCGTACGTGTGTGGCAGAAGGCCATTTTTAAGGTGAGTCCGGTCGCAGGGCCGTAGCCCCGACGCGTCCAGCAGTCCCAAAAATTAATTGGGCCCCGTCGGCATTCCACTAAAAAGGGGCGCCTCAGGGGTTTAACGATGAACCTAACCCCTCCGAAGAGGGTTAAAGCCTGGGGGGATGCCCCTCCTTCCGAGGCTAGAGGTATCTCCAGTGATGAGGCATACTGGACCAGAACCGTGCAGTGTACAACACGGCCGGCCGAAGTGCGACCCAACAACTGGAGAGGTACACCAACACGCTGATTGGTACACTCAGTAGTAGTGCTAGTAAACCCTTAAATGGAGAGGAAAATGAGGTCAATACATTTATAAGTGTTTTAGTCACATAGTGAAGGAAGTAGCATGGCAGAAGTTTGAACTCGTTTACTTTGATGATGAAGTCCTGTACGTTAGCCACTATGCTACAGAAATTTTTCAATGTGTTATGTGTTTTTTTTTTCTTTTTTTTTTTTTTTTGTGTTCATTGGTGCTTCTTTGTGAATGTTGAACAAACTTTACGAATAGAATTGTGAATGAAAGAAAGCTAAGCATTATTTAAAACATCCAAAATTCATGGAATTTTGTTTATTATTTTTAACGTTTTCTAGCTGCATGGATATCAATAAAAAAATATTTTAACTAAAAACAGAAAAAGCAGATTGTTTTGTTTTTTTTTCTGATTTGGATAATCGATTCAGTGTTAGGAAATGATTTGAAAGAACTCATTGCATTTCAAAGAAGTACACTCATCAAAAACAAAACAATGGTTTCAACACAGAGACTTTATTTCCAATTATCAAATAATATTATGACGTTAATTGACATTTTAGGCTTTAAAACTTTCAGTATAAGATTGGAAGACTCGGTTAGAACTAGTCCCTAACCTTTGATATATTAATGTTGTAAAACTGAAATAAAATCTACCTTCATCTAAAAAGTGTAATTCTATGTAATTCATACAACTATTTATCTAAAAATCTCTCTGTCCTCTTCTTAGGCTGTTTTACACTAATTTTGCAGTTGGTGCTGTACCTGCATTTAGACTGCCTCAGAATAATGGAAAATATATACCGCAAAGGGCGGGGTAACTTAAGATTTTAAGTCAAAATTCTGGGTGAGACCTGATCTTGTTGGATTAGTCACCTTCCAAACATAAAATAGGCCTCTGGTAGACTAAAACCAAAAGAGAAGGCGTAAATTTTGTATAGGCTTTGATTAAAGATTTAAAATGCTGTGAAATAAGAGTACAGAAGTAATGTGTGCATATAATATACGGCCAGTATGTCTGCCATTAATCCTGCGTTCCATGGAATGCGAAATTTTTCTCGGAAATCAGAATTACATCAGCCATATATGAACATGGAAATCTTACATACTAGAGCTTATATTTTTATCAATTCCCTATCTTTTGCTCGATGTAGAAATTGACCAGATAAATAACATTCATGTCTGCCGGCTTTGGCGTTAGTACCTGTCGGTTTGTATTTACACTGAGTGCATCAGCAGTTGAAAATGGAAAGTGGTATAGCATAAATATTATACTTAATTCCTATTCCAATTTGATATTTCATAATATTCTTTTTTTAAAACCATACTCATGAAACACAGCTTTAAGTTGGAAATGTACGTGGCATACTACTGGACTTAAGGGACTGGTATAAATCGAGAATTATTTCAATGCTTGATCAATCTTTGGTACAGGTTAAAATTTTCGCATTGCCATATAAATCGACAACTATTTTTGTTGAGATTTTTCAGCGCTTCAAAGCTATACATTTTCACAAAATTTCCGATATATATATATATATATATATATATATATATATATATATATATATATATATAAACGTGGTACATTCAATAGGTTTCCAGACTTTTTTTGTACACGCATTTAAATTGTCGGAGACTCTTGAAAATTCACTATGTTATTGCTATACATCTTATGAAATGACTGACTTATTTTCATGATTTAAGGTTCAATTGAACAGCGACAGAGGGAACTGGAATACACCCTACTAAAGCCAGATTGTCACAGCTGGTCAATTTCAAAAATGCAATCTGACACTTTAGAAGAACGATATGCAATAAAATTATATTTTAAACTTGGAAAAATGCCACAGAAACGTATGGGATGCTTCAGACTGCTTTTGGACGATCTTGCATGAATCGAACATCAGTTTGTGAGTGGCATAAGAGATTCAAGGAAGGCAAGCAGTCTGTGATGGATGATGAGAGGTGTGGGAGAAGTAAGGAAGTCATTACACCAGAGTTGAAGGTCAAAGGGTTAGGGTTAGGATTAGGGTTACCATTCTGGGGTTTAAAGGGAGTTCAGGAAGAGATTCCTTCGGATGAGGCCAGCACTCTTCAAATCGGATCAGTGGCATTTCCACCATGACAATGTACCAGTCCACAACTCCATCCTTGTCACAAACTATTTGACTAAGGTGGGCATCAAGACAGTTCCTCATCCTACCTATTGTCCCGACCTTGCTCCCTGCGACATTTGGTTATTCACTAAGCTCACAGGCTGTCGTTATGAGACTATTGAGGAGATGAAAGAGGCTTTGACGAAGGTCATTGAGACACTCACACAAGAGGACTTCCATGGGGCCTTCTAGAAAGTGTTTGTACGGTACAACAAGTGCATTTCAGCCGGAGGAGATTACTTCAAAGGGGACTAGAGTTGTATGTGTGTACTATCAATAAAAGTTCCCATACGAGCAAGTCTGGAAACTTATCGTATGCACTCGTGTATATATGTTTGTAAGCGTGTGAGTGTGTGAGTGTGTGAGTGTATCATATTTCTAGAGTAAATGCTGTTTAAACCAAACAATTAGAGAATACTTCATTTTGAGCAACATATCTAAATATAGTCGACTAATACACACTGTGAATACTATTTTACAGAGGGTAGACGTTTTTAATCTGACAAATAAATTGTATTCTTAGCCGGAAGGGTATTTAAAGTAATAAAACGGTTACTGTTTTAAAAAGTATTAGCAAAGCATACAAAGAAATTTATTCGCAATTTAATGCATCGATGACTTTAATATCAACGAACACACACACACACACACACACACACACACACGCGCGCAATATATATATATATATATATATATAATTCTAGATATATGGATGTATATTCACGTAGGTAAGCATGCATGCGTACATATATAAGTATTATGTGTGCGTATATATTTGCAGACACATACTCTCTCTCTCTCTCTCTCTCTCTCTCTCACACACACACACACACACAGACTCACACAGACACACACAGAAATATATATATGTATATATATATATATATATATATGAATATATATATACATATATATATATATACAATTTACTACAGATGTGTATATATACACATGAAAATAAGATCTGTTTATGGAATGATGGTTTCTTTGCATGGCCAACCACAAATAATTGATCATATAAACCTTTTAGCAATTAATTAATACAGTAATTGCTTATCTTGGTATAAATGTTCCGTGCATATGAAGCAGGCTAAAAGCAAATCAGTATAACAATACACAACTGATATTTTTTTGAACGTGTAAATAATTTTTTTTTTTTTGTTTTTTTTTTGCATGTACACAATTTCTAAAAATCCAGTCGATTATGCCATGCATCTCGTTTAGTATTAATAAGACATCCTGCATTTGCGGAGAAGTTATATTCAAAGAGTTTTGATCAAGATTATAGAGATTGTGAGATTTTATCTATGACAATCGGTTGATTTTATTACAGGATCGAGAAAACATCGAAGCATTATTTATTCAAACAATCCCGTTATTATCAAGCTGATAATTGGGAAAAGTCATTACAGATTGTATCGAAACGCGTTACTTCAAAGACCAGGTGCTTCTTTTAGAAAATTCCTGAATATTTATTTATTAATCAATTTATTTTCTTTTTTCCAGATTAGCAACTGAGTTTTTCTTGAATAACATTTTTAGCTTGGAAATAAGTATTAACAAAATTTTCATTATGTATCTAGCATGTCTGTCAAAATAAATCTTCCTTTTCCAATTATAAAAATAAAAGGATTTTTTTTTTCAGATATTACATGAACTAAACAGGGTTATGTAATATTTTTTATATCATTATTAAAGTTTAGCATGGGAGCATCTATTCAACCAACATCAGGCTCCCATCATTCTAGTTTTCTTATCATAATAACAATCAAATCCCTCCCTACAAAACTTTGTATTGCGAGTGATAGTATCTAGAACATGTGTAAGGGTGCAAACTCTTATATATATATATATATATATATATATAACTGTGTATATGCATGTGAGTGTGTATATGTTTTTGTATATGTGGTGTGTGTATATAACCTATCAAAACCCACACATCACACTGTAATTTTACTTGAGGAATTTATTTGAAAAGCACTATTTCAGAAAATAAAGCAATATACAATCCATTTTTCAAATCCATATCAGAGAAATCACTACACAAAAATGTATTGAGATACTGAAAAAAAATATAAAGTAGATTGACTGCATTTGATATTTTCCATTTAAGAATAAAAAAAAAAAAATTTTGCAATTTTTTTTAATAACAGACCAATTAATGTAAATCTTGGACGCCTTTTGTTCTTTTATGTTTAATGAGCTAAGTACAAAGACTACTGTTCGTGATTTCCAATTTGACTGGTTACTTCATATTTCTTACCGAGTAATATATTTATTAGATAATTATTTAATACATATATGTTTCCTTTGTTTAATACGGTATTTACACAATTGGGAATTTTTTGGGTTGCAGCAATTAGTCTACATTTGTAGATTCAGTTTATTGACAAATTGAACTTTTGAATTATTATTGTTAGGATTCTACAATATGGCATATATTCCGTATGTAAGTCTTATAAAAGCATATAACTGCAGTTTAATTTTATTCAAATGATGGTAATGATATCTGTTAATTAAACTGATTTTTTCTATTGTTTGAACTAATCTGTCTGATATAGATAGATAATTATTGATTTTGCTCCGGTAAATTTCAGTGCCTCAAAGGATGAATAACGTTCAATTAGTGATTTATATATCATAATAGCGTAAATGATATATGAAAAAACAATTAATATAATGTCTGAGGATAGGAAAAGAAATAATTAGTCAACAACTCTTCTCTCGCAATTTCTCTCCTAACTTTGTGCTTCTGTCTTTAATAGACAAAATAGCCTAATGAAATTCATGTACAAATATTCCCTATTTTCATATACCATTACGTTTGAAATCAAATTCATTATTGGACTGAGGAAAGAGAAAAAAAGTGGTCTACATCTAAATGAGACTTTCCATTAATTGTAATCACATTTTCTTGTTTCTGACTCTAGGTTTTTTTTATTAAAGATATTAAACTGCATACCAAATAAAAATATTAGGTCGGTGGACATCTATTAATATTCTTTAATCTTCAATTTTAATTTTAAAAAAATAATGCAGTATTAATTTGGGAAATATTTTAGTGGTTTTACAATGCATAACAAAACATTCCTGAGGGAGAAAATTAAGAGACGACTTAAATGCTGATGAACCCTGTTGTATGTTCCTCATATATCTAAAATACTCGGGTCTCGAAATTTGGTCCTGGTATTCAAATTATCCACATCCATCTAATCCAAGAAACTATATTTACTGTGTATCTAGGAGAGGGTGGCAAAATGGGGGCCTTCTAAATTTGTCACTTCTTACATCAAATATATTCACAAAAAAGTTTTTTCCTTTTAAATGACAGCAATTTCCAAAATTCTTGAGGATAAATAGCAAGATTACATACCAAGATGTAAATCAACTATTTTAGAAACAGTGTTCCAACAAACACAACAAAATATGTTTCCAGCAGTCACTGACAAATATCTGCCCTTTCTTTCTGAAAATCATACTTTATTGACTAGTGGATATCTATTTTGATTGGATTCTTATATTGATATATTTGGAAATTAAGATGAATCATTTTCCTGCAATGGATAACCTGGCTTTCCCATTGATTTTCTCATCACTGAGTTAAATAATATATTGGCAAAACCTTTTCTTTCGTATTTAGAGAAGATTAATTTAAAGCAGAGGCAAAACCCATGGGACCACCGAGAATAACTTACAGATGATACCACGATATATTTAAAGAGTTTGTATTTCAATGGTTGAAAAACGAACGTAATCAAAGGATATTAGAAATTTAGTAAATATTAGTAAATATTACCGAAAAAAAGGATCACCGAAGCGAGCATATCAAAGCTTCAACACTGCTCTGTCTCATGACCATGTATAATGATGATAAAATGAAAGCCACCGAGAAACAATGAAATATGCACGCATATACATGTGTCTGTATTGTTCTTTATCCCAGTAAATAAGAATATGAAAAAATGATAATGAACGAACGCACCAAACAAAGAACAATATGTTGGCACGAGATACAGATAGCAGTGACGACAAGTGAACAAGAGAGGAATTGGGTTATGGTTGATATTGGAAGAAGTAAAGGGGAAATGTAACAATTAATTCTTGTCCCAGTATGAATCGCCGAGTTTCGATTGTTTAAAAATATATTCTTAAATAAAGAACTCTATTATTTTATACCAATCATCAAGTGTGTTTAATACAATTTACTTCTAAAAAATATAATCTGCAGATCCATGAATTATTTGTCAGTAAATAATAGATTGTTTTTCTTTTCATCTTAAATTTACCCTTTTTTCTGTTTCACAATACTCTCGTATGAATTCAAAATTGTCATCTCCCTTGTACATTGGAAGCCACTCTTCTAAAGTAAACATTCAGTTTTTAACCATTCTCATCATGAATTTACTTTCCCGATTTTGCTTACAATCTAAATTCTAATATTTTTATATGTCGAAGTTGTCACCTACAGTTTCTCAAACTACTGCACATTACGCTTCTCAAATTCTCTGCTTTAAAAGCATTTCTCATCAATATTTTCTCTTTTATATAAAAATATTAGAAGTTATAGGAAACTATGAGGAATATCAACATGTTCATAGGTCATTTTTCTGGGAATTGAATTTTTTGATATCTTTGGTGTGGCAGTAGATGTGTTTGTAAGTTTCATTCTTTTTTTTACCTTTTTCAAGAAATATAAACACAAATATACAGTTAATATTGCATCAGACTAGTATTTTTTTTAATAGGAAATTTATTGTAGAAAACATTCACTGAGTGCACAAAATGTTAAAAGTCTATGTCTCTAATGAGCTCAATGAGGGTAGTTTGATCCACAAGATTTTATTCCCATGTGGTATTTATTATATTCATACTCATTAAAATAGTATAATTTTAGCTAAGTATATATATATATATATATATATATATATATATATATATATATATATATATATATATATATATACTTTTAATCTGTCTCAAAAAATATAGATATCAATATCAGCACAGAGCACGACTAAACATCTGATCCTTAACAAATTCCAAAGGAAAGGAAAATTCTACTATAGCTTAACATCCAAAAGGAACTGTTGAGAGAATGTCTGTATTTTGATATAAAGCTCAATAACATGTTAAGTCGAGAATGGAAAAAAAAATGAAAGCACTTTCATCTCCGAAGAAAGGTGAAATTAATATACACGAAGCACCAAATTAATTTTGCAAAAAAGATCGATTTAGGAAATTAATAAAGGACTAGAAAAGAGAATGTAAACTTGAACCTCGCATCAAAACAATGACAACCTCCCCCCAACAATCAAGGCTTTGATTATGATTATTCAATGAAGACTTTTGTGACAAAGTAAAAACATAAACAATGCCTCTAAATGCGGTCCACAAGATTGTAAAACCCAATTTTTCTTTTAAATGTGTCTTGATATTACGATCATCTAACTTTTGAGTGTGTAAAGTTCAGTTTGAATTGATATAAATGAAGGAGTAATCGAAAAGATAATACGATACTGAAGTAAAACTTGGAAACACACTTTAAAAATTAAAGTTAGAACGCCGTGTAAAAATAGTTAACTAAGTCCATCATTTCAAGATAAATAAAAAAGTGGAGGAGTGGAAAGTGAGAAAAAAAAACAAGAGCTGGGAAGTTGGAGAGATGAACAGATTGTTAGAGACTGATCACATTCAATCCCAACAAAAAGTCCCTTTGTTTACGGAAGGAAGGCTGAAGGGATCGAACGTAAAGGCTCTCCAGCAGTTTAAGATGATAAATCGAATGTGACCGACTCAGAATACTGAATCGGTCGACATTAGAATCTGCCACGCATTACCTACTATTAATCATGTAGTCTGCTATAGAAGGCCTAGATGTGTTAACAAACTGAGCTTAAAAGCTTAAAAGCTCAAAGTTCAAAATACGAGCTGGCAAATGCTGCTTCATGCGCAGGTCCAACCGATTAGACGTCCTTCCTTTATAGTCACCGCCTCAGCTACATGTATATTTATATATAACCGAATTAATATGGTAGCAAGGAAAGTCATCTTTATATATTAAATCGTTATCATATTAATTTATATATTAACTTTTATCATATTAATTCGGTTATATATAGATATACATGTAGTTGTGGCAGGACGTCTAATCGGTCGGACCTGCGCATAAAGCAGTATTTGCAAGCTCATATTTTGAATCGTGAGCTTAAAAGAGCCCAGCTTGTTAAGACATCTAGGCCTTCTATAGCAGACCACATGATTAATAGTAGGGAATGCGTGGCAGAATTTAATGTCGACCGATTCAGTATTCTGAGTCGGTCACATTCGATTTATCATCTAAAAGTGTTGGAGACCCTTTTCATTCGATCCCTTCAGCCTTCCCTCTGTAAACAGAGGGACTGTTAGTTGGGATTGAATATGATCGTTCTCTAACCATCTGTTCATCACTCCTACGTCCCCACTCTTGGGTTTTTTTCTCACTTTCCTCTCCTCCACTTTTTTCTCCATTACACTCCCTCTTTTAATTTTTTTCTGGCGTAAACAGCTTGAGAAGAACCAGACGAAACCGGTCGTTTTTTAATAATAATAATAATAATAATAATAATAATAATATATATATATATATATATATATATATATATATATATATATTTATATATATATATATCTTTAGTATTAAAATACCTGCGAATGATGATATGCTATTAAAAAAAAGCCAAACCTATTGGTTTTTCTGTTTGAAAGTCTGCGTATGTTTGTCTCAAGTAAAAATGACGAAAACGAACAAGTTTTCATGCCATCAGATTGTTATGGGGCTAGAAACCAGTTTTGTAAAAGGGTAAATCGGGTTCGTGTCAATTTTTATAATTAGTATATATTCGGTGGTGTCGTGTTGGCTATCGCTTGTCAGGGATGTGAATTGTCTGTCTCAGAGGTAGGAAAACCTGATATTTATACATATGATACATTGTCATGTGCGTCCAAATAATTAGAGTGCTAAAAGTATATATCTGAATATTTACAAATAGTGAGATCTTATGTCTTGTTATACTCTGTTTGGTTCCTTTGTTTAATGGCACATCAGCGTTCGGGGGTTATTTAATGCCATAGTCTTTTTTGAACATGAACACAGCTGTGTTACTATTGAACTCATATGCTGGTTCATACCTTTTCCAAGGTTTGTTGTCCGAAAATGAACAATGGAGTTCGAACTCGCTTACTATAGATAAGTCCGGCACGTTAGCCACTACGCTAAAGGCAATTCCCCTGTTGAACTCAAGTGGAAATGACAGTGATTCAATCAGAATATATTGCATGCCATTCAAAATGAAAATTGAAAAGAGATGCAACATTTGCGGTTTTTTTTTTGTTTTTTATTTTTTGTTTTGCAGACGATATAGACAGCAACAGCCACACTCTCAAATCCGAAATGCAAGTGTCAAAACATGCTCTGCACAGGAAATTTTATTTTTGTAATACACTCTGTTTTTTTCTTTAAGAAATACACGTGCTTTGATTTCTAAATCAAGTGAAGATGCAGAGCCAAGAGAAGCAACGTAGTTCAATGCACTATTCGTAAACTTGCAAGGTTTCGTTAGCATTTTAATTTCAAGTTGATTTTTCAAAATTATTTTAAGATAAAAAAAGGAAACAAAAAATGTCATGTTCTTCAAATCACCCCATCCACATGCGTATATATCTAAAGAGAGACAGATTGACAGACATACAGAGTGAGAGAAGCGGTTGTGTTTATTCGTTATAGTTTCGAACCGAATCCAAATTCTTGGTAAAACTTGACATTTCTTATCACCCTAGTATATTTTGTGAAGTTATGAACCCAACTATTCTCTCTCAAGATATTTGTATATCGTAGGGTAGACTGGGCTCTTTAACTTTTATACGGCACTTAGTCTAGGAGAAGGTAAACTCCATTTATAAACCTATTAACCTCCGCTTTAAACCTGGCCTTGTGTCGCATCTTGTTTGTACGTAATATAAGAATATATAATTTTCAAAATTTTTAGTTTTTGTATTTCTACAACAGTTGTTTTAGTCGGAAAAGCCACAACATGTACTCGGTTGGTCCTTAGCGTTAAATGGAAGGTTTTCGCTAATAAAATTTACCTCTTTAAAGAACTTCCTCAACTAGACGATGTCTAAAATAAGAGAATATTAATCAGAAGAAAGTCATGTCACTTCTAGACGAAACCAATCAATATAATTTAATTTTTACAGCATCAAAATATCAAAAATAGTTACTCTGACAAAAAATTACAAAAAATGTTATCAGTTATGCTTAATAAAAGGATAATAATAACCAGCAAAAAGAACTTTGCAGAAAGAAAAAATAAAACATCAACTCATTGAAAATAATAATGAGGATAAAATAACTCTTAGAATACTTCAAGTGTCACAACAGAAATTTCACATGAGATGACATAGCCATACTAGCGAGGGAAATTTCAAAAGGGAAAACGAAAATGTTTTAATGGTCGCACAAAATAATATCATAAGAAACAATTAAGTCAAAACTACAAGACATGATGCACCGAAGAATAACAAGTGTAAGTTATGTGGTGAAAGAAATGAAACAGTTAATTGCACAACAAGAGAATGAACCCAAGTGATACGAAATAAATACAAGAGTATACATGACTGAATGGGAAAAATGATTCATTGGGAATTGTGAAATAAATTGAAATCTGACCTTTTAGACTAATTGTCTGAGCACTAAACAGAATATTTCCGAGAAAATGAGACACATTAGATTCTCTCACATTTTGGGATTCAAACGGATTATGCTGTTCCAGATGATCATTGAGTAAACATAATGAAAGCGATTTACATATACCTGGTTGAGTGTTGGAAAAAACTGGTGACGGGGACAAAAATTGTCTTTCGTTTCCTTGGAAAAGGCCCCACGGTCTTGAAAAAGAGACTGGGAAAACTGAAGGTCAGATGGATTGATTTTAACAGCCTATGAATAGACCTGGAAGTTAATATCGAAGGGAAAGGAAATCACGTTTTTTGACGCTCATATTTATATATTTTGTGTAGTTTCATTTGGCCACTATCCAATCAAATACGAACATTTTTCAACATATTTATTAGACACATAAATTGAACACAAAAAGGTGCTTCCCATCAGTATTAGAGTTGACCTGCGAGTAATGAGATATATCAGAGGAAGAATCAAGACCCTTCAAACCAAAACAGATACAACTAAACTAAATTAATAAGACTTGAATACCGAAGAGAAAAGCACCAGTAAAAACTGCTCAGAAAAAAATAGCATTGGCTTACAACAACAGCAGAAATAATAATAATAATAATAATAATAATAATAATAATAATAATAATAATAAGAAGAAGAAGAAGAAGAAGAAGAAGATGATGATGAAGTAGAAGAACAAATCTCGGAGAGAAGACCAGACCTAATAATAATCAAAAAAAAAAAAAAAAAAGAAAAAGAAAATCTGAAAAATTGTCGAATTTGTTCCGGCTGACCATAGAATAAAACTGAAAGAATGTCAAAAGAGAGATAACTACCTAAACCTTGCTAAAGAATTGAAAAACTATGGAACATGAAGGTGACAATAATACCAATTGTGATTGGTGCTTTTGGCACGGTAACTAAATAATTATTAAAGGGCCTGGAAGATTTGGAAGTTGGCGGCCGAGTTGAGACCATCCAAACAACAGCATTATTAAAAACGGCCAGAATACTGAGAAGAGTCCTGGAGATTTGAGGAGACTTGCTGTCACTCAATCTCCATTGAAAGACCATCAGCTTACGCTGATGTGAAAAACTCTAATGAGTAATAATAATAGAAAGAGGTAGAGGACTTACCAGCATTGACGACAGTGTTGATGCAACGATACAACGATACAAGGACTGATAACAACCACCAGAAACGATACCGATAACACGAATACTAACAGAATAGCAATAACTAGGAAACAAAAATGGGAAGAAAAGCAACTCTGTGGTCATTTTAAATGACTAATAAGCAACATCTCACTCGAGAAAACCTGGACGTAGCTAAGAGAAGGAAAAATTAAGAGAGATACAGAATATCTCCTAATAGCAGCACAAAACAAAGCTATAAGAATTAATCATAGCCAAGTGGAAATAGATAAGACGCAACAAAATGGCAAATGTAGGTCATGTTGTGATTGAGATGAATCTATCAATCACATAATCAGCGAATGCAGAAAATTAGCAAATTAGAAGCAGTACAAGACTAGACACGAATGGGTGGGTAAGGTGATCCACGGGGAGAGGTGCAAGAAATTTAAATTTTACCATACAAACAAATGGTATATGCACAAACCAGCATCTGTCCTAGAGAATGACAAACATAAACTCCTATGGAACTTTGAAATACAGGCGGATCACGTAATATCGGCCAGATGATCAGGCCTTATAATTAGTCAACTTAAAAAAAGAGAACTTTCAAAATTGTCGACTTTGCTGTCCTGGCTGACCACAGAATAAAACTTAAAGAAAGTGAAAGGAAGGATAAGTACCTGAACTTTGCTAGGGAACTGAAAAAAAAATATATGGATCATGATGGTGACAATTACACCAATCGTGATAAGTGCTTTTGGTTCTGTCACCAAAGGATATTCAAAGGGATTGGAGGACTTGAGGGTAGGAGGACAAGAGGAGACCATCCAAACTACACCATTATTGAGAACGGTCAGTCCTGGGACTTGAGGAGACTTGCTGTCACACAAACGCCAGTGAAAAACTATCTGCTAAAACTGATATGAAAAACTCTCAAGGAGTAAATAATAATAATAATAATAATAATAATAATAATAATAATAATAAGAAGAAGAAGAAGAAGAAGAAGAGCTGAAAGAAAGACCCAAAGAGGCATTTTCCCAGGAAATGCACAATCGCCCTTACTATTCATAATAGCCATGATACCACTGAACCATATACTCAGAAAATGCGCACCCGGATACAAATTCAGCATATCACAAGAGTAGATCAACTACCTAATGTACATGGATGACATTAAATTATTTGCAAAAAATGAAATAGAGCTGTAAACTCTCACACACACAGTTAGAATATACAGACAGGACATAGGAATTGAATTTGGCATAGAAAAATGTGCCATGCTTGTCATGAAAAGTGGCAAACGAAATATGACTGACGGAATCGAACTACCAAATCACGACAGAATTAGAACACTCGAAGAAAATGAAACCTACAAATACTTGGGTATCCTGGAGGCTGACACGATCAAACAAGTACAAATGAAAGACACGATCCGAAAAGAATATCTCAGGAAAATGCAAAATCTACTCGAGACAAAGCTCTCCAGCAGAAACCTCATCAAAGGAATAAATACTTGGGCTGTGTCACTAGTCAGATATTCGGGACCCTTTCTCAAGTAGACCAGAGACGAACTTAAACAAATGGACCAAAGAACAAGAAAAGTAATGACCATGCATAAGGCATTACACCCCGGTGACGACGTTGACAGACTATATGTATCTAGAAAAGAGGGAGGAAGAGGACTTGCCTGCATCGAAGACACCGTTGACGCATCCATACAACGGCTCAAAGACTACATAGAAAAACATGAACGAGGACTAATTACAACCATCAGAAACGATATGGACCACACGATAAACGAAAGAATGACACCAACAACGAAACAAAAATGGGAAGGAAAACAACTCTATGGCCGCTTTAAATTTCTAATAAACAACATCTCACACCAGAAAACATGGACCTGGCTAAGAAAAGGAAACCTTAAGAGAGAAACGGAATCCTTCCAAATAGCAGCACAGGACAATGCTATAAGAACCAATTATATCAAAGCAAGAATAGCTAAGACACAACAAAACAGTAAATGTAGGCTATGCTGTGACAGAGACGAAACGATCAATCACATAATAAGCGAATGCAGAAAATTAGCACAGGAGTATACGGCGAGACACGACTGGGTCGGCAAGGTGATTCACAAGAAAATGTGCAGGAAATTTCAATTCAACCATACCAACAAATGGTATATGCACAACCCGGCACCTGTCCTAGAAAATGACTCGCATGAACTCTTATGGGACTTTAACATACAAACGGATCACCTAATCCGGGCCAGAAGACAAGACCTCATAATAATCCACAAAATAATGAGAATCTGCAAAATTGTCGACTTTGCTGTCCCGGGGGACCACAGAATAAATCTGAAGGAAAGTGAAAAGAAGGATAAGTACCTCGGCCTTGCTAGAGAAATAAAAAAGCTGTGGAACATGAAAGTACCGATTGTGCTAATTGTGATTGATGCGTTAGGCACAGTAACTAAAGGATTATTAAAGGGCATGGAGGACTTGGAAATTGGGGGATGGGTGGAGACTATCAAAACGACAGCATTGCTGAGGACGACCAGAATACTAAAACGAGTCCTGGAGACTTGAGGAGACTTGCTGTCGCTCAAACCCCAGTGAAAAACCATCAGCTAACACTGATGTGAAAAACAAAGAAGAAGAAGAAGAAGAAGAAGAAGAAGAAGAAGAAGAAGAAGAATGTTTTCTAAAAGTCTTATTAAAATAATCATAACAGATGATAAATTTTCATTTATTGATTCCTCTTCTCTGATAATAGAAAACATTATTTTCATAAACCTAGAATTAATTTACGACCATTTTTTGGTAGTGGTTCCCTCATAACATCTGAAAATCTGAAACCAAAATGTTAACCCCTCTTTTAAGTAAGATTAACAATTAGTATGGAAGGAACACCGGGGATTTACTCAACAAAATAATTTAAACATGAAAAACAAATCTCTTGCAAGTCACGAGTTGCAATCATTACATATTTTACACTAATATTACTGTTAAGAAATCTACGAAATGTTTAAAGAAACACTTAATGAAACCAACATTATATTACATTTACCTGCTAACAAAATTATTGAAAAGAGCACATCATGCAATATACATTTTTTTTTCAATATAATATAAAGAAAAAGGTATTTTACTCATTGCATGTTTCTTCATCCATATTATCAGGATGGACTACAAGTATGGATTTCTCTGATTCTCTCTCTCTCTCTCTCTCTCTCTCTCTCTCTCTCTCTCTCTCTCTCCTTGTCTCTTTCTCTTTCTCTCTATCTTTCTTTCTCTCCATTTGTCCCTATCATCTATCGCTCCGGGCAGGTCTTCCAAACTACATTCTGGGCCCACATGAAGCTGTTTTTGGTAAGTTATTGCTTTTCGGCCACGGGAAAACGTCACTTATGATTTCATCCTTGCTTCTCTAGCTGCTCCCTGCATTCGTTAAACTTGGGTGATTTTACAGATGTGAGTTAAGTGAACGCACAGCTGACCTTTTCTGGAGCGTTACTTCTAGGATTAGCTTGATATACCTCGTAGTATTATTCTGCAGTTTCAGCCTGACTTTTTTTCTATACCTTGTCTCTTGCTTGTGTCCTAGTATGATTCTTTCTTAAATTTCCTTAATTTAATCTGGTGAAATTCATAATAGCCGAAGATTTTTAATAATCTTCTTGAATAGACGATATATTACTTATTTATACACGGGATAATGATCAAACAAAATTTACTGATAAACAAAACAAAATCGAACTTACTATATATCTTAATTACTAAAAACAAATTTAGTCTCATAAACGACAAAACAGATAATTGAATAATCATAGATTTTTACCATGGAGTTCTTAAGATTTACACCGTCAAAATTTTAAATGAAGAATATGACTATATAGAAAACTCTTTCCCTCATCTTCAGTATCCTGAATCCTTTATAAATCATGCTTAAATAAAAGCTTCGAATATTCACAAACGTAGATATCCTTCATAAATTTATAATAATATTTTCCCATAATAGTCTATAGACAGATTTATTATTTTACCCAATAATTCAAACACGAAAATTATCGAAAAACATTAAACAGTACTGGAATGAAAACAGAAACTTTTCAAAAATACTTAAGAATACAAGCAATTATGATAATTTAAAAAAAAAAAAAATTATCGGGTGAAACATATCGTCCCGTTCAAAAACAAATTTACGTGCATAAGAAGGATTTGAATTAAGGAACCACTGATTCGATATAATTTAGAAACAAATCACAGCTATAACTTTAATGATTCTAAAAAAGTTAGTGGATATGCATAACAAAAGAACACTGAAAAATTGGTGAATCTAGTTTTATTTCCAGTTGCGATTGTGACGGCAAATTGACTAAAATCCCAAAACGGGACTTTATTTTCGCACGTGTGAAGACGGGGCAGGTTGGCACTTGATCCCCTACAGAAATAAGTCCTGTTCAGAGTTCTTTTCTCAGGCAGATAAGAACTGGCATATTACGTGAGGGAATAATTTAGGGCCAGACTGGCCACCGCTGGCAAAGGGGTCCAAAATTTCACACTATCACACACCCACCAGGCCGCTAAACTTCTTCCCCTTAGATAATAGAAGAATACGGGCCTATAGGTCTTAGTTGTAATAATATTAATGTCGTTGTAGTAGTCGGCAACTCCCGTTTCCCGTGTGATACTTTAGGAATTAATAGGACAGTTCTAAGCAAGATAATGTAAGGCGAATAGAAGCTGAAAGGAAAGCATGGAATAATAACATAGACCACATGGTAAAATGAAAATACATAGGTTCTTTACTACGGTTATATATATATATATATGTTCAAAGTGTCAAAAATATATTATAGGATAGTCCATGAATATAAATGTCTTTTCTTGACTTTTATCCTTTTTCAAATTGAGAGAGAGAGTGGTAACAAAATTTGGGTGTAACGGAAAAATGTCCCAAAGTTACTTATCTTATTTTTTTGACGGGGTTCCACTGGAGAATTTCTCTTCTTTCACGGGCTAATAGACTTTGTACTGTTTTTAATGCTGGCTTGAAGGATTTTGGAGTTCTTCGTGTCTCAGTCTTTTTGTCTTTAGCCCGGAGCAAAATGGCTATCGTCCGTCTGCCACGAGACTTGCCCCAAAACTACCTTTTTTGTATTTACTTCCGCTGAGGGGAAGGGAACCCCACTTCCGTTTGGGGTCCCCGCCAATCATTTGGCTTCATTTTCTCTTTCCCCTTCCGATGTCCGGCGACCCAAGGTCACTTAGGTGCGAACATCTGCGTGACCCACATTCTTTCCTAACGGTCACTTTTTGACTGCTAGATAATTTTAGTTCAACGGGGGGGAGAGTATCATTCCCACCTCCTCGTCTCCGTGAGCCATCACGTGACACAATGATATTAAATAAAGATCTTTTTGTAAGTTTTTTACTTATTGAGACTAATCAATACCCACCCAGTCGGCTGGAGGTCTAGAATTCGCTGAGTGCACTTCTGCAGAGGGGTAACATACACTCAACAACAAGATCACCCCGTGAGTGTCGACACATATTACATGAGGATAATATCTTAGTGTCGGTGCTGTCCGTGACTTGGCAGCCAAAGTAATCACTTGACCTGCAGCGCTCTAATTTGGCTCTTAGTGGGCTGGTGGTCGGAGATACCCTATCCGAATACCCGGTAGGTCATCGTCAAGGACTAACACCCATATGATTGTACCAGCCGCATTTAACTAATTTCTCTAGCAACGAACACTCAAACTTATTTTGTTTTAAAGGTTCTCGAAAGAGGTATATGAGAGTTAGCTGTGCTAACATTGCAATACTTGAACCATCGTAACTCTTTGAAAAAATGATTTATAGTAACTATTAGTGGTACGTACGAATACAGGAAACAATTTAACTTTGAGGAAACAAATAGTTAATATAAATAATTTGTTTACCCACAGTCAGATAGTTTTAAGTATTTCCGCCTAATATTAATAATTATATTTAATATAAACAGTTACATAAAGTGGACATAAGGTAACTGAAGGGAAGAAGAAAGAAAGAAAGAAAGAAAGAAAGAAAGAAAGAAAGAAAGAAAGAAAGTGAGGTAGAGGAAATAGTTACGCTTTAGAATATATATCGATCACTAATGACGTGTCATACTTTTGAAAAAGAACGCCACTAACGGAAATAAAATGTTAAAAGCTTTCTCATTCTTTCGTTTCACTTTTTGAATAAAATAAAATAAAATTCGACAATGAATAGAATTATTCTCTGAATTCATTGTTTTTCATATTTGTACATTTACACACATATATTTTAATTATTATTATTGTCGTTGTTATTGTTGTTGCTGTTGTTGTCTCATCTATAATATAAAAGAAAAATATATATCTTAATTGATTTTTTTTTAATAAGTACGATATTTGATTTTGGAAAGTAATATTGAATATAATCAAAAAATATATATCAGTATTGTCAATAATGCAGCCATATAGCAAACAAAACCGATTAGACAATACATTAATTTAAAACAAATTTTTGAGACATTTTATATTTAGAAGGAAAATATGAATGTCTTCCATGTAAAATTTTCAAAAATACTATGTTCAAATCTAAAGCTAAACTAATTATATGCTTTCTCTTTTAAAAACTATTTTTTAAAATTTCCTTAACCGATTATTACAATCATTAGACAGCTCAATCAAGTATTCTCTGATCACTAACTTTTATTGTAGGAATGAAAGCCAATCACCGTACCATGCAGGCCAGATTTCTTTTGTCCTTAACTTAATGCAGCTTATATTTCAAAAAAAGCTGATATTGTGCAAATCATTTCATACATATTGTACAATCCACAGCAATCTCCCTCTTTTTTTAAATCTCCCCCTACAAAATTAGTTATTTCATATAAATATATAATTAAGCCGACAGTAGTCGTGGAGCACCTGAAGGCTCCCTTTTCAGCCGCTACAACATTGGGTAATATATATATAGAGTCATCCACAGACAGATCTGTTTCGTTCTATCTGAACTCATCAGTGTGGCTAAACAGTATCTTCCCGTAGCAGGGATCGAAACTCGGTTGACTCAAAAGTCAACACAAGCTTCTAACTATTCAGCCACGGGAAGGTATTAGCTGCGTAGTAAATTTGAAACGGTTATGAATCACAATTAATATTGTTTACATACATCCGTTCAACGGTAGCCGAAACCTAAATTCAATATATATATATATATATATATATATATATATATATATATATATATATATATATATATATATATATATGTATAAGTGACACATGGTTACGGATTAGAATTGCATTAGAAATTCATTTATGACCTCTAAATATCCCTATTTTTAAAATGATGTGATATTTATTTAGCCTTTGGCATTTAAAAAGAATGACAAGGTCAATTGGCAATATATTACAAATCAATATAACACGCATCACCAACTTTTAATATTCAATAATATAAATCGAAGCTCAGATGGAGGAATCCTTATGGTGTTCTGACTAACTTGCTGAACTGTGACATTGTAGTAGTTTAGTTAGAGTTTTAGTCAACATATAACGTTCACTTTGGGATTAATAAACTTACTTCTTCTCCCGGCTATTGGTTAGATAATGTCACTACTGTTTTTTACATGGATGGCTTTGCCATTAAATAAATCAAGGAGGCTTATTTGCCATTAAACAAAGCAACCAAACCAAAAACCCAGATATAGGTGACTCTTTTATCCTAATTAATGACTTTTTAAAATAATTTGTGATGACCACGATTTCTAAACATTTCAAACAGTATATATTTTATATATTTTTAATTTTGTGTTGGTAAGATCGTATGTCACATCCAAATAATATTCCAACTTTTACACCACTTAATACGTTTACATGTTTAAAGAATTTACATAGTTTCAGTTTGTTTTATATATATGCATTGTAGTTTGTTTCATTCCCACATTAACGTGTAATCAAGATGCATTCTGTATCATTGTAAAAAAAAAAAGTGGTCCTGGAGTGCGAATATACAAGTTATCAAGAAATTCAGCATCCAGAAGAAGGATGTGTTGACAGAGTTCAACATCTCCTCCAGTCAACTAGGTGCAAGTAGATATGATTGATCTATTACCTCGGAACGAGTCTTGCCGAGATAACCAGCGAGGGATCATCTAAGTGTTGACAGGAAATGGCCAGACCATATCACTCACGCTAGGGGTAAGTGGAGGTCGAGTGTTCTGTGAATCCAAATATTAAATTTCTGATTTATTGATGCCCTCACTCTTTGGTGACAGATATACAAAAAGATAAACGTTTGTGTGAACGGGGAACAAATAACTAATCAAAGATACGAGAATAGTCGGTTCCAAAAAGAATGAAAAAAATACTGCACGCTTTGTGTTCGTTAGCCATGTATATGGCCCCAGAGTCTGAACGGAGAGAAAAAACTCTGAGATCTTATCGTTAAAGAAGAGTCATGATTTTGGGGTTTTCTCTTCCTCATCCGGAGATAAACAATCGTCCACAATATAGTCTTCGAATACTATGTAACAATGCCTGTTAGTATTTTATCGAAAATATGTGCGATTTTCTTTGGTACATAAATTTCCAACACTTTAGCAATTTTCGCATCGGCAAGTGCTTCTATTCCAACATAAAACTTTGGTTCGGCTCCCTTTTGGGTCCATATATCTCAGTAGTGCAGAATTGATCCTTGGCAGTGCTTTATGATTGTTACTTCTTCGTCAGTAACTTTAACGAATTGTCTACCCAAATCTATCGCTTTATGAAGCAAGTCTTGTCTTAGAATTATAGGATTCGTTTATATTGAATTGTATAAAAGTATAGTTTTCCTTCGCATTTATTGCCTTGAACTATTGCATTGCTGCTTTCGTATTTTTCCACTGGTTAACTCTTGACATAATTTATGGCTTAACTGCGCGACAATTTCTTTACGTTTCCTTCCAATCTGTTTTTTGTTGGGCTGCACTAGCCTGGTTTTAGACTTTATTATGACATTTAGCTTGTGGTCTTTTATTGGTATAAGCGCCTGCTGCTATCTCATTTCCTGGACTCTATTAGTAATTCTTAAACTCACTGCCATGTTACTGTCCTCCCATTTCAACTCTCTTCCGTTGCTTTTGATTATTTTTGTGACTGTTTCCTCTCACAATTTTCTGTATTCTTTAACATTTATGCCGTAGAATTTTCTTGTTTTGACTCCTTTCATCCACCCTTTGTTCGAATTGATAATTTCATTTTAGTCACTTCCCATATTATTTTTCGCTTCATTTTATACGGATCTGAATTTGATCTTTTGAATATCTGAAATATTTTTTCTCAAATTCTGCCACATCTTTATGTTGCGGTGAGCATATTGTTTCTCTTTTTCAGTCTCTTTTTTTCACCTCATTTTTAAAAAAATTAAACTTTCAATTGACTGGATCAATTTCACATCGTATTGCTGGGGGTTTGTCTTCAAGTTATTCTTTTACAAATAATCAAATTTCATTTTTTTTTTCATTTGCCGACACTGTCGTGTATTTTCAGTAAAAATGCTTTGCTATTAGAAACAGCAGCTCACAATATTTTGCTCAAAATCACTCACAATATTTTAAACATGCTCAATACCCAAATGACAAAGCAAATAACAATATCAAGAAATATATTATTATTATTATTATTATTATTATTATTATTATTATTAACTGGAACTTATGTCGCAGCGAGTCTCCTCAAGTCTCAAGGATTCTTCTTGGTATTCTGGCCGATTTAAGTAATGCAGTATTTTGGATGGTCTGGGCTCGTGTTTCGATTTCCAACTCTTCCAGTCTCCGTCCCGTGTAATCGGTGATCGTTCCGAGTGCACCATGTATAATTGATATCACCGTCAAATTCATGTTCCACAATTTTTTTGTTTCTTGGTGTGGTCAAAGTACTTATCTCTCAGGCCATTTTCTTAGATTTTTACTCTGTGCTCTACCAGGACGCAAACTACCCTGCTCGGAAAATTATTTTGTTTTTCGTTATTACACTGGCCTGCTTAAATTTTTTCTCCAAAAGTCAAAGGTTTATCAAGTGATATGATCGCAATTTTATGATGAATTAAAATATACCATTTTTTTGTTTTTGATAAGATCTGTTTTTAAGTTATTTCACTACAATTTTTCAAAATAATAACAGTTATTCGAAAATCTATGAGCTCTACTTAATCATGGGTGGACGACTGCTGTTTAGTATAGGATATAATATTGTATGTGTACCTAACTATAGTGTACCAACTTATTCGTTAACACCCACATACTTTGAGAGGGTAGGTATTATCTTTGCGCTGAAAATGATTTTAATGTGCTGCGTCAAGTGTCAACGATCAGCTGAGTGCTGATTTATCTTTTTTCTCTTTTCAGCTTGATATTTGTATTCCTGTAAGAAAAACCTGACAAGGACTGTTATATCTGCGGTAATGTGTTCTTCATAACCGTTATGAAACAATAATTTTGTAAAGAAGGCATATCTTGATTCCTTTGGGACCAAACTAGGAGATCGGGATAAGTCATTCACTCCCCACGTTTGCTGTGAAACCTGTGTGGAGTACTTGATGGATTGGAGAATGGTAAAAGAAAGAGTATGTCATTTACAATTCCAGGGGTATGGTGGGAAGGAAATATTACATTGCTGATGCAATTTCCACACGATAAATCAAAAAATAATAAATCGAAAGGAAAAGCACTATTTCCAATACCCCGAAATGTAATATAATGGCCAAGGGATTTCGTTTTATGCCTTAGTTAGGCTTAGAACCTTTCTGCTCAGTGTATGGGTTACTTAGGAGCAACATTAACGCAGGTGTTCACGCACGCTCGCGGGTGGAGCGGATGTGTCACTCAGAGATGTCACAATAGCCTAGATGGGAAACGGGGCTAGAGAGTGCGGGTGCTTTCACGCACCGGAAGCGCGCGGAGGATTTGGGGGATTTTGAAAAAGTCAGAGTTGAGTTCTGCCTCGGGAGAAGACGGTTGGCTTTCGCTTGCTCGCCGAAGCCAGGCCAGTGGCCTTGTGGCGGGTGCCACACGTGTTGGGGGTGCACATGGAAAAGCCAGAATAGAAAGAATGTATATGTCTCTCCTTATGTCGAAGAACCTTTACACTAAAAGGTAATAAAAAGTTTCGTACCTAAACTAAGAAGTCGTAAGTGTTTTTCGTGTTTCAAGATTCCTATGTTCTATGTATATGTTATGAACATTCTTTGTTCTTTTCACACATATCCATATCATGGCTATGGTACAGATATTCCTTCAGCCATAAGACCAGTCCCTCATAGCCCAGTTTTTTTCTATTCCTAAGGAATAAGGTAACGTGGAATATAGCTCTGATTCCGAACATCAGGAAATGATTGTTGTAGAAAGGGATGATGCATACAAACAAGAAGAGGATGACCGGTGAGTACCATTGATTCTAGCAGAACTCAAAACCTGACCCAAGATCTGGACCCTTACAAAAGAGTCTCCTCAACTATTTGGTTCATGTCTCAAAGAGAAATATCTGTTGGCACAAGGATCAACGTTCTACAGATATCGAGACCATGCGAGAGAAGTAAGGTAGTTTTTCACTTCCAGGATAAGTCATCATTGGGTACTTGCAAGAATATTGGTGGATTAATCAAATGAATTAGAGTGCAATGCGACAGAATGAAGATTTTTTTATTGACTTAACAAGCAGAAGTGACAAAGCAGTTCTACAGAAAGGGGATTTTTTTTTCATTTATCCTTACTCGGCATTCAGAACAAATGGAAGAAATTCATAATAGCATTCATCATTTGCTGTCAGATGTTAACAACTTGGTACGCAAATAGTTGATCCAGAGTAATCTTAAGGTTGTTTTACTCGTCCTAGTGCTGCAAGGTAAGTACACAAAATAAACTCGTTTTTTTTTTGTATCTGGAACAGCAGAGCGAACAATCAACATTATGTCAGATAAGGGTGGCCGTTAAGACAAGGATTAAATCTTGACTCGCATAACGTTCAATCTCAATCTCTCGCTGAAATGAAGTAAATACGGCTGCAACACTCACATATCAATTTAGGTGTAATGAAGAACTTTGTGAAGGTTAGGGTTGCTTTCCTCAAGAAGAAGTCCCCATAGATAAGCGTGGAGAAACTCAAGACTGGTATATTTGACGGCTCTCAAGAGAACTCAGGAAGGAACCAATGTTTGATACGTCAAAGAGAGAAGCTGGACTATTCCTCTGGAGTTACTGAAGTCAGTCATATCAAACCACCGGAGTTCTGAATACGAGAAGGAAATTGAAGAGTTACTGATGAGTTCCATGCTTACTCTGGGCACGAATGTCAGTCAAACTGTTATTTCTGCGGTCTCATTTGGATTATTTCCCAGAAAACTAGGGAGATTTGAGTGAAGAGCTTTTAAGGGATGTAAACTTTCTCGCTGAATCTTGCAGGTGACTGAGACAGGGTGTGGTGACTACCAAGCACAGTAGGAAGTCCATGAAAAGACCATTCATCCATAAATAACTTCGGTGTATTTTTCAGTTTACTATGGCACAATGTGTGCTTTCTGTGAATATATATGCCCGAAATCTAACATTATTTGATTCAACAAGAAAATAGTTATAATACTATATTTCAAGTTATAATATAATATATACTATTATACATCTCAAGTAAGAGCTTGTATTTAAAAAATTGGATCTGTCTAGAAAAAGAACTTTAATTTTATGATTTATCGTGAAAAAACTACCTTGAAATAAGCTATAATATATTCAACATTGAAAATGTCGCTGGCCAGTGTTATCTTTAGGTTTGGTCTTCTGTTCGGGATTAAGTGATCTTTTTGTATATCAAAATCCCAGAGACGGTTTGTGTGTCTCATTCTCATGGACGGATTCTTGAGTGTGCATCGGGCATTTGGTAGTAAGGTCAAATTTCAATTTCTTCTTCAATTAACTTTCCCAACCCAGTCATATCTGTTGTTGTTTTTGCTGCTGTTGTTGTTGTTGTTGGTGTTGTTGTTGTTGTTGTTGTTCTTCTTCTTCTTCTTCTTCTTCTTCTTCTTCTTATTATTATTATTATTATTATTATTATTATTATTATTATTTGATAGCTTTCCACACCAGTGTTAGCTGACGGTCTTCCACTAGATCCTGAGTGACAAAAAGTCTCCTCAATTCTCCAGGATTCCTCTCTGTAATCTGGCCGATCTTTAGAGTGCTGTAGTCACCTATGCGTTCGTATTTTCGATTCCTCTAATCCTTTTACCAGTCCATTGGTCACTGCACTGAGCACACAGGTTATTATAATTATTAATATTATTATTATTATTATTATTATTATTAGTAGTAGTAGTAGTAGTAGTAGTAGTAGTAGAATTAAAAACGTGTTAGAACCAGGTTTTGTTTCCTGCAACCATAGTTACAATAATCAAACTACTCGGCTTAACATTCTGTTTTGTTTTGTTTTTTATTTTGCTATACACCTCCCATCTCATAAATCATTCAAGTAATACGAAAAAGACCTGCTGGGCGCTTCCAGAGAAGTAAGCACGAACTCTAATTTGAAATTCTCTTATTAACTCCTACAAGTAGACTTGATTGTTTTGCTGAATAGAAATGACTTACTAGACACTGGATGCAGTCTAGCAAACCTTCCAGAAGATAGATAAGGTAGATAGATACGGGTAGCAAGAAAGAGTCAATAAATTATGTGCCATCAACACAACTTGATCATGATGATGATTATAATCGTGAAATGTTAATTAGGATCCTTTACCTCAAATATAAGCGTCAGAATATTAATGGACCTGGACACTGGCAATCTATTATTATGCTAGAACCTGAACCTGAATACGAAAATGTCCCCTACTTATAACCATGTTTGTTAAGAGATATACATACTTTTTCCCTCCTGCAGTCGCATTGAATAGAATGAAAGGAAGAGAATTCATTTCGACTATTTAGACGTTTTGCATAAAGAATGTTCTGAATAAGGCTTGTTGCTAACCTCACAGGTAACTGGGCCATTGCAAATATAAACATAGTTTAAAAGATACATATATTTGCTCACACGTCTCGTTTCTCTACAAAGCTTCTCAGCAGCCAATTTTTACAAAAGCCCTGTCCCAATATAAACAAATGAAAGACGATTTTGAAAGCCACAGTTCCAGTCTTGTATCTTTAGAAATCAGGAAAATATATCTGTTTATTACAGACCCGAGTGGAAACTGCTTCATTTGGTAACACCTTGGGTAAGTCAGTTGCTTCTGCCAGATATATGACTGAATATTTCACGCGGAGAGTATTCTTAAAAGTTTTTCTTCTGGATTTCTCCTCCATTTAATATAGTTAAAAAAAAAAATTGCAACTTTAGGATGATCAAATTGCACAAAATAATCATAAAAAATGAAAGAAACGATGTATACACAAAATGAGGAAGAAAACAAAACAATTGTCCAGGTTTAGTTTTAATCTAACGTGTTATATCAGACAGTATAATTGCTGCTGTAATCACGATTCTCTTACTTGACCAAGGCAACTTGACAAAACAAAAAGTAAAGTAACGTACTGCACTGTTCTGGTAATCGGATAACAGGAAACTATCTCTTCAAGAATCACATTAAAAAACGTTAACAACTATATGAATAATCTCAGTGTATTTTTGGTTTGGTTAATGGCATATCAACCTTTGTAGGTTATTCAATGCCGAAGCTATTCTCCTAGAAGAACAGTAGTGGTACTATTTAACCCATAGCTGGGAGTATAAGGGGGGTTCATACCTTTCCCAAAGGTATTTGCCCGAAAGTGAACGCAATGGCGCGACTGGAGTACGAACTTACGTACTACGATTCCGCAGTGCATCGCTTTAACCATTACACCACGAGGACACCTCCCCTCAGTGTATTATTATCCTCTTCATTACTCTTAAAAAAACAAAAGTAACTGTTTCTTTTTATTTTCTCACCCAGCTATACATCAGGAGCCTAAGTAGAAAGGGAACTTTTATGTGTGATCAAAAGAAGACTGTGGTGGTCAAACACCACAATCTTCTTTTGATCATACAGACAACTTATAACATTACTGATTTTGGACGTTTTAAATTTGAGCCATGTTACAGCCTCCTGTACAGGTGTAATAGAGAAGCATCATGTCTAAATTGGCCGTTTTGAGGAGATTTGAATTGAACATTGCAATTTTTATAATTTTTAACAAAACGGATAATGAATATATGCTTATGAGCCAGAATTACCTAGGAAACACTTTATCAGCTCTAAAGAGCTCGATGTAGGATAAATTTGATATTTGATAGATATTAACGCTCGTTTAAAAGTACAAAAATCTTTGAAATAACATCTGAAAGCAGGATTTTGAGGAGTATTAATAGCACTGGGAAGTAGCAAACAAAAGAAAATAAACACTCAGAGTTTGGTTTGGATGTTTATTTCTAACAAGGTACATGTTATGTACATCATATTTATACGGAAAATGATTTTTGCGAAAAAAATAGTATCACTTTAAAGACAGTTTTTATTTTGGATGTTTTCCAAATAGCTTAGGCAGTTCTAGATTAAAATATTTTACTGAGATAGAATGGAGGTTTTTACTTTAGAATATATATATATATATATATATATATATATATATATATATATATATATATATATATATATATATATATGGGGTGAGATTAGAATGTTCTACATCTGAGGTTTTATGGCATTTCCAGTTTTAAACCCACAAATAAGCATCCTCTGGGGTATTACCGCAAAGTCTTCTGATACAAAAGAAAGGATTTCTGAAATATTATAGAATATATTATTTCATCTTTCGATTAAAACGTCTGAAAATCTCCCAAATCCATGGGTGCGTTTGACTATTTTAAGGAATTCACAACTATATGGTTGCAATACTTGCACAAAAAAAAGTTATAATGTATTTTTCGATAAAACTTTTAACTTTAAACTGGAAACTTTCGACCGAAATTGATAAAAACAAAATCTAAAAACCTGTGCTTGCTTAAAAAATAAAATGAAGAATATACACATGTCCCGTTACACTAACAATCTATAAATTATTTTAATATATTTCCCAAGCCTCTATCGAGTTAATGGCAAATATCAATTTCTCAATGAGTACCCCACGAAACAAAACATTTTAGCAATAGTGAACAAATCGTTTTTCAATAAATATAGTGTTCAAGAATGCCTTAGCAATAAAGACCAAATAGAAGCGGCAGCACTGTAAATGTTCAGTTTGCTTCAACCATCAGCAAACAATTGTGACTAAAATGATTCTTGCAGGTCTTTGTGGTCATCAATGTTTGTACTGAACATAAGGAACTCTGGACCAAGTTCATCTACTCAAATTAGCATCCTGGCAGTTCGTAGGCTAATGCATGAGTCTTTGAAATATAGATGAAAATTACTTATTATAAATGAATCACTCAACTATAAGTTTATTTATATATACCCAGAGAGATTGTACACATATATACATGTCAAATAGAAAATGAATGAATGCGATTTTGCATAGTAAATGCATTTAATTCTATACATTTATAGAAGTTGGTACGTATTAAAGAAGAAATTCATTCAAGTATAGATTTGGATTGATATTATTATCAGGGGTATATTAAATACTGGTGTTAGCATTATTTTTCAAGAGTAACTAATCACAATTTTTGCGTATGTTCACAGGTCCTAACACTGAGGTGGTGTTTATTTGTATCCAGTCATGAGTCTAAAAAATGTGTAAGGATATGTACGTCTTTTTGGTGGGTAATGAGTGCATTTAGTCTTGTGTAGTAATCTATTGTGTATAAA
>OY757928.1:70002321-70004821 GCA_963585895.1 Sepioteuthis lessoniana
TGTTATGGCTGTATGTAAATGAGTCAGAATGGTTTCACGTTTTTTATCAGGTTATTGGATTTTCAACAACTGTATTCTTTACCGTATGATGTTTACATGAATTTTTCTAAACTACAACATTTCTTTTTAAAAATGAGGAAAAAACAAAGACAAAGTCAGAAAAGTTTTCTTTTAAATCGTATTCAATAGGTAGGAGCTTCTAATGTAAACAACTATAATCTCCCATTACACATTTCATTTGCAATAAAAATCAACAAGGCAAAAGAACTTTATCTTTCAGTCGTTGGAGTGAATTTTAATCCCAATTTTTTTTCATTTTCAAGAGTTGGAAAAATTTCAAATAATTTATTTTAGCTCTTGATAGAAATGAAAAAATTGAAAATATATAGTATTTGCGAGCACTGCTCTTAATACGGTAAAATACTGGCGAGAAGCATCGTTGAACAGAAATCGACAGAGAGATAGATATTTTAGAAAAATATCCTTTAATGAATTTTCTACATGACTATTTCCATTTTGAATATATATTACCTGTATATCTTAATATTGTATCAATTATCAATTTTATGAAATAATACATTTATCAGAAAATAGACCATAACATGATATTGATTGTGTTTTATTTGTTAACTTTTAGAAGACTATATATATGACGTCATATTTCCTAAGTGTTACAAAGTGTTTCACAGAATAAGTATTCTCATCGAATAAACCATAAGAAATAAATAAGTTTTATAATAAATAAGTTTAGAAAGGTATGGATTGATAAGTTTCAGTTATTCCTTAGATATAGGCACCATTTATCAATCTACCGGCTTTTTCATTTCTAAAGCCATCATTCTAGATATTGAGAGAAATGGAAAAAATGATTTGAAAAAGACTCGAGGATAGATAACATATTCACGTAGAAAAGGTAAAACGGCAGAAAAATATGTTTGATAGTTTGTTTATTTTCCAGCGCGTTTTGACTTCAATCTTTTTTGGAAAGCAAAACTCTTTAATAAAAATCATTTTAGAATGAGAAATAATTACGACAGATGAATCTTCATTCAATTAGACGTCTTTATCAGATATTGTAGATCTTGCTATGTGAAAAAAACGGATTATGTTTGTAGATATCTCTAAACTGCATCATTTATTAATCCGTTTTTTCACATAGCAAAATCTACTAGCCCTGATGTAGACTTCAAATTGAATCAAAATTTATCTATCATAATTTTAAACTTGGTAAAATAATTTCGATATAATATCTTTGTATTAAAAAAAAGATTAAAGTTTAAACGCGATAGAAAATAAACAAGCCATCAAACCTTTTTTTTTCTGTCGTTTTCCTTTTCCACGTACATTATTTCAGATTCAACTTATTTCTTCCTACATAACATATTAACTGCACCTTCTAATAGAGTCGAAAAATATGAAAAATCCAGAAGTCAACAGCAAAGATCATCATTCAATAGACAACGTACAAAAAACGGTTACACTTTTACTCACCATCATTATCTTTATAGAGTAATAATAGAAGTGAGAGAAGTTTTTTTTTTTTTTTATTAATGCTTAAAATTATCACACAAAGTAACCTGAAAATACTAACACACGCGATTGTATCCCTACCTTTTTTGTACGCTGACAATACGCTGAAGATATTATCTCCAGGAAGAATACAATATTACCTCTGTGACATTTACACTGATAATAATCATGCCTTGGGTCTGGTAAAGCCCCAAATATTACAGGTGAGAGTGTCAAAATAAAACAAAGTAAACTTGGGACTCAGATATCTAAGGTATTTTTTAAAAGCCATCACGGGGACCGTTTCTCATCCAAGGCCGATTCTTATTTCAAGTACACAAACAAGGATTCCCTTGGTTGCCAATAAAATAATACCTCTAGAAAAATTGAGGAGATATTAGATTTGTACTACACTGCTATTTTAAAAGGAACTCCACAAAGTAGATAGCAAGATACGGAGTAGGCATAAGAGAGAGTAATCAACCAAATGTTTTGCATTAAGCCAAAAAGAATTTAGACTAATCAAGAATGAAGTGGTAATTAGTGAAGAAAACATTCAGAAAGAATAACTCACAAAACAATACGCACAAAAAAAGGCAGTAAAATTAAGTTTAAGAAAATTAAAACGAGTTGAAACAAAGAGTGTAGGCTAAAGAAACTAATGACTGAACGGAACAAAGGCTTACCATTGTTCTGATGGAAAAATGATCTCAGTTCACGATAGAATTCAAGCCTTCCTCATGGTTTCTATACGTAAGGAATAATGCTTGTTAACTAACTACGCTGGCATGTGATAGCAGTGGGGTTAGATTTTGGAATGCCTTCTTTATTGCTTAACCTACAAAATTTGCTTATCACTAATTCATTGTGAATTCTTCACTTTCCTAATAATATTAATGTGAATAAAAATTCTCGTAAAGGTTCATCCAGAATGGGAACTCAAATAGCCAATTCCATTTTTATGCCGATTACTATCGAGTTTTTGGTTAAA
>OY757928.1:70007321-70057321 GCA_963585895.1 Sepioteuthis lessoniana
TATTTAAGGCCGAGAGAAAACAAACACCGATTTAGGATTCACACGTGCGAGTCCATAAAACGTCATACGTATTGCCAAGATATCCAGTCGCACATCAGAAAAAAAAAGAAATAAAGAAGGCAGATATTCATTTAGCTAAGCCTCGGTCTTCGAGGAATGAAGAAGACGAACACAACCCCAGGTTATGATAAGGACAAGAGTTTATTAGAAAAAGAAAACAAACACTAAGTGCAATATGAAAGATGGAATGGCTTAAAAAATAGGTTTCTATTTGTAGGGAGTGGTGCAAGTAACAATTTA
The DNA here is from genome assembly GCA_963585895.1 of Sepioteuthis lessoniana. Classification (NCBI taxonomy): domain Eukaryota; kingdom Metazoa; phylum Mollusca; class Cephalopoda; order Myopsida; family Loliginidae; genus Sepioteuthis; species Sepioteuthis lessoniana. Next base: position 70,007,622 of record OY757928.1, read on the forward strand.
TGGACAGTTGTATCAAACAGTAAAATTGTGTGTGTGAACCATAAGTCTGAATATGAAATTTTCTATGACAAATATTTAACACGAGGAACTTACCTGTTTCAGAGAGGACAGTTCATCTGTATTTAAGTTAGGTGTCCTCGGGGGTATTTCTTTTTGTTGTTTTTCCTTCCACGCATTTTCAAAGAGATCGCCAGAGGTGCATTCCACCTTCTGCAGGGCAGCTTTGTTTAGTATGCGTTGGGGTATACTAGCTTCTTCGCCGAGCTCATTCTAAATGAGTACCGAGTTTACGGAACGTCTTCAAAATCATCATGCCCGATCTGGGGCAGACTTTTTCCCCAGTTTTCTATTTCGTTCCCACTTTAACAACCTCCCATTTGAGTTTGTTTCAGCCAATCTTAGCCCACCAGGATGTATTGCTGCACCTACAACGCCATCTTTATGTTGGTTACCTGCCCACAGCTTCTATAAACTGGATTTCGGGATTACATTCTGCTTACCCTCCCCTTAATTTTCCCTTATTGTTCTTATAGGCTTTCTCAGTTTCTTTCTCTGTCTCTCTCACTCTATGAAAAAAAAAAAAATAACACCATGCAAACGTCTTTAATCCTTTTCAATTATTGTAATTTTGTACTAATTGTCAAATTATAAGAGGGTATTTAGCATTAAGATTCTAAAATATGGACTGAACTAAAGAGAAATGTTTGTTAGAAGATTCCATTCAATTCTGAAGAGTTGTAAGCATCAAATTGTCAATTAGAAGAAAATTACAACAGGTGAAAGTAGCTGAATACTTATGCAAATAACACACACACACACACACACACACATATATATATATATATATATATATATATATATATATATAGAGAGAGAGAGAGAGATTGATAGAAAGATAGATAGAGAGAGAGAGAAAAAGAGACTGAGAGAAAGATAAAAACAGTCTCCCACACAATAAACCAGATTCTCATATATGAAATAATGTGCCCGGGCGTGCACCTCCACCACACACACACACAAACACACACACACCCACACACACACACACACACACACACACACACACATATATATATATATACATATATATATATATATATATATGTATACGCATACACGCACACATATATATGTGCGTGTGTGTGGATAGATAGATAGATAGATAGCAATGTATATATGAATAAATCAAAATGTATGTTATCACGTACACACCAATAAAATATATACATACATATTTACATATATTAATATATGTGTGATTGTGTGTGCGTCTGTGTCCTTGGCAGAGTAATCGAATATTATTTTCATAAAAACCCAACAGCTCCTTTCCTATCTGCATGGATGAGAATCTCTGAGTTTAATAGCATGTATGGTTTGGGAATATAGCTGCTGCGTAATGCCTTTGGATCTCTTGGATTGTTAGAAACCTCGATATTATTGCTAAAATTTATTTAGGGGATTTATGTGTCGATATGTTCGAACTAGAGGTCCTTCTCAATACATACTCCAGGAGGAAGGATGCTGTATTCCGTAATTCAAGTCAGATTTATTAGTAGAATAAGGAGAGACGTTTAAAACGTATCATTCATGTGAATCAAGACTATATTACATAATAGCATCTTCTTCGTCTCTAGCAAACTCTGCAATGTGCTAGTCTTTTCAATTTATTTTTTTTTATTATAATTTTAGTTATGAGATGTATATCCATAAGCACACTCGTTTCTGGCTACAAATTGTCATAAGCATTGGTATTAAACCTTTTCTGTACAAAACAAACACTCCCCATATATATATATATATATATATATATATATATATATATATATATATATATATATATATATATATATAGTTTGATGAATTAAATTAGATTTTATCTCAGACAAAAAAGGCCGATATTTCAGAGAACGCTTTTTTAATTTGATAATCCCTCCGAACGGAATTTACACGTTCCTCCCTTTTATTTTAACGATTTATTGTTTACGTTTTTTTTCTTTTAATGCTTATTTACGTTTACTATAAACGTTTGTGTGCTTTTTCTCAATTATATTTTCTTTCTTTGTTTTCATAATTTTGCCTTCTTGCTTGCTATGATGTCATTTTTATGCTAAGTCTATTCGTTTTTGACTAAGCTGAATGTCATTGCCATTAAAGTGTTGTTTATAAATTCAATTATTTTAGTATTTTCCTGTACATCCTTTCGATAACAAAAACATTTCCTTTGAAATTTTATTGAAATAAAGGTGTTTCTGATCATTGAAGAAATAGAAAAAATCCGTGAGTTGCATTTTGTCCTTGCGAAATCGTCATTTGTTTTATGTTTCAGAAAATATTCTTTTCAACATTTACCAAATTTAGTGTCACTATCATATGTTCCCGTGATTAAGAACCTGTCATATTTATAAGTTAACGAATAAGTGTATCAGATTCTTCACTCTTGTCTTTCTTGGAACTATTTACACCACGTATGGTCGTTTACGAAAATTTTATAAGTACGAGGGTCATTCAATTCGTATAGTGATATTTTTCATTCAAATAAATATTTTTTCGAGAACAATTCCATAAATGGAAACTCTGAATTATTTTTGATTCGTTTAGAGCAAGAATGATTTAAATCTTGCGATAATATTTGGTTTTAAGATATTCAGACTGGCTTCAGAGTAGCCCAGGCCAGAATAAAAAAATATGTATAAGCCATGCAAAATTTACAGAAAATATGAGGTCAAGCATGTTTTGTTTTTAAAAATTGAATACAATTTTGCTAAATCTCTTTTAAAAGTTCAAAATAGTATCCTTTTTACTAAGAGAAAAGTTGTAGCAGTAGTCCTTTCTGAACCTCTAACAATGTCTGCACACAAAATTATGCATGGCGATCATGCCATTACTTAGGTCAGTTGTTGTTGGGTTTCACCAGGAGAATACAAAAACATTTGACACGATCAGCTGATTGGAAACAACTGCCGCATCCTACTTACAGTCCAGAAGTTTCCCAAGGTTTGTTTGGTCTCCCTAAAGAATTTTTGCTTAGAAATAAATTTTCAAAGAATAATTGAATCGAAAACACAATGAGCAAAAGCATAACAACTCATTCCAAAGTTGTTTTTGCTGAAGGGAGTTAAAATTTTGTTTTTCGATGGGAAGATACGTTTTAATGGATGGAGATTAAACAGAAAAATAAAACGAAACATGCTTTTTGGTGAAAATGTGAATTACATGTAAACATTCCCCTTATTTATTGAACGACATCGTAATGTTTAAGTGGATGAGTTGGCTGAATAAATATCTGGGTACTTTAGAGATTTGTTTGGAGTAATACATTAGTATGAATATTGATATAGTTTTCCTCTACCCTGTTTTAGTATAATTAACCAGAATGTATACATATATAATGATTTCCCAATCACGTTTATTCATTTGTAACAATCATATGCTTGCGTCCGAAGGGTTTTTTAGAAGAAAAACAGTGCACTGAGTTTATACCTTCCACTAAATGTATCGAAAAGAAAAAGCAGGCCTACATCATTCAGTCTGGTCTTCGTAACTTACAATACGCTGACTGTACCCCGCCTAGAAGGTAAGATAACACCTCCAAAAAGGGTGTGCTAGGTACGACACTAAACTACATCTGGATGTAAGTCTAGAACTCTGGAGAGCCAAGTCGTGGGGTTATCCCTACATTGCTACTAAGTCCAATTTGACCTGAAGTGTTTGTACAAGTTAAGTCTAAATACTAATTCTACGTGTTATTCATAATTTAGGTTATATTAATTGTAAGAGGTTTTTTTAGAATTCATAACATTTTCCTAAGATATATTTTTATATTCACCCTCACATCTTGAAGATATCCATACATTGGGAAAGTATGAATATTACTTTGATAGTTGATTTCTCGTGATCATTCAAATGATTTTATTATTAATTATCTATCTCAATGATGATTACTGTTTATTTGATATAAATAATAATCTGGGCATAGTTCCGATCGAGTATAAAGATTTACGAACTAATGGATCGATATATCTGCTTGAAAAAATGGTGTAGTATCAGCATATTCTTCTCAGGAACAATTAGGATGAAAGAATTGTATCAGCATATTAAAAATTCCTTGAACCCATGCAACAAACTCCTGCAACCGTAGCGAATAATAACCAAACTTTAAAAAAATACAGATATATGCATTATAAGTCTATAAAGTAATATTTCGACAAAAATTAGTGATAACAGAATGGATACAAAGAAAACAAAAAATGTTAAAAGAAACTGATTCAATAAAATCCCAGGGTGAGCAACATGCGACCAGCAAATATTAAAACTTTCTATATTATATTATTAACAAATTATATATACAAATGATAATTTCAGAATTTGTATCATAAAGCCAAATGAAGCAAATATTTTTTCTTAAATTCAACCGAAAATTTTATCATTTATAAATTGATAAACTCAGTATTTTCACAAAAAATAATTTGTGCCCAGGATTTGTAAACTGTTTCCACGAACACTATTCCTTTTACAAACGGGAAAGGTGAGAAGATAGACATGTAGTCAATTAATCGTCTTTTCTCTTTCTTTTAGAGATTCATAAATATGACTTAATTGTTTTCTCGGGTTAATCAATTTAGATTTTTCTCCAAACATATAGTCAATGTATAGAAAGTACAACCATATTGCAGTAATATCGCAGCTTCAACATTGAAGTATTATATATATATATATATATATATATATATATATATATACATATATATATATATATACATATATATATATATATATATATATATATGTGTGTGTGTGTGTGTGTGTGTGTGTGCGTGTGTCAGAATTTTTTAAACTTTGCTGAATCTAAGTCCGTCAAAATTCACAATAAGATTGATCCTCGAAAATATGTCAACTCACCCTCTTATAAAACACTCAGGTTACAGAAAGACGGTCGACTTGACAAAATATGATAAGACTCCAATATATATATATATATATATATATATATATATATATATATATATATATATATATATCGTAAGTCTAAATTCACAGTTCAGTATACCCACTGGGATTCTTTTTTGACCTACACAGCTAAAAATTAATTTAATCCAGACCTTGACTTATATTGTACCAATGATTTGCACTAAATCTAAACTTGATGACGAAGTCCAATTTATTTTTATGACTTTGTAGCATTGGATATCTTTTGAACATTGTGAAACATTATTAATAAAAAATAATTGATTTTAAGAAAATCCAACCAGGATCAATACAAAGATGCTTTGTTTAACTGAGTCTCTTATGGCTGAGTGGAGTTAGTCGTAGATTTGCTAAACAAATATCTCCCTATGTACCAATTGTTATTTTTCAGCTAATGTACTAGTTATCTTCAACACAAAATCAATTCAGGTGTCCATCCGCAAAGATGTTTTCCTTACCCTCTACCAACGTACAAATTATTTCATTTATCTATTTAAATGCAGTTGGGGTTCGCACTACATTGGAAGAACCAATCAAAGGCTAGATTCCAGAATTAAGTAGCAAGTTCCAGCAAAAATATGGAATTTTAATTTTCATCTGACTGACATTATTATTATGCATACTGGTCAGCAAATGTTGAACACCTAATTCATAACCGGGATTGTGAGAAAAAATTAGTTTTGACCTGTTCTTTATATTGGGCAAATCACAATCCTCATTTCACAATGATATATTGGAAACTATTAATATTTTGTCCAACAGCACGTCATACTGTAAACAGATAGAATGTAAGCATAGACTAAAAATTATTTTAATGTAGTCACCAATATAAACTGGTTTCTCGTTCAACATATTTCTTGTTCTTAATGGTATAATTGTGTTTTTTCCTTGATTTAGCTCTGTAGATCGAGTAACGAAACCGGTTAGCTAGCTTTCCGTCTTTTAAGCTTTAATTTTCATCAATAAAACTTTGGTTCTCTTTATTACCAATTATATATATATATATATATATATATATATATATATATATATATATATATATATATATATATATATATATAAACTTTTCCCCTATTTTCAGCTCTTTAAACTCACGAGCATGAAAGTTGAAGGTAGATGGATATAACGTTATTAATATAGGGATAATATCATTAAAGCATTATACTTATATAATAATTCCACGCAGCTGTGACTTAGATATTCAATTTTCATGCATATTGACAATCGAAATGCTCTCTGATCCCCAGCGACACTGTATTTATATTTACAACAGAAAGTCTAGTACCCAGAAGCAATATGTCAGTACGTATGAACAAACAAGCGTATTAATCTATTCATAGTAAATTGAAATTACAGCGCTATCAGCTAAATGCACTTTGTTCAGTAAATCCGGATATTACATATTTGAACCAATGCTGTCCTCATTATTGTGCTACCAATTCATACTGAGAAATTGAAATAAATAGTTTTAAATGTGAATAATCACACTGCTTAACAATAAGGTATTGTTTAAAGCCTAAGAAATTTTTTGTTTCAAGGACGATTGTAATTGTTCTTCATTTAGTTTGAAGTTAGTGGGTCGTGTATTAAAGGATATACCAGTAGAATTGTTGGTATTTTTTGAAATTGTTAATAATGTCGAGCTTCTGTATAAAAATCATTTAAAATAACGATCGGATTTCGTGGTGAAGACATGAAAACAAATTATTCAAATTGTGACAACACAATGTTGTTTACTTTAATTTCGAATGGTCGGTTTCGGGTTGGTCAATCGAAAATACCGAATTTGAGGAACAAAAAATAATCCTCAAAATCAAACCTATGATAAAGTGCATCATATACGAGAAATGTATGCAGTGTTATCATTTTGAAGTACATGGCGTCACACTTCAAGACGTTACAAACCAATAAATAAGGTGTACGATATTTTTCCAATCAGCATATAGTAAGTTGAAAAATTATCTCATTAAACTAAAACGACTTAATATCGTCGTTCATTTTATTTCAAAAAGTGAAATATCGACAACATAAAATGCATATGCATCAACATAAATTGTTTAGTATTAATAGTATTTAGGGTTTTTTTCATTAATGAAACGCAGTTTCTTCCAGGCAGCGGTCACATCGATACTGCTATATGGATGCACTACATGGACGCTAACAAAACGGCTGGAGAAGAAACTAGATGGCAACTACACAAGAATGCTGCGTGCAATCCTGAACAAGTCCTGGCAGCAACACCCCACAAGACACCAACTGTACGGCCACCTGTCCCCTATCACGAAAACTATTCAAGTTAGACGAACCAGACATGCAGGACATTGCTGGAGAAGCAGAGATGAACTCATAAGAGATGTACTCTTATGGATCCCCACACATGGCCGCGCAAAAGCAGGACGACCAGCTCGAACGTACATTCAGCAGCTATGTGAGGATACAGGTTGTTGTCCTGAAGACCTACCTAGGGCGATGAACGATAGGGAGGAGTGGCGAGAGAGGGTCAGGGATATCCGTGCTGCCAGCACGATATGATGATGATGATGATGATTTAGAACTAATATTTCACTTTTTTCAGTTGAATTCCCAGTGATGTTTGGGAAGTTCTTGGAACTCATCTACTATGTATTGCACAATCTTAATTATTTCTGGAGTGACACTATCAGGTCTTTAGACCCTGGGTATACATAGAGGCATGTAAGTCTGAGCTTGAATGTATGTATGTCGGAAGAGGCCAGCACTCTTCAAATCGGGTCAGTGGCATTTACACTTGGACAATGCACAAGTGCACAACAGCATCCTTGTCACCGACTATTTGACCAAGATGGGCATCACCCTCCCTATAATCCAGACATTGCTCCCTAATACATTTGGTCATGCCCTAAGCTCAGAGGCTGTCGTTATGAGACAATTGAGGAGATGAAAGAGGCTATGACGAAGGTAATTGACACGCTCACACAAGAGGACTTCATTGGGCCTTCCAGAAGTTGTTGGAACGGTACAACAAGTGCATTGAAGCCGGAGGAGATTACTTTGAAGATGACTAGAGTTTCATGTGTGTACTATCAATAGAAGTGTGCAAACAAAAACGTCTGGAAACTTATCGTATACACTTCGTGTATATATCTGTAATATCGATGAAAGAAAAGTAAACGGATAGATACTATACCATTAAAAATGTATTTGAACAAGTCGTAAAATGTGGATCATCTCCTCAGATGGCTTAAATAAAATGCAATGGAAGAAGCACAAACATAGTTTATCCGGGAGAAAAAAAATCTAATTATTTTTAAAAATAAAAATAGAAATACAGTTTAAATGATTTTTTCAAAATAAAATTAACAATTTAAATATGATAAAATGAAAAATATAATAATAATTAAGATAAAAATGAATTGTATCCAAAATATATGAAAATATAAAAAGATTAAATGGTTTTTAAATTATTTTTAAAGTAAAAAAACAACACACACACACACACACACACGCACACGCACAACAAAAGTACATACATAAAAAAAAACTCGGCTTATTGCAACTTTACAGTGACTCTTATCAAACATAGTTTCCTTTATTAAGCCATAGATTGTAATCTCGTTGCCATTCCTCAATTTATTCTGTATCTTACCTTATTTTTTAATTATTTTATAGCCCACGTGCTTTCTAATGTATACCAAGTAGCGCTGGTAGCATGGAGTTCTCTGAATCTCTCTGACTATCTCTCCCTAGCAAGCATCGCCGCTCCTTTTAGGTCATCTGGGCTGCATTCAGTGTCCACAGAGAGCTGATGTATATAAGCCGTTGTGTGTAAGCCAACTGTAGCGCATTGACGTGTCTATAGAAAAACATAGCTCATGAGTTTGACTTTACTTCTCAAGTGGTGCCCTGAATATCTGACTTCTCTTATTTGCATGCTTTATTAGATCGGAGCTATATGTTATATATTTTTTTTTTTTTTTTTTGTTGGGGGTGAGTATCAGAAGATAGGCAAGCAAGGTATAGTATCAGAATGATAGGTAGGCAAATCGGAGAAGTCGGCAAACTTTAATAGATAAAATAGGAATGAAATATTTCTGGCTGGGGATAAATAGTTTGTTCTCAACGTCTGTAATTAACCGAAGTCTTCGACATTAGTGTGGTCAAGTGACTAGACTATTTTCGGGTGCTTTTTTTTTCTGAAATGTACATGCAAGATGGTAGGTCTTCTTTCCCATTAGTCTGGGGTCTCTATATTCAAGAAAAAGATCAGAAGTTGGACTGTATGGTGTTGGACATAGTATCAGTTATTGAGAGTAGGCTTCTGGATCGGTAGAGTATCTCTCCTGTTCCATTCATCGATTATATCAAGACAAAAGAAGTGTCAAATTCAGTAACAGTTTGACTCTGAGAAAGTAAACATTGCACAATTGCCAGGGATTGTAGCACTCGAAAAATATTTCAGAGGTGGCTATGAGACCAACAGCGGGAAGAAAATAGATCAGTGCCCAAGTCTACATCGTCAAGTTTAATACGTCTCTCCCAATGACGATAAACCAAGAGAATGTATAAATTCATATTTTTTACGTTTTCTTCTTTATGGTGTTAACCCGTGGCTTATTCAGTTTCAACCAAAATCTGTGGCCAACTAGTCTTTTCTAATAAATAAAAAATGTGGTGTAGAGGTCGTTTAGCAGACGAAACTTGGCAGGTTGTGTATAATATTGACTCATTAGTTTGCTTTACAAATGTCAGTCCGAGATTATCTAAAAGAGCAAAATCTGAAATATACTATTCCCATTTGTTCTCCTAAATAGATATAAAAGCAGCAGCACAAACAGCATAATATCACAGTATATATATATATATATATATATATATATATATATATATATATATATATATATATATATATATATATATATATATAATATCACATCATATCATATCAAATTGGCTAAATTAAGATTAAAGAAACATATTCGATAATGAGTAAAAAAAAAATTACTCTATTTTAAATATCAAATAGCTGAAAATATGTGTTTCTTGATAGATTTTACCCCATAATATTATAACATATGATATGATATATATATATCACGCTTTTTTCTGGAGTAAGTGGGGAAGCCATATAATGGGACTGTAATTTTGTGAGGAATTTTAGATTAATAAATATTTTCGAAATAATAACACTCAAGACTCATCCTCGTATTAATAATATAGATACACCAACAAGAAATTTACAGATTCAAGTACTTTAAAAAAGAATCAGTTTGATCTTTCTTTTATCCTATGAAGCAAGTATTAGAAAAAAAAGAGAAAATATTCGGTTTATTTGCAATGAAGAACGCATCATATTATTTTTAGAATGATATTTACATTGTAAATTAAATGACTCGCCAAGATCTCATCATTTTTTTTCAAAAACTAACAGTCTAAATATTTGCTCCGGGCTCCTTGAGATGACAGACAGATGAACAAAAAATACATCTGTTGAATGAGAGAAAACTTTGAAAAAATTCATGTGATCTGCTATTAAACATCAATTCTCTTAAAAACTAACGTTAACTCTGAATTGTTTTTTAATGCTCACAGCAATGACGTAGTTTATTGTTTTAAGCAGAGAAAATATCTCAGACTCACGGAATAGAATGAAAGAAAAAATGAGCTCCAATAAAAAATCGATAATACAAATCAAGGTAACATATTTTGTGTGACAGCTAATTGTCACTGTATTTTTTTTTTAAATTCTTATCGTCTGGGTGGAAATAATTATTTCCAAAGTGTAGCAAATTATTATAATATGAGCGACCTTTCTAGACATTCTAATTCGTGCGCAGTGAAGTTTACGGATCGTTTTTGATATGAACATTTTGGTCTTTGTTCTTTAGGATTAAAACAAGAATCGCTTTTAATCAAAATTATATTTGTTTTCCATTAGTTAAAAGATAGATAGGTTTTTGATGTTCTTTTTTTTTTTTTTTTTTTGGCTTTGATATGAAATGTTTAATTTTGACAAGTTAGTTCAAACAAAAGAGAACATGAACTAAACCATCAAGTACATTTGTGTGCAAATTTTCCTCACGGCAGCATTTCACATTAAGAGGTAGATTGATTGATTTTAAGAGCATGTTAACCCGTCTGGGGTTATGTATACCGAGATATTAGAGAACTGTCTGCGTTGTACGTGTATATTTACATTCATAAGTTATGTATTATGTCTTTTTGCAGACAGTTATATGTTATCAATTTGTCGTATTTACTACAAAAAATTGCTATTCAACAATCACTGCCACTCAGGGGTAAAAGCAGCCTAGAAATTAATTGCAATGAAGAGTTATTCCACACGACCCATTATCTCCAAAACTGGAGCCTCACCATTAAATGAATTTTAGAGTCATACACAGCTACAAGGGATACAGTCAGCTTTTTTCTTAAGCACACTGACAGGAGATTACAGGTAGAGAGTCACCTCCCAAAAAAGCATTTGACATTTTCTTTCTTACCTTCATGACGTAAGGCTTCCTGAAACCTCACTGTAAACCCAACCATGTTTATATTGTCACGAAGTTTAGTATTGCATCGATTTCATGACGAATAAAATATTTCAGTTTATACGTTTTCTGTACTTTACAATTAATTATATAACCTCTCATATATTCTAAGAACAAATAGTCTCAAATTGCAGAGATCTGGTGAGTGTAGAACACTGGTATATTGTAAGATGAAGAATATTTGAAAAGCCATGCGCAAACTCACACACACACACACACACACACACACACACACACACACACACACACACACACACACACACACACACACTCACACACACACACATACACATAAACACACACAGGGTCACACACTCATAAGAGTGTGTGTGTGCGTGTATGTATATGTGTGCAGTGTTATAAAATATATATATAAAAAATGAGTACATGTACTTTTTGGTGGGGAGGGCTAAATTGCAGAAAATTGGTAATAGAAAAATGTTAGATCCAAATAAATTTTAAAACTTAATTTTTATCATTCCTAAAGTGAAACGACTAACTTAGGATCTTCTTTTAATTGTAGGAATTAACTACTGATAGATACAGCGTTCCTTTCTCTTTTTATCCTCTAGCTCCCTACTTCCCTCTCGATATATATGAAAATTTTAGGTATATTTTCATGCATTGAATTAAGGTTTTTGGGTTGTGTTTTATCGCATATCAGCCCTTGTATGCTATTCAATGCCAAATTATGTTTATATATACAGTGACACGCATAAGTATTGGATATATGTTATTTTCTATTATAACTCTAGTTTATGTTTGCCATTTTCCCTGATATTTGGTAAGTAAGACGTGGTCTATTCAATAAGTTCAATAAGAGATGAAAGAGGCTGTGCCGAAGGTCATTGACACGCTCACACAGAGGGTCTTCCATGGGTCCTTCCAGAACTTGCTGGTACCGTACAACAAATGCATTGCAGCCGGAGTAGATTACTCCGAAAAGGACCTGAGTTTTATGTGTGTACTATCAATAAAAGTGCCCATACGAAAAAATTCTGGAAACTTATTTAATGATCCTCGTATCTAGTAAAGTTGTTTTCGTTGTATGTGGAAGGAAATTTAAAAACTCATGTTTAATTCTTTTTTTTTATTATCAAAGTTCAAATTACCCTATGCAAAAGTATTTGATACATGAAAACTTTTTTCAACTTTCCAATCGAAAATCTATATTCTAAAAGACTTTGAAAGTTTCAATTTTCGATAGTATTGGAATGTTGTCTCTGATCAATCAGAGAAGCACATACTTTTTTACAAGATAGTGCTACTAATAAAAGAAATTAATCTAGCACTATATACAGTTGGAAATATCATTAGAAAGTATAAGAAGTATGGTGACAGTACAGCAAACTTTCCAAGAAATGGAAGAGCGAGAAAAATAAATGAGGGTACGTCAAGGTGGATCAGCAGAAATGTGGAAATAAACGCCTTCATTACTCGTTCTAAAATTAAAACTGATATTGAGGGTGCTGGAATTAATGTAAGTAAAGATACCATTAGCAGAGCTCTGAATCGTACAAGCTTTCATTCAAGATCACCAAGAAAATGCCTTTACTGAAAACCAAACATGTCAAAGACCGATTAAAGTTTGTCGAAACTTATGAAAAGAAAAATATGCAGTTTTTGGAAAAGGGAATCTGGTCGAATGAAACGAAAGTTGAACTATTCGGAAGGAACACAGCGACAAGTGTTTGGTGAAAAAATGGCACTGCCTTCAAGAAGCACAATGCCATCCCCACAGTTAAGTTTGGGGTGGTTTTCATTCAAGGGTACTGGTGAGTCACGAGTTATCCATGGGAGAATGAATGGTAGCATATACAGGGAGATTCTAGAGAAGAACCAACAGAAATTTGCAACTTCTTAAGACATGGTCAGAATTTCGTGCTTCCACATGACAATAATCCAAAGCATATTACAAAGGAATGGTTTGAAACTAATGGTATTAGAATTGTCAATTGGATTTAAGTCAGTCTCCTGACTTGAATCCAACTGAGAATTTGTGGAATAATTTGAAGGTTAAAGTTCATAAGCGGAATCCACAAAATATCAAGCAATTAGAGGAATTAAGCACGGAAGAATGGCATAAAGTAACGCTGGATGAGTGTGGAAAACTTGTGGCCAACTATTGAAAGCAACTTGAAGCAGTGAAACAAAGCAGAGGTTATGCAACAAAATATTAAATTGATGTCTCCAATTCTTTTGCATATGGTAATTTTGAACTTTGATAAAAAAATAATGGATTCAACCACGAGTTTTTAATTCTCCTTCCACATACAACTAAAGCAACTTTACGAGATATTACTGACCAAATATCAGGCAAAATGGCGAACATAAACTAGAGTTATAACAGAAAATAACACGTATCCTATACTTATGCGTGTCACTGTATATATATATATATATATATATATATATATATATATATATATATCATTTGTAAACGAAGAGTTAATAGGTAACATTATTTCTAAACGAGCATGAGCTCATTGGTTTGCATACAGATATATAGTCTCACGCACTGCTCTCAAAGACTGATAATCCAATTTGATATTAATCATCAGTTTGCACATGTAAAAGTGCTTTTAATTATAGTAAATGGACATATAGTTCTATCAGACCTTCAGACATATACATAGGACCCTAACAAGCTTTAAATACAATGAAGAGGTACTCTACTTTCGACAGCGTCACCATCTGATGATTTAGTACCATACACACAACACACGTTACCGGCGGAGAGAGGTGTTATACCTTTGCACAGATTCAGTCGGCGTATTTTCTAACCTAGATTAATTGGGCTGTATTGAATTAAACATGGATATAATATCACATTACGATGTACCGACAACAAGGGTTTCCTTTTACTCTCTTTTTGTCTATCTGTCTGTCTGCCTATTTCTGTCTGTCTATTTCTTTCGTCATATGTCGGTCATCGCTTCCGTGTAATCCTCTTGATGTCATCCAGTGTTCGATATATATATATATATATATATATATATATATATATATGTGTGTGTGTGTGTGTGTGTGTGTGTGTGTGTGTTCGTACGTGTGTGTGTGTGTGTGTGTTTGTGTGGAAATGGAAATAAATCCGACGGTATCTAAATGTATCAAAATGAAAAAAAGATAGTATTCAGAAGACGATATTATTTCAGGTTGAATTATTCACCAACGTAAATAACATTAGATTTTATATTAAAACATCGTTGGTACAGTTAACTTAGGAAGGTGAATCATCTGAACTATATCTCTTTTTATTGGATTAAATAATTTTTTCATAATTATTAAGAGAATAATGAGTTTTAATTCAATCTGAAAGAAAACTATTGATAACAGCTTGAACTGGCAACTAGACAACATGGATGTATTTTATCATTACAGATAATTTGTCAACTTAGAGCGAAAAGAGTCCTCTCTATTTAAAAAGAGAAGAAATATGAGAAAACTTGTGCTGTAAAGATTATCGGCCCATGAATTGGACTCTGTGACCCAAGTTCAAATCCTGGACAAATTTGTTTGTATTTTACAAAGTGTTAATGCACTTGGGAAAGGTATGCATCCAAATGGTCTCCCTCAAGTTTTAGTTATGTAGTTGGTTATAACTGGTGTTTTAAAGCTTGATGTGGCAACAGTTATAGGAGAAGGAAAATTTTCAATTTAAAGCTGCTAAAGTTGGCTTAAAAATTGTCGAGGAGGGATCGGTTTAATAAATACAAAAGGCCGGAAGTTGTAGCGTGGTGGAATTAGATAGCCAACGTCTTGCGATATTTTTCTGAGAAAATATTTCTACACCATAAGGAGCATTTGGGATGTCCAAATTGGCTTCATACTTTTTTCAGATATTCTTCTCTTCACTGGCAAATAATAATACCAATTAATTATCTTCGGCGGTGCAGATTTTTAAAGCATTCCAGAATATGAATTGCTTCAAACGAACTCGTGATGGCTTGTCTTTTTCACTTTATATTTTCTGAGGTTTGTATATTTCCTGAATTATCTCCAGAAGCGATATTATTCGACGCTTATGTAATAGTGGGGACTATTGCCTAAGTGTCATGCAAATGTTTCAGCATTTTCATTGCATTTTCAACGATCACACAATATAAAAACTTACTCAAACACACTGTCGATTTAATAAACCTACTAGATGTTCATCAGCCATTCAGAGTAAAGACTCTCAAGACTATTTGACCAATCATATCAAGACCACACAACGAACACTCACAGTCGGTTAAAACAATGGCTATGTTATTTAAATTGTGGTATTGACATTTTAAGTATGTTTAAGATTTCTTAAGTTTCGAAATTCTATTCGTAGGCCCGGTCTACCTTGTCTGGTCCTTTTCAAATGTATGATCCTGTGATTTTTTTATATAAAATTGTTTAAACTTTGGTTTTTAAGATCATATATAATTTCTGTCTTGTGTGCAGTGATTTTGAATGTTTCTATTTTACCTTATTTTGCTTCGTCAATTTTTTTTGAAATTTAGAACTTCACGTATACGTGTTTGTATATATACGTTTGCTATGATTTGGCAGTTACATGAAATATTATTACACACACACACATGTATATATATATATATATATATATATATATATATATATATATATATATGTGTGTGTGTGTGTGTGTGTGTGTCTGTATATATTCAAGCCAATGTTATTTCAGACAATCTCCGAAAAATATTCGTCAACAACCAAAAATATCATATATTATAAACGGCAAAAATAATATAATAAATAATATGGCATTCAGTCTGGGAACAGGTATACAACTTAAGAAATCTTGCAAAATGACAAAAAGAAATCAATAGAAAGAATTGTTAAAAAGATTTTGGTCTGTGGTTTTAGCAAAATATAAGCAACTAGCGCATACACACAAAGAGACACAAACACACAGACAGGGTCAGAGAGACCGAGTTAAATAGAAAAAGAGACAGACAGAAACACCCCTATACACACACATATGTCTATGCCAACACAATTATGTTAATCTGTATACCAACGCCTATACAGGTAAACATTTATATGTATAAAATTATATATATATATACATATATATATATACGGACAGAGAAGGATGAGGGAAGCAAAATATTGCATAAATATACTCATAATATATACATTTTTCTTGAATTTATTTTTAGAATATAGAAATGATATTTTTTCTATATCTCTCCATCTTTCTCTTTTTATCTCTCTCAATTTCTCTCTCTATCTTTCTCTCTCTCACTCTATCTCTCACTCTATCTCTCATTCTATCTATCTATCTATCTATCTATCTCGATAAATATATATGTATGTACATGAGCATGTGTTTATGTAAGTCTGTGTTTTTCTATTTGTGTGTTCGTGCTCCCGCATGTGTACGTTTGTATGTCATTCGTGTGAGTGTGTATGTGAGTGGGCATCTTTGTGTGTGCTCAAAGGCGTATGATTCTTTACAAAAATACCTATACAGTGTAACATACACATATGAGAGCATAAGTCAGTAATGCTAAGATCGCGGCTCTGTGTAGACGCGCCTCTCATCTCATCATCCGTGAAAACCTAGTTACCGGCATATTGAAATGAACTTGTCAATTCTGACGCCGGTTCACTTAGAATGGGTCGGACGTGGAAGCCGACCGGGGATTGACCAGTGGATGAGTGAGTTTTCAAATATACAACATGTACATGTATTCTGCAGCCCTTTCCTCGCATATTTGCATATAAAGAAATTCACACAACTGACCTTCATATAAGCAAGCACACACATATATACACATACTCAGATATATAAATTCCATGCACATATATTGCATGCTATTATGTATACACATACTCACATGCGAAGACATACACACACGTTCATTCCCCAACACTATATAGTCAAAAGGCAAAAGAGACAGGTGTGTGAATTAGCAACCTAATGAAAATATTTCACTTTCAAAATTTTCGCTATATTGGCCATATGATTGTGTTGAGGAAATGTTTAATGTACACTAACTATATGTTAAAGAAAGAAAAGACAGGATATTGGTGATATAGTTTTATGAATGAGATTAAAATAACTGATCTGGACAAAGAAATACTAGTGTTTGTAAGTAAGCAATTCCTGTCAGATGTTTTATTTTTATTTTATTTTTTTTGTTAGTTTGTTTCTTCTTGGTTATTACTTATTTTACATATTTTTCATTTTACATATTTATCTGTAAATGGAGACGATCATGGAGGAGATAATTATCAGGATTTAATAGACACGTAATCCTGAAAGATATTTTAACATTAAAAAAGAAAATAGTTAAAATGCTGAGTGCATTAAAACTTTCGTAGACATGGATAAAGGATCAGAAGTTGAACTTGCTTTCATTTCAAGAGTCAAGAATATTTTTTTAAACGATTCGTATGTCACTAACATAATTTTCGTATTCTTAGAATACGTTGATTGTAATTCCATGAAATGGAGTAAGACCATTAAAAAAAAATATCCTAGTTATGAAACTAAACTGCATTCGAAGATTACGCTCCAGATTGGAAGATCTGGGGAGTGCGAAGTACTTGTTCATTTCAATTATTCTAACGCCCACTCTGACCCGAAGTTGTAATACCTGTTGACACTAAATGAATGGGTCATAAAACTGTTAGGAAAAAACTCGTAAACACGACAACACAAAAAATATACATATGAAAAAACAATGAACGCGATAACCAAACATCAAGTTAAAATGACATCTGACTGTCTGAGGAAAAACCTGACGGCAATAAAACAAGTATTCTACGAGCTATATTAAATAAATCCTGGAAGCAACATCCCGTCAATCAGCAGCTGTACAGCCACCTTCGAGATGCAAAAGATAAGTTTCCAGACATTTTTCGTATGGGCATTTAACATTGTCGTAGACCCTTGAAAATTCAGTATGTTATTGCTATTCATCTTATGAGGTAACTGACCAATAGTCATGATTTTAGGTTCAAATGAACAGCTACAGCAGGAATTAGAATACACCCTACTAAAGCCTGATTGTCACAGTTGGGGAATTTCAAAAATCCAATCTGACACGTTAGAAGTACGATATGCAATACAATTATGTTTTAAACTTGGAAAAAATACCTCAAATTGTATGGAATGCTTCAGACTGCTTTTCGACCATCTTGCATGAAACGAGAATCAGTTTTTTAGTGGCATAAGAGTTTCAAGGAAGGCAGTCAGTCTGTGAGGGATGATGGGAAGTGATGGAGGAGTAAGGAAGTCAGAACACCAGAGTTGATTGGCCAAAGGGATAGGGTTAGAGTTACTATGTTGAGGTTTTAAGGGAGTTCAGAAGGAGATTCCTAGGAAAGAGGCCGGCACTCGGGTCAATGGAATTTCCACCAGAAAAATGCGCCAGTCCACAACTCCATCCTTGTCACAGACTATTTGACCAAGATGGGCATCAAGACAGTTCCTCATCCTACCTTTTGTCCCGACCTTGCTGACTGTGACATTTGGTTATTCCCTAAGCTCAGAGGCTGTCGGTATGAGACAACTGAGGAGATGAAAGAGGCTGTGACGAAGGTCACTGACACGCTCACACAAGAGGACTTCCATGGATAATTCCATGGAGACTAGAGTTTTATGTGTGTACTATCAATAAACGTGCCCATACGAAAAAAGTCTGGAAACTTATCGTATACAACGCGTATCTGTCTTTTCGGAGGCTATCCAAATTAGACGAACAAGACATGGGAGACACTGCTGCAGTAGCAAGGACTAACTCATAAATTAAGTTCTCTTATGGACCTCTTTACACGGACGCTCAAGTGTAGGACGACCAGCTAGAATTTGCCTAGTACTTCTCCATACGGACACCGGATATAGCGGGGAAGACCTGCCGTAAACGATGGTTGACAGAGGTGGATGGCGAGAGAGAGAGTTCGGGAACTCCGTGCTAGCAGCACGACATGATGATTATGACTGTTGTAAAAACTAACCACTCTTTGTCTTTGGTATTAGTCGTGCATACATACCACACGCGTAGAGAAGTCAAAATGTGAAACGCGTGAAGAGATATATATTTTAGTAAAACATAACGACCTGTGTGCCACATCAAAAAGAGTCAAACTTTATAGACTACGACATTTTGCTTATTGTGAAATACCAAATAAGCATTGGCCTTATGAATAAGCGTAGCTTTACATTTTTATTACATAAAATTAACCATAATTAAAAAAAAAAACAGGAATGTTATACAGTCAGATACAATATTGAGACAGTTAAAGGTAATGAAATGTATTGATTGCAAAACATAATAAGTTTGAAATGTTTTCCATCGACTGAATTCAATAAAAAATGTTTTAAAAAGTATTAAAACGGGAAAACAGAAGCTCCTAAAATTATTCTTCCGAAATATTTTATCATGAACATTTTTAAAAAGTCATATATTACGTGTTTGAATTTGTTTAAATGATTATTCATTGAATATATTAATTATCTAAAATATTTAGCTGAATATCTGATATACAAAAAATATTTAAAATAGATTCCCTTTTTTCAATAATATCTATCAATAAATATCCCTCACTCCGCTTAAAATCAATCTTCAAATACTTCGTATATTACACTTAACATACTCAACTAAAGTCCCATTTTACCATCACCTGGGTAAAACATGCATAAAATTGATGGTGTATCTATAGGATCGGTTTAAGTCTGATTTTTTAGTAACCTCTGTATGTGCGATCTTAAAACTTAAATATTTAACAGGATTAAAAACACTCAATCTACCAAAGATATGTGATGACCAACTTATTCACGATACTAATAGAACACACACACACACACACACACACACACACACACACACACACACACACACACACACACACACACACACACACCTATATATATATATATTGTTTAAAAAAAGGAATTTAGCAATATAACTCCATTATGAATTTATTTCAGTTATGAAAGCTTGCCGGATAGGTTCTAAATATAAAGTTATATATATACCTATATATATATATATATATATACAAACACACGAGCACTCTGGCATCCGGTAATATAAAAAATGTAAACAAACGAACGCTGCTGTTGCTACATAATACCTTGTAATTCCTTGGTCGAGCGGTCTGATACTAAGTCTAACGTTAACTTGGGCGGGTTTCAGTCCCAGCTTCAAACGACTTAAGTGTCTAACCATACTGAAGCGTTGTGATACAACAAAACAATCTGTCTGTGGATGACTATATATATATATATATATATATATATATATATATATATATATGTATATATAATTAGATGGGCAAATTTCCTGTAAATTAAATTATTAATTTCGCACATACGCTTTATTTATAACTAGGTTAATCTTTTCTACAGCCAACAAGTTTCATTTATGTACTCTCTTTAAAGAAAGCATCTCTATGATGAAATGTTCTCTTCCAGAAACTTGGAAAAGGCATTTTATAATCTTAGCACTCACGCCAGAAATACCCATATGGATATTTCACATGGTTTAAACGTCAGTATGATAGGTTTGGATCCATATTGATGAAAACAAAACATGTAGTCGTATCGACCCCGCTCAGAGGTTTTGACTTTTACTTGCAGGAGGCAGTGCTGGCCTTGATCGAGATGGTCACTGCTAGAAAACCCTACGTTTGGCAATGTCACACAAGCAGCTGAAGCTTCTGGAATTTGCTGACATTTACTGTGACAATGTCACATTTAATATCTGATGGCCCCACTCTCCAAATGTTAATGACTTTTATTATTCTGTGTGCACGACAGAGACCAACAAATATCCATGCGGCAGCAAATGTGAACTGTATTCAAAAACAACTGCAACATTTATTATTTTAAACAAGGAGGCCATTTAAAAACTTCCAGTTAATTCCAATGTCATCTAAAAGCTGTGGTCGAAGTCAATAGCAGATTTTTAAAATGAATCTGTTCTTATTCATATAAGTTTTGTAAATATACATGATAAAGTGCGAAGTCATTTTTATTTTATATATATATATATATATATTTATATATATATATATATATAAATATATATACCGTGTCCCAAATATAGGGGTTTCTCAACTGTTTTCCAAAGTCTAATAAAAAAATTTCCTCAGTATATGTCATTTCTGTTGTATATAGATTGAACACTAGCCTCGAGCTACGATGAGACAATTTTACTTCTATAACGTTCGAATTGTTGTTTTAATGCCTTAAAATGATAATTTTAGATCACAAACTATCGTATTGTTGTCTTATTGTCTTAAAATGTGGATTTATGTGCATTTTGAGACAGTTTTCATAATGTTACATGAGAAAAAATTTACATGGCAAGATATTTCAGTACGATGAAAATCCCCAGTAAAATAAAACATTTTTTCCAATAATATGACTCTTAAGAATAGATGTCTGGCTAAAATAATAGGAATAGTATTCAAAAGATCCCAAATATGTTTTTATGCCCGTTTTTCAAGGGATATATTTTTGTTTTAACTTAGAAGCTAAAATTTGACGGTAATTTTTTATGTTTATTATTTTCTGTGTAGGAAATGTGATTATACGACATCGGGTCAAACATGATTTTATATAAGAGTGGTGCGTGTGCGTTTGTGTGCACCGTATATATATATATATATATATATATATATATATATATATTCGTCTGTGATCTTTTCCGCTGAACCATACGTTGAATGGTTAACATCAAAGATTCTTGTGTCGACTGATACAGGTGCTTAACCCGGGGCAAAGTGATTGTAAATGCCGACTGCAAACAAAATTTCAAACATACATTAACGCATAAACATATATCCAAACATGAAAAACATACGCTTAGATAGATTGGAAAAATAAGAAGCGCTTTGAATGATACATTTATAGAACATGCGTTTTCAATCTTATTTTTTTGCTTGATAGCAAATAACTACGTACTTTCTATTACTTGCGTTTATGTGAATTATATACGTATAGAAAAGTATGTTAAAAAATATTAGTTCGACGAACATGGATAACTTCATTTCGCCAAGCAAACACACACACACACACACGCACGCACGCACGCACACACACACACACACACACACACACACACACACACACACACACACACACACATACACACACACACACACACACACACACACACACACACGAAAAAAGTCTGTATGTAAAACAGTTTCCAAAGAAACAATCCCGAAAATATAAATATGGACTCATTCCTTCACATGACATGCCGGCAAAGTAAACCAATCAATCGGAGGAAAATTAAAGATTGTTTCTCCCTTGCGTTCTCTGATTTAAAAATATTAAGAATTTTTTCATCATTTCCCGATGATCATGAAAGCGTTTAAGTGGCAGTTTAGCTATCATATACGAAATTTTGTTTAATAAACGAATTCCCTACTTTTGTATATTTTACATTTTCATGGAAAATACTCCCATTTAAACATTGCTTTAAATCAACCTCTCTTCTCCGGCAGTTTACTTTTTAAATAGAGTTTAAGTTTAAATTATTTCCAAGAAAAGAAATACAAAGAGATTCCTCCTTAATGATTGGTTTAATTTTTTGTTTATTTAAATATCAACCATCGTTGGTTTTTTAATGCCAAAGGAATCCTTGTAGAAGTATAGCAGTGATACGACTTAACCTGTTTATGGGGATTAAAGTGGTTCATGTTTTCCCCAAGGATACTAAATCCGAAAGTTAACGTAGTAGAGCAACTGGAATTCGAACTTAGTAACGAGAATTTTGCAGCCCAACACTCTATTACTCTAAGGAGACTTCCTCTGGTTGTAAAAAAAATCGTTCTATAGAAACTTGATTCATATATGATATTTTTTCAAAGTTAAAACAGGAAACCTATACGAGTTTTATGTTGTCATATCCATTTTCCCAAGGTTATATAATTTACAATATGAATGCAAATCGTTTAGCTGACGGATAATATTCACTTACGTACCAGATCTTAATGCAACACACCAATAATATTCACTTATATATCAGATCTTAATGCAACACACCATCTGTTAATTTACTATGCAGATCTTGGGAATTTACATCTCACCAGTTCAAGGCAATTAACTTATTACGATACAAAGAAATTTTATTTATGTACCAGACGAAGCAATTCATTTCCTTATCAGATCTAATTGGTTAATTTACGAGGCTGAAAAAAGTAATTTCTCTAATTTACAGTGCAACAACCAGTGAAATTGTTAACCATTTATGAGAAGAAAGTTTGAATAATAAGTTGGTAAAATAATCGATTTTTAATTATAAGTATTATGCCATCATATTACTTTTTATCAAAAGTTTAACCTGATGTTTTACTTTATTTACAATGTGTATGTCAAACTGTGTATCGGGCTTAGAATACGTTGACTGTATTCTGTTTTGAAGGGTAATAACTGCTCCTTAAAAAGTGTCCCGGGTTAGACATTTATGTGCCATAGCCAAGGAATCTGATGATTAGGCATCAGTTCTGGAGATCTATGGAGTCTGAAGTACACTTTCATTATCATTTATCCTAGATCCACATTGCCATGGAGAGATCATGTCTTTTACAGCCCCTTGTATGGGTCAAACGGATTTATTTAAAATTTATTTGTATTAATAATGAATCAGAAAAAAAAAACCTCCTAAGAAAAAGCTACACCGCAAATGTAAATATGTACATAGAATGAACGTGATTCCATATTTAGGCATAAAATAACACTAAAGATGCTGGAATGCCGTTTAACTCCCTCAATCAGTCAATCCCTGATTAAATTCTTTATTTGTATTACACAGCTCTTTTAAATTCTCCATAAGATTTTAGATTTCCTAAAGAAATATAAGAGTGTAATTAATCTGTAAGTAATGAAAGCACTAAAATGTATCTGGTCTGTTCCTATTCCGTTGTATCCATTTGGTATTTCCTTACTGGAATGGAATAAAATCGTTCACACTAAGACAGACATTGTTATTATATTGATACTGAATAATGTAAATTTTCCATTTTTATATTTTAAACAAATATAAGTCTTCTGTTTCTTCTACTTTTTGTAATTAAGTAATGTCTGAAAGAATCGTCTTTTATTCTTTTTTATTTTTTGTTATTTCCACAGATATAATTTTCTTAAGTGGAATAGCAAAGAAAACCGTCAATCATTAATACCTTTCTATTGTAATTACTTTTTAGAATATCTTTAAAAATTTCATTCCAAAAAAACATCCTTTCAAACATCCTTGAGTATCTTAGATCTTATTGTCCATTTTAAATTTATGTATACCGTCGGTGGATATTGAACATATCCAACTCATTTTCAATGGAAAATAAAATCATTTGCCAACGCATGTGTGTGCAACATGCCAGTGAAAAATTGATTGGTGTTCGGTTTGTAAATATTGAAAACGCACAAATGTCGGAAATGCAACTGAGTAGTGTTTACTACATTTAATTATATGAATTAAAAAGTGTTTTATGATGAACTGGTAGATATCAGTTTCCTTGGATGTAGAGTAAGCAGTCAACACTGCAGAGATTTTGGGAATGATTTTAGAAGCACTGATATAGAGTTAAAGATCATGATTGAAGGTCGTGCGATGGAAACTTCAGAGAAATATATGTCGTCAATGGATACAGATCTCATGATAGTTATGACGAAGAGACAAAGGCAAAGATAGGTGAATAGGCAACCAATCTGAATCTTGAACCAAACAACTCACCGACAGGAAATCTGGAAACACGGAAAAGAAAAAATCAAATTAGAATTTAGCAATTAACAGAAACTTTCCCAACGACTTCTGAACTATAATCGTAAGGGTCGACTCCATAGAAGGAATAAAGTGGAATGATAAGAATCAGAAGATATATTTCTGTACGCCGTTGTAATCTACGTGTTTACTACGAGGATTCATACCTACTGAAACCTCGGGAACTGGTAACAGCAAAGAAAAATCAGCTGTAAACTCGACAACACACAAAAAACATCATATAATTTATTTGTATTCATATTTATCACTTCCTACTTATATGTTTCAAAATTTAAAGCTTCTGGCCCAATAGGTCATATCCATCTTGGTCATAACGGTCATGCTTAATAACTTTTCCAAATATCCATTTAATTAAAATTTGAAACAAAAAACATATTTACATTAGAAGAAGAAGAAGAAGAAATTTTAATTGCTTCATCATGAAATGCTACATTCGTTCTAGCGGACGCTTGTGGTTCTCATCGTAAGAAATGAACGTGATGATCGATTTTCAAATCGAAGAAAAGCTTGTTGGCATGTCAGATCATGCTAATGCCTTTAAGAAAGGTATGAATCCAGGTATTATCCTCTAAATAAACTTTGAATAGTTCAGCAGACTGGGCTCTATAACTATGGTATAGCGACCAGTCTAGGAAAAGATAAACTGAAATTATGAGCACTTATACGTATGCCTTGTGTCACATCTTGCTTGAAAGAGAAGTTGTTTGGTAAATAGATACATTTTATCTTAGCATATTATTATTTCATGCTAATCATTAGTTTCCCTTTTCCTTTTCTCTTTCTTCTTAATTTTTTCTGCTTTGAACAGAAAAGATAGAGCAGAATGTTAGAATGCAAAATTAATTATCCGAGTAATCTTACACTGAACGTCCAAGTAAATTTCAAAATGTACCCAGCAAACCATGTAATTCTGAAAATGAAAAAAAAAAAAAATGATGTCAAAGAGAGTTGTCTATTTTAAGTTCGTTGTTTTTAGGGGATCGATAATTTCTAAAAAAAATATTTTTTATAAAGTCTCTTGATCATCAATTCCTTCAGAAATTCTCTTACTTTAGACTAATTATTGTAATTCGAAAAGAGAAGTGACTTGACATGACTTTAACTTTTGGTTTTGGATGTATTTAAGCGAGTATTAATTAAAACTATTTAGATTGCCTGATACCACATCATTACTGACGGATTTATAATCAGTTGGCTACGATAACGCTTTTTCATCTATAACCACACATTCGTGATTGACAAAAACGGCTAATTAACTAATATTCATATCAGCATTATTGCCTGATTTTTCTTTGGTTATTATTTAGCAATTTAAATATGGATTTGGTTTATAAATAAATAAATCATTATTATACATTATATGTCTGTAACTGTGAACTTTATATGTGTACACTTCAGTTTCAATAAATATTGATTGTGTTTTTAATACCAAATTAGAATTAATAGAAAAAATCTTGACTTGTTATATTGGATTCAATTTAATGGGAACTATTTTCCTCGTTGTCATGTGAATTTTGACGTTTATTTTCTGGTTGCTACGATTGAATTGAACCTATTGGATATAAGGCCTCTATAGAACAAATTTCTGTTATATCTACTTAGGTCTATTTGTTCGCTTCCTTGATAGTTTTTATTGTAATTTTACACGAGGAAACACTTTTCCTCACACACACACACACACACACACACACACACACACACACACACACACACACACACACACACACACACACACACACACACACACACACGCACGCACACACACACACACACATATATATATATATATATAAGTAATTACCGATCATCTAAATAAAATTATAGACGATGCACGTTTTCTATGCCTAGAATCCATTATGTTATGTTTTCTTACGGAAAGAAGAAAAATGTACAGGGAAAAATCGATGGAGGAGACTTTTAAAACATAGGTATGTAATAACTTAATATTTTAAGTGGAAGAAGAAAAATAATTAGAAAAGACCGGAATAAGAGATAAGCAAAGCCTCGAAGTAGAAGGGCAGTTAAGTTAATGAACAAAAAAGAGAAAAAACAGCGAAAGAGCGCGTTTCAGTTGAAATTGAGCTTAAGAACGACGATTTGATTTATTTATGTATATTTTTCTGTAGGAAAAAAGGAAACAATTTTAATTGAATTACGTTTCAGAGAAAAAATCCTTTTCGATAAATATCTACGCAACCATAACACGCAGACGCACGGAAATACACACACATCAATATATGTAATTTTGAACATACAGTGACTCACACACATAGAGACACGTAGAGACACTTTCGCATATATATATATATATATATATATATATATATATATATATATATATATATATATATATATATATATTTATATTTATATTGTGGACGAAAATTATTCTTAAGAGATAATAACCATATTGCTATTTATATTTCATAAACTTATAGAAATCCAACGTCAATTTTGTTTACCAAGACAACAGAAATATTACACCGACTTATCAAGAAGAGAGCGTCTACAATTTTCGGTGACACAACTGTGTATATAAGTATATAGATATGTATCCATGACCTTAGATTCGAAAGAAATGAAAACTATATATATATATATATATATATATATATATATATATATATATATATATATATATATATATTTCAACCTTACATCGAAGATTAAAAGAGAATTCAACTCGAGCTAAAAATCAGCATTCTTTAATGTTTACATGGACTAGTGGGCTGTAACTGATTTGGAACAAGAACTCTTATTTCCCACTGAAATAACATAAACAGCTAAGTCTCCAGTATCGACTTTGGGCAGTTAATTTAAGGAAAGTTTTCATTGTCGAATTAACGGCCCTTTTCAAAGAAGTTATTGTCTAGTTGCACCAGCGTAGGCGAGAAAGATATGAAGATTTACAAAAACGCTGTGAAAGAAAAAGCTAAATAACCAACATATTTTCTATAAAGGTCGGATGTCAAGGTTTCATTAATAACATAAACTCAGAATGTATGATTCTCTTGAACTCTTACTATCTGACAAGAATAAATATAAGATTAAAAAATGCAGAATAATGCTGGAACACAATCAGAGTAATGATAAATCAACAAATCTTGGTGGTTTCGTGAGGTACTGCTAGGGCGCTCATTGTTAATGCTATTGATTCTGTGGTGGCAAATCCATACCTGAAGCCAGAGAAGGCAATAGTAGTTTACACTTATAAATATAATGAAATACTTTTATGCCCGAATTATCTATATTTGGAAAAACTCTAATGTGTAAATTCTTGTTTAAGTTTCTAAGTTTGCGAAAGTAACTGAAAGATAACGTCTTGGATATTCGAAAGTTTTATTTAAAACTACCAAAAAAAACAAATGTAAAAATAAATTTTGCTTGAAATCTTCTCCCAGGCAATAAACAAATAAAAAAGAAACGCAAATTATGAGCTGTAAAATCATAAATATGAATCAATAATTGATTTCACAAATTAGATATAACGTACTGAAGTAAATTGCGCGTGAATTTTTTTCAGATTCTTCTTATTGAAATAAATGTAAGCCAAAAGTATCTTCTCGGCTTTTTGTTTGTTTGATTCTCTCTCTCTCTCTCTATATATATATATATATATATATATATACACTACAGGATGAATGTCTACTCTCTGAATGTACATTATCTGTAGACTACCCTTTATACTATACTGTCTCAAGACATAACTTTTAAGCAAAACAAGTAAAGCACTTGATTTTTTTTTAACTATATTGGAGTCTTACTTATTTTAGGTTGTGGAGAGGTCTTAAAGTTACATCTGTATTCACTTTAGCAATCTATCTATCTATCTATCTATCTATCTATCTATGTGTGTGTTTATATATATATATATATATATATATATATATATATATATATATATATATATATATATACTATTTGTTGAACGGTGAATATACATTTTCTTAATTCCTTGTGAGCAATATATTTAGGTACATGCCTCCATAACACTGTCAAACTCCAAGTCATTAAATTTTCATTGAATATATTTGTTTAATTTCGCTTTCACTTGCAATTCTAACCAGATTTATTTATTTATTTATTTATTTATTTTTCATCCTTATATTAAAGAACAATAAGGAAATTTTTGAAACCTATTTTAACGTAATACCAAGCTTGCTGAAATAATGTATTTATATCAAATGATAAAATTCATCTTATCTGACTAATTGCTTCCAGTGGGGGCACTGTTAGTCAAAATCAACGAAAAACATTTCTTTTTTTTTTTCCTATTAAAATTAATTCATTCCTGGCTCGTACAGTAAGCATAAAATAATATTTTCTTCGAATTTATGTCATATCTCGAAAGCAACTATAAACAAAAGGCACGTAAATTAAGTTATACCCATAGCAGAAATGGCTATCAATCATCAATCATCAACATTAATTATATAATGTACCGTATGAACTCGTATCAGTGGATTTTAAGACATCATGTATGTTACATATGTACCTGTTTTTACATGTATTTATAGTTTTGTATAAATGTTGAATATCAAATAAAAACTTACACTGCTCATTAGCTATTACTGAACAAACGGCATTGTCTCAACTTCTCAATCTTTCTTGTGTTCACAAAAATAACCTTGGAGCAATGCTTCGAAGACATATTCTCCAAGGTGTCAGCTCTTAATCCTCCTGCGTAGCACAAAACGACTTTTGGCAAACTAGGTGTCAGTATATGACGAGGCTCGACGGCTCAGACGCACAAACCACGTCGAAAGAGAGGGCTTAATTGTGCGGTCATCAAAGAATACGTTTCTTATTGATGTCTACTGCAAAACCCCTCGGGAATTATTCGTATTTCTACAGGCCACGCATGCCAACAGTGTCTCAAAGTTGAAAAGGTCTATACAGACTCTAAGTCAAATATTGTGGTGAACCAATCACATCGTTAATATCAAGATTCCTCACGGAAAAGTTATTTTGAATGTAGAGTTTTCCGACGGTTTCTTCTCAGAGTGACGGCTGAACATTTTATTTCATAGAAATATATGTTCGATGTTTTACATTCTGTCTGGAATTATGAAAAATATACTTGAAGGAACCGTCTTAATTTTACAATATCTATCTATATATCTATCTATCTATCTATTTTACGCTTTCAAACTTATGCATGTAGGTATGCCTGGATGCATATCTCTTTATCTGTACATATGTATGTATATATTGGGCAATCTATTTTTTTCAGCCTATCTTGTATTTTTTCTGTCTCTCTCACTCTCACTCCTCTCTCTCTCTCTCTCTATATATATATATATATCATCATCATGTCGTGCCGCTAGAATATTAGATATTCCTGATCCTCCCTCGCCACTTCTCCCTGTCGTTCGTCGCCTCGGGCAGGTCTTCAGGGCTACATCCCGTATCCTCTCATAGCTGCTGTACGTATATTCGAGCTGGTCGTCCTACTTTTGCTCGGCCATATGTTGTGGTCCATAGGATTACATCACTTATGAGCTCGCCCCTGCTTCTCCAGCAGTGTTCTGCATGTCTGGTTTGTCTAACTTGGATAGTTTTCGTGATGGGAGAAAGGTGGCCGTATAGTTGGTCCCTTGTGGGGTGTTGTCGCCAGGACTTGTTCAATATTGCTCTCAACATACTTGTGTAATTGCCGTCTAGCTTCTTCTCCAGCCGCCTTGCTAGCGTCCAAGTAGTGCATCCATACAACAGTATCGACACGACCGCTGCCGGGAAGAAACTGCATTTCTTTTTATCGATCAGGTCTGATTTCCATATGATCGATAGCCTAGCGATAGCTGTCCATACCTTCGTTAGTCGAGTGCCTATGTCTTTTTCGGTTGATGAGACACTGCTTCCTAGGTAGGTGAATTTGTCTACCAGTTTCAGAGAGGTTCCAAACTATGCAGTAGTGTTTCGTCTTGGTTGGATGTATTTGCCAGTATCGCTATGTCATCGGCGTAATCGGAGTCAGTAATTGTTTTGTGGGGTACTTTCTGCTTCTTTTCTTTGTCAGTTCGAAGACGTTTTCTCTGATTTTATCGATCGATGTTCTAAGCACGTAGTCTAGACAGATGATAAAGAGGTATGGGGCCAGCGTCTCCCCTTGCAGTACTCCTGCAACAATGTCTAAGTATTCTGTGTTTCCATCCGGTGAACGAACTTTCACTTTGGTGATTCTATAGAGAATAGTTATTGCTGCTACGGTTTCTTTTCATAGGAGTTATGATTGTAGAATGTTTCATCTTCCCTCTGTGAATGGAATCGAAGGCCTTGGTAAAGTCAACAAATAGTAATGTCACCAGTTGGTATTTTGCCCGTATGCCTTTAAGGATTCTACGGGTGGTCAATATTTGTGAGGTCGGAGATCTATTTCTTCCGAAGACATTTTGGTTTTTCCTAAGGATGTTGTCGATTTTGGGTTCTATTCGGTTTCGTAGTTGGGCATTGTAAATTTTGTCTATTATGGATGAGAGTTTTATGCCTCTGTAGTTCTTGGCTAATTCGAGGTCACCCTTTTAAGGGAATGGGAGGATGCATCCCTTCATCCATCTGTCTATCGGATATTGATTATAGACTGCGTTGCAGTGTCAGAGTAGTATGTCGTCGAATTGTCTGATCTTCCATACTTCTGGGGGAATCTCGTCAAGCCCTGCAGCTTTCCTATTTTTAATTTTTTTAAGAACCGAGTCGAGTTCTTCTTGTGTGAACGGTCCTTGTTTATGTCCAATTGTTTGCTGATAATTCTGGTAATTGGTTCATGCGTAACTTTTGGTGGGTTTCCGAGTAAATTTTTGAAATGCTGTTTCCACAGTTTTATTCTTTCTTGTTGGTTTGCAGCTTTCAATTTTGTTTGGGTTGTGCTCTTCCTTCTAATAGCTTCGTTTAATTCTCGCCAGGTTATCCAAGATTGTCTATCTTCCACTGAATCTCAAATCTAATCTATTATTTTGTATGTATTCTGTTTGATCTTTTAGATATATGCCTGTTAATTGATATTGTGCCTTTTTTTAGTTTTATGGAATTTGTGTTTGTTGGGTTCTTCCTATAGCTTTTGGAGGCAGTTCTCACGTGAGCAGATTTTTCTCTAACCGCTAAAGTTTCCCAAGGGACTCTATATTTAGTTCTAGGTTTTGTTGGAATACACTTCGCTGCCGCCTCTAGGTGCGCGTTGATGAAATTCTCATATTCGTCATTTGGGGTACTTTTTTCTGTCTTCTCTTTTAGTATTTCGAATCTGTTTCTCAATTCTAATACATTTTTATCTCTAATATCACTGTTGTTAAGAAGGGCCCAGTCATAATGTTTGGTGGTCGCTGTTCGTGTGGCGTTTGTTCGTAGGGTTAATCGTATTTTTGCCTTGATCTCTCTCTTTCTCTCTCTCTCTCTCTCTCTCTCTATATATATATATATATATATATATATATATATATATATATACGTATGTATGTATGTGTGTTAACTGGCTGAAATTGAAATGTCCAATAAATGACGCAATTGTTTCAGGAATATCTCTCTTTGGCATCATTGCATGTTACTTATCTATCTATGTATCTACATATATATATATATATATATATATATATATATATATATATATATATAAGCATACACGCACGCAAACACATACACACACACATATGTTGTTGTTTTTTGAGTAAACAATATAAATATCCTTTGTCTACACATTTTTGTAGATATCCTTACGAGTTACCGCATTGATTTTATGGTATCCAGCTTGAATTTGTTAATAAATCATCCAAGATGTGTGTATACTGCAAAATCGATATGAACTTTGCATGTACATTACTACTTTCTAAGTATTGAGCACTGATTATTTATGCTGGTGTTTTGTTGTAACGTTTATTTTTAAATTTGGCTCAATAAATAGCCGTACTATCTAAAGACATTTAAGAATGGGATTCAAAATTGATTACATTGAGTTTAGGTAGCTTCTTTGTGATGTGGAGCGCTTAGAGAATCTGTAATATTTGCTTCTTATTTTGAACTTCTAATACTGTTGCTTTTTCGGTTAAAAATTTCTGAAAATCAGTTTTCGGGCAGAATTTTTTGTATTTTTTATGTTGGACTACTGGACTGGTATCAGGGAGATGCATAATGAGACGTCTCGATAGGGTAGTTGAGGTTAAAGCAAAGCATATATTGTTATTTTCAGAGATCTATTCCCTTAAAGGACATTCAAATTGATAAATAACGTTTGTTTGTTTTTTCAGAAAACCCCAATCGAGTATGAGGAATTAGTGTTGATAATTAAGTCGGCTATTTTAAATTTATTATATTATATGATAAGTTTTATTTTTTTAAGGATTAGTGCCGAGCATGTTTCTTTTAATCAATGTTTTTAAAAGTATAATTCTAGTGTATTTGGTTACCGTAAAATAATTGATAAATGTGGGTTTATTCGGTGGAGTGTGGCAGTGTTTTTTTTGGTTTTTTTTTGGTTACTGATAACTCTAATTTTACGTTTAATATGTTTATGAAAGATATAGCTTGAGAACCAATTATAGATGAGAGTTTATATATACATATATATATATATATATATATATATATATATGTATGTTACATACACAAACACACACACACACACACGCACACACACACACACACACACACACATATATATATATATATATATATGTGTGTGTGTGTGTGTGTGTGTGTGTGTGTGTGTGTGTGTGTGTGTGTGTGTGTGTGTGTGTGTTTGTGTATGTATCCGTGTCTGTGAAAGGGTATTTTTTCATATCCTATGTTACCAGAAAATGAAACGATACAATAAATAAAATTACTCCGTATATTTCTTAGCACCCGATACTGAAACCACATACAATGTATAATGAAGGTTATTATGTGATCTCAAGCCATAAAATGGCCGTAGATGGTTTGACATACTGTTCAAATCGATCATTCAATCTATCAATCAATTATAAACATCTGTGACATGGATTTAATACGGAAATTTCACTGTTGAGAATTCTAAACTATCTCTGCAATATCGCGTTTTGTTAGAAAATTCTTTCCAAACAGGTGTGTTCAGGTTAAAAACTACTCAGGCAGAAAATCATCGTTAAATGCAGACAATCTTGTTAAATTCCCTTAATTAAGAAATCTCTTCTGAAACTCTTCCAGTTGGTCAGGCTGTCTTAAAATCCTGTTTTACCGACTAAAATGAATTTAAAATAAATTGAATAGATTAAATACATATTTTCAATTAGGCATTAACTAACTGAAAACTGGTGCCTCATAAGTATTACATATCTGTGGCGTAATTATTATCGTCTTAGGAAATAGATAAGGCAAGCCGAGATCGAATTCTGGACGAAGCCGTTTACGTTTCATTTCACATAAATTACATTAGGAAATGAATGACTTGGTCACGTTTCGTTTCAGCTATGGTTAAAAGTAGAACAAGCAAAGTCCCTGAGTCACAGTATGGTACACATTCTCAGAGAAAGAACACATTTTCGCTGAAAATCTGACTTTCTGTCACAAAATGCCAGCAGAAGTGATAGGTAAATACATTAGTAAATATACTTTGATTTTAATGACATTATCATTGCACGAATATCATTCCTTTTATTTTTCTTCACTCAGCAGGATTTCGTGGGCGAGGAACAAAAGTGAAAAAAAAAATTTTAAATGATAATATACCATCAGACAATCATTCTAATTTACACCAAGATAACTTTCAAAATTAACAATCATAATGAATAAGTTCGAAGGAAAACCGAAATCTTCTGTCTTTAAATGAGGTCAGTTCGTTTAGGTTAATTCTTTGTACCAATTCTTTGAATTTGAACAAGGATGCATTATCGCTCCTTCTGTTTAAATACGTTTGCAAGTAAAGAAAATATGTGATAGAAAGTGAACAGAAGAAACGGTAGAAATTCCTCATATAACACTGGTTACTACAATCTTAAAACGCATGTTATTTGGCTGATTGTTTTAATTTACCACTCGTGAATTTCTGGTAATTCACTTAATGCTAACGACAGATACATTTTGCATTGAAGTAAATAGTTCCAAGTAAATTTGTAAAAAAGAATATAACTTTTGATGACAGATAATAAAAAAAAATGTACACAGTTATATGGTTTCGATTTTTATCTGACAGTAATAAGTTATGAACATGATATTCTTTCAAATAACTAAGTCTACCTTATTAAAATAACTGTTTGTTCATAATTGTATAGTTTCTAATAACTAAAATGAGCGATCCAAGGTAAACGTTTATACTATATCTTCAAGTCATTATTTTAAATGAGAAATCATACACAGTTACATGTGGTTTCAGTTGTTCCTTTCAAATATTAATATTGTTCGGGCATAACTATTTCAACTCCGAATGAATACCTAACAGTTATTACCACGCAGAATAGGTGAACCTATGTGTAATAACAATTACAGAGTGAACACTTTCTGTCAGGATTCAGAACTGGACACATTCGGCCTGGTCCACTTTTGTGTTTTTCACAGTAAACTTTATAAACAGTTAATTATATCACCAATTGTTGATAATAGAATTACATACATGCATGTCCATCGGTAATATTCATTACCAAACAACAAAACTGAAAAGGTAAGCAAAATGAAATTGCATGAATATATTTAAGAAGTGAACTTACTTTTTAGTTGGCTACATATTCATATTTTTTCTAGCTTCAATGCTGATTATTATTGCTATATCTGTTTCACACTCAAATATAGCCACGTGCGCGTAAGGGCACTAGTGTGCATTAGTACGTAAAGAATTCAGAGCATATTTTGTGAATTGAAGCATGGTTTATTCATGCATCAATAACTACTGACAGACTTTTAAAGAATCCTGTTTGGAAATATCTTATTGAGAACAAAATTTTAAGACAAACTTCATATATGTTAGCTTTACATTTGATTTTAAACTGATGTGCTTCTTCAAAAATTCAGTGTGAACAGGGGCAAGTTACGATTCTGACCAAAAATATATTTTCTTTCAGTTTTCATACTTTTAGTTTATTTTTGTTCAAAACTGAAACATTATGAATGAACGAAAATATGATCGTGCCGCTCAAATAAATGTGTATTTTACTTACATAGGTATCTAACATATAAACTATCTTCTATCTATATGACAATGAAGATGTAATATTTTGCATATAGTTGAAAAGTTACGGCACCCGATCAGAACGGTACGTGACAAATATAAGTGTAACACCATGGCATCATAAGGACACATGTAACACTATAGAGACCAGATAGACTAGTGTAACATTGCTGCACCGACCCGGTAACACTTCGAGCATTAATAATCGTCAAACTTCGCAAATACAAAAAAGCCCTACTGTTTCATTTTAGGAAAATAGCAGTTGCCAGACACTATGGGTTTCGTGCGTGTGAGACGGATGAACAATAACACTCGACTGCAATTCCTTCACCTATCTAACCCAGAGGGTTCTGAGCTAAACTGGCTCATCAACAAACTCCCACGAATCAGAAAATATATTTTCTTATATAATATATCTTAATTATTTGATCAGCTAATCATGATAAGCACACGAGTCATGAAAAGGATTCCATAAACTTAACAGCTAAATCAGCTGTCCTCAATTTATTAACTTTTGTAATATCCGATATTTAACCAACAATTACGAAAACTACCTCTCAAATTAATAAATCGCATGTCACGTGCAACATTTTCACAATATCACTTTTGCAATGTGGCCTACACATCATACAAAGATTTTAACTAACATACAATTTATCAATACAAATAAAATAATTACCTAGTATAATTAAGTATCATCCTTAATTATATTACACATATCTGTCATTTAATGAACACATATATCTAAAGGTATTTTCTTCTTGGTAAGAAAACCGCACTTCACATTTCTTCATACAAATAGAAAAATTCAAAAATGGTACATTATATGCTGACAACAAATAAGAATAGTCGTTCGAAGATTTTTGAAATTATAAATGTTAATTGAAAACTGACCTGGTGATACATCACAAAGATAAATCTCTTGTTAATATGGAAAATCGAATAATATTAAAATTTTTGCGAGCAGTATACTTGACTATGCAGCGAAATTGGAGTCCTCATGGTGTATTGGGTTAAGTGCGAGACTGCTGCCTCGAAGTTATGGATTTAATAGAATCACTGCCTTTCTTCTACAGGAAAAACATTGTTTTTAAATAGTATCACAGATCTCCTACAAGGAAGGCTTTGGAATTTAATAGTAACATTGTTCTTTAACAAAGAAGGCTTTGGTATTAAATAGTATCACTGCTTTTCTATCAGAAATGTGTTGATATTAAATAGTATCATTGCTGTTCTTCTACTGACATGACTTTGGTATTCCATAGTTTTACAATTGTTATTCTCAAGGGAATGAAATAATATCATTGATATTCTTCAATAAGAAAGGCTTTGATATTACATTGTATCACTGCCTTTCTTCTTCAAGAGTAATGTTGGTATTAAAAAACATATGAAATTTGACATGCTCGACGTTCTATTATCCATTATAGTAGACAATACTTCACTTACAACAAAAATACCAACAAACAAACATCAGGACTACCCGCGAGATCCAGCATATCAGGCATACAAGCTATTTCATATATGAATCAACTAGAAAGTTGAGCACTATCCATCTGCCCATCATGTATATTCTTCACAATATATAAAGACGATATACTTATCTTGACATCATTCAGCGAAGAAGCTACCGTCAAATATGAGAAGTTCCAAAATATAGATAGACATATTCAGCTTAAGAGAGAACATCCAGATAAAACTGGGTCCCAATCGGTCCAAGATTTTAAAATTGAAATATAACCAACTGGTAATAATTTACACTTATTTCAATCGAAAACCCACCACTAAATGCCTCGTTGCGCATTTCAAATCAACACTTTCACTCAGTGCCAAAACAATTTACATTAGAAATGAAATCAAACGGATTCAAAATAGATGCAACGAAGAGAAAGACAGCATTGCACACACTGCACACCTTATAAACACCCTCCGAAACAATGGTTATCTAACATCAATCCATACGACATTTAAATAATAAGAAATCAGGGAAACTACTTGGACCCTCTAACACCTGTTTCCTAAAACTACCACATTTCAGTGAAATTATCACCAAAGAAATACGTTAGGCTATTTACTAAAAAGGGCTAGATATACAACTGGCCCACTCTGGATCTTCACTAAGCCAATTCCTAATTAAGAAAAGTCACAATACAATCGCAGCATGTACTCTAGCCAACTATCCAATAAGGGATGCAAGCATATTCCAAAAAAACTTACACTATTTATCGTTTAATATGCTTAAAATAACATAATTTTTATCTAGGAAGTATAATCAGATCCCTCCATATAAGAATTAAAGAACACCTCAACAGACGTGTATCCTCATTCCATAAACATTTAATTAAATGCCAAAAATAATGATAATAATTTTTCCATTAAAATAGAAGCAATAGTACGTAATGTTAGCAATCTCTGAACTATGGAAGCTTTATTAATAGGTAAATTACACTCTCAGATTAACACAAGGTTAGAATTAAATACAGAATACATCATTAATCAACATGCACATTTTAAATGCGCATTTAAATCTTTAAAAAAGTTAGATAAAATAAAAATAAAAAAATAAAAATATAATAAAATAAAATAAAATAAAATAAAAAGAAATTAATCAGGACAACTGAAGTCACGTCTATTCCGTATGGCGTTTAAACACCCAACGTGGCACCATGGTCACAAAAGCCAACATGACGTTCTAACACCCCACACGCCATCAAGTTTACAGCGTTCAAAAAAATTGAGCCTCTAACATTGTGTTCATTTATAAAAAAAATATCTCTGACGATGAATTTTTACGTTTAAATTGATTAGACTCAAATAATCGTTATTTCGAATTGCAATAGCTCTCTAAATTAATTTAATACTATAAAGTGAAATAATTTGTGCAATTATTCAAGCAAATTACAAAATACTTTTATCAAAATTATTATTTCATCTATCCGTCTTCACCCACCTCATCGACAGTAAGTAGTATGATCACAATTCTTGTGATTATTACTTGGTACAAGGTGTGTTTTCTTTGTAGGATGTATTTATCAGGCCGAAAAGGATGCGATACAAGA
Source organism: Sepioteuthis lessoniana (assembly GCA_963585895.1). Taxonomy (NCBI): domain Eukaryota; kingdom Metazoa; phylum Mollusca; class Cephalopoda; order Myopsida; family Loliginidae; genus Sepioteuthis; species Sepioteuthis lessoniana. The sequence goes on from OY757928.1 coordinate 70,047,013, forward strand.
TCAATTTTTAGAAAGTTTAACACATTTGAATTCGGAGTCTACCTTCTTGACCCGATGTAATACGAAACTTAAAAAGCTCAGTCAATCCAACTATTTACGCTTCATTAGAAGGAGAATAGTTGGAATTTATATCTTCCTCCAGAGGATTAACGTTATGTGATTAGAAAAGAAAATCGTCCTGAATTTGAACTCAGGTCGACGTCTTAATTTCCTAAGACAAAAAAAATTACATCCAGAGCTCCTCGATTTGTCGTGTGCCTTGTAGAATATTTAGAACGTTAAAATTAATTTACTTTTTTAGTGATGTGCTCGATTGACAATATGAGTTTTAAGCTAGCCTAAGCTTTTAAAAAGATAGTTCATTCATGTCAGCTTAACTGAGTTTTTATAGTTTTGTTTAAATATATTAAAAGGAAATTTAATCGAAAATACACTTAGTATAAACCAACGTTATAATCCTTTTACCTTTCTGTAACGTGGTTACAACTGCAAGGAGAGAAATAAGGAATTTCCCCAACCCTTCCCTGTTTGATTTAACAGGCCACCAAAGACTGACCGTTAAAAAGAGGAATAGCAATGTTGGTCAATTCCAGGTCAGAATGTAAGCCAACAGATGTTTGCATTCTGTGACCTGGTGAAAGAGATAGTAGTCCGAACGAATCGCCTAACAGAAGAAAGAGGCTAAGTGATTGGCCAGAATCCTAAAGCGGAAGTAGCACCCTTTTTCGTCGGCGGAAATATGGATAAGGGAATCCGTTTTGAAGACAGATGTCGCCGTGAACAGATGGGCGAATCTCGTGCCAAACTCCGGGCGAAGAATCAGAACCGGGATTTTCAGGACAGTAGTTGAGGTGATAAGATATATTGAAACTGCTGCTGAAATTCCCGGGGAAAAGCGGAAATAATCTTGGACAAGGAGATGACCAACTCTATCAAGCCAAGCTATATATAAAACCCCGCTGCCCGTAAAATAGAAAATACTCTCAGAAGGAACCCGTCGAAAAGCTAAGTAAACATTAAGACTGTTTCTCCGTCTCTACCCTTCCTGAGTATTGCTTTTACATACTCTCTCTCTCTCTCTCTCAATTTAAAGAAGGAAGAAAGACATTTGTATTTTGATATTAGCCGCTGGTAATATAGCCGACACGTTAAATATGTGTGTCCGCATGTATTAAAAACCTTGGTATATTTTATATCTCTCCTCGTATTGAAATTTATTCATTGTGTTGTCTGCCTATCAAGTTGTCTACTGCATATTCCTTTTCAGCTTCTTTCGCCTCAATTTATTCTCGCTCATGTCCTACTTGCCTTTAAAAATATTACATAGGAAACTGGAATTGTCCACTACGATAATTAATATTATTATATCTAAACCTAGAGGCCGATGACTTCCATTATCCTAGGGGTAGGAAGAGGGAGTGGTATGGTGGGTGTGTGTGTAACGTGAAATTTGGAAACCCCCTTGCCAGCGGCGGTCAGTGTAGCCCCAAATTAACACCAACATAATCTGCCAGATGCCCTACGCCCAAAAAGGGAATCTTAACTAGAACTTATTTTGCAAGGGATCAAGTGCCAGGCTGCCCCGTCTTCGAACGTGCGAAAAATTAACTCCCGTCTGCTGATAACAATATCTAATGGCACCAGCTTCCATACGCTTTCAAATGGTTGCTCGTCCGGGGATGTTTAATTTTTCATTCCCGACCTCATATGCTTTAAAATGGGATAAATATTTAATGGCACCGTCACATTCCTTTTTGATCTCCCGGGATATAAAGATTTAAAAATCGTATTATGTTGCTTATATTTGTAGGAAAAAATGGCTTCAATGTAGCTTTAAATATATATCTCTTTTATGAAATATTTTCTTATGGTTCTATTTGTTTTTATAATAAAGTGTAAGACAAATAAATTTACGATCAGTTGAAATAAACTAAATTTTATTTCGTAGAACCTATTAAGAGATATTTTGCCTGGATTCATAAATTAGTTTCTCTGCAGAAATGAAGAATGTAAAGATATAATTCTTCCGAACAAAAAAGATCCGAACAGAAAATAGATTTGTTCTTCAATAGCAATGTATACATTAATCTTAAAACAAGTCATAACTCATTAGTAACAGCCAGAATACGGAGAGAAGTTTTTAGAGATAGCTGAATATTGGAATTTAAACCGAAAATAGTCTTTACCATTGTAAAAGTCGATACTAACATTATTTCCTGTGAACAATCTTTTAAAATCGACGTTTGATTCCAAACGTAAGTTAAAAAGTCAGAAATTTAGTCAGAAATCTCACAGAATTCAAAAGATCCAAACTAGAAAAAATAGTCATACAATCTTATGTCTTTTCATAGCATTTTTGTTAACTTCCTCTTAGTACTTTTGGGCGCTCATAAGGAATACAAATAAATAATAAATTGATTGAAGATTCAACTGACATCCCAGACTGCATTAAAGAAACGAATATACATTATTATATGGAGACATTTTTAAAGTCTTACACGTTATTGAAGATAAGGGGTTACGATGCATGTTCCTGAATTAGGTTTTATTTACCAAGGCATATATTAATAATATATAAAACGTTAAGTTTCTCCAGAATAGTCCGGCTGAATTTCAACACATTTATACCAGCAATTTTTACCGTGGAAGAAGCGCACTCTGAATTACCTTCTTTGATATAGTGCGATGTTGCACCGTTTTACCATTTAATATCTTCTACTTCATCAGATATTACTCTTAAGGTTAATCTTCCTTAAGCTAAATGTATGGATATACTTCTTTTAACTAAAGATGCTGCCTCACTAGCATAATTCTGTGTTTCGCTTAAAACTGCCGTGCAATAATATCAAACCAAAATTATTCTTTCTAACTGACATTGAGTCGTCGACATTTCGTCTAATCATCTAGACTGATATCAAGATGCACATATATTAATATTTTATTGAACAAATCGTTCTGGCAAGTGCATATCTTTATTTGAATTTTATGTAATGAAAAAATTTCAATATTTAATGATCACAACTGGTATATTATCTCTACTTAACTTGATCATGTATGTCAGTCTGTTTTCTTATTTGAAACCTCTTGACATTCAAACCGTTGGACCTAAAAAAGCTTCAATCATGTCTAGCAGCTTGAATGTCAAGAGGTTTCAGACAAAAATACAGATTGACATATATGATCAAGTTTAGAAGAGATAATGTACCAGTTTTCATCGCTAAATATTGAAAGTAAAGCTTTATATATTTTACGAAAACCACTTTTCACGCTCTATTATTTCTATCACATCAATAATTTATAACAAATCCATAATAGTCGTAATAAAATTAGACAGATTGATACATTTTTCTTAGTTACCTTTTCTTGAGAGGGACATTTGCTTATACCCAACTCCCAACTTTTTTTTTTACTTACAGTCACTTTTGCCGAGACATTACTCAAGCGATTTCAGAAAAAAAAAATGGTGTGTTCAGGTTTTCCTTCAAATTTATTCAATTCAATTTTTAATATAACATTATTCATTGAAACTCAATCTTAAGTGATTCTGAAATTTCATTATGATATCTCTCCTTCCCTCCTTCTCTCTCTCTCTCTCTCTCTCTCTCTCTCTATATATATATATATATATATATATATATATATATATATATATATATATATATATATATATATATATATATATGTGTGTGTGTGTGTGTGTTTTTCAGTTTACAAATTCTATGGGTTTTTTTTCGGATAAACACTACTTTCTTCGTAAAATAAAAATCAATTTAACTATTTAGTGGTTTTCTGAAGACATCATCTTTTTTGGTGTGCACTTTTTTACAAAGACATTTTCAGAAATACAATCTCTTTTCTGTCTCGCATATTTTTACTTTACTTATATCAAAGACTTTCAGTAATTTACTCAGCATGTTTTTTTTCCGTTATTTGTCGTATAAACATATTGTATTGTAAATACCCCCCCAAAAAAAAACAGAATTCTTATACTTATCGTAATTACATTTTTAATAAACAATAGAAAATAATTCAATCAGACAAAATTAAAAATGATTTTAAAAAATGAACAAATAAATTGCAAAAAATGTACATTATATTGCAAATCATATATCTGAAGTCACACATAACTGCTGCATATTATTATTTATATAATAAATGAATCATTTAAAAAATTAAATATTTTTCTATGAAATGAAGCACAATTCTTTTACCTTCATGAATAAAACAAAAGCAAAAAAGAAAAACGAACAAACATTTTTTTAACAATTTTAACAATGTTAATGGTATAATGCATGTTTAAGACAATAGAGTCATAATTTAGAATTGTCTTTGATAAATGAACATTATTAAAGCCATTTTAATATTTTTAAAAAAGATAATTTCCAAGTTACAAAGACCATCAATATCTACAAAAAATGTTTTGCACTTTTTTTTCTCTTTTTGTACTATTTTAAGCACAAAATATTTGCATAAAGATGGAAAATCATTGAATTGAAAAGGGAGAAATATATAACGTTGTAAATACTTTGTCGTATTATTTTTAGATATTGAAGAACATTTTGTTTAAATACTTGAAGTTATTTGTTTACCCGGAAATTCATATATAATGAATTTTCTCTATTCTCGAATTATTTTTGGATCTAAAAGTAATACGATGTGCACATTACTGAGGTAATTTTTTTATGATACTCGAGTAACATCGAGTATTACTGCTATTATTTAATTAAATATAAAGATTCGAATATGGTAGTTATATTTTGGAATTCAGAAAAATATTAACATTTTCTACGCATTGATTTGCGTGTTGTTCGACGGAAGCAAAATTCTTTCAGGTGATTGTACAGTGAATCACATACCATAAATATAATTGCATAATATGTAATATTTAATGCTTCCTTATTAAATTAAAGGAATTCCTCACTAGTGAATTATTGGTTTATTAATGAACCATCATAACACGTACGTTTGTTTGTTGGTATGCTTGGCTGGTGAGACTGATGTGTTGCGTATCTTAACAGAAGAGTATGGCTTATGCCTGCTTTTACCAATATATCATCAGTTTATCAGTATCTTTATCCTACAATCATGCAAGAATGAATGGTGAAGATGTGTGTGCTTATGTAAATAACTGCACATACATATATACATACATACATATATATATATATATATATATATATATATATATATATATATATATATATATACGAGGTGCATTCAATAAGTTTCCAGACCTTTTGTACAGGCATTTAAAATGGTCGTAGACTCTTCAAATTTCACTATGTTATTGTTATACATCTCATAAGTTGACTGACCGATTTTTATGATTTCAGATTCAAAGGAACAGCAACAGCAGGAATTGGAATACATCCTACTAAAGTCTGATTGTCACGGCAGGTTAATTTCAAAATTGCAATCGGGACATGAGGACACTTTAGAAGAACAATATGCAATAAAATTATGTTTTAAACTTGAATGCTTCAGACTGTTTTTGGACCCTCTTGCATGAATCAAGCATCAGTTTTTGAGTAGCATAAAAGATTGAAGGAAGGCAGGGAGTCTTTAAGGGATGATGACAGGTGAGGCAACTAGTCTAGGAGAAGGAAAACTCTAAATTTAAACCTGATAAACTCCACTTAAAAATTGACCTTGTGTCATATTCTGCTCGAGCGGAGGGTTTGGGTAAATATGATGAAAGGTGTGGGAGGAGTAAGGAAGTCAATACACCAGAGTTATTTGGCCAAAATGTTAGGGTTTATTTTAGGGTTACAATGTTGAGGTTTTAATGGAGTTCAGGAAGAGATTCCGTCGGAAGGGGCCAGCACTCTTCAAATCGGGTCAGTGGCATTTCTACCAGGTCAATGCACCAGTCCACAACTCCATCCTTGTCACAGACTATTTGACCAAGATGGGCATCAAGACAGTTCTTCAGTCTCCCTAGGGTCCGGTGACTTTTGGTTATTTCCTAAGCTCAGAGGCTGTCGTCATGAGACAATTGAGGAGATGCAAAGAGGCTGTGACGAAGGTCATTGACACGCTCACACAAGAGGACTTCCATGGGACTTTCCAGAAGTTGTTGGAACGGTATAACAAGTGTATTGGAGTTGGAGGAGATTACTTCGAAGAGGGACAGGATTTTTATGCGTGTACTATCAATAAAAGTGCCCATGCGAAAAAAAATCTGGAAACTTATTAAATGATCCTCGTATATATATGTATATATAGAGAGGGAGATAGATAGATAGAGACAGACAGACAGACAGAGAGACAGAGAGAGAGAGAGAGAGAGAGAGAGAGAGAGAGAGACTGGCAGTAGGGGCCGAATGAATACATTAATAAATATACCAACATTTTCTTGGATTGTTTATTAGACTGAATAGATAATTAACTGTTTCCATCATATTAAACATCATCATCAGAAAAGTAAAGCTAGTATAAAATTGAATTAATAAGTTTACTTATTAGAAAGTATGCAGTTTATAGTGCTTATTAGTAATGAACATTGCTTGTCAATGCGATCACAAACCGAAATAATATTAAGCCCGTTAAACAGGAATGCATACAATACTGAATGCATGTTAGATCATGTTTCATCTCCAGTTTTGACGACGCTAGAAAGTAGGAAATTTTACTTATTAATCATCGCCAGTACATACCCTCTGAGACCTGCACGTATAAGAACACATACGCATCCAACCGTATATATATATATATATATATATATATATATATATATAAACACACACATATATATATATATATATATATATATATATATATATATATATATATATATATATATAGGAAGATAAAGAAAGAATGGAAGATCTATATATATATATATATATATACTTTAAGAAAAAACAACGAAACCAGTCACATAGGATTATAAATTTATTTCAATCCTGTTACGCATTTTTGAAATTTCCAAAAACACGAAAAAAAATTAACAGGACTTCTTCAGATCTTTTTGATAAAAAAAAAACTCGAATAGACACATAAGAGTGGGAGGGGATAGAAGAGTTGGAGGGGATAGTAGAGGGGTGAAGAGTTACCTCTTCATTAAGCCCACTTCCTTTTTAAATGTAAATTTCGGTGAGCAATGTAGTAAAATTATTTTTTAAAAATTGTCTTTAATTAATAATTTTCTAATTACATTTAGACCTAAATTACAGATTTTTTATTGAATTAGATTTAAACTTTAATTAATAACCTCACGAAAAGGTACAGTAATAGATATATTAAAACAAAAAACAAATTTTTACTTTATTTACTATATTTTAACATTTCAAAGCTATTTAGAAAGCATTAATCAGTTCCATTTTTTATGCGTAGTACGTATTTATTATATCCTTTTTTAGAATTTTCTATCTAACAATTTATTTTATTTATTCACAAGATTAACTCTAATTCTCAAAATTAACTCTATGTTTTTATTAAAAAATTTTGGTTAAATATTTATAGTTTAAATTTAGCCCTATGTCTACACCTTGTTATTAGTTCATTTCTCTTATTTAATAATTTTTTGGCTCAAGAAAAAGCAAAATGTGCATTTTTTCTTCAAGACACAGGTTGCACCTACTATCGAAAGATTTGGGGGTACTAGATCTTTTCAATATGGACCATTGTATGTCAGGGGTTAACCCTTTATCTTTTAATCCCCAATAATGCTTTGATAGAGCAGTTTGATTTTTTTTATGCTCATGGGAGAAGGAAAATTTATGATTTCCATATCTAATTTTCCAACTAGTAGACGAAACACCAATATAATATTTCTTATCTCTTATGTCCTCTTTTGGATTAATAATAGCTTGATATACTATATTATCTAAATTACACAAACCATTCATTGGACAACATTTTTTTTTTTTTTAGTTTTGTTACATTGAACGAGTTGTACAAGTTAGCAGACTGACACAAATGGACACAGTGACATGTAAAGCCATAATCTCACTCGTTCTAATAGAATTAATGACAAGGTTTCCAATGATGCATTTACAAAAACCGTTAAAATGAATCAAGGTTGAATCAACAGTTATCAAAACGAAAAAAATGACACGTAAATGATGATTTAAAACAGTCCTTTAGTCTTTCAACAAAATTATTCTAGCGAGTTTTTTTACCGATAAAAAAACAATAATTTTCTTCTGTTTATATTTATTGAAGCTGCCATATTGAATTTCTTTTGATTCCTTCATGTATTCAAATATTACTCTTGGGATCATTTTTAGTGGAAAATTAATTTGACTGTTCTCGATCTAGACACCATGGAGTCTGTTTCCCTTGTACAAACTTGTGTTTCTTCAAAGACATTTCTTTCTCAAAGAATTAAAACTGTCTTCTTATTTTTTTTTTCATTCTTGTTCTTTTGTTTTGATATTGACACGTGTCTACCGAACATAGACATCGAAACGTTCCTATTCTCGAAGTAATGTTTTTGGAGATTATTTTGCAGCAGGCTTTTCAGAAAATAATCTTTAAAATAGCAAAATCAAAAGCGAATGGTCCTTAATTAAACAGAAATTACCAAAAATTTACCAGTTAATCATAATCAGTAAACGACTCAGAATATATTCTGAATAAAATCTATTTAGAACGACAAATTTGTTTACAACGGCACTCTTACATCCTGGCTTGCACCATTATAATGGGAGTTCACTAAGAGACCAAGTGATTTATTGGTGCATAATCAATTGGTATATCAGAAAGTCAAACTCAGTAAGAAACAGACTTTGCATAAATACGAACCCAAGTTTATGAAGAAATAATACATCCTTATTCTGAACACTGGTTAGAGGATCTACTGTTAATTTTATATATATATATATATATATATATATATATATATATATATATATATATATATATATGTATATATATATGTGTGTGTGTATATGTGTGTGTGTGTTTCTGAGTGTCTGTGTGTGTCCGTGTCTGTGCCAGAGAGGGATATTGTGTGTGCGTGTGTGTGTGTGTGTGCGTGTGTGTGCATCTCAGAATCTACATCCATATTGGTATGCTATTGTATTTTCATGTACATGTGTTTGAGTGAGTATATGTTCATTTACACGTAGTTGAAAGGCGTGACTAATATTCTTAAATATCAGACAAAAAGAAAAACAAAGCAAAAAACAAAAATAAGAAACAAACAAACTGAGGGATGATAATCAACAAACCTCGATATATTTGATATTTATGTCATCACAATACAAGCATAAAATATTTATTGAATTGCAGTCGACTTGTCACAAAGTAACCGTTACATATCTTCAGGTCATCAGATAACTTTAACAACATTTCATTGTAAGAAGAGACATTCTTTAACAAAATCAATTCAGTTTTCTCCTGAGTTGAAAAGATATTGATGACGGTCTATCAATACTTATTTGTAACCCGGATATCATCGATCCTAGATCGATATTTATGTGTTATGCTCGGTAAGCCATTAGCAAGCCAATAACTTTGTATTGTACAATCATTAGTAATTCAATATTTGTTATTTAGGAAGCCATTAGTCCTTCAGTACATTCATTAGATTCTTAGAAGATTTTAACATAAATGGGTGGTTTATTTAGCAGCAAAGTACAACAGGGTCAACAAAAGGACTGATGTGGCGTGTTGAGAGTTACTCCTGGACATATATGCGTCAGTTTATACTCATGGGATTGATTCATTAATTTACAAGAGGAGCTTCTATCTTAGGTGAGAAAATATATTCTTTGCTCTGTGAGTGTGCAGAATGTTTTTCTAGGAGCCACCAAGCGTTCAAGCCTGGTGGGAGTTATTGAACTGATGGCCTGATCCCCTGCTGACAAGGGCTGAATTTATCACTTGCTGCTTGAGGCACCCCAAAATGGAGAATACTGAAGGATTATGCATTTTTACTAAGGCAACGAATGAGTTCCGATTTATGCGTTGCCTTCACACCATGAAGTGATTCCTTATTAAGTCTGAATTAGAGGGATGTCGGACATATATTATCCTATACAGAATGGAAATCCTCTCAGAGAGAGATGTCCTGGCCATGACACTAAGCTGCATTGTGTAGTAAACTACATTTGTGAAATGTGGAGCCATACCTTCGTTAGAATTTCTCACTGTTTCAAATTGATCTTCAGTGGTAGTATCGGTTATTGACTCCATTATTGGTCAATTTGATATGCTTGAATATAAATTGTAAGTGATATGGATATATCACAATATACAACTGGATGAACAGTATTTATATTATGTCAATTTTCTTGAATCTATAATCATTTACAAATGTTTATAATAAGAAGTTAATTTAAACCATATAAGTACTTGAAAT
>OY757928.1:70059821-70262321 GCA_963585895.1 Sepioteuthis lessoniana
TGAAATGTTCCACCTTCATCATGTGGGATTATATAAGACATTTGGGGTTTTCTTTACGGAAGAAATTACTGAAACCGTAAAACGCAAGGAATTTAAAAGAAAAACTCTTGAATACCACTGATTCGATTTCAATATCATTTAAGCAATAACACAAAGACTAAGGCGCCTCTGGTGGTGTAATGGTTAGTAAGCTGGACTAGCAAGCCTACACGAGTGAGTTCGAGTCTCATTGGGTGCCTCTTTCATATGACCTTGTGCCTCATCTAAGCAAAAATGCTTAGTAAACTACAATAACACAAAGACTATTTGAAATAAGAAGCACACAAGCTTAGATCATTTTTTTTTTAGAAATTTCCATATCTGCTTATCTATGAGACCTTCCCAGAAACCGTCGATGTTTCTTTTTGTTTTTTGTTGTTTTTTTTTTTTTTGTTGATTTTCCTTCGTTCAATTATATTTCCGGGCCGGAACCGACTGTCGGCGCCGCTACTTTTAATAGCTAGTAGATATCCGGTGACGTACCACTGACCGTTCCATAAAGTTTTCCTTTCATTTCCCATGATTAATTTATTTCATCAACTTGTTCATTTGTTTGCATGGAGCTCGACCAGCGACAACCAAAAAAAAAAAAAAATATCTACCTAAAAAAAAAGAAAAAAAAAAATCCGGCAAAACCAGTTTTAATAAAATATTGAAACAAACAGAAAGATCCGAAGAAAGAGTCGAAGATAGGAAGACGGAATAAAAACAGATGCTAATCTTATTTAATATTAATTTATTTATTTTTAGGACATGTTCACTATCCAGACACATCTACTTTGTCGAGCAAGATCTTACATGTAGCAAAGACTTACACAATCAACATGTGTAGGAAACTCACACACACACACACACACACACACACACACACACACACACACACACACACACACACACACACACGTGAGGAATGTTCAAAAAGTCTCTAGATTGAAATTGTATTTCCTTTTACAGGAGTAGACAATGAATGAAAATGTACTTTTTCAAAATACTCTCTTTGGAATTCAGCGCACGTTGGCTTTGTATTTCATTTTCAGGATAGTTTTTTTAACGAATAATAATCCTGGTTGGCAAACATTAAATTTTCCAACATATTTCCCATCAATATTTATTGACAGTCAATCAGACAGAGGAGCAGATGTGAGTGGCGGTGGAGAGAAAAATTGTATAAACCTATTCATTTCATTTAGTCTTTTTTGATACTTGCAAAATTATTTGATGTTTTCTTTTACATGATTCAACAAGACATATATTATATTAATCAAGAAAATTGTTAATTTTATTTGAATGAACTAAGAGTATATTCAGCTCTTTGGTCATATATTTATCATATTTATTTCATTCGCCTAAATCTGTATTTTCAATGGTAAATGTCGAATTTATTTTGAATATATATATATATATATGTATATATATATATATATATATATATATATATATATATATATATATATATATATATCCCTGAGATTCACCCTGGAGTCATTTTGAATATCTCTAATCTCCTTTAAGCTGACGTTCATTTGCCAGATCAGTGCATCAATCTATAATCTGAATTGAGCTTTCGACATGCACCATTGAATATGTGGATAGCAGAGAGTTTAGAAATTCGATAAGCTAACAGAATCATGAAAATATACACAATAACACCTTAATGCCACAATACATATAAATCTAGTAATATGAAAGGGCGGTAAAATTTCTAATTTATGACATCTATCTATTTCCTGGGTATCCTTTCTCATATCTATCTATCTATCTATCTGTGAGTGTATGTGTGTGTGCATGTACGGATACTTATGTTTATGTGTGCATGTGTGCCGACGTGGTTGTGTGCTTGCGTAGAGAAGCGTGCGTGAATTTCGTATTTTTATATGTATAGGCGAAGCAAATTATAATTAGGTTTCCCAGGAATGATGAAATACACCGCATAGAATTTGATTTATTTCCTAAATTACTTTGGCGATCAGAGATCTACGAACTACCACCGACGGGAACTGAGCAAACAGAACGATTATTCAACACAAATAAGAAAAAGTGATTGAGATTACTCACCTATATGTCTTCTCTCATCATACATTGCAAGGTCAATATTAAGAGTACCTTGCATGACATGCTTAAATAATTATACTTATTTTTACTCTACATGATTAGACTGATTAAGATTTCATCCTCATTCTATTGGTGGGCTCAGTATACGCTGAGTGTATACCCTTCAGCGGAGTAACTCTGCCTCAGAAAAAGCTGTACTGGGTATAATACTAAACAGCATCTGATGGTGAGACCTTGAGTTTGAGGTACTTTTCTATTGCCTTTACACCCAGGTCGACTCTGGTGTTCTTTCATGTATTAGGGTCCGATATATGGATCAAATTGATCTACTTAAAATATTTGATAGGACCATTTTAAAAAACAAGAAAACATCTTTGAAAACAATTACAAAAAAAATCAAAATATGAACGTACAATGAAAGTGATTCCATAATCGCTAGACATGAAATAAATGTATGTTGGTTCCGTTTAAATCAATCAGTATTATATCAGTCAGTCATATTTCATCCATATCTACTCTAAAGCCAATTCTAACAAATCCTAAAGAATTTGTCTACTTTTGATCGGTCCTACGACAAAGGAACAGTGGATTAAATTAGTAACGAGCAAAATTGAAGTCCAAAGTAAGAGGTTAAAGAATTAAAGGCCAAGAATAAAAATGAAAATAGATTTCCATTGTGTAAACCAAGCCTAATTTCAGCTCAACGGAGAACGTTTTTCCTGCTATGATCTAATCCTGATGGAAACTATTTCACCACGAGTCTAGATGGAGATAGTTCAGGACACATTTCTTGACTTACAATTCTCTCATTACCGAATATTTAAAAGTTCCATGTTATAAATGTAATAATGTAGCTAACTTAAAATATATCGACACATGTCATTAAGAACTATAGAACGACGTAGGAAATTTTAATGGCCCTACCAAAAAATAATTGAGCTTACCAACAGAAATCCTTTAGTTTCGCCTCTATAGTGTAATTTTATACAGAAAACGTTATTCAAGAAGCAAATTTTGATTTGAAACATTTTCATTTATTTCCTTCTATGTCTCGGGTTATTTGTTCGCAGTATATTTCAAAGATCCTCAAATATTACAAATGAGAATCGCATTGATGAGCAAATATTCATTTAAGCAAATATAGATAATGTTTTCCCACAGTTAAATGTCGAAACAGTTTTTTAAACATTTTAGTTTAGCTTAAGTAAGTTTCAATGTCAAAAAACGTTTCCTTTCAAACAATTTTGTTTAGCATAATTACGCTGTTTAGTTCTGTTTGACTCAGAGATTGGGCGATGGCAATCAAGAGGAACTCCGCATTCCCCAAAGCTGTAGCATCATTGGAACCTCACCATCAGATTTTTAGGGTCTTAAACAATACACCCATTGGTGGGGGGTCTTACCCTGAGCAGAGATGGAGTATGTGCATTCTAGCGTCCCAGCCAACTGACCAATTAGTCTTTTATTCAATGGCATCGACATGATCTAGAAAGGTATTTACAAAATTACTGCATGCAAATGGTTGTCAGAAAAAGCCGTACTAAATTTTCTTTAGATGTGTTGATCAATTTCCCGAAATTTACCGTCGCAACCCACACATTGGCACTCATATTTTACAGATTTGTGTTTTATTAATTGTGCATATAAGCAACTTTTATAACAAATGCAAAAACAAAAAAAAATATAATTTCACAATATTCACTCGTTTTTCTAATTTAGCAAAAATATCAATAAAAATGAATACACATAAATATATATGTTAAAAGTGTGTTTACTGATATAACTTATTTTTCCTACGTAGTGATTTTTAAAAAGATCTCTGTCCCTTTATTGATTGCAAGAAAGTGTTTGAGTGTGTATGTGTGTGTTTGTGTGTCTGTGTTTATGTGTGTGTATTTGTAAAAAGGTACATGTCACGGTTTGCATGTGTGTATAGATGTAGGCGTGTACGTGTGTGCGTGTACGCGTGAGCACTTTCTAATGTATATCCGTTGATGTGCCTATGCCCAGAAGTGTTTTTTGTAAATATTTTCTATCCATGACATGAAACAATAGAACTTACAGAAAAATTACTATGTAATAATGATTTTGAACGTCAGTAGGTTTCCCAATCTTGTGACGTTTTGCGGTCTTAGTTAAAAAGCTGTTAAGTAATTTGCAATCGAATCCATTCTTAGTTAGCAAACCTTTCTCATGACCATGACAAAGATAATTGTACTAAATAACCATGTGTCTATAACAATAAATAACAAAGGAACGTTTATATATAAATAACTCGGATGTATATTTACTTTGAAAGTCAGGATTAAGTATTGTTCATTTGGGAATTATCAAAATCAATCAATGATACTTGGAAATGAATTTTCAGAAAACAATCTCCTTTTTTATTGCCTCATTTCTATCGTAATTCTTAATGAAATCCCCAAAGATTTTAGGTCGTCTCTTTTTTTTCTTTCTCATGTTTCATTTAATGAAGCTAAGGTTTTCAAATGAAATTCCTAATTTCGAATGATTCTCAAACTAAAGTCATCGTAGACACGAAGAGGGAAAACCATACGTAAATATAAGCCTTTTTTTATTTGCTCTACATCAATATAGGCTCGTAATTTGGCACAGACAATGTGTATCAATTGTTATTCATTTATGTATGAATATAACACTCGTGTTCCGCAATAGAACTGGCTTATTTCTAGTGGATATAGGTGAAAAAGTGAGCGTAACATTCTAGATGCGGTGTTCATTTTTAAAGCAGTAAGGCGCATAATAATTACAAGTTTTATAATGCGTCTTTATATAATCCTAACGGCATATATTTGAAAATGATATAAAAAGCTCAAATACGTTATATATATATATATATATATATATATATATATATATATATATATATATATATATATGCGAATTTCTGTACACATATATGTATTTGTCGTAAAAATGTTTGCACCCACTTCTACTCTATGAGTGTTTATGAGTATATACATGCGTGTGTACATGTGTGCATCTTTGTACATGTATTTTTGTGTAGATAGATAGATAGATAGATAGATAGATAGATAGATAGATTGAGAAAGAGAAGGAGAGCCCACGTGACGTTATGAATTGGAGGCGCCCATTGTTCACTCTATTTAATAATGGAGTCGAATACAATTCAAGACCGGTAAAGGTTAAATTTGTGTTTCGCTATGATTATTAGTCGACTAGTGACGCATGACGCTGAACACCGGATGTTACATTAGCCCACATTTCTGAAGCGCTATGGCGTACGTCCGGACCAACACTGGGCATAACAACTTCGCGCCAAACTTGACCAGCCAAGCGGTATGCGCGGGAAAATACAATGTTGGGAAAATGGGGGCATGTGCTAACGTTCATCGACTTGTGCGCCATCATTCATTTCCTGTGGCAATTTCGAATATTTTTTTGTTCCGAGATATTCTGGGAGACATTTTTTGGTCTGACGAAAGGGTTTATGAATGCATTTTTGTGTAGTGACTGGTTAGGATATTGTGAGACTCGGGAATGTTCACATTTTCTCCATAATGATATTTCAAATTTGCTTTTTTGACGATGATTTACCTTTTAATTGTATATTACTGACGATAATTTTGTAGTTGAGATAAACATTACTAATGTGGATTTCTGTTAATGTGCATTTGTTTTATATATCGTTAACTTCATAACTCAAAATATACTTTTTTTAAAATAACATATTTTTTCATATTATAATGTCGTATATTATAATGAACAAACTGCATTTCTATCAGTATATTTAAATGTCAAGAATATGACAACAAAGAGCGTCTATTGATGAGATTACTGTTCCGGAGCTCTCAGGGGTTTGAAGTACACCTTTTTCGTTACTCTCTGGTTCACCTTGACCAGAAATGGTTGCAACTGTTTATGTCATATCTTTGGATGAAATAGGTATGCTCGCAAAATGTGTGTATTAGATAGGAATCCTTAGAATACAAACGGAGCCAAAAATAATCTTAAGAAACTACACAGAAAATGTAAATATAAACTTTTAAAGTCCACAATTACCAAACATCTTGGTATAAAATAATTTCAGACAGGTTCACTTACCGTTACGATTAATCAATAAATCATTAGATTTCGAAGACGTTCGTTGCAGTAAATGTTTCGGCATTTTACCTTTTTTTCATAACCAACAGATAGCCTATGTCTGATTAAACTGACAACAGGTTAAATCAGATGTAAACGTGTGTTTTGATATTAACCCTGTTTATGAATGTAGATCATGATTGCTTATGTTTTTTATCCTCTTTTAACATGGTGTCAGCTCATTGGTTTCTTCATGAGAGTTTGGTTGTTGTCTGTCTGTCATGAAGAACGAAGAGAAACTGGAAAAAATACAGCAACTTTGGTATTTTTACGGATTGAATTGATCTTATGCATGTTGCCAATTTTATTTCCCATCTTTGAAACTGAAGAATTCCTTTTTAATTGAAAAAAATCCTTATGTTTCCTTGATATCAACATTCGGGGTGTAATGACTAAAGTGTAGAACTTCGACCTCGATGTAAGCGAGTTCGAACTCCAGTTGCGCTGTTAGCTTTACATACACCCATGAGAAATATATGAAATCTTGTTCCACCAATATGGATTAAATCATATCATGGCTATTCTTCCACAAGAGTGGTTTTGATATTAGATTACCCACGACGGTTTATATCTCATTAAACAATGAAACCAAATTTAGCGAAAGCATATTCAATATGATGATGATTCAATATGGAAACTCATAATATCATTTTTATTTTCTCCCACGGCATTTAGGTAGATCCTTACTTTAGCCCTTTTGAGGTGTTAAAGTCCAAATGAAGTAAGGAAGGGAATATATTTCTTCTACACGAAAAACCATAAAAGTGCAGTAAAATTTGGTAATCAATTTACCCATTATCGAACAAGGAACGTTAAGTTCCTAGTTAATACTAAACCTCCTGTAAGGGAGTTATAGACACCAACTATTTCAACCCAAGAAAACACTATTGTGCTGAAATCATTACTCATGTGATTTAAGCACATGGTACACCTACTGATACCCACAACCACCTGTAGAGTACTCTGGCCCCTACAATCATTTATAAAAATGATTTGAACCTCATCAGATTCAAATGATTTATTCGTATAATGGATACTTTTTTCTTTCCCTAGTGATTCTCTAAGCTATATTTCTCGATCTTCACTCTGAAGTTCATCAATTATAACATTATATGGTTAACTTCTTTGTTTATGCATCTTTCCCGAAATATTGAATGCTATATACACAGTTTTTGGACATTCCCTTCTCTTTCACAAGAAAAATTCTAGTGAAGTTAGGTTTTATGATTTTCATACCAAAAAGTTCCATAATGATCTAACATTTACAAGCGTTTTGGATTTGTCCTCATAAGAGATATGACTGGTAGCGGCACGGTTAGTGATTATGTTAATTTTCATATTTTCCAACTTGGAAGCAATAAAAACCGATAGATTTACGTTGGGTGAAACACGATGTTTTTTTGGTTTTTTTTTATAGACTCTACCACATGGACGCGCCACTGTTGGCTAACCAGCAAAGATTTATGTATGTCGACTCTGTGCGACCTTTGGATACGGTCCAGAAGATCAATCTAGAACAATGAATGATAAAGACGGGTGACAAAAAAGGATCAAGGACCCGCCCCACTTGCTATCAATGCGACTTCTATTGATGACTAATGTTCAGAAAATAATTTATTCTTTGGAAAACTTTCCATTAACTTAATGGCTCCTTGCATGATTATCAACAGTTTTAATATTCACTTCCTGAAATCCAAAGTAAAAGTTGATATCCATAAGTTGCATGGAACACTATTTCTTTCCTTATTTTTGTTATTAAAAAACAGGTCCTTAATACGTTTCTACTGTTGTTGCTTTTTTATTTATTAATTTTTTTATTTTACAGTGGTTGTTATAGTTAACATCTTTTGCGCCAAACTGAAGAAATGAGAAACTAAAATTTTAATTTGATAAACAGAAACTTTCAGTGAAGTATACACTTTTTAAAATACTAATATAATGATTTTTTCCGTACGATTTACTAGAACCGTATATATATATATATATATATATATATATATATATATATATATATATATATATATATTAACAAATAGTTTCTATATATATATATATATATATATATATTAACAAATAGTTATATATATATATATATATATATATATATATATATATATATATATATATATATATATATAATGTGTAGGAGGGTGAAAAAGATAAAACTCACGAATCCTAGAAAAACCCGTACAACGTTGATAATCAGAATCATCTTCCGCCTTAAACCATTATTAGATAAAGACTCATTTCAATGCTGATAGTATTAAACATGACCGAGAAAAATGTTTACACGTGAAAACTGATCAATACGGTATAGTTTTTATTCAAAATATTTTCAGATTTAAAGTTACAAGTCATTTCATCTTTCAAAGATGTTAAGTATGCAGCTCAGTCTAAAAACACGTAGGAATCTTTATATATATATTCCAGTATTCAAGTATATATTTATATGCTTGTATATTTTTTAAATACATATATATCAAGTATATTAGTACTGAATCAATTAGATTTATTTAAAAGAACAGTTGTATATTGGAAAATAATATATATCGTCAAAGGAACTTTATACGAATAAATACGTATAAAATATTTTATTTCATACTTATCAAAAATGTTTGAGAATCAAGCTAAGGCGTTCATGGATTAGGCTGATTGATTGATTGAAGTAAACATTGAGTCAACCCGATTAGTGTTATTTTATATCTTGAGGTTAAGGAACCAAGTGCATTGTGCATGCATTTTTTATGAAACATATATATCTAGCCATAAGTTGCATCCTTGCAGGTAACACTACATCGAGACTGAGTGAAATAGAGAGTAACAAAAATGAAGAGGTATCTATTATTCCAGAACTAATGTCTCACTATTAATTGCAGTTTTATGTCATACACAGAACATCACTTTTTTTGGAAAACCGTATTCCTCTACATGGGATACAGTTTGTTTATATGCTCCACCGAAGGGCGAAGCATTTAGCTGGTTTTTGTTAAAGAAAAATTATCTAAAGTATTACGAGTTGACTTATGAAATGTTCCTTTATTTTTGTGAGTAAATAGAAATCAATATAGTCACCCATTTTGCTTATGTTGAACACATTTTGATAAATCAGAAAGAGCGTTTTTTTTTGTTTTAGAAATATCCTGCTAGAATCTCTCAAAATATGTTGTATAGCCATGACCAACTATACATACACATATACATCTGCATGCAGAATCATAACGACGACACAATAAAGACGAGCGACACAGTTCTTAGAAAAATATACCTCTCACTTTATTTGAAAGGGTTGTGGGTGAGAGGGAGTTGGAGACCGAACAGAACTGCAACATATTGACCCCCACTCTTATGGCCATAGCCGTGTTTCTTTCCCGTTCTCCTGGGCTGCTCAACCCGGGGCCTTGGGGCCCAGTCTCTCTGGTGCTGGTTTTCTCTACTGCATCTTATCTCAACTCATCTGATCCCCAACGGCTCAATCGTGAGTCCCGAGGGCCCCTTCAGCTGGGTGTTGTTTTGTCTGCAGCATCACTTTCCAACTCTCTGATCTCCAAACTGATTGAATTTCCTGTGCACTGAGTTATATAATAGTTCGACGTCCACTCAGTTTCTTCCCATAAATGGCCAACGGAATATCCAACTTCCGCCGTCTTTGGAATGGCATGTTTTGATCATCATCGAGCGGAAAAAACTGTCATGCAGTTCACAGGTCACCCTCTTCTGGTGCATCAGTTTGCGACAGTACCGTGGGATTTTAACCCTGTCCCATATTTTCAGCCAAGGTCGCTCACACGAACGGAATGCTCAACTTCCGCCGTCTTTGGAATGGCATATTTGGCCGGGTCGCAAGTCAATATACTACACATACACATTGGTAAGGATATCTAGGTGCTTCAGAAAATATTCGAAATAAGAATGCAAGTAATATATCACAAGAGACATAGGGTATCCCATTATCTAATAAGCAGTTAAAATAAACATAAGTTCAATCACTATGGGCTCGAAGAAATTTCGATACCACTAACACATTTGCCTCTAGCTGAAGTAGATTCATTTTTTCTCTGAACTTACTAAAATACCAATTTCGGTTCCAGAATAACCTCTCCTTTCTGTTTAGCATAATTTTTTTTCAACAATAAATTTTATTATTAAAAAGTCTAATCAACAACGAGCATTGCTTTTCTAAAGTTCCTCATGATGTTTTATTCTGCTTGAAGGAGTTGAAAGAAAATTACTTATTGGTCTAAAATTCTAAAACAATTCTGAATACGGATTCGGAGTATACAAACAAGATTTATTCTAAAACACACGAATTCCCCGCTGTAGCAAAATCTTAGTTTAATCAAAGCCAAAAATACTTATAAACAGACCGCTCTCTAACCATTAGTATTCTTGGCACAAAAATCAAAGTCGTATTTAAAGATCATTTATAATTCACCAAGAAATATTAACGTGTATACATCTCCTTTAATTTCCTATATGTTTCTTAAATCATCAAAACTGTGTTTGTACTGATTGCATTAGAACACTCATCTATATATGTTTGCCAGAATGTATGTATGGAATCAGTCGATTTTCTGATTATTTTACTAAGGTGTATTGTCGGTGTGGCTTTTTTGAAACTGTCTGAACTTACATTACGACCATTGTTTCATTTTTTTTTGGTAAAATCTAATAAATATTATTTCCTCTCTTTGAAAACTCAAACACGCCAAAAACTCTTGGGTACCTGCCACTGGGTTTGGCACACATTGACGGATTTGCATAAAACTGAACATTTCCTTTAATTTTTTTTTTGTGTGAGAGAAAAATAATCACAAGTAAACGGGGGTTATAGTTGCTTATGTGTGATTGTGTAAGAGATATACAGCAATATAATTTTCTTATATATCATCAACTTACAATGTTTCCGTATAATGTTAATGTTTCAGATTATTTGCTCATACAATTATCTACTAAAAAATGATTTTACATACAGAATCTCATTTATAATTGAAGACTAAATAAACAGAATTGCGTTCATAAAGGAAAATAAGTTATTTATGAGATAATGAAGAAAAAACCTTTTGCCTGTTTTTTTTTTTTTTTTCTCTTTAAAGGAAGCTTAGGTATTGTTTGTAATGAATGAATTAATCATTAAAAAATAAATATTCTCCTGTGTAATATTTTAAAATACTGCTGTTCGTCAGTTGCAGAGCTTAAAATTTGATGACAAATTAAATGGTTTGATTTAACAGTTTCAACAGACTTGATCACTCAGTGAAAAAATTCCACCTTAATATCCCTCCACAAACACTGGACACACTGCCGTCGAGATTTAGCTAACGCTGACCCCACCACCTGCTAAGAAATAAAACCCCGCAAAAGTAGTCCACGGTATTAAAGTCAACTTTATTTGCTGTTGGGGCTTTAATTTCGGATATCTGAGGAGTTAAGTTTGCCCTTTATTTCTATTATTTTCTTGCACACTCTGGTTTTGACGATAATGTCTATTAAGGTATCATCTATAGGTTAAATATATATTCTTAAATATTATTCGTATTTGCATCCAAAAAGACATAAAAGATATGAACATGAAAGTACAATTAACGCTGTTTTCTAACCTATGGACATAAAACATCCCTGGAAGGTTTGAAATGTCGTTAAAATCAATCAATCAATGAAACGTAGCTATAACTATTAAATATAATAAGTTTATGGTTCCTTCTCTGCCAGACACCGTGTCTTCCACAAATATCGCTTCTTATTTGAATATATATTCATGTTTGACTTAAATATCAATCTTTTCTTGAATCATGTGCTTTGATAAATCAATGTGTTGAATGTGATCTTCATTTGGGTTAGTTATTTAAGTAAATAAAATCTCTGCTATTTTTCTGTTTGATTCAATAATTACATACAAATAATATATTGTTTTCTTTTTATTCGAATGCTGGATGAATAAATTGTTGTTTTTTCTATCTTAAAGCCATTTTACGTAATTGCATACAAACCGAAATAAGGACATAATCATTTACGTCAGTTCCATGGTAATATCCACTTGAAGAGATTATGAAAACAATTCAAGGAAACGAGAATATTAAAAATAATTTGAAGCGTAAACTGAGAAAAAAAAAACGCTTCATTTTACTCGGTTACAGTATAAATTAACATTCACGTAATGACAGACAAAAGTAATCTTAGGCGCAATTCAAACTGATATTTTTAAAAGATTTCATTCACTTACATAAGTAGAGTGACTGATAGAAAACATAAAAAATAACAATTGATGAATGATACAATTTTGTAAAACAATCCAGTCCCAATGTCATATGATGGATTTGTTGAATAGTTGTTTTATTTTTCTTAATCCTGTATAAGCAAATGGAAAACTCAACATGAATGGTGTTGCAGCTTAAAAATTCTCTTGTGCAGATCCTGGTAATGGAAATCCGGTGAGAGTTATGTCTAAGAGCAAACGCATCCTGCTGAAGTCAATCCTTCGGAAGTTCTTAAACTGGAATGAATTAAAAATATATTCTTTTTTTTACTTTTGAAGAAATTGAAGATAGGAATCAAATCTAGTTTTTGATATGTAATTATTGTGGAAAGTATTGTATATTCATTCAATAATTGTAATAAAAAAAAAAGCTGTAGAAAAAAAAAAGTTGAAGTGGTCTAATAGAAAGAGAAATTTTAGACGCCTATTATTTTCACTTTGCAATAGTGCTTTTTAAGCATAAGGATTCTCTTCTTCCTGCAGCAAAAGATGTGCATAAAGCATTTTAGATTGTGCTCTTTGGCTTTTCGTGGAGTAAAGATTCGTGAAGAAATATGACTCGAAATCCGAACAATGGTGAAAATAAAGGCAAAACATATTGCCTAAACATAATCTTCATACTGCATAGATTACTGATAAAGGAAGCTGCAGAGTGTCATTATCCTCTACACATATAATAACATGGAACATTTCATTCCATTTCAGAATAGATTATATAAACAATAAAAAAGAAGGGAATGCTCTGCGTATTTACGGCTCATGAATAAACTAATATTACAAAATCAAAGACGCATGATTTACAAAAGTATTTTGGGAACTACGGCACTCTACAAAACCACCAAGCTACGTAACTTAATTTCAAACTGTAGTAGGACCCTCCGCTGAGTGATATTGGCATAGAATTATATTATGTTATTTTGCGTCTTCTACGCAACCAAATGCGATAGCCACTGTAGAGAAGAGGAAAATCTCGTATTTTGGTTTGGCGCGCAATTTAATTCAACACTTAATTTCACCCAATCAGGATGACTTATCCTATTCAGCCCGGACCTTCATTTCCGGCTAGCAAAACGGGTGAGCTGCCAAACCCAGTCTCTTTGGCTTGAGACGCCGACCAGTACAGACGTCCCATTGGCCGTTCTTCAATAGCGATGTTTTTTAGCTGGGCAACGACGCCCAGTGTGGACATCTCACTGCGGCTCTAACATAGCAGCAGCAGCTTAGACAAACGAGGGAACCATCTAATTTATGGATTCCTTACGAGGAATCCAAGTTGAATATAAATTAGATGCATACAACATGCCTCGCACAGGCCCAACTTTGTGTCACCCCAAAATTGGCTATGTTGATCTGAGCGTAACTCCACACTCGACACTAATTCCCTTTTCACCTCTGGTCCACATTAATGGAGATAACGCATACTCTCCCCCAAATACCAGATACAAAACTACACGGTGTCTCTAAAGACAATCCTTCGTATGTCCCGCAACACACGCTGCCATCTCAACATCTCGCTACGCTATTTCGTCTCCATACTAACAAGCCTAAACTCCACGAGTCTTGCAGCACCAAAAGCAAACCATGTTCCATGCTGCAATAAAAACCCTATTTCTAAAAACCCCTTTCGACCTTCACCATCTTACTTCATCTTCAACCACCTTTTATTACCTAACAACTATTAGCGAGGGGACTAACAACTCGCAGCGAGGAAACAACACAACGTAAACACACATACGATACACCATCTTTATCGCTGAACCAAACACACTTTCCCTCGTTACTAACAAATCAACTTCTCCAGCTAAAATCATCCAGGCCAAAAACCCCTTACAAAAATCCCGTACACCACAGCTATTTTATAAAAAAACTTGAATCTCTCTAAGGTTTTTAAATAAAGCAACTCATCTTTATAACTTGTTTAATGACATCATTTTAAGTGTATAGTAAAGTAAATTGACGTTCGATTTTACTATATTCATATTTCTATACTATATAATGGACCTTAAAAAAAAACAGAAAAAAGATATCTAAATTATTATTCAGTATAAACCATTTGAAAAAGAAAATAAATCCTTAATCTTGCAGATTATGTGCGATAGTTTTTATTTATTTCTTAATGCAATAAAAACAAGTACTTATCATTCAAATGTCGAATATGCATTTTTGTAACAGTGATTGCCTATTATTATTGCTTTCCTTTCCACTGTTTCAATCACCTCATATTTACACACTAGTTTATCATCTAATGACCTCAAAGAAAAAGAATAAAGTTGGCAATTCTTGTAGGTAAAAGATGAACTAGACAATGAAGAGATGTATTTAAAAATAAATGAGAAGGGATCAGTCAAGTCTTTTAAAGTCGAGATTAGAAGGGATATTAAATCGCATAACATTAATCACACTTTTTACGTGAATTATATCTTGTTTGAACATTTCAATGCGAAATCGACATCATAGAAGCATATGGATTATTTCTAGGACAAAAATCGAAAATATATGAAGCGAGACAAAGCAATTTAATCAAAACAGTACTAATTTACTTTCATTTATGGAAAGGTGAATAACATTATATAATTCAATAAAAAATAATCCAAAGTATTAAGAGTTGTGAAATGTTCCTTGATTTTTGTGAGCAAATAGAAATCAATATATCAGTGTTTTATTTTGTCTAATAAATGTTGCTTCGGCATATAGAATTTACAGATTTGTTTGAAATTTATTTCCAGAAAATTTATACATGAAGGAATAATCTCAACAGATTTTCATAAAATTTGCTTCTTATTTGTGTTTAGATGTAATGTTACTCGACCATTGGAGCTTGATCAAACGTTGGTTCCTGAAGCTTATTTCATGGTAGAATTTTCTTCATTCCCTCTTTATTTTCACGCTTAGTCCGAATGTAATCTTCAACAGTTGTAAAGAAGGTTGGGCAGGGGTTAAAGAGTTTTTTATTTTTATTTAGTAGGAAATAAAATAATGAGCTTACACGCAAAACTTTTCCTTTATAGTTATTCATACTGCCTTCATAAAAGTTCACTTAAACAAACTTGATAAAATGGAGTTATTTAAAAAAAGAACATACTCGTTGATCATGTTAATGTATCTTATTACAGAAAAAAAAGAGGATTAAATTTTTTTTTTCAGCAATGGCATAAAGAATTAATAGAATTACAAGTGAAGTATTCAACTCTTCGAACTTACATTCATTAATTTCTAAAGGCCCTTTTTACTTAACTTGACCAGCTACTCATGATCACAATGTGTTTCTAAATTTGTTAAGTTAACTGTTGTGACCATAATCTTTAATTGACCTTTTAAGATTTTATTTTGCTGAATATCACTTATTCTCTAAAATCATTGCACCAACTTGATCCTGCAGTAATTTTCCTGGGATCATCATGGTTATCTGTTTTTCAACATCAAACTACCTTGTCCAGCTAACCTTGTTCGGAATGATCACCTTTCAACTTCAGGCAGCAATTATTCACTTCATAGCTTTTTCTATGTACTCCGTGGACACATATAACGTACAACGTTTGCTACTCGACTCTGTGAATCTTGAAACACGTGCTTCGTATATAAAAGGATTATTTCTTTACCATTACAATGAATTGAAATTAAGGTAATCTTTATAACTGCGTAATGTTTACTTAAAATACTGTTGATTCTTCAGAGATGTTTGATGCTTTTGTTGACGGTAAAAAATTTAGACTAAAATATTGCATTTGATATGTATCTTTTACGAGGCGCCCAAGAAAACTATAAAATAATCTAACGCTATAAATCAATTAGAAATGTATAAAAAAGAAATACAGATCCTCATTTGAGTCAATAGATCTATCAATGGCGAACAACATTACATATTTCAAAAGTCATGCACTGACTGACCCTTGAAACACATGCACGTATACGATTTACTATATGCATCATTTTGCATGCATGTAAAAATTTAGATAGGAAAAATAGAAACATTAGGAATAAAGAAATATATTAGATCACTAGAAGACCTACAATTGTAATACCCAAAACAAACAAACACTATTTGTATGCCTACAACGGCAGAATAAAAGGAACAGAAAATCCCATGCCGCTAACAAAACGTGATATTGGTTGAACAAAACTCATAAGTAGTTGTGATCATGCAGTTGATCTAATATCGATGGGACACTTGATCGAACGGAGAACAAGTATTGATTAGCTATTCTTCACATTTTAACGACCAACGACAGGGAAATAATGGCAGGGTCGACTGAATTTTATGTTGTGATCTCAATGAACTCCTAGTCGAGCAGGGCAGTTATAAGAAAGAAAAAAAATCAATACGACATCGTTAGCAGAAAACTAATAAAGATGCGATCAAATCAATAAATCATTGACTGACATTGAGATATTTTAGGATATATTTATCGATTAGATATCGGAAAACGTCAACTATTCATTAAAAAAATCTGTTTTAGTACCCTCTATATCTATTTGATGGAAAGTGTGACATTACATTTTTTTCCCGACTGCCTGTAAATCGTGGTAAAATAAGGGTGTTGAATTAGCGTGGCCGTCCAAGGAGTAGAAAATGTCACTCCCTCGGAATTTCTGTTCAAAAGTTCGACCTCTGGGATGAAGTTAGGAATATTAGGATTTTATCCCCTTGCAGATGATTAAGACCCATCCATACATAAAAAAAAAAAAAATTAAAAATGGTGCATTGTATTGTGAGGACTAAAGTATTGCTTACCTAGAAGGTTTGGAGTACACTTTCATTACCATTACTCTAATGTGCGCTCTTATCCAGACTGGTTGCAGCCGTTAGAATCAAATATATGGGTTAAATAGATCTTTATAAAAAAATATTCCTATCCGACTGGACAGAGGGTAAAAGAAAACAAATCTCTTAAGTAACATTAACACAAAACTGTAAATATATATGAACAATCTCCAAAGTTCTTGTCAGAAAATAGCACTAGATCATTTGATATGCCGTTAAAATCATTCAATCAACATGTGCATCATCATCATTATCATCATCATCAAGTAGCGTAAACAGCCCGGATTTCCCTGACTTTCTTTATCAGTAGCAATCGTCCTATACTCCCGGGATGTCTTCAAAGCTACATCTTATGTCTGCACAGATATGGTGTAATTACGGTTTTACTTGTCGGCTAACACTGGCATATCCATGTTTAGGGGTCCAGAGGATAAGGTCACTTCTGAGTTCGCCCTTGCTTCTCCAGCAGGGTCCCGTTCTCTTGTTCATCTTACTTTGATGGTTTTTGAGATAGGGTGGGTAAGTGGTCGTAAACTGCTTAACGTTTCGATTGTAATTCTGAGTACTATCTCTCTAGCCATCTTATAGAAAGCGGCAAATCTATTGTGATCCTCGTTATGGGTTGTCAAATAAAGATGAACGTTGACTGATGAGTTTGTAATAGTTTCAAAGAGTGGACAATATTTGCATTTGATCAAAATTACATGTTTGTACCGCTACATTAAAATGACCACAAATTGAATTTGACTCAAGAGTGGTTTATAGAGTAATAAACGTTCTATTTATTATAGAAATATTTTTTTATGATAATAATAGTTATTCTATTCAAACATCTGTGTTTCTTAAATTTTTTTCCCTTATTCAATATTTTTTTCATTATGTGTCTTTATATTTACGAAAATATTAATTTCTATAATTTTTTGAAAGAAAAAACTTTTACTCCATCTGCTTATTCATCGTATCTTATATTCTCAGATAATCATGTAATTTCACAGGGTAAAAAGTTTATTCTGGTAAAACATAGAAATCAACCTATAGATATTCAGGAATTTCTTGACGAGAATGATGATATTATTTGAAAAAATATAGGCAAATCAGCATAGTAACTTATAAAGCAAAGTATTCTACAGGATTAGAAATGATGAGAAAAACGATTGAATTGAATTTACCACAAATATGAAATAAATCTCATCAGGGTATTAAAATGGCAACGAGAAGATATGTTTACCCAAGGAGAAAAAATAAAAGGTTGTTTTAGATGATCAAAAAGTAAACAGCTACGTATATATATATATATATATATATAGGTTTATATGTTTGTCCAGGGTATGGGTGTGAGTTTCAGTTTGGGTGCACGTGTGTGTATGGGAGTGTGTCTGGGTTTTTTTTAAATATTAATTTAAGCGTGACTAAAGTCAGCGTGGTTTAAAGATATTTTGGTTCATGTACGCTATTCTCCTTAATAATTATCCTTCCTATTGCAGACATTTCCCTACACACACGTGCGTATATTTATATATATATATATATATATATATATATATATATATATATATATATATATATATGTGTGTGTGTATGTGTGTGTGTGTGTGTGTGATATGGAATCGTGCTGATAGTATTGGTTCCCTTGATTCTATCTCTCTTCTTTTCTTTTTGTCATCCTTACTAATCGTAATTAATTTATCAGGTCCTCTAACCGACATACAGTGTCCGCAGAAATCTCATGAATATTGGTATTTGCTTGTTGGCTAATTCTGACGTGTCCGAAAGTGGGAGTCCATATGAAAACTACACTTATGAGTTAGTATCGGTTTCTTCAACAAATCTGCGTATATCTTGTTTGCATTATGCGGATGGTTTGTAATTTGGGAATCAAGAGGCCCTACTGCTATTGTTTTGCGATGTCCCACTTCCAGGATTTATTCAATAAAGTTCCCAGCATCTTTTTATAGTTTCCATCCACCTTTTTTATCTAAGTAGTTCATTAAAGTCCAGTGGGGTGCATTTATGCAGAATTACTGACCTGGCTACAACTTGGAAAAATCCCTGTTTTAAATCAAACAGAGATAGCAGATTTCCATATTGTCGATAACCTGTCGATAGCAATACATTCTTTTACTATGCGTACGTTAACCTCGCATTCTGTAGATGGGATATTGCTTCTGTGGAATATGAAATGGTCAATTAATTTCAGAGTCAGTTTAGAAGATTGTATCTTCTTGTTCAAAACACATAAACTCTGTTGAGGCACCAATCATTCAGAATTTTAAAAACTATATAAAGAATGTTTTACTAAGTAAAATATGATGCTCGATGCAAATATATAAAACATCATCATAATATTTTCGACTACAAAAGTATAGTAATAACTGATAAAAACAAGATAAAAACTCACGACTTTAACTTTCCACGCTGTCGTTTCTCTGGTGAATCTGTCACAACACCACCACACACACACTCTCTCTCTCCATCTTTGGCTTCCTTTCGCTTGATATATATATATATATATATATATATATTATATATATATAGATATATATATATATCTATATATAATATATACAAAATAAAGTTTGTGTATTCACAAAAATGTGCATTTATTTTCATAAGAAATTATGAATACATTTCCATAGAGACTATGATTTCAGTAAAGATGATAAAAGGAAGCAGTTACGTCCCCTAAAATAACATGAGAGGCTTAAGAAAGCGCAAGTTAGTGCAGGACTAAAATAAATGTAGTTTTGTCAAGAATAATAGTAAAAAGTTAATTACAAGAGATTAATTAATGCAAGTACCAGTTGCACCACCTGGACTGCAGACTAACCTCGTCGGTGTGACTGAATATATGTCTCTACCCTGCTTTCTATCCTCGCTCTTTCGCTCTAATCTATCAATCTCTCTTCCCCCTTTTCCTCTTTCTTTCTCTTTTCCCCCACTGAAACTTCCTCTCTCTGTCTCTCTCTGTCTCTCTCTATCTATATAGTCTATCCATCTATATATAATATACATATATATATATATATGTGTGTATCTTCCCTTCTCCCAATATCTCTCTTTCCCCCTCTCCCTTTCTCTCTCTTCCCCCTCTCACCTTTTTCTATCTCCATTCCTCCTCCTCTCTCTCTCTCTCTCTCTCTCTTCTTTTAGGCCCAATAAGAATCTAATATCTTGGGATTTTTTTCTTGTCTCTTTTCCTCTGATGTCTTAACGTATTTTTCTTTTTGATGCCAACTTTCTTGGTGCCAACTGTTATGAAAATGAATAACCTTCCTCTGAAATCAGTGTCCGATGATTTTTGAATACTCTACTTGAAACTCTGAGTCACTGTGTGAAGAAATTTGAGATTACATGTTAATACCTTTATTAATACAAGCAAGCATAATCACTATCACACACACACACACACACACACACCACACTTGTGTATGTGCATAAGTCATTTTATTTGTAAGTGTGCAGTTTTATCTGTATGTGTGTGTGTGTGTGTATTTTGTGAACGCGGAGTGTAAACTCATATTTGTGCGTGTTCGATTGTTTGTCCTAGCACACACACACACACACACATATATATATATATATATATATATATATATATATATATATATATATATATATATATATATATATATATATATATATATATATATATATATATTTAGTTGATAAACATTGCATATCTAGACATACAGAAATGATTATATATATATATATATATAGAGAGAGATTTTTTTTCTTTTGTTATGCATGTGTTGTAATTCCCACCGCCTCACCCTATAACAATCTTTGACTTCTATAAAATACCCTGGCAGTAAAACTATCAATCACTGTCCTACGTTATGAGATTTTCTTTCTTTTTGTACTTTGTTTTTGATTAAATTTCCGTCTCGGCTTTAGCGACGGTAGGCCTTAAATAAAGGTAGAATATGTAGAAAACCTATTTTTTCCCCGGAAGAAACAGTCAGTGTGTACTACTGCGATTTGTTGTTTAATTTATCAAATACATTTTAGATGTGTCCGAATCAGCGGCAACCAGAAGAAGAGAGTTTCTGTTAGGAATTCAGAAGATGTTTCGAAGTAATTGTATTATGTTCCAAAGTGGGAACAGGAGACGAAAGACATGCTTTCATTCAGGGGTGAAGAGTACTAGATTTACTATATTATTTGACTGTTTGTCTGCGAGCAGGTCTGAAACGAAGGAAACAAAGTAATCGACCTATTATCTTTCGGGGCAACGTTAGTTTACTCGTTTGTCAATCACATATTTTCACTTTTCTTCTTTCCACTGATCTACGCATACGTCAGGTTTGATTTACTCTCTGTTCTTCTCTTTCTTTTAAGCGCTTATTTTCTATACGACTAAAAACATCGTATGGTTCATGAAAAAGCTGTTCGTCTATTTTGCTTTCATCAGGTTATTATAAAACTCCGTTTCATTCTCCTTTTTTTATGTTATTCTTATATACGATATGTCTTTGTAATAAACTATTATTTAACTATTTTCATTGGAAATAATTAAAAGCGTAAATTTCACTTTAGATATTTACGCTACAAGCTTTGTTTTCATTGTTCTTTCATACTTATTTCAGGTACTCAACATAAAAAGGAAAACAAAATTTATTGTATAAATTTCAACATGAGACGTAAACAACGAAAGCTGCTTCTAAACAACACGTCAAAATTGGTTCCAGAAATTTCATAATGGAAACGGCAACATTGAATTTGTAGCAGGTCATGAACTTCAGTGATTAATGTTACAAACTTGAGAACAATTACTAAATGAATCCATGAATACATCGCGAAATAAAAGAATATCTACCAAGTTTTTCAGTATTTCCACCCAGTAGTAAAATGAAAATTGTCAACAAATGATGAGGATAAACAAACTTAAACTCGCATTACTCATGACCAATCCAATTAATTTATTGATTGCCTTTTAACATGTGATGAAGAATAATCTGCATATGAAAACCGACTGCGTGGCATGAAGTGTCTTAATCAAGATGAAGCATACAAATACAGAAAACATTTGCATCTAAAACAGAACAATTTTCTCCATGAAAATACCCGACATTATGACTCATGAATGGTTCGGATAGCAATAGTACCTCACCACTTAAGTTACAAGTCCCAATCCAGTAAAAAACTATAAATGTTCCATAATCTTACTCACATTCCAGCAAGAGAAGGTCTTCAACAATTTTTCAACAGCCCAAAAGGCATCCATGGCTTTGATAATATTAAACATCTATACGATCAGGAAAATTTTAGACTTTTACTGCTTGTTGTTGGCAACAATTGTTTGATTATTGTGTTATTTTTATTTCCATTAAAGATCACTTTGGGTATATTTATATTTTAAGAGAAAGTACAATAATGCAATTGCTTTATTAGGAACCTAATGTTTTATCAACGGATTCTCATAGATTATCTTTGGTTTGTTCTTCTAATCATAAAGTGAAGAAAATGTTTAATTTTTAATTGTTAGTGATTTTTTTTATGTCTTATAAAGTCAGGATAACCGTAAACAAACTGTTCTGTACTGTTTCGATGCCACACATTTAACTTTTTTTAGATTGTCTGTGGATAAAGCTGGAAACTTTCTTTTCTTATGGGAATACAAAACATATTTCACATCGCTGCTGTCAGCTGGCTTGAACCCTTTCATTTTGGCAGATCCCACTAATATCAGCATCGAGACACAACACACAAAATTCAGAAGTTTCTTGTCAAATTACCCGTGTCAATTGTCACAGTTGTTTGTTGTGCATATTTGTTTTGTTGAAGCTGCAATCACTA
The DNA here is from genome assembly GCA_963585895.1 of Sepioteuthis lessoniana. Lineage (NCBI taxonomy): Eukaryota > Metazoa > Mollusca > Cephalopoda > Myopsida > Loliginidae > Sepioteuthis > Sepioteuthis lessoniana. The sequence goes on from OY757928.1 coordinate 70,082,852, forward strand.
GTAATAAATAATTTTTTGATAGTCTGATATCAAAATTACGCTAGTCCAGTCTCAGTCCTCTAATTTTTCATTACAATTCATACTTACAATATTAATCCAAAGTCTTTCCAACATTACTGTACGAAAGAAGGCTTTAAGAATTTCAGTTTACTACATTCTTCAATCAACGGTTTCAAAAAGTCTATCGAGTAATATTTTATTCCACTGATTCCAAAACATCCTATAAGCCTCCAAATGCCATTTATAACATCCCAGTAAACACAAAAATTCTTGTTTTCTAATACATCTAGAATAATAGATCCTTTCAATCTTTCAAATTAATAACGTTAACAACCAATATGTTGGTCATTTTTTATGTTCTGGTCTGGCATATAACCTTATGTTCTCATAACCTCTTTTGATTATGCCTACGATTTTAAATGAAAGAAGGTTTTACTGTATACCCCACTTCCGTCAGAATACAACCAATTATGTAACTGCTCTAACTGAACATTACTACCACGTGCATATAAAATCCAACTAGAATATTTTTTCTATTTTTACAAAGAATGGCTTACCTACAAAAAACATTCCTAATTTTGCAGAGAAGAAATGTTGAAAATCAAATGCTTTAGCTCTAAGGCAAATCAATGAAAAAAAATATATTGAAAGTGAAAAGGCAAATGAGGTGCGAATTAAATGAACCTAAAAAATTTAAAAAATAAAACTTCTTCCCTGATCAATATACGAGGAAGGTCATTTGGTGCAGAGACAAAGATGTTGATTTTTGTATTTTAAAAGTCACAGAACTGAGTGTTTTTCTGTTGAACGACAATACATTAATATCATAGGCTGACAGATTTCTGCGATCAGAGAGAGAAAATACAGGGAAATAAACAAAGATACCAAAAAACAAAGTACGATATAACAAATAAAAACAATGAAAGGAATAAGGAAAATAAAATTAAAAGGAAGGTAGTAAAAAGATAAAGAAGAACGAAATAGCAAATGGGGAATAGGAAAATAATATACAAGTTACCAAGTTGTAATATATATTTAAACTTACCATATTAAGAATACTAAGTGATGTGGCACAAGTATATGCAAAACAACTCTAATTATTCCACATGGATCCCTTACGGTAAACAAATAATTGAGTTATATTTTCACACAAGCATACATAGAGACATAATGTTGACTGTGCCACATTACACACATACACACACACAAACACACACACACATACACAAACACACACACACACACACATGTATATATATATATATATATATATATATATATATATATATATATATATGTATGAGGGAGTGTAAAGAAAAAAAAAAGTAAAAGACGATTTTAATAGGCAAAAGCGATTCAATTAGAAAAAAGACGTATTCTAAAAAAAAGATCTAAGAGACAAAAATATGGTGTCTTCAATGCATATATTTTCAATTTAGAACATTTTTCTATGATTTGTATTCGTATAGTAACGCTCTAAATGAGTACAGTATTTTTTCAAATAAAAATATAATTTCTTTTAAATCAAACATACGAGGATTTTATTATTTTTACCAGAATATTATATTCAGAAAGAAGAGTATTAGGTAGTATTAAGTAACATAATACACAGAATTCAGATTCCAAGTAATGTTCTCTTTTAATATGTATATTATGGTATGTTATTTTTTTTTCTTTGAGATGGTGCAATTTTATTCTTATTTCAGTATTTTCGATACAATACAATTTGGTAGTAATTAATCCATAATTATAACCGTTTTAATTGTATAATGCATTGCTACTAATAATGAATCCTGGTATGTTTTGTTCTGAAGAAAATAAAGTTGTTTTAAATAATTGTTCAGGTTTTATTTACTTAGGATGCTACTTTATATTCATCGACAGACCCTAAAATGGGTTATACGCACTTAAATAAAAGCAAATGCACAAATATATTATCAAACACAGAAATAGACCCAGGCTCACGAGACCATGCACACATGTTTTTTTCGTGGATATATATATATATATATATATATATATATATATATATATATATATATATAAAATTGAGGATTAAGTGAAAAATATTGGAAAATCTATGAATAAAAGACGAATTGACGTTTTAAGTCACAAGGTGCAGCATTATTTTTTTTCAAGGGAAGGATTGGTTATTCGTAGCAAATAAACTAATTCAATTTCTATGCACTAATGAGTGTCATAAAATCAATTGATGGTGATAGTCTCACAGGCGGATCCGGTTCGATCATTTAGCTGTCAGAACCGCGTGATCAGTTACCCCCACCCGCATACCACATCTCTGATCATGACAAAAGGAGGAAAGCGATAAAATTTAAAGAACGTGTGCAAAAGCAGCACTAGCAATAAAATTAAAAAAAAAAAAGATTGGGCTCTGCGACAATCAGAGTATTAGCATTATTTTGCTTTTGTTTTGTTTTTCTTTTATCTTTTTTAAAAGATTAGTCATACTTTTTTTTATTAATTCTTATATTGTTTTTGTAGTATTGATCTGCGTTGTTAGTCATAGAGTTTATTGTTTGTTATTTTTAGATGGAATGGATTTGTCTTTTCTTTGTTTAACTAATAAAAGCACAAAGTTTTATGACCATTTGTTTTCTGAATTAAAGTTATGTCTCAAAAGAGAATAATATGGAAAGCTTCAATTCACCCTGCTATTTTGCTGTTGAAAAATAGTAAAAAAATACTAACAACAGCAAAATCTTAATAGTTAAACATCGAAAGAGTTAATATATGAACTTACACTCATTTTTCATAAAGAAAGCCAGAGTTCTGGTTTTCCTCTATTTTCATTGTCCTAAAATGTGTAGTAGGGTGGTTTTAAACGACATTTGGGATAGCAGACTGAATTTATTTGAATTCAAACATTGTTTAATATACAACGGTTTTTCATTGCGAAAATGTATTTCCATCAATATATATATATATATATATATATATATATAGAGAGAGAGAGAGAGAGAGAGAGAAAGAGAGTGACGGCCACGTTTTAAGAGAAGAAGGCGATTTCTTCAATCTTGCAAATTCCACCAGATCCTTCCTTTTAAGCCCTGCCTCATATATGAATATTGTATTTAATGTTGAAATTGAACCCGTGAATTCTCAATTATCTTCCCATACCGGGTGTAGATACTCATACTTCATCACAGAATTTCTCATCATATCGGAGTCACAACAACATGTTGGCGAAGTTTGGTGAGAATAATTTATAGTGTGGTCCTATTCACAGTGTCGAAGGATATTTTTAGAATGACAAAGATCTGATAAAGAACGTAGCGGTTTTTGATGCGTTTCTGTTGAAGTTGCCGAGCAGAGTAGAAAAAAATTATGCCAATTTTACTGATACTTGATCCGAATGCTGATTTTAGATAACACAGGAGCAAGTACATTTTGTTAATCGAACATTTGAATTTTGAAAAGAACGAGCGGTTAGAGTGTTCGCCAATGGCCCGGGAGACCTGGGTTCAATCCCAGGTCGAGTCATACCAAAGACTCAAAAAATGGTAGTTGATGCCTCCTTGCTTAACACTCAGCATTATAAGGAACGGATCAAGGGTAAAGTGAAGCAATCGAGGGAAGGATTAGAGCCCTCCCCTACACCTTGGTGTAGTAGCTATCGAAAATGGAGCCTTCGGGTCACCCTCGACTATGGTCGCCAACTTTACTTTTTTTTACTTATATATATATATATATATATATATCGCAAAAATTTAAATTCTTTAAACAGCTCGCTCAATATAGATTTTGAATTATGCATGATAAAAGTTATGTATTGCAATGGTTTTGATATTACAATGCAGCATGCAACGTTGATTAATAAGTAATATACCAATTCTTGAGAGGAATCAAACGAATCAAAGTGGAAAAAATCGCTTAGATTTTACGAATGTTGTAAAATGTCTGAACTCTAAAGAGGTGTATAAGTTTTACTGAAATTCCAGCAATGGAAACAACGTCCACCAAAGTTGATTTAAAATCTTAACGGCATTTTAACAGCGAGGACAATGCTACCATAAAACATATTAGGTCACACATGACGTTTTGCTCACAGAGATAATCTGGATATTGTACCTGCGGAAGCATTTTGTACTGAAAACTTAAATATCGTGTTGTTTTTCCAAAGAGTTTTTACTCGATTCATTATAGCTGAGTACAATCTGCTGATAAAATACTTTTTTATATGTATTTTATTATGAAATATATTTCTATAACGATTATACAATTCATAGAAGGTATGCAAAAAATGATTTTGTTTGCAAAACTAATTACATGCATTTGTTTTCAACTTGTATTATTATATCATGACATCACTTTGTATCTTCCTAAATATCTCTGGTTATATTTTTTTTTACTCACTTGATATAGCATTTGCGTTTCTACACATATGTCGTGGCTTTTTGATCAAGAAAATTGCTTTCCAAATTATACGTAGGAAGCTTATGAAATTTCTCAGGAACATTGTAAGCTTTCTCGACGTCAGGAGATCTTAATTGATTCGTTTGAAAGGAACAAAAGGCATTGGTCAACGAATCAACATTTTCAAAAGAAACTGTTATAATAGAAAATCACTTCTTTTAAAGACTTTCAATAAAAATAGGCTCAAATCAAGAAAGAATTCATCTCAACTTTCATGTGAAAAAGAAAAAAAATGCTGTTTGAAACTTGTGGTGTCTCTTTAAGAATTTTAATCTAATCAGAAATGCTTATATTTCTTTCTCCTCTCATCTCTTTCTGCACAGAGAGAGAGAGAGAGAGAGAGAGAGAGAGTTAGAGAGAAAGAGAGAGAGAGAGAGAGAGAGAGAGAGAGAGAGAGAGGACGTGTGTGCCAATGTGTATGGACACACTCATCCAAACGTTGAGTAAAAAATGGAAATTAGAATCGCTGAAGTAATGTATTTCCGGATTATGAGAATGGACTATGTTTACGACGTTATGATCAGATACAATTAAAAGCTAATTCTAAATGCTGATTCTCGAAGCAAGAACGTTTTCCTCATTTGGAATCAGAACTATCTTCTACTGCTGGGGTACTGAGAATGGTTCAGGAATGATAAAGTGAAATTTAAAAATTATCCTCTTCTCTAATCATTCTTCATTATTTTCTACTTGTCTGTGTCTCGGTGTTAAAACCTAACAGAACAAGGCATATAAAGAGAAATATATACAGACGTATAATCACACACACACACACACACACACACACACACACACACACACACACACGCGTATATATATATATATATATATATATATATTCATAATAAGGTAATCCAAGTAGAAGGAGAGATTTATTGAGAAACAAAGTCGACACTATAGCGTTTCGGTTCTACTGAACTATCATCAGATCTATAAGGGGTTATATTAATGATGGATGTATAAAAAGTGTAAAAAATGTATAAAAACTTTGGAAAATATGTATGACAAGAAAAAGTTGGCTTTTTATGACAAGAAAAATTTGTTTTTTTATACTTTTTATACATCCATCGTTAACTCAACATCACTAATACAACGCCTCATATTCCTGATGATGGTTCAGAATAACCGAAACGCTATAGTGTTGACTTTGTTTCTCAATAAATCTCTCCTACTTATATTACATTATTATCAATTTTTCTTTACAAACTGTCGGACTACAATCTATCATTCTCTCTCTCTCTCTCTCTCTCTCTCTCTCTCACACACACACACACACACGCATACGCACACACACACACACACACACACACACGCACATATATATATATATATATATATATATATATATATATTGAGACTGATAGATAGATAGTAAAAGTGTGATATTTTTCAAATTCCTCTATTTATCTGCGCAATTATATATTATGCAGATTCTATTATCTTAGCTCTTGTTTATTCCTTACAAGCTTTTACATTTGAAGATACTCGATTGTAAAGTACATAAGCGCAGATTTCCATCTAATGCCTAAAAGATTTTGTGACAGAAATCAACAAATCATTAATGATAAGTCAAATTAAATTTTCCTCAAATTTGCCATCTGCATTAAACTTTGCATATATAGAGACTTTTATAAAATCAGGAAAAAAACTTAAAAATTGTTCCAATGTGTAAAACTTAACTAATATATCTTCTTTGCTTTTTGAAATACAAACAAATAAAACATTTCTTAAAGTGTGACATTTTTCTAGCGTACTTTGTATTCTTTTTTGATCGGGAAAGGGTGCATATATAATAAGAGATCACATCAGTCTTGTGTTGACAGGAAAACATTTGCTTTTATTTTATGAAAAAATAAGAATTTTAACAATCCAGATAAACTGATCTTTAGGAATCAGCTGTCTTAGGTGATTAGTTTTTTTGTGAAAAAAATTAAATCCATGTGTACGTTTTCTTCTTGACTGGCCCATTTCACAATAAACTTCTATATTTTTGGTTGATAAAACGTGTTTCAAGATAAGATAGATATTTTTACTTTAGTTTTTATCAAATTCCTGGTCTCATCGTTCAATTAGAATCAAAAGTACAACTTTAGAAATCACTTGTCGTTTAAATCGTGATGTCAGAACTTCATTAAAGTCCACGAATGTGATTATCTGATAGCTGTTTTTTTAGGGGGTGCTTTTTCTTTTGAATTCATTAATTGTTTGAAAATGGATCATGTTTTGGATTCGCAAGATTTTACTGCTTGGTATTTTTTTTCTTCAGTGAGATTTAACGCTATAACAATAAATCTGTTTTGAAAATCGTTGAAAAACGAGAAAATATCAATTGGATTTCTGTTGATACACTCGTGGGATATCACTCTCTTGAAAACTGACAATTAAAACAATTTATTTTTATTTAATGAGATCGTATCCATTACAAAACGGATTTTTAATTTTTATTTTGTAAGGTTGGTTTCTGAAGATAGTATTTGTTTACAGACAGAGGGATGCTAGCCTTGATAAGCTTAGATTTCAATTTAGGGATGTTTATTTTGCTGTAATAAATAATTCTGACGTAGGCGTTGTATGGATGTCACCGATACCGTCTGCTGTTATATTGGTTTTAAATATGAAATGTGATCGCAATATTTAACAAAATTTTATCTGTATTTCTATCTGAAAGCTGCGGGTAATATATCACTTGTTTTTCAATTATAAGAAGCATGGCAATGTTTAATTTTTCTTTGGAACCGTCGACACACAGAATATAAGAATAATAAGAATTTCATTTAAAAAATCAAATCACTCAAATAAATAAATAAATAAATTAATAAGTAGATGAATAAATGAATAAATAAATAAATAAATGAAAGTGGTTTTCTGATATTCTGTTCGACATGAAATACAAATAACTTAGTTAAAATATGTTTTATATACCATTCGGAGCATTTGTCACCAAATTTTTCACAAATGTAAATTAATTTTTAAGGTCTTAATTTATCCGTGACCTACGACTGATCGATCGAATGATTGATTTTAGTGACTTCTCCACCTGTTTAGTATTACTTTAGCAAAAGATCGGGGAATTGGGATTGATTGTATATTCATATTTACAATTTCCATGCAGTCTTTCATTAAATATGTTTTTTTAACTTTGTACAGGATTCTATCATATACGAATGATTTTAAAAAAATATTATATCCATTCATTGGCACAATATGTGCACTACCACTCCAGCCAGAGAAGCTGGGAGTAATAACAGGAAAGTGGTACTCCACTCATACTAGATCTCTCAAAATGGAACCTCACTGTCAGGTTTAGTTTAATGTCATACCCAGCCAGGTTATCTATTTTACCGCAAGGAGGTACATTTAGCGTCTTAAAAGCCCCGATCACAGTCCATAACCTTCGATAAATTGGTTGCGTCTCGTACAAATAAATGTGTCTTTTGCTTGCATAACAACTGCACTGGACTTGAAGAGGAGTGTTCAAAGTTGACAGTGAATAATACAGAAATCAAAACTTGTTCTTTATTTGGTAGATCAATTCATCCGTTTAATAGATACATATTTTTACAAACTACCATCAGTTTATATTCGAAGAAAAAATTTAAATTACATTTTATAATCTGGAACAGAATGTCTTTACGTTTAGCAAATATAAAGAAGTATTCTTACTTTTGAAAATACTCAAACATATTAGTATTTGTATGTGGAAACTTGTCTTAAAATTAATCTTGTACGGAAAAGAACCTGCAGAGTTTTGCTTTTTTTAAGGCGTCATGTGGGATTGAAAAAAAAAGGGGACGAATCCCAGTTTCAAGTTGAATTAAACTCCGCAGTCTTTAGAGCTGGACAATTTTCATTTTAATTCTGTTGGAAAAAAAAAAAAAACGTTGAATGTGCTTTACGTGGATAGTCGAGACCAATTGCTGGACGATGACTAACTAACTGAGCGAATTTCCTAATTTTTTTCTTCCTGCGTTCTCTAAGACGATCGGCCTGTGTGGGCGCCAGTAAAATCGTAAACAGGTTTTGTTGAAGAAATGCCGTTCTTAAATTCTCTTTGGGAGGTCTCCACACAATTGCAGATTTTAAATGTTATTTCCCGGACGAAGATTGGTACAATTAAATCTTCCTGCTATTTTATTTTTATCATACATGGTGACTAGGAGCCGGAAACGTGCTGAAGTTTATGGATTTTAATCTTCGTGTGCCTTTCGATAATTAAAAGAGAACTTCCACGTGTCTCGTCATAATTAAGGAAAAAGTAGAAGCACTTTACTGAAATCAAATTATTACTTTTCAATTTGGCAGTACAACTAATTTTTTGGAACTATTAATCATTATTATATCATGGATAATAATAATAATAATAATAATAATAATAATAATAATAATAATAATTACACCCATCAGATACGATACTGATAACACGATGGACAACAGAATGACAACAACTAGGAAAATTAAATCGGAAGGAAAACAACTCTGTGGGCGTTTTAAACGACTGATAAACATCATACATGACAAAACCTGGACATGGCTAAGAAAAGGAAACTTTAAGAGTGAAACAGAATCTCTCCAAATAGCGGCTCAAAACAGTGCCGTAAGAACCAATCATATCAAAGCGAGAATAGATAAGACGCAACAAAATAGCAAATGTTGGCTATGCGGTGACAGAGATGAAAACATCAATCACATAATAAGCGAATGCAGTAAATTAGCGCAGAAGGAATACAAGACTAGACACAACTGGGTCAGCAAGGGGATCCACTGTGAAATGTGCCAGAAATTTAAATTTGACCACACTAACAAATGTACAACCCAGCACCTGTCCTATAAAATGACACACATTAATTCCTATGGGAATTTGACATACACACGGATCACCTATTCTCGGCCAGAAGACCAGACCTTATAATAATAAAAAAAGAGAATTTGCAAAATTGTCGACTTTGTTGTCCCCACTGACCGCAGAATAAAACTGAAAGAATGTGAAAAGAAGGATAAGTACCTCGACCTTGCTTGGGAAAATAAAAAGCAATGGAACATGCAGATGACAATTACCTAATTGTAATTGATGCGTGTGGAACAGTAAATAAAGTATTACTAAACGGACTGGAGCACATGGAAGTTGGCGGACGAGTGGAAACAATCCAAACTACTACATTATTGAGAACGGCCAGAATCCTGTGAAGAGACCTGGAGACTTGAGGAAACTTGCTGTCCCTCAAACTCCAGTGAAAGACCATCAGCTAATGCCGATGTGAAAAGCTCTAATGAGTAAATAATAATAATAATAATAATAATAATAATAATAATAATAATAATACAAAAGAATGAAGGAGGACTCGTTACAGCCACCAGAAACGATACTGATAACACGATGGACAAAAGAACGACAATAACTGGGAAACAAAAATGAGAAGGAAAACAAATCTATGGGCGGTTTAAACGACTAATAAACAACATCTCACACGACAAAGCCTGGACATGGCTAAGAAAAGGAAACTTTAAGCGAGAAACAGAATCTCGTCAAATAGCAGCGCAAGACAACTCCGTAAAAAAACAATCATATCAAAGCAAGGATAGAAAAGACTCAACAAAATAATATACGTAGGCTATGTGGTGACAGAGATGAAACCATCAATGACAAAATAAGTGAATGCAGCAAATTAGCGCAGAAGGAATATAAAACTAGACATACTTGGGTTGGCAAAGTAATCCCCTGGGAATTGTGCAAGAAATTTAAATTTGACGATACGAATGGATGGTATATGAACACCCCAGCACCTGTCCTAGAAAATAACACACATAAACTATTAATGGGACTTCGACGTACACACGGATCACCTAATCTCAGCCAGAAGACCAGACTTAATAATAATCAACAGAAATATACTGAAAGAATGTGAAGGATAAGTACCTCGACCTTGCTAGTGAATTGAAAAAACTGTGAAACATGCAGGTGACAATTATACCAATTGTAATTGGTGCGTTTGAAAAAGTAACTAAATGATTACTAAAAGGACTGGAGAACTTTAATGTTGGCGGACGGGTGGATACCATCCAAACGACAGCATTATTGAGAACGGCAAGAATACTGTGAAGAGTCCTGGAGACTTGAGGAGACGTGCTGTCACTGAGACTCCTGTGAAAAAACATCGGCTAACGCTGATGTGAAAAGCTCTAATGAGTGAATAATAATAATAATTTGGCTCAGAATAAACCTCGAAATAATGGCAATAAATGTGTAATCACACTTCCAAAATTTCAAGAACTCTAATCTCAACATCAGGTAAAGTTTAGTGTCATACCCAAGACAGTTTTTTTTTTTTTTTTTGAGTAGGGAGCTTACTCTTTTTTAGCAGATAGAGTAAGCAGAGCTGGTTGGTTCTTTGTAAAACCTACTTGCGTATGAAATATCAATATTAAAACCTTTTGAACACTTATCAGTTAATGATTGATTTAGCAGAGAAATGCACTTGGAAATCTGATTTTTGTCATCACAAGATCCTGTGAGTTCTTTAAGTTCGGTAATTTCTCTTTGATGACCTGTGGCTGCGGAACTTGTGCATTAATACATTTAAAGACAATTAATGGATCACTCGAAACAATCATATTTTTTTTTCCGAACATAATGTCGTATTGATTACTTACTCGCCTTCATTGTTTATCGTTTACATAAAACGGTTAATCGATTTACATAAGTCCAGTGAAAATTTACTAATTTGCTTGTCGTTCGTCATTTAGCTGAGGATAATAGTTAATCAATAGATGCTCTATATAAACATTTCTAATTGTGTCACACGGTTTGATCTTTTAAGGTGATGATGATACGGAGATAATTTTTTATATCTTTTTCCGATTTGCTATGTTCAAATTTGATTCAATCGTTTGCCATTACGAACACGCATGGTGAGGCGAAACAATGTTCAAAGAAGAACTGGATTGACAAGTATATAAGAAACATATATATGAAATTACTGTTAGTAGATATCCGGAGCCTTATCATTTGAATCGATTAGCTTCAAAATAAAAGGTATTCTGAGCATGATAACACTGCATCTGATGGTAAGTTTCTGTTCTGAAGCATAGGTGAATGTACAGTACTTCTTCATTGTCAGTAATCCCTAGTCTACTCTGACTTGGATCATAATATCGATTAGTCTCCCATCTTTGAATCAAATAGACCTTTTTAAAACTATCTGTATTCGATAATACCATGTGAAAAGAAAAATCCTTGAGAAACTATACAAAAACTTAATGTAGACGTATGATATAAGTTGTTACCTGATTTCTAGTGACAATATATCTCTCAAGTCGTTGGCATACGGTTAGAATGAATAAATACATCTAAATAGAATTATATGAAAATAAAAATAAGATTGTAATTTACTTACCATACACTTCTGATTAGTTAACTAACAAACATATAAATGCAGACATATATAAAACCAGTCACAGAAATATGCATAAATATACACAGATACGCGCTCACACAAGTATGTGCCCGTTATTCATAATTACAGACATTTGATATTTGAGGAGGTGCCGTGGTGTAATGGTTATCGTCATAGGGAATGGACACGTCGACATGACTTCAAATCCTGGACGAGATTGATTGCATTTCACATAGCACTAATACCCTTGGGAAAGGTAAGAATCCAGTTATTCTCCCTCCAGCTATTGGTAAATAGTAGGACAGACTAGGTTCTTCAGCCTTGGTGAGGCAACTAGTCTAGGAGAAGGAATACTCTGAATTCGAACCTGACAAACTCCGCTTAAAAATTGACCTTCTGTCATATCCTGCCCGAGCGGAGGGGTTGGTAAATATAATTACAGACAAGTTCATTAGTGTGTCGGTCCTTTATGTCTAAAAAAACAGCATTTACTTGATCAGGTATGAATTATAAATGGGAGTTTACAAACATAATATTAACTCTTCCAGCTTAAATAATGAGACCGAAAAACAATGTTCTTAGTTCAAAACACCCCATATATATGTGTGGTTTTTTCGGAGCCAGATTAATATCTATATTCTCGATAGCATTTCCTAACCATTTATACGATGTGTTTTATTTATTCATTTATTTTTCAAGTGTGGCAAGCTGTATTATCCTACTAAAGATGTCACTGTTATTGCTATGACAGAGTGCACTTCATCCATGAGAATGGATTATGGAGTGTACAAAAATATCTTCCATATGAATGATAGGACCCTGTGTCCCTCGCAGGACATTGTCCAAACTAACATATCGTATTTAACGAATTGTCTGTCAACTAAAGTTCACATGTTGGATAATTTTTTTAATGATGAGCAACGAATATTCTACTCAAGAGAAAGCAAGGTGCTTCAGGCAAGGCAACATCAATAAATTAAAAGGTTCTCTTCAACTGCTCAGACATGCATTGAAGGTGATTTCAGCAATGAAATAGGTTAGTATTAATTGTCTGATCATTTTCAAGTGTCACCATGCATATGAATGTACGGTTTTGTAAAAGATTTCCTTCCTTCACAACAATTAATGGCACCTTAGATTTGAGCTGCCATATCTCTTCTTTAGGTTCATATGTGGCAGGATTTATTTTTGGATGATACTCTCATCGATAAGTTTTGGTTACCCAGTGCATTGTTGCATTTTCGTGTTTTATCCAACCTTGCGTCACTGCCATTAGTTTCTCTTTGCACAATTGAATGTGAGCACGACAGAACCTGTGCTCTTTCTAAAATGTTATGACCTCGGCATCTTGCTCAAACAAGCTGGACTTTATCAAAGACATTCAAATATTTCTTCTTACTTTAAACTACATTATAAACATAAATTAAAGTGCTGTTGTAAGTTTATTTTCGTACATATATATGGATAGTGGATGAAAGGCATTAACGGTATGTTTTGATTTTCCTTTTTTCACAATATTATTTAGAGTAAATAACTATGTTTGTGTGTAAGTGTGTATTCACCAATCAATACGCAGACATTTACAGAGACATACAATCATTCTCTTTTACTCTGTCACACACACACACACACTCATTCATCCATACATACACACAGAGATATAATTGGGGGGGGTCTTCGTGGTGTAATGGTTAAAGCAATAGCCAACGGAATCGTAGTAACCGAGTCCGTACTTCAGTTGCCCTATTACGTTCACTTTCGGGCAAATACCCTTCGGAAAGTTATGGACCCCTTATCCGCCTAGCTATGGATTAAATAGTACCACTACTGTTCTTCTAGGTGAGTTGATTTTGCATTAAATAACCTACAAAGATTGATATGCCATTAAACGAAGAAACCAAACCAAACCAAACAGATATAATTATACAAATATAATGATAGATAGATAGATTGAGAAATAGATATGAGGGTGTGTGGGGGTTGGTGTGTGAGAGAGAGATACAGAGGAAAAGAAAGAAAGAAAGAAAGAAAGAGGGTGAGCCTGTGCGTAGAAATCTGTGCAAATCAATGTATTGCTGAAACACAGGAACTGACAAAAAATTGTTTTTGCTAAAAACAATTTCAGTCATAATTGGTGATTTATTGGAGGTGCCGTGGTGTAATTGTTATCGTCGTAGGAAATGAACACGGCGACACGAGTTCAAATCCTGCACAAGACTGATTGCATTTCACATAGCACTAATACCCTTGGGAAAGGTAAGAATCCAATTATTCTCCATCCAGCTATGGGTAAATCGTAGGACAGACTAGGTTCTTCAGCCTTGGTTGGGCAACTAGTCTAGGAGAAGGAAAACTCTGAATTGAAACCTGTTAAACTCTGCTTAAAAATTGACCTTGTGTCATATCCTGCCCGAGCGGAGGGGTTGGTAAATAGGATAATTGGTGATTTACCAAAATATTGAAGATGAAGCTTGATAAGTTTTCTGACATAAAATATTCAGACTATAGTTATACTCACAATGTTTTGGTCGTTACGCCCCTCGGCCCACTCCAGGTGTATTATATCGAAGTTAGGAACGTATATAAGACTTCGACCTAATCCTCGGCGGATAGATATTTCTAATTCCCTTAATGATGACCGGGTACAAGTATAAGGTTAAAGTAAATATGCTTTGTTACCTTACCTTTAAGAGGGATTGAACTTAGGGTTTTCAGATGATTTCACTCAGAAGCACTTTCAGAGCAACACTTTATCCACTGCATCATATGTTCTACAGGACAATTCAGAAGGACTTTTTCGGACTTATGAACCTAATGTCTCCATCAGCCTATGATATATAACTAACTACTGTCTGGCCTTACAAAGATCAAAAAGACATGTTGTTCATATGGTATCAGGACAATATTAAAGAGGGGTACGACTCTTCAAAAATATCTCTTCCAAATTAAGTTCCCATCAGAAAATCAAGAATGGCGTGTACTCCATCCAATGCAATTGTGGTAAGGCGTGACACACTTTCTACTAAAGGTAAGAATAAAAGGACACCAACTGTAGAAAGTCAAGGAGATATTGAAAATCCTTTATGGCTGGCCATATTGGAAAGAGAGGAGAAACCAAATTTCGTTGTGCGATGAACGTAAAATCATAGACAGAGAAGAACATAGGAGAATTATACGTCTTAAAGAAACAGCACCATTGTTGGTCAAGAGAGACCTGCTGAGCAGACCAAGTATGGAAATGAATACGATTTGGGAACCATCAATCAAAATGCGTTGGTTGAAATAAATGCAATGTGAGCGAAGGAATGAAATCATACATAGTTGTGAGTAGTTTGTTGTTGATTATTTGTATGTAGTGCAGCGGACTCTCGATTGATATGACTGAATTTACACAACATATACATAAATGCAGCATTCTACATAATGCGTTTTTAATCTGAATTTACTCGTTGATACTTTCCGGTCACGTGATTAAAAATATTGATTGTTTCAATAGCATGTCAATCAATACTGGGTTATTTAATGTCTTAGTGACTTGTGTTGTATGTTCGTATTTAGACTTTTTGTTTAGATGTTTTTTAACAATTTTTTTATTTGTTTTTTTTTTTGTTTTTTTTTTTTGGTCACTTGATTCTCTCGAATGTAAATATTGTTCGACCAATGAGAGAGAGTGGAACTCTATGTCATAATAATGAAGATGTAAACCATACTCCCAAGATCACTAGAACTGGGGCCTAATCAACAAATTCAGTTAAGTGCCATTTCCAGGACGCACTAAGAAGAGAACAATTGATAAGATCATGAAAGTGAACAACAAATTAAAGAAATTATCATACATTTGATACAGTGATACTGTAATTTGATAAGTTCAAGCAGTCAATAGACGATAGAGAGTGTAAAATCAAACCAATAACCCAAATTCGACGTAATTTGTTAAAAGAACTTTGATGTTTCAAGTAGAAGCATCTATTTACGTCATAAGCAGGAAGTGACATAAGAACAGTTTTTTTTAGCAGAGTAAAGCAGGTTTGAATTTAGAGTTCTCTTTCTTCTAGACTAATTAGCTACTCAACACTAACAAACTCTATTCTGCTTTATTACTTCCTTATAGCTTTGGAGGATGAGGGATACGTTCATATCTTTATTACTTCCTTATAGCTTTGGAGGATGAGGGATACGTTCATATCTTTATTACTTCCTTATAGCTTTGGAGGATGAGGGATACGTTCATATCTTTATTACTTCCTTATAGCTTTGGAGGATGAGGGATACGTTCATATCTTTATTACTTCCTTATAGCTTTGGAGGATGAGGGATACGTTCATATCTTTATTACTTCCTTATAGCTTTGGAGGATGAGGGATACGTTCATATCTTTATTACTTCCTTATAGCTTTGGAGGATGAGGGATACGTTCATATCTTTATTACTTCCTTATAGCTTTGGAGGATGAGGGATACGTTCATATCTTTATTACTTCCTTATAGCTTTGGAGGATGAGGGATACGTTCATATCTTTATTACTTCCTTATAGCTTTGGAGGATGAGGGATACGTTCATATCTTTATTACTTCCTTATAGCTTTGGAGGATGAGGGATACGTTCATATCTTTATTACTTCCTTATAGCTTTGGAGGATGAGGGATACGTTCATATCTTTCTCAAGGTATAAGCATTTACAAGAAGATTCATACAAAAACACTACTACAAAGCCGATTTCCGAAGAAAAAATATAAACATATCCCTAACGTTTTTTTTAACGTTTATTAATAAAATGTTTATTCGTTAATGAATGTTCCTTATAGACTATATTACACTTTCTTATTTATACATACGGCATAAGCATTTCCCTTTGAAATTTTTTAATGAATAACTTCATATTCTTTATATAACACCTTGCTCAATCATCACTATTTTGACTACAAAGGGCTTTTTTACGGAACTATTTAACCGTGCTAATATATGTGCTGTGTAATTAAATAGATGTACTTGGTTTTACTTCTAAGTAATGAACATTGTGTGTTAAGTTCTAAAAATCTGCTCATCAGTCATTTTTATATTATTTGAAATAACTTAGTTTATTCACCACTTATACTCGCTATATAGAATCGTTCATTTTTTCTTTCTTCTAAAAAGTAAATAAATTAATAAAACATGTTTTAACATTACTCATATTTAAAAGAATAAGTACAGTGATGGCAGCAACTGAGCAGAAATGGAATGAATGATGAATCATGATAAGGGCTACACAGCTATCAACTGCTTTCATAACTTGGTTAAGAAAACAAATGTTTCAGACAAGCAAACTTCAGTGAGGCATTTTGGGACGTTTTGATTTTATTGTACTCTTCGGTTTACGCTGTCCCACACTGTCATAGAAATAAAGACCTGCGTTCCAAGAAAACCGATACAAATCTAAAGATGAAAGAAAAAAAATTGTCAAAATTAAATATGTTGAATAACGATCACACATCTAAAAAATAAATATAGGTAATCATAATTAGGTCACTATTTAGATATCATTTTTTCTAAAGTCTGCTTATGTTTTTTATTATCAAGAATATTAATTTAAGACATGGTAAAAATTTAATGTAAATTCTATTTAAACTGTTTATTAGTTTGTTTGTTTTCTTTTTGTCAAAAATAAGATCTAAACGTTTTCTATTAAAAAAGGAACTACTTAATAAAACAACAATATTTACATATTTTATTTCTGCCCAGTCTTAATCATTGTAAAATAGGAATATTAAACCAACAAAGGGAGCAAAACACTTTCCACACTTCTAAGAACAATCAACATTTGACAATTTTCTTTTTTTATTCTAAACAAAAAATTATTTATATATATATATATATATATATATATATATATATATATATATATATATATATATATATATATATATATATAATTTTCTATAATTGCCCCTAGATAGATTTGTATGCAATGATGATGCCACAGGCCTTATTTCGGAGTCGAGCTATAATTCTTACCAAACTATCGCACCCTACAATGCCACAAAATACTTTTTTTCGTCGGATTCTAGGAATTTCAGATGCAATTTCCATCTTTACGTTGTTTTGTTGCATTCAAAACCTATTAGTCAATATACATAAGTTCAATATCAAGGCGTTAAAATCATGACGTTATATTTCAGTTCACAGACGGGCTGACGACATTAAGTGAAAATGAATATGAATGTCAACTACAAAGTTGAGACAAACTTCTGGTTAGTCGAAATTTCAATGTCTATTTATAAGCTGAGAGCAAGTATTAGAACACAATAGAAATCAGCTAGTTCTTTTCAATCGATTTACTATCTCAGTGCGAGACTTACGCCGTTATTCACAAAGGCGAATAAGTTTAATGAGATGTTTCTGAAATATTTTCCAACTTAATGATGATATTCTACACCTATAATGTACGAGCGTATACTATTCCACGCATACATATATATTTAATATATACGAGCATACATATCTGAACAAAAGTAGGAACACGCAGAAAAATAAATTAGTAAAACAAAATCATCACACTCATAATTTTCAGGTGATATTTACATTACATATTTCAAATGAACTTTTGATATTTCAATTTTCTTAAAACGTTTTACATCATCATCATCATCATCATCAACATTATCATCCAGTAACGCTGCCAGCACGTATTTCCGTGACAATTTCTCTCTCTCTCTCTCACTCTCACACACACACACACACACACACACACACACACACACACACACACACACATTCTCTCTCTCTCTCTCTCTCTCTCTCTCTCTCTCTCTCTCTCTCTCTCTCTCCGTCCCAATCATTTTTCGCTCCTGTCAGGTCTTCTAGACTACACTCCTGTATCCGCACAGGTTTGAACTAGAGAAGTTCCTGTTGGTCGACTAACACTGGCATGTCCACGTGATAGGTTTCTTAGAAGAACGCCACTTATGAGTTCATCTTCTTCGTATAATTTGGATCGTTTGTGTGATGAGAGGTAAGTGGCCGTACAGCTGTTGTTTCTTGGGATATTGCTTCCAGGAATTTGTTCAAAATAGCTTGTAACTTTCTTGTGTAGTCCCTATATCGTTTTTTATCCATGTGTTTAGTTAGCAATTATTAGTACGTCCACACAATATTGACACAGCCACAGCTTGGCAGAAATTCCGTTTTATTTTTTATTAAACTTCCATATGATCTACAGTCTATCGATGATCAATCAACTATCGATATTATATCCCTAGTTGAGAACAAGGCGTATATTAACATCATTTTCAGTGGATGAGACTCAACTGCAGGGATTCATGAACTTGACTACTAATTTCTGAGCACCTCTAGTTAGAGTGGAGATGGCTCCTTCTCGATTAAAACACATGCACTTCGTTTTGTTTGCGATCAGGTGGAGGTCAATGTCTCCTGCAACCTGCTCTCGTCTTTGGAGTAGAGATTCGGTTTGGGTGGGTGTATCTTAAAGAAGCCCTATATCATCTGCATAGTCTTCGTCTTTTATAGTTTCCTCTTCTTGGATTTTCAAGTATAAACACATTTTCTTTGATTATATCTATCGACGTTCGAAGAACATAGTCTAGCATGATTGTAAACAAATATGGTGTTCATATATTTCCTTGCAAAACTCTATTAAAATGTCGAAGAATTAGGTGTCTCCATCAGGTAAGCGAATATTTACTTTTGTGTTTCTTTAAAACATTATTAGTTAAGAACTTTAAAACAAAAAGTATCGAGTTTATATATAGACATACATTCATTCACGTTTATACAATTTGTTATATATATATATATATATATATATATATATATATATATATATATATGTGTGTGTGTGTGTGTGTGTGTGTGTGTGTGTGTGTGTGTGTGTGTGTGAAAGAAAAATTTGAATGAAATAGATTATATGCATGTCTTTTGATCAATATATATATATATGTGTGTGTGTGTGTGTGTGTGTGTGTGTGTGTGTGTGTGTGTGTGTGTGTGTGTGTGTGTCTGCGTGTGTGTTGTGTGTGTGTGTTCGCATCTTTGTGTATGCATGCAATATGTGTATTTGTATGAGATTGCATTAATGATTATGTTTGGTAACTTTTGTCATAATGGCCTGTCTTCTTTTATAAAAGAGGTCTTCGAGCAATTTTATTGAGTTCAATACATGTTTCTGACATTATCTTCTGCCCCATATTCTGATGGAGATCTTTTTCTTTTACATTTCAGAATACTTCATTAATAAATCTAGCCAAGCAACTGCGTACACGACAGCAAGATATTTCGTGATTTAAAAAGAAAATTATATTTTTGTTTCAAATAGTTTGTTCTATATTTTTTAACATTAATATGACACGACCTAAACTAATATCCCAGGTGACAAGAACAAAGTAAAATATTTTCTTCACTATGATGCAATTTCGAATCAACGATGTCAGTGAACGTGACTGATTTTTTTTAACTCGATCAAATATCTGGTGTGACATATTCTCTCGTGTGCATTCAAACGACTGTGAAAGGAAAAAATAAGATATTTTTGATGTAAATTGAAAGAATATGGTTCTTGAGGTCAGATGCATATTTCAATTGGAAACAAATGATTAATTAAAAGAAATAATGGTATTTTCTTTCGAAACATATACAAGACTCTGCATATTGACATTGATCCATTTGTCTAAAAATGGGCATAACTTCCGTTTTCTAAAGTGAAGATCATATCGTCTTAGAGCAAGCTTGTCTTACACACTAGTAAGTACAGTGTTGTGAGTTCAGTTCCACTCGTTGCTCTCTATTTTAAGCTTTATATTAAATCTAAAATACGCTATTTTTTGTTAAAATCTAAATAAAGGGATATTGCATAGTATATAGTGTAGGAAGCTAGTAATGACTTAGTTTTTACGGGAATACAGGTTGGTCGGTGGGACTTAAAATACGCTAAACGTATCTGCTGCTGAGGGGTAAGACGCCCCAAAAAAGGTTCCCTTGCCGGGACACTGACTTCATCGGAGAGTGAAGCACCAGGTCTAAAGATCTGAGGAGTTTTGGATATATCTTCTTTTAATTACTCCCAGGTCCACTCAGATCTAAAGTGTCAGTAATTGTTAACGTCCTATTTACTGGTCAAATAGATCTGCTAAAAAGTATACTTATTAGATACGACTATGTAAAACAACTCTCTTACGAATCAACTTCACAAAGGAATGTAGATATAAATGTATAATGAAAGTGATATACTAAACTATAGACATTAAATACGCGTAGACTGGTTGGCATATAGATAAAAAAAAAAAAAGAACTAATCAGTCAATCGATCAGTTTTACTGGGTGAGCTTCATGTCAGGTGTATTTTAGTCGGTAACATTCGGACTCAAACATTAATCCAAATTTCAGGGATATATTGTTTATTTCACTGGCGGACAATCTTGTTAACTAGATACACTTTAACTAACATTTCATTCATTTGATCATTGTCCTGATGGACAATTTAATGAAACTCGTCCAATTACATCAGGGTATAATTTATTTATATGTTCATATTCAGAAATGTCACTATGAATAAATGCGAGGTTTGGAAAAAAGCATTGTGTGTGGGGGGGTGCTAAATCACTATTATTGACTGCTTTATTCTTTGCTACCAAACGTTCCTGCTTTCCTTACAACATCTTAGCAGATAGTATTCACCTAATTGTGGGACTCTAGACAGCAGTTTAGTCTTGTATTAAGTACCAATGTATTCATAATGATCTTCACAAGTTACATATACTTAATCAATCTTCGAGAAAAGTCTGTTAAAAAACATCAAAAAACTCTGCGTAGAATTATATATCCTCTCTTAATTGTGACTGATTGATTTGAATATTATTTTAACCCATCAAGTGTTATCTTAAAGATTGGGCGTAGACGATCATATTAATTGTATATATATGTTTTCATATTTTGTGTTCTTGCTTTTTTATGACAATGAATTACTTCTCATTTTTCAGATTTCCTGAACTTACTAACCTATATATTCTTGTGTCATACTGATGATACAACCAAGCTGGAGGAAGAGTAAAACCTTGCCGAGAATATTATCGGTGGAAGCCGCAATAACTGGGTAAATAAATTGTATGCTACATCGTTAAGTTACATGTTAACACTGCACCCCGGGAGAAAATTACAATAAGAAAAGTAATTTCCCTCCATAAACAAGTACTTAAGTTTTAATGTCATAAAATACTACATTAGAGAAAGTAACAAGACTAAATATGAACGCTTATAAAAATGTTGTGCCAGTTTATCTTTTTTAAATCGATTTCTATATAAAAGTATACATAAGATTCTTACTATACTTTTAAGAATAAAACAATGACATTGAAAATCAATTACACTAAGTAATTATTTATTATACCTGGTTTTGTTAAACATTATACGCAAATTATCCACACCAAATTTTATGGAAGCCTTTATTTCTTTGTGATATATACAGCGAGGCCTTTTCTCTACCGATTTTCTTTGCTATATTTTCCTAAATTCATTATTTAACTATATTAGACAAAGAAGAATAACATTACAGCTATTTCTTTTTTGTTAGTGGATTTTATTAAAGATTTATCGAAGTTGGTTTATCTCGTATTTCTTAGAATTAAAACAAATAATTACAAATCAATAATATCAAGGACTTATTTACTAAAATCATGTTTTAAGTCCAATATTAAAATCAGTTTTCCTGTTCACTCGGTAAATTCTTATTTGCTTGTGTATATAAGGACATTTGCATGTTATTATTTAAGGACAATGGTATTAATAATCTAAAGCATAACTTTAATGAATGAGATTTTAATTGAAGTGAAATTATGGAGAATGTGATGTTAATTACTAAGGCGGTGATATCGGTGGGGACATAGATTCGGTTACAGACAGTTTACTTGATAACCCTTGTAGACAGATGATATCTAAAATAACTAAATCGTTCGCTAGCCTCATTCAGTCATCTAACACTTTATACGATGCCTGCTATATAATTTTCAAGGACGATTGTAATTAATTTATAAATTTCACGTGTAAAAGCCGAATTTAAGGTAACAGTCCTAACCTTCACTTTCTTATTGATCGACAAAATTGCGTATTCTTAATGAGTTTCTTAAAACTCACATACAAAATCCCATAAGAACATATATTCGCAAATCATGTTATCTTCAACTATTGTTCCAGAACAATAAAAACGTTATGTAGTTTAAATACACGTCATTAAAAATCCTGTTGAATTATCTTTATGCAGCTTTTACATAATCACCACGATTATCATCAATATCATTGGTTTTTTTTGGGGTTTTTTTCTAAAGACTTTTGGCAATTCATTATTTCACCGGGAAAGTATTTCTTGGAGAAAATTTTCATTAAATTTAATTCGCTCTTGGATTTATAGATTAAGCTGGTCCGGACGTTTGAGAAGCCATACTAATTCCCTCACCCACTCTGCTTTGGCTGCAGATGGGTAAGGTGCCCCACCAATTATTGACCCTATACAATTATATGACCCTATACAATTAGATGGTGAGGCTCCAGTGCTGGATTTTTGAGGAATGTTGATTACGCACTCATTCCAATTACAAGTTGGTTCACTATGACTCGAAGTTCCTTCAAACGATTTTACTGCGTGTCAAAAACCAAAAAATCAATTGAAAAATTAGTCTTCAAACCTATTAGTTGAAACAATTTAACTGCTGAATTTAAGTGTCGAATGCTATTCTGTGTATAGTTTTTTTTTCTTTTTTTTTTCTTTTTACTTCGAGTATTTTGGGGTGATTTTTATTGGTATTCTTATATACCTACTTTGGCCATGCTGCAATTATACTATTTGGTCCCCTTAAGTACCACCACTCATACGTAAGTGCCATAAAACGGCATCTAATTGCGAAGCATAACAAAGACAATGAGAAACTCAAATCCTCCGATATAAGAAAGCTCCTCATTAATAATACAAAAATCATATGTAAAAATATGTATTAAAAATTACTTATGACGCTTAAAAGAAAAGAAGGATAGAATAGATTGATTGATTTTAATGGCATGTAAACTCGTCTAGGGTAGCTTTTTGCCTTAATTTTATTTATTCGTTTTCGTTGTACGTTCTATTTAGGTTTATGGTGTAGTTGTTTTTAAGGGCGTCTTATCCCATGGCCATACAGAATACTAATAAGTTTAAACAAATCTAGTTTACCAATGGTAAAAAGGTTCTACTTCATCGCATTAGAGTTGACCAAGGAATAACGACAGTGGGCGGATATTCCACACTCCCAAGATATCCATATATGGAGCATCCCCATCCAAAATTCCTATTTATCGTAGCCAAGACACAATTTTTTTTAGCTGTGGTGGGGTCTTGGTCCAGCAGATGATTCAGTCAGGGTCCTCACAGAATAATAGGAGAAAAGTACATTTTACCTCCTATACTCAAATTATGCAAAAGCATAAACATTATAATATTGAGGCGTTAAATATAGCTAAAGTTTCTCTAAATGTGGATTCTATTGACATGCAATGTGAAATTCATTGATTTTAACGGAATTTTAAACCATATATAGTCATTTCGTGCCTCGAAGTATGAGAATCACATTCATTGTATATTAATATTTTCTTTCTTTTGCGTATTTTTTGGGGCACATGGTTCTGTCGAATATAAATAATTTTTTAAATAAATTTATTTAGATGCAACTCTAACAAGTTCAATAAGTTCTATTTATAATTAACCAGACACACCAATGTCAACAGATCTCTAAACTGGATCCTCACCATCAAATGTACTTTTGTGTCATAGCCAGGATATCCCTTTTTTTGGTGGGTGTATCTTCTTGTACGGCAGAGGAGAGAATTCTCGTATTCTAAGACCTGCCAACGGAGCGGGGCTTAGAATACATATTGGCCATTGACAGGCCGATAATTTTGTGTATTTCAAAACAGAATGTGCAGCTTTGTCTAAAGTACAGCTAAAGACAACAGAAATGTCACGAGCATTGCGTAGGAAGCGTGTGTAGGGCGTCCGAAAAATACATTATGATGGAAGTTTTCAACCCCGAAGAGAGATCAGTTCGTCTGCTGAATCAACGGTGAGTAGTTAGGAGCGGGAAGCTGCCCGGTATCAGGCTATCATGAAAAAAGCACGAAGATTCAAGGCCCTTTGGAGATATATCTCCACCTGGTGTAAATCTGAAGATATATCATCATAGCAGTTCCTGATTGACTATAATATTTTGTCGTAAATTAGCGTTTCCTTCGTAGTCGAGACTCTCTGTCTGTCTGTCTCTCTCTCTCTCTCACGTAATCGTTTCGACTTTCGTAAATAAGAAGACAGTTTACATTTTTTATAAATAAGTGTTATTATCTCCTTCATCACCGGAATACAACAGTATCACTTAAAAATTAAGAAAGAAAACAATTAAAAAAGCGTTGCACACATCAATGTCTAATAGTTTATTTCTATGTCTCATGTAAGTAGATATGTACGTGTGGCTATTTCTATATTGTTTGAATGTTCAAAAATTGATTTACGGTATTTTCTTTCACAAAAATCATTCTTAGAAACTGGAAAAATATTGTTCCACGCACTATTAAGGCTAGACTAATTATTCATTGACTACGAGTACAAGAAATTTTAAACAGATTAACAATTCAACTTGTTACCTCTAAAAAAAAATCAGACTGGTGTTGGGAGTAAAATGAACTTTTCTCCTACAGCCCTGTCGACTTTTAACACCACAGCATTACCAAAGTACAATTTAGAACCGAACAAAAATAGCTATAATTAAATTGCAGTTTAAATGTATGTATCAAAATAAGAAAAAAAGACCAAAAGACTTGAAAAAAACAAAAACAAACAAGTAAGACCTTAATAAATATTGAAAGAAGCAATGGAAAAGTATTGTTAAACCACTTATAGTGGCTTGTAGCAGAAAAAAAAAATTGGTGGCAAATTTTACATGTTGCTTATATAGCAGAAATAAAATCGAAAAATATAAAAGTAAAAAAACAATGTTTACGTTGCCATAGTCTGGAGATTGAGAAATAACTCTGAAATCATGTGATTACCCCATTGTGATTGGATATAAAACCGCTGCAATATATATACCCATTCATGATCAGTAGTCCCAACGGAATAAATTTCAATCGTTAAGTTCAGCGAGAATTTTAAGTACTCCGCAGAGAGACGAACAAGTATGAAATAATATAGCTGTAAAATTTCAGACTGAGATGATTTTAACTTAAAGATAAAGGAACCCTATAATTTATCACTCATAAAAATCAAGAAAGAAAACAATTTAAAAAAGAGTTGAGCTAGTCAATGTCTAATAGTGTTTTTTAATGTCTCATGTAAGTATATATGTACGTGTAGCTGTTTCTATATCATTGAATGTTCTAAAATTGTTTTTACCGTATTTTCTTTCACAAAAACATTTCTAGCAAGTGAAGAAAATATTGTTCGAATCATTATTAAGGCTTGACTAATTATTGTTTGACTACTAGAGCAAGAAATTTTAAGCTGATTAGCAATTCGACTTGCTGCCTATAAAACAAGAATTTTAAAAAATATATAAACGCAAAGAAGAAAACAACACTGTATTTACAAATATAAAATCAGAGAATGAACATTTTAGATTCAAAACAAAGGAATCCCTTCCGCCGATAGGAAAATGGACTAGTTTCGAAAAATACCTTAACGTGATCATTTTTCTTGCGTTCATTTCCTAGAATTCTGTATGAAATTAAACCAAATAAATATAAAAATCTAAAATAAAAATTGTGCATTATGAAGAAGTTACAAAATTTAACTTTTAAAAATTTGCTTACGATATAGAGTGAAGTATCAATAGAAAATCTAAAGAAATAACAACTAGATAACCTAGTCAAAGTTATTGTTAAAACACAGGTTTTAATCACTTTCAAAAGGAATAAGAAAGATTTTTAAAGAAAACCAATGCCTGACTATAACTCCGACTAATGCATGAGTATGGAACACAAGACTGGGTCTCCTGCAGAAGATTCCACATTTAAAAAAATATGAAATACTAGAATGATTCTCCTGTGAAAGGCAATGTTTTACAAGGTAGCATATACAAGTTGCCAAATATAGTCGTGTATAAGTCGATATTTATTTTATAGTTGCTAATGCATTAATTTACTACATTCATTTTTAAAGAACATAGGGATTTTTTTTTGCTTCTAAAACCCAGAATATAAGGTCGACGCAAGATTTTGCCAACAATCGAAGTCTTTACACTTCTACTTATACACAAGCATTTACAATACTTCTGTGAGTTTATGGGGTTATTTTTGAAGCCAAAAGTTGCTACTGGTGCTTTGTGTGTTTCAATTTTATAATTAACAAATTTATTTCTCATGTATAAGTCGACCGACAATTTTATATAAAGCTCTACAAAAAAAAAAAAAAACATGGAAAAATACAAAATCAAAAACTGGCTTGTTTAAAAGAATAAGGAACGAAAGGAAATGATTTTTTTCCAGTTTCAAATAAAAACTTGCACTTCTGATCAAGGAGATAATATTAAACACAGTCATAGATATGAAAAGATATTAAGCAACCATATTTCATCAATAAATAATCATTATAAACCTTTATAAATTCATACCATTTCATAAATAAATCATTTTGATGAAAATAAGTTGTGCCTTAGCTTTTGTCAATTTTAGTCTGGAAAATGAGGAAATATGCAGATTGGTCAGCATTAACTTGATTTCTAGTATAAAAGAAATTGTTTATCAGCATAAATGAAATTGCTTTTATAAAGATGGTATAGAGTGAAAAGATTACGAACTATTTCAGGAACTGTAACAGTAAGTAATAGTAACACTGTCATTAATCTATTCTTAAGTCCAATATAAAAATAGAACAAAAAAGACATTTATGTTTATTATAAGCTATTTTTAAACGAAAGTGAGAAAAATACACCAGAAAATAAACAATGAACAAGATAGTAATACAGTACCTGATACATCAGATATTGATAAACAAAAACACTCCAACCGGAATGAACCCCCAAAAGGTAAATCTTGAAAATTTAAAGAGAATTGCGAACACTGAAAAGAGTACCTTACCATCATTAAGAAACATATAATGGAGAACAGTTAAGACGGAAACAAATAAAATAAACCAAGTATTACCTACATATATGAACAAATAATATAACCGAATTAAATGAACTAATCTATGAAGGGGCGAAATTACTTTGCGAGAAAATTGGGAACAAAACAACAAAAGAAAATCTCATCAACAGCTGGGAGGAAATGACAAAAAACCTACCAACAACTGGATGCAAAAAAAAACCGAAAGATTTTGGACATAAATATGACAACAAAAAATAAAACAAAAAAGGCCAAATAGATGAAAAAATATGACTAAAGAATGATAAGAGTTCGAAGAAGGACCGAAAGCGGAAATACATAACGATTTACTCAAAACGATACTAAAAAAAGATATCAAACTGGAAAAGGCCAGGCCGTGATGGAATACAGGATTTCTGGTCCCAGAAATGCACTTCAATTCACGACAGACTAACACTAGAAATGAACAGATGCGTATAAGGAACCCATGTACCCAAATGGATGACCAAAGGAAGGACGACTTGGATCCAAAAGTTCATGAGCAAAGGAACGGCCGCAAACAAACGACAGACCCGTAACTTGCCTACCGATGATATGAAAATATTAACTGCAGAAATAAGGGACGAGATTAACTACTCGCTAACAAACTGCAGATGGTTCCCTGAGAAAAAGAAAGGATGCCGCAAAGGATACAGAGGCACAGCAGAGTTACATTACATAGATGAGCACATCGTAAATGAGAGCAAAAGCAGATGGAAAATCTAGCTATGGCCTGGATTGACAACAAAAAGGTATATTGTATGGTTTCACAAAGCTAGATAACAAACTGCTTCAAAAGGAACAAAAAAACATGAAGTCCAAAACATTATCGAGAAAACCATAAAAACTTGGAGAATGGATTTGATAGTCGGAGGAAGAAGCATAGCTGAAACAAAGATCCAAAGATGTATATTTCAAGGAGATGCATTATCACCGTTACTATCATAATTGCCATGATGCTGCTTAACCACACACTGAAAATGCACAGCCGGGAACAAACTTGGTAAATCGCAGGAAAAGATCAATCACGTAATGTACATGGATGACATCAAACTATTTGCAAAAAATGAAAAAGAATTGGAAACTCTAAAACGGGAAGTTAGAATATATAGTCAGGACACTGGAATGGATTTTTGAATAGAAAAATGTGCCATGCCTGTAATGAAAAGGGGCAAACGACATCTAACTGACGGAATGGAACTACCAAATAAAGACAAGACTAGAACGCTTGGAGAAAAGGAAACCTACCAATACTTGGGCTTTTTGGAGGCTGACATTATCAAACAACTGGATATGAAAGAAAAATAAAGAAAGAATATCTTAAGAGAACTAGACAGCTATTCGAGACAAAAATTTTGAGCAGAAACCTTATCAAAGGAAAAAATACCTGGGCTGTACCACTGGTTAGATATTCAGGACCCCTTTGAAGTGGTCTAGAGAAAAACTTAAGCAAATTGACCAAGAACAAGAAAACTCATGACCATGCATAAGGCAAAACATCCCAGCGACAACGTTGACAGACTATATGTATCAAGAAAGGAGGGAGGAAGACGACTTGGCATCATTAAAGACAGCGCTGATGCATCAATTCAACGACTCGAGGACTACATATAAAAACATGAAGGAGGACTGATTAAAGACAGAAACAATACTAGCAACACGATGGACAACAGAATGACAATAACTAGGAAAGAAAAATGAGAAAAAAACAACTCTATAAACAACATCTCAAATGAGAAAACCTGGATGTGGCAAAGAAAAGGAATTTTTAAGAGAGAAACAGAATCTTACTTAATAGCAACACAAAACAAAAATTAAAAAAAAACAAAAAACCCCAATCATATCAAAGCGAGAATAGATAGACGCAATAAAATAGCAAATGTAGGTTATGTGGTGAGAGGGACGAAACCATCAATCACATAATCAGCAAATGCAGACAATTAGCACAAAAGAAGTATAAGACTAGACACGACTGGATGGGCAAGGTGATCTACTGGAAGATGTGCCAGAAATTTAAATTTCGCAATACAAAGAAATGGTATATGCACAAACCAGCATATGTCCTAGAAAATGATACACATAAACTCCTATGGGACTTTGACATACAAACAAATCACCTCATCTCGGCCAGATGACCAGACCTTATAATAATTAACAAAATAAAAAGGGAATTTGCTAAATTGTGGACTTTGATGTCCCTGCTAACCGCAGAATAAAACAAAAAGAATATGAAAAGAAGGATTGGTACATTGTTAGGAATTGAAAAAAAATTGGAACATGAAGGTGACAATTATACCAAGAGAGATTGGTGCTTTTGGTACAGTCAAAAAAAGGATTGTTAAACAGAGTGGAGGACTTAGTAGTTCGAAGACAAGTAGAGATCGTCCAAACTACAGCATTATTGAGAACGGCCAGAATACTGAGAAGAGTCCTGGAGACTTGAGGAGACTTGCTGTCACTCAGACTCCTGTGAAAATCCATTCGCTAAAACTGATGTGAAGAACTCTCAAGGAATAATAATAATAATAATAATAATAATAATAATAATAATAATAATAAAAAATAATAATAATAATGTGCAGGAAATTTCGATTCGACCATACAAACAAATGGTATATGCACAACCCAGCACCTGTCCTAGAAAATTACTAGCATAAACTCCTATGGGACTTTAACATATTAACGGATCACCTAATCCCGGCCAGAATAATCAACAACAAAAAAGAGAATCTGCAAAATTGTAAACTTTTCTGTCCTGGTTGACCACAGAATAAATCTGAAGGAAAGTGGAAAGAAGGATAAGTACTTAGACCTAGCTAGAGATTTGAAAACGCTGTGGAACATGAAAGTAACGATTGTGTCAATTGTTATTGATGCGTTAGGCACAATAACTAAAGGATTATTAAAAGGCCTGGAGGACTTGGAAGTTAGCGAACGGGTAGAGACGATCCTAACGACAGCATTGCTAAGAACGGCCAGAATATTGAGACGAGTCCTGGAGACTTGAGGAGACTTGCTGTCACTCAAACTCCAGTGAAAATCTATCAGCTAACACTGATGTGAAAAACTCTATAGGAGTAGAATAGTAATAATAATAATGATAATGATAAAAGCGAGACACGACTGGGTCGGCAAGGTGATCCACTGGGAAATGTGCCAGAAATATAAATTTAACAACACTAAAAAAATGTATATGCACAACCCTGCACCTGTCCTAGAAAATGACACACATAAACTCATATGGGACTTTGACATACACACGTATCACCGAACCACGGCCAGAAGACCAGGCCTGATAATAATTAACAAAAAAAAAATGAGAATTTGCAAAATTGTCGACTTTGCTGTCACAGCTGACCACAGAATAAAACTGAAAGAATGTGAAAAGAAGGACAAGTACCTCGACCTTGCTAGGGAATTGAAAAAGCTGTAGAACATGAAAGTGACGATTGTACCAATTGTGATTGCTGATTTTGGCACAGTAACTAAAGGATTATTAAAATGCCTGGAGGACTTGGAAGTTGGTGGATGGGTAGAGACTATTCAAATGACAGCATTACTGAGAACGGCCAGAATACTGAGAAGTGTCTTCAATACTTGATGAGACTTGCTGTCACTCAAACTCCAGTGAAAAACCATCAGCTAATACTGATGTGAAAAACTTTAAAGGAGTAAATAATAATAATAATAATAATAATAATAATAATAATAATTATTATTATTATTATTATTATTATTATTATTATTATTATTATTATTATTATATGCAACCAAACAGCAGACCTAGATTATATGGTGAAAAAGACGAAGCAATCAATCATATAATAAGTGATTGTTGTAAACTAGCACGGAAAGAGCATTAGGCCAGACACAAATCGGTGAAGAAGGGATCCACTGGGAATTGTGCATAAATTGAAATTTGAACATATGAACAAATTGTATATGCCCAACCAAGAATCTGTCAAGTTAAATGAAACGCACGAACACCTCTAGGATTTTGAGATACAAACAGATGACCTAATCTCGGTCAGACGACCAGACCGAGAAATAACAAAAACTCGCCTGAATTTTGGACTTTGCTGCCCCGACTGAGCAGAGAGTAAAATCTAATTTAAAAAAAAAACGAAAAGAAAGATAAGTACCTAGACCTTGATAGAGAATTGAAAAAATCTGTGGAAAATCAAAGTGATAGCGATATCAATTATAATTGGTACTCTTGCTACAGCCATGAAAGGATCGGTAAGGGGACAAAAATACTTGGTCATAAGTGGATGAGTAAAGACCATTCAAACTACAGCATTATTCAGAATACTGATAAAAGTTCTGAAGACTTGTGGAGAATTTTCTGTCTCTCAAACTCCTGTTAGAAAACATCGGTTAACGCCGCTGTAAAAAACTCGAAAACGAGTTAGATAATAAGAAAGAAAAGGCGATAGAGATAAAGCGACAAGTGAATGCAGTAAATTAGCCCCACAAGTGTACAAGGACTAGACATGACTCTGAATTGTGCACGACGTTTCAATTTGACCAATACGAACAAAGAGTATATACACAACCCAGAATCTGTTCTGAAAAATTAGATGCACAGAGATGTACAAACAGATCACCTGATCTCAGCAAAACAACCAGAGCTATTGTCAACTAAAAAGAAAAAGAAAAGAATAGTGGACTTTGCTGTTCTGGTTGGCTACAGGGTACAACTTAAAGAAAATGAAAAGAGAGATAAGAACCAAGATCTTGCTAGATAAATGGAAAAACTTTACAACATGAAAGTGTCGGTGATATCAACTGTAACTAATGTTTTCGATACGTTATATAAAGGATTGGTACAGGGAATGGAGGAGTTGGATTTAAGAGGGCGATTTGAGACAATCGAAACGACAGCATTAGGATCGAACAGAATACTGAAAAAAGATCTGGAGATTTGAGGAGAGTTGCTGTCACTCAAACCCCAGTGAGAAACCATCACTTGGCACTGGGTGAAAAACGTGGTGACAAAGATGAAACCATCAATCACAAAATAAGCGAATGCAGCAAATTGGCACAGAAGGAGTACAAGGTTAAACATGACTGGGTGGGGAAGGTGATCCACTGGGAAATGTGCAAGAAATTTAAATTTGACCATGCCAACAAATGGTATATGCACAACCCAGAACCTGTCCTAGAAAATGTTACACACAAACTCCTGTGGGACATTGATATACAAAGCGATCACCTAGTCTCTGCCCGAAAATAAATCTTATAATAATCAACAAAAAAAAAAAAAAAGAGAATCTGCAAAATTGTTGACTTGGCTGTCCCGGCGGACCACAGAATAAAACCCAAAGAATGTGAAAAGAGAGATAAGTGCCTCGAGCTTGCTAGAGAATTGAAAAAAATTTGGAGCATGAAGGTGACAATTATACCAATTGTGATTGGTGTCTTTGTCACGGTAACTAAATGATTATTAAAGGGACTGGAAGATTTGGAAGTTGGCGACCGAGTGGAGACCATCCAAACAACTGCATTATTGAAAGCTGCCAGAATACTGAGAAGAGTCCTGGAGACTTGAGGACACTTGCTGTCACTCAATCTCCAGTGAAATACCATTAGCTTACGCTGATGTGAAAACTCTAATGAGTAAATAATAATAATAATAATAATAATAATAATGAAGAAGAAGAAGAAGAAGAAGAAGAAGAAGAAGAAGAAGAAGAAGAAGAAGAAGAAGAAGAAGAATTACTTGGTTTAACTCTCCTTATAATAACCCGGTTGAAATTACCAAGGGAAAAGTGTTTATTAATATAATCGATGAGGACTTCAGAGAGGCAAGAAATAAGGTAAACTATTTACCCAAGAAGTCATTGAAAATTTATTACAGAAGTACAACAAAGTATCAAATAACCATATTACAAGTGGTCTTCCCTATCATGTAACACTTGAAGTAAAGATGAATATTCTGTAGATGTTACAGGCTTAAAAAAGAATGTCATTTACCAAGCCCCTTTATATGGCATATATTGGATTCACTCAAGGGCAAGGGGGAAAACATTTATAATCGATTGGGAGTTGATTACAAAGACGTGTACTGGAGAAATTACACATAAATTATCAAGAGCAAGATCGCCACTTTCCCAAGTACATGGACGAAAATAAGTACAAGTCATTCCTCCTTCTTCCCAAGTCAAAAGAGATAAGAATAGAAAGGGAACAAGAATGAAAATGAAATGACACTCGAGAATTTACTTAGTTATAATTTTTCAACTTAACTGTTTTTGAGTTATGCATGAACATTTATTTATTTTCTATTGTGTGTGGAAATTAATTCTTTTTAGATATAACAGAGTTATTAATTTTTCAAAATGGTATATGACTATTCATCAATTAAACGTACGTCATATTATCTATTCCTTAATGATTAGTATATTTATATTTCGATTATAAGAAATTTTTAAAAAATTAAATAAATGAGAGTATGAAAATTGTCATTCTTACAGTGAGATTCTTTATTTCTGAATGATATAAAAATCTAAGCGAATTCCTGACAGGAAATAAGTAATACATAAAATGAGATTGAATATATTTAGTATCACTTGATATTCAATAAAATGTTAAACAGAATTTATATATATATATATATATATATATATATATATATATATATATGTGTGTGTGTGTGTGTGTGTGTGTGTGTGTGTGTGTGTGTGTGTGTGTGTGTGTGTGTGTGTGTGTGTGTGCGCGCGGGCATGTTTGGGCGCGTGCGTGCAGGCGTGGTAGTTGAATGAACAAATCATTTAAATATGATTTTTCATAAATCAAAAAAGGTATTCACTACCAGCATTAGGAAAAATCATACCATAAATGAAAGTGTAGTCACACCTCTTCGACAATCTCATTATTGTCAGTTTCGTGAACATTGAAAAAAAATATAATCATCGGATGAAGTTTACCTTTTTTTATCTATCGTCTATTATTTTCCTTTTTTTTAATGACAAGGTGTTGGGAGTAATGAAATTGCACCTCGTTCATTCTAAAAAAGGGTGATATTCTGATTTAATGAAAAGAGGTTGCTCATAGAAATAAATGGTAATTATTAGTAGCGTATAGTAGCTGAATAAACAAATCATTTAAAAACTTATTTTCATAAAACAAAAGAAAGTGTTCAATATCGGTCAGTGTTATTTATAAATTGAACGCATGTTTACTTAAATCCCAGTGACATTTTCATTATTTTAATTATACATTTATTTTCAAATTTATATATATATATATATATATATATATATATATATAGAGAG
This sequence comes from Sepioteuthis lessoniana, assembly GCA_963585895.1. Classification (NCBI taxonomy): domain Eukaryota; kingdom Metazoa; phylum Mollusca; class Cephalopoda; order Myopsida; family Loliginidae; genus Sepioteuthis; species Sepioteuthis lessoniana. The sequence continues at coordinate 70,118,079 of OY757928.1, forward strand.
AGAGAGAGAGAGAGGGGGAGGGGGGATAGATAGATATCAATTTGGTCACTTTAATCATGGTTTACTCCTTTTCCTTCTTTTCAGACTTGATATCTATCAAGTGCATGTGTTTTTAATCCTCTTTCCATCTTTCAACTAAAAGATCAACGAAGTGTTGTGACTTTTTGATACAACCCTGCAAAGGCTGCATGAAGCGTTCAATACAACAGCTGATTCATTATATTTCATTGGTACCCTTTGGGGGGAAATCCTATGAGAATATATGAGCATCTGTTGCATGGTCGAAGGGCGCGGTCTAATCTAAGTTGAACCGCTGGAGTTGGTAGGTGTATGACCTGGAATCATTCTATGATTTACTCGCAGTTATTTGTGTTACATCGCTGCAAACGGACCTGGTAATATGGTCAGGGAAAGTTAAGAAGGCCTATCTAATTGAATTTACTATTCACTGAGAATCAAATTTGTAGAAACCCAGTGAGCGGGAAAAGAGAATTAAGGATTAGCCGGTCTAGCGCAGGATTAGAGTGCCATGAACAATTCATGGAGATTGGATGTTCTGGTTTTTGTTTCAATTTTGATAGCCGGTGATTCAGCAGGAATCAGTGAGAGAGATGCGTTAGTGTGAGCCAAGATAATTCAGATTGGATTTAGAGTACACAACTGTCTATATCTATATCCTTAATATACACTCACTAACTTGAATGATCATCTAGAACGTGGCGGCTGTAGTCAGAAATTTTTGACTGTTTTATTCCGCTGGTTGCTGCCAATGGCCGTCGAAATTTGGTGACCAAGAATGGATATTTAGCGGTACTCTTTATTTAATCTTTAGGGATTGACTGATTCATTTAACGTCATGTCAATCTAACTTGGATTACTTTTCGCCGATATGTTCGTGAATAACGTTTATTTTAAGTTCATATTTACATTTCTTGTAGTTGTTTCTTTCTTTTTCGCACATGATCTGATAGAATATGAAGAAATTTTAAACCGATCAATTTTAAACCCATACGATAGACGCAAACAGGTACGATATTTAAGTTCAGAGTGGATATGGGAGTGATGGCAACGAGGGGGTTAATAAAACTCCAAAGATCACCAGAATTGGACCATCACCATTAGATTCAGTTTAGTTTCATACATAGGCCACCCCTTTCGTCGGGCATTATCCCACTGCAAGATATAATCAGTCTGATGTAAATCTTTCAGAGAGAGCATTCGGGTGTAGATTGTTCTCACTCCACTGTTCAAGTTTATTGAATATCACGAATTAGATAAAAATTCCAAGTTAATTACTGCTTATGAATTCTTTAGTTTGTTTCTAATACTAAACCATAGTTTGGCAAAGCGTATAAATATATTAGCTTTATTTGTAACGGTATAGTCATAGAATTATCTTTTAACCATATTCTGGGGGGGGACGATGAAATCAGGCATGGTTGATCGTTTATTAAGAGAAAAGAGAGGTCATCAATTCATTGGGAGTGAAATTAGTATAGGAGCTGCAGAGTATTTGCTGATTGAAATATATTAGGATTGAATAAACATAGCGTTGCATTGTAATGAAAATCATATCTGAAATTCCAGTAAGGAATAAAAAGAGAATCAAGTTTGGTAGACTTCTCTCCACTTAATTAAACAGATACCATTACAAGGTATATAATTAGATTTAGTTAAGAAGGTTGAAAAAATGGGATTAGGCTTAAGGTATCACATTGCCACAACTTATGGCCCACCTCAACCATTGAAGCCTTTATATAAGCCGTGATTAAATTGCACCATGTTATCACGTAGTTTTGAATGCAGTTCCGTATCAGTCAATGACTATTGAAGAATGTACTCTTGTCCAGTAGTATAGACACATAATATCTCAGGGAGAAATCAACTTTGGAAAATTAAATGATACGAAATATCCTCGAAATATGGACGAAACAAAGAGAACAATTCCCATCATCTAGTGAATAACGGTTCGACTTAACTCTCCCAGGGGGTTACCAACTATGATAGAGGGAAGGAATGTATAGTGGCTGAAATATTTTGAGTATAATGACCCTTATCCACGTCTATCCATGAATATTAATGATAATACTTAATATTCAGACAAATTGTTAATTACTGACACAGAGTTGCTTTTGGGCAGGATATGTCTTTTTTAAATATCATATCATTTAACAAATAAAATACGTTTGATTGCAAATAACAAAGATAGACTTCAGTCGTATATCATTCCTAATTGTTAGCCGTGTTGCACCTACAATAATTATCGGTTTTCAATAACAAGTCAACATTATGAAATCTATGAATTTGAAAATAAAACATTGTTGTTTTTTTCTGTTTTGCCTTGATACATATATTGCATAGAGATTTTAGCACATTTTTGTATGATGTGGTAACTGCTCAGATTGACGGGTTCATTGGTGTATAGGTTATGCAAATGCATAATTTCAGTATCGTTTTTTCGTAATTTTAAAAATACCATGTACTGGAATAATAAGTAATGTCAGTCTTATGGAAGGTAAACAAGGTGAATCTTAGTAGTATTTGATACGTACTAAACTGGGGATTTTACTTTATGCTAGGTTATTGCCAGAAGAGCAAGATTTATTTCTAAAATCAAACTTGAAAGATAAATTATAGATGTAATGATGATCCTTCGATGAACATGAATAATTCAAAAACATTTCTAAAGCTAAGAAATTTAAAACTTCTGTGTTTATTTAGACCTTACAAAACATGGCTTCATTTTTATAATTTAGGTATTGTTAGAAAAAACATCTGGGCAAACACTTAACGTTAAAAATACCACGTGGCATCTTTATGAATTTACCGAAACCCTCCACTAGAGGCAGCGAATAACATAAGGTCAATTTTTTCAGCTGAGTAAAGCTGGTTTGAATTTTAATCTTCTCTTCTTGACTTATTGCCAAAATTAGGTTAAAGAACACATTCTATTCTACTCTTTACGCATAGCCGGGAGAAAATGATTGTATTCATACCTTTTCCAAGGAAACGAGAGAACACAAATGACTTCTTGTAGTATTTGAACTGGGATTCCATTCCCTATAAGGATCAGTGTTACATAAAATACGTCTTGGTAAATATGCATACTAAATCTGACGATACTATATAATGGGCATTTTCTTTTAACAAGTTTGACGTTTGATTTTTTGATACTTGTATCATTTTCTTAGGTACACAAGAACGGAAACAGGAACTGCAATCAATCAGCTTATCTCCTTTATATATATATATATATATATATATATATATATATATATATATATATTTATATTTATATATATATGTGTGTGTGTGTGTGTGTGTGTGTGTGTGTGTGTGTGTGTGTGTGTGTGTGTGTGTGTGTGTGTGTGTGTGTGTTTTACTTCTTACAGCAGAGAGTTTTAGGGTTTTTTTTCTGACGGTTAATATATTTTATTCTCTCATGAGGTTTGATGATATGTGGGGAGTAGGATTTATTTTATCAAAGTGTCACCTTCAAGTGCCATTGGCGATCAGGAATGACTACATTACCATTAACTCGTATAATGTGGTATACACTGAACCCATAACATCTAATTGATAAACATTGCAAACACACACACACACACACACACATACACACACACACAAATATATATATATATATATATATATATATATATATATATATAAATCACAAGAAAAATTATTTCTGATATAATTCCCTCCTTAGTTCATGTAGATTAATCTCATTGATTATATCAAGAATACTTAAGCTCAAGGCTGAGTGTGTTGAAATATGTTGATATTAGCGAAGAGCGGTGTTATTTCATATGCCCATTAATTTATGTTTTGTATCTTGCAATTTGTTAATGTTTCTTTTTTCACTATACTATAAAATTCCATATATTTTCTTCTCTATGGTCATTCATTATTTTGGCCTGATCCTACTATAAACTAAGCATATTTATATGTTTTTGTTAGATTTAATCTTTCTTTTTTTTAGGTATCTAGCCTGATGTACACACTATAAACATAATTTTCCAACTTCATTCAAATATAGATAGCTATTTTAATAAGAATTTAAATCGTTTTCCCAATTTTTATCGTGGAGAACTTAAATTATTCACGTCTATTTCTGTTTTGCAGCATTATTGCATTAAACTGATTATAATTAAATAAATGCCAAGATTGATATCTTTCTTTGTCTTAAAGAACAAGAAATGATTTGCTTCTAAACCTACACCCCGTCTCAGTATGCATCGTACAACACCATGTAGAACTAAATCATACCTCTTTTTCGTCTGTAGAGAACAGAGAAACTCTTTAGAAAATTACTCATATGAATACCCTTTAATGGTAGATTTTTTTTTTCCAATATATTGTGCTACATTTTCATACATTCTTCTAATCATTCAGACAAATTCATAAGCTTTCTTTAAAAGAAAAAAAAAACATTTTCTAATAGATTTGCGGATTTTTGTACTGAATTTAACTCTATATCAATAGAAACAGAACTGTCGCAGCTGCATTAATAATAGATAAAGTGCATTTATATAATCTTAGCTTTTTGTGAATTCAGAGTCTTTAAGATAAATCCTCAAATGATTTCAATTGAAAACAAACCTTATTCCATACATCAATACTTTCCATTAAATACATTCATCGTAACCTTTTAACTCTGTAACACACACACACACACACACAGTGTGTTGTCATACAGACTGTTGTGTAGTTTCTCAATTCTTCTGTGTGATTAGACACAGGGATCGAAACCCGCCTAACTTTACGCGACACTTAGCATCTAACCGCCCTGCCATTTAGTCGACCTAAAATTAAAACGCATTTTGTATTAGCTTTTGTCTTTTTACATTTAGCGGATATCGGAGTGCTTAATTCATGAGAAGATCTTTGAATTAAGAGGGTGGTAGCTGTTAATTCCTTTGCCAGAGTCCTCAACCTCCAAGAGAGGAGAATATATATATATATATATATATATATATGTGTGTGTGTGTGTGTGTGTGTGTGTGTGTGTGTGTGTGTGTGTGTGTGTGTGTGTGTGTTTATGGAAGTAAATAATGGAAATAAATCCGACAGCATGGAGAAAACTGAAAAACAGACTAATCCAAAAGTGATTAATTTATTACAAAGGAGAGTCAACATTAAAATGTTTGGGTTCAAGAGAAACTTACAGGACTTTGAAATGATGAAACAAATGTTGAAATTGATCTCAAATTTCCATGAATACACTTTTTGATAAAATAAACTTCTCTATAAACACATATTTTACTAAATCATTCTTCCACTAACATTATAGAAATTATTTTGAATAAACTCTCACTTTACCTTCTCTAACTCTTCGTAACTTAACTCTATATATCAAGTCCGATGCCGATGTTTATTATATTCTTTGCAAAAACTGTAAATTAAAATATACAGGTGAAACGGCGGCAAATATTTATAAACTTCTTATATGAAGATAAAAGAGACTGAGTTATCATACTTTTTTCTTGAATATTTCTAAAACTGACCACAACTTTAATTTTAATGATTCAACAATGCATATCTATAACCAAAGATTGAGATACTTTTTTGAAGCCGGCGCAATTTCACTTTTACCCTCCGTTAATACAGGAACCGGATTTTTCAAATTCCTTTTTTAAGTAAATTAGTTTTCAATACGTGGTGTATTTAATAGATTTCCAGATATTTTTGTACGGGCATTTAAAATTGTCATAGGCTCTGGGAAATTCACTGTGTTATTGCTATACATCTTATAGGTCTTATAGGTCAGTCATCTCGACTGACCTATTTTTATGATTTCAGGTTCAAAGGAACAGCTACAGCAGCAATTGGAATATACCCTACTAAAGCCTGATTGTCACAGCTGGTGAATTTCAAAAATACAATCTGGACGTGAGGACACTTTAGAAGAACGATATGTAACAAAATTCTGTTTTAAACTTAGAAAAATGCTACAGAAACGTATAGAATGATTCAGACTGCTTTTCGACCACCTTGCATGAATCGAGCATCAGCTTTTGAATGGCATAAGAGATTCAAGGAAGGCAGGCAGTCTGTGAGGGATGATGAGAGGTGTGGGAGGAATAAGGAAGTCAATATGCCAAAGTTGATTGGCCAAAGGGTTAGGGTTACTATGTTGAGGTTTTAAGGGAGTTCAGGAAGAGATTCCGTCGGAAGAGGCCAGCACTCTTCAAATCGAGTCTGGGGCATTTCCACCAGGATAAAGCCCTCGTCCGCAACTCAATTCTTGTCACAGACTATTTGACCAAGATGGGCATCAAGACAGCTCTTTAACCTCCCTTTAGTCCAGACCTTGCTCGCTGTGACTTTTGGTTATTCCCTAAGCTTAGAGGATGTCGTTCTGAGACAATGAAGGAGATGAAAGAAGCTGTGATGAAGGTCATTGACGCACTCACACAAGAGGACTTCCATGGGGCCTTCCAGAAGTTGTTGGAACGGTACAAGTTCATTTCAGCTGGGGGAGATTACTTCGAAGGGGACGAGAGTTTCATGTGTGTACTATCAATAAATGTGCCCATACGAAAAAAAGTCTGGAAACCTATTTAATGATCCTCGCATATCAAAGTTTAATTGATTATCTTTTCATACATATTCATACTTCCTTCAGTCCTATGAACTCTAGTTTTTTCTTGAATATTCTTTGTTTATACATATAATCTTACCTCCTTTTTTCCAATCTCTTCCAGCTTTATTTGGTATATATTTGTCTATGATAACTACATTATTTGTTTGAAATATTCTCTTAGCATCTCTTCCTAAGCCATGGTATATAACTTACTATTTAACAAACAGATAAAACAATTTGCACACGGTCGATATTACGACAATTTAAACCTATTTATTTATTTACAGAGGGTATATTTATTTGTTTATTTTTTCTTTTCTTTTCTTTCTTCTTCTTCTTCTTCTTCTTCTTCTTCTTCTTCTTCTTCTTCTTCTTCTTCTTCTTCTTCTGTTGTATCACCTAGAATTTTCATATATTTAAGCATCACTGCTTGTGCCAATCACGTGATAGTTTTTTTTCGAAAAAGAGTGTTGATTGAATGACTGAACCGTAATGATCTTTCTTTGTATATATATTTTTCTTTTCTCCAATTATTTCCTCTCATTAAAACACTCATCCTTGTTCTATCAAGACTTGCTATTTTAGGCTTTTAATATAATTATTATTATTGAAAATGTTTTTATATAGATCTGCTTACTATAATTTTTCCCAATAACGTGAATGTCTTTTTGTTCAGCAGATTTTAAGTCATTAGGTCACATGACGTTTACTTTTACCAATTTTCATGTTATGTTAGTCACATTTTATTTGCTTACATTCAAAGATTTTCTATATTAAATTGTTTAAATTAAAACTTTCTTTGAATTACAATGTATATGAAATGAAGGACAGGTTTAGCCATCATTCTATCAAATTATGGAATAATACTTAAACCACAGTCAATTAATATTTCTATGAATTAATAATCAAAATCTTAAATGGTTGAAAGATACATACGTGTATGTCAAAATTAAAGGGAAGATAAATAGGAACTCAATAAATTTTCACACCTAAAATTATTACATAAGCTGAAAAAGAGGTTAATTAATAAGCATGATGCAGTAATAGAGGAACGAGTGAAAATCGAACAATCTAAAAAGTTTCTGATTCATTGAAGCAAACCATTACATTATGTTGATTGTTTTTCTTAACTAAGAAACATGTGGATATATTTGAGTAGAGCAACCAAAATATAAATTTATACATGTCAACTGATTGATATTTTTCTCATAAGATGTTAACACAAAAATTAAGATTTTGATTAATTCGTATAGAAATTATTAGAGTGTTTTTATCGTGTATTCATGAGAAAGGTTTCAGAGATTTTGGAGAGACAATATTAGAATTATGAATAAAAAAATTAAATACTTATAAAATTCCCAGCCGTGAATTACAAAAGTACTGCCATATTATAGTTTCCGCATTTCCATTGGGTCTTGGATAGCCAGACCTAACTCCATGTAAGCATCCACCGGCTATTTTGAAAATCCCATTAAATTCCCCGCAAATATATCCAAGAAATAAAATACAATCATTGAAAAGTCATGAACCTCTCTGGATTAATTTATGCACACAAAGACTCCAGCATTATTTAGACACAGTTTTAAGTCTCTTCCTTGCTTGATTTAAGACTCGTTAACCCATCTCGAGTTTAAACCGAGAGATTAGACAATCACGTTTACTGTATGCTCATACTTATATTTTTTTCTTTAGCTTTTTCTTAAGATGTTTCTACACATGGTACTAGCAAATAAGAATAATTCTAAACAGATAAATTTGAATCAGAGGGGAGACTTCAAGTCTGAGATGAACTAGGAGTAATATCAATGAAATGCTACTCCGTACTCATTAGATTCTCGGAATGGAAGCCTCACCACCTGATGCAGTTTATATTTATAATCAAGACCTTTTAATGCGGGTCGAGTTTTACTCATATGCAGGCGAAACAGTATGTTTTAAGCTCTTACCCATGAGGTAAATCTTGCATTATTAACCTGGAGGTGAGACGTTGATATAAATACTTCTTGAAACTTCAGTTTAATGTTCTATTTTTATGCGGAAATTTCGATTGAACGAAAAATATTTCAGTTTTAACATATTGTCAATGGGATTGTAATTTTTTCGACAGAAAACGTTTTTCTTTGAACACCTGACTACCTGAATACATCTATTGTGTATTCTTGTTATCGAGAATTTTCAAATATATTTACAAAATTCAAAATCTTAAATTCCAAAGTTATCCCCATTGCGTGTATTTTAGATTTCCATGTGATTAAAGGAATGAAGCTTTAAAAATAACGCAAAGGGAATTTCTCCCAAAAAGAACGCACGCACGCACGCACGCACGCATGCACTCATGGGTGCATCAAAACTGAATGTTTCAAAAATTATGAGTAAATAAGACGGTAAAAATTACTCTCACGTAAATTCTCGTCCTTTTTCAAAATAACCTATAGGGCGAGAGCGAGAGGGACTGGAAAGAATACGTGCTCTCCACACGCAAGAACAATGATGTAAATGATTACCGAAATCACTCAGAACAGACAACTGTGATAAACGCCGAAAATCTCCATTATGTAAGCGATCGTTTAATTCCCTCTTTCCGAAATCTCTTAGAATGATAAGTTTGCATATAAAGGGAGTAAATATTTTTCCAGCCAGTTGTCAAAGATATGGTTGTATCGATTTTGACACACATACACACACATACACACACACACACACACACATATATATATATACATATATATATATATATATATATATATATATATTTCACCTACCTAGGAAGTAGCGTCTCATCAACCGAAAAAGACATCGACACAGGACTGACGAAGGCATGGACAGCTATCGATAGGCTCTCGATCATATGGAAGTCGGACCTAACTGATAAAATGAAACGCAGTTTCTTCCAGGCAGTGGTTGTGTCGATACTGCTATATGGATGCACCACATGGACGCTTACGAAGCGGCTGGAGAGGAGGCTGGACGGAAATTACACAAGAATGTTGAGAGCAGTATTAAACAAGTCCTGGCGACAACACCCCACAAGACTCCAACTATACGGACACTTGCCCCCCATCACGAAAACTATACAAGTTCGACGAACCAGACACGCAGGACACTGCTGGAGAAGCAATGACGAGCTCATAAGCGATGTACTCCTGTGGACCCCCACATATGGATGTGCACGAACATACATACAGCAACTATGTGAGGACACAGGATGTAACCCTGAAGACCTGCCGGAGGCGATGAATGATAGGGAGAAATGGCGAGAGAGGGTCAAGGATATCCGCGCTGGCGGCGCGACATGATGATGATGATATATATATATATATATAGTGTGTGTGTGTGTGTGTGGTTTCTACTTAACGCGCATATATACGCAAACATGCATATAAACACACCCAACGAATCATATATATATATATATAAGCTTCCATTTAGCACAGACACACAAACATACATAAACACAAAAAACAAGGACACACACACACACATATATATATATATATATATATATATATATATATATATATATATATATATATATATATGCATAATTCATCTTTTTGTCATTTTTGTGTCACAATTCAGCGGGGACATTTTGATTTTGTGAGCAAATTTGCTTTCATTTTAACGTACAATTTTTATTAAACTTCCTTTAATTTCTCTCTTTTCATTACAAACATAAGAAACAACATATTCAAGAACATCACCTTCTTTTTAAGTTTTGTGGGATTCCAAGAGATAATTTAATTATTTATGATTGTCTGAGGAAAAAGAAGAAAAAATAAATGAAAACTAAAACAAAATCAAGACGAATGGTTTAAACATATTTATGAGGCAAACTTGCACAATTATTGATTATTTCAACAAATATGAAGTAAACATTGAAATGCTCTGCTAATTCAGCACGACAAAATCAGAAAAGTTGCAAGAAATTCATTCTATTTCATAAAATATATGCATAGGTTTCCTAAGTGCATATGTTTCTATGTGAGATTACAAAATACATGGAAAGGTTACAAAATGAGAGAAAACAAAATCAAAAAATCCTTTTCAACTACAAAAAGATAAAGTTGAAGACAAATATTCATGTTTGCTGTAATATATTGAAACACAGAATAGATAACAGATATTGGCTCTTTGTTTTGTTCGCAAAATACCCATATACTGAAGCACATAAATATATAACCAATGCCCACCAGTACACTCAGAAATACACAAAAACGCAGACTTGCACGTAACCCCTACACATATATGATATTTTCTTTAGATGATACTTTGATCGGGGACTTAATAAATGTATATCTATCCGGGCATATATATGAATATATGATATAGGAAAGATAAATATACGTGCATACATAAGTACTTCTACATATATGTGTCTGGGGAATTGTGTGTGTTTCAACGAGTGTATGTATGTAAGTTAAATATACTTTCTTAACATAAAACGTATTCATTCTAAATCTGTGGATATTTGAAGCGTACAGGACGATTTTGTACACATAATTTCTATTATACTTGCTTGCCTTCCCGAGGTATCCGTTGGTATATATAGATAATTACTTGATAACTGTGTAAATGTGTTGTATAGTAACTCGTACCACGTGACTTCCGGTATCTCGGAGAAATAAAAGATATCGTGTTTGTTAAGCGCAATCAGTACTGAAAGATTTCGGTAAGTAGTAAATCCAACTTCGGACGTAACGCCAACATCAAAAGACTTATAATATTTGTTGGACTTCTGTTAATAAATAGTTAATTCTATTTCACTGTGTATATCTTCCTTACAACGATACAACAAAATCATTGCATTTATAGTTTTACTCTGTATGTGTGTGTGTGATTATCGTTAAAAAGCAGCATTTATTGATCATTATGTGTTGGGTTATCACATTTGCTAAATGTGATAACCCAACTATTCCGTATACGCACAAGATTTGACATAAAGTCATTTTAACCGAATTATAACTGCTTTGAATTCGGAGTCATCCAACCCTTCCATCGGTTTACTAAATATGGTGAGAGAACCCAGTGTGTCCTATTTTTGCCTAAAGTTATGGTGGAGGTCAGATGGATTCATTCCTTTCCTTTAGGCATTGGTAAGAAGTTAACAGCAGGCTGCTACGGTTTATTGATTAGTTCGACGATATCCGTTTCATAATGCCCACATCCTTCATTAGCTACATATTAATGGTAAAATTTCATTAAGTGTGTTTCACTCAATGAAATTTTGATAGATTAAATGTTTTAAAAATTATATAAATTTCCTGCGAAGTAAATAGACATAATTTTAAACAAAAGCTATCGAGATACGAATTTAGTAATATACTAATCTAGAATGAAGGATGAATTATCACAGACTCAATTAACGTTTCAAGAATGAGTGGATCTTTTCTTTTGTTTTTGTTGTTTTTTTTGTTTTTGTTTTTGCTTTTGTTTTTAGTTCTTATTCTTTCTTTTCTCGAAGAGTCCATTCTCTTCACTTCTACTTTTCTGCACATCCCGCAAATAATGCCAACTTACGGTTATTCTTTATATATATATATATATATATATATATATATATATATATGCCCTTGTATACAAAAGGTTAACATCAATAGAATAAAATTTTACCTTGTTACTCGGAAAAGTATCGAACAACAAATGAAAGATTCATGAAACATCAATTTTCTTGAAAATGGTCTCCTTATCATCCAAAATACATTTCCCTCAGATTTTCGAGTAGTTAAAGTACTTCCTATATCGAGTGTAGATGTGATTATCCACCTCTTTAAATCCAAACCATGAAATAATATTTGAGTTTAGTAAGCAAGAAAAAGTCGTACCGACGTAGTTGGTGAGTATATAAAATGAAGCACTTGAAATATCCTGTGATCAATGAAGTATCGAAATAGACAAAATGTTTCTAAACAAAGTTTACACACTGAGTACACATCATTTCAAAAGCATTAAAAGTTACTAAGTCATGATTACGTTTTTGTTTTTATTCTGCAGATGACATTTTAAAATAAATAGGTTTCTTAACAAATCGTATATCCATCTATTACCCATTCCTTGTTATAAAAAAAGCAATATAAGATACTGTTTTGTCAAAAGAAGTGTACTTATATATATTTCCGGCCGCGTGCAACAATTAAATATTCATGAAATATGGCAAAAATTAAAATATCTTTAAACCAATTACATTGCTTTATCTACAATGTAATAAATAGCTTATTCGTTCGATTTAGTTGAAGGCATTCTTGATTTACTGTTATCAGCTTGACATTTCTAGAATTCTTCGAAGAAGTCGATTTGAGGAATTGGTTTCGACGAAGAGTTATATAGTTTGAAATTGACGATATTTTCAGATAAAATATAGAATGAGGAACAAGCAAAGATTGCAGTAAGCAAATTCAAAGAGAATGGATTTATCCAAACCCTTAGCCACAGACAGGATGTGGCATATAATCATGTTCAAAAAGATAAAATCTAGTTTTGAATCCAGGATTGTCCTCCATTTAGACAACTGACACTACCAAAAAAATGAGTTAGCTCTTTAAATAAGTTTAGAATAGATAATTCTACGCCATTCTGTAAGTGAAACGCAAACAATTTGTACAGAATTTGAACTTGAGAAACTGATTCCATTTCCTATACTGAAAACCATTGCGTTAAGTAGAGCCACATTTTTACGTAATTGAATGGCTCACAAAAAAACTGAAATTGAATAAATGAATAGATAAATAAATAAAGAAGACAGTAATCTTTGAATAGAAAGGCCGAGGCACTCGTGGTAATTAAAAATGACTAGGGAGGTCCCAAAACCGTGTGGGTCTGCGCGGCGAGAGGAAGGGGATGTCCCTCCCGCCAACTCGACAGACGAAAGTGAGGTAAGGACTCGTGTCCTTTCGGGAGCTGACAGCAACAAGTGATACAGTAAAGACGTCTGTAGAACACCAACCACGAAGATTTAAGGAGACGAAAATTTACGAGCCCTAATTTTGGCGCTGCGTTCCAAAGGGGGTGTTAGACTATGTGGCCCAGCGGACAAGCATGTTAAAACTCGGAAAATTCTAGGTATGTGTCTGCTCTCTCTTCCCTATCATGATATTTTTCTTTTTTTTCTTTTTTTTTATCTAGCTGACGCCATCGTCTTAGTTTCGATACCGTATTTCTTTTTCCCGGTGACAACTGGCTACGAAGTAGTAAATAACTTTTGAGTAGTTTAGCAGAGTCTAACGTTTGTCCACTCTTTTACACTTTGGATCACTACGGGGTCGAAAAATCTCATTAATACTGCTTTGGTACAACATGTGGTAATAGTTTAATTTTGAGTTGTCAAAAATTCTCAAGGTAATCTTTGTATCACAAAATATGGACAAGTCCTCACCAAAAGTCAATGAATATATGATGAAAGACGAAGTAAAGTCCTATTCTGTCTGCATCGACAGATAAACATCCAACTGAACTACTCCATCCCATATCATTTCAGTCATATTATGAACAAAATGTGGGGAAAGATATCTTTCAAATACAATGTCAACAATTCGTCCCAGCTATTGCATGCGCAATGAAATATCTTCATTTATTTCAAATATGATGTAGCAAATAATCTACAGTCATAAAACCTTTGAAAAGCACAATTGCCAAATTGGGTTTTCTTAAATTGCTGATAACAATGGCGGCTTTAATCTCAAATCACGTGATTTCAGAGTAGTTCTTAATTAATTTGACCTTGGGTATGAAACATAAACCGATTTAACCCCGTTTCACCATATTGAATGGTAGAATTAAACAACAAATGTGTCAAGAAAACTCTGAAAAAGACCGTCGAAAACAATGCTGATTCCTATATGATACTACATTATACATACATTAAACATCACTTTAAAATATTTTCGCCACACGTTGATGTAGGAAGCCATATCGATTTTAGATATTCTGTCCATGTTGTAACACTGGCACGTCTCGTAATAATGCGTACAGTTCCAAACATGATCCTTTCAGACTTTTTCATAATGGTAAACATCAAATAAAAGTTGCAAATTTTTAAACATAATTAAAACTAATCTTTCCTTTTCATACGCTAAAAGGCATTAATTCATATAGGTGTCCTTATAACCGATCAATTTGTTATATATTTTGTACACAAAGGGAAAGGACATTGATAAGCAGCATTTCTTTTACTTGCATACTCATACAGTTTTATACTGAGATACTTCTTTTTTTTTTTTACATTTTTCGTACGATGTAGTTATGTTAAATAAAGAATACGTTCATGATTATTTTATTGATTAATATATACAAGAGATATTTTGTCCAAAACTTACGTAAACACGTTCATTTTGACCTCTAAGGTCATTTTACATTGGTGCACTATTTCAAAAATCTTTTTATTTCAACTATGCATTTACTTATTTCTTAGTATCCTTATAATTCAATTCTCAAGTGTATAGCTTCAAAACCGAGACTGTTACTTATGAAAGCCATGATTAAATGTTGTATCATCTGATATAAATGCATAGCTCACTAAGCCTCAATTAAAATTACGCGCGTGCTCCATGATTATCATCGAATCAATTTATTTTACACTAATTCCTTTCACTTGTCAAGGCATTCAATCTAATCTAATGCTAATGGACATTATAGATCCATGTAAAACAAAATTTAGTAAGAATTTATAATGCACCACAATGAGAAACTGTGTTGAGACATCGATATATATACATATATATATATATATATATATATATATATCTTATACACAATATATATATATATATATATATATATATATCTTATACAATATATATATATATATATATATATATATATATATATATATATCTTTTATATAAAGACATAAAATCACTTTCTTGGTATCATTATGAATTTATTTCAGGATCTTATAAATTCTTATAAGTTTAACTTATAAGCTTTATAAAAAAAAAGAACATCTTCAGATGAGATGTTCAGAATTATAATTCGATGTTTTCATATTACTTCCGGCGACAAAGGATTTGAAAAAAATCTTTATATGTATTTTTTTTTATATTTTAAATTAAATGATTTATTTTATGTATTTATTAAAATAGAAAAAATAATAAAAGTTCAAGATATTCTATCAATTAGTTTTCATATATATTCTAAAAAATACCGTTAACCCTAATTTGCACAGTACAGAACATTCGAAGATTAAAGAAACAATTCTAGATCAAAACAACTGATAATTTTGACGTTACAATGGGTTAATTTGACTCCGTCTAGATTGCAGACCTAGTAGGAATAAAAAGTTTTCGACACTCCTGGCCTTTTTATAGATTTAAGACATATCGCACGTTATAGAGAAGATGGATAAATTCCAATCCTGAATAGCCTCAAAAATACAAAAAAGGTATTTAAAGCATTTAAATATATGGGGTTAAGGACAGAGATTAGTTTTAACTTGAAAATAGTAATTTTTTTACCCGTTACTCTCAATCCAAGAAACAATTCTCACAAACCTTTTTGTAAATCTAATGTCATTCCAACATACATTAATGTTAATTCTAACCCCACTGCATCATTAGATAAGCAAATTCCTGATATGATCATTTTAGAATTAACAGATTGTCATCTTCTAAAAACATATTTAATAATAATAAGGATTTCTATAATGAAGCTCTATGTAATCGTGGTTGAATATTTAGATGCCAATAAACTTAGGGGCAATAATATTGGAAATAAGGGTCATAATTATAGGGGAAACGATAGAACTTAAAATGTAAATATAGATAATAGAATGAATAATTTTTAAAAATAAGAACAGGCATAGAAATATAAACTGGTTTAATCCCCTTTTTGCAAACTTTCAGATATAAATATAGAAAATATTTTCTAAACTTATTAAGTAAACATTCTAAAGATGCTAACCCCCTTAGAAAAATAATTAATTTTGTACTATTTCTGAAATTATTGACAACCCCAACAAGAAATTAATAAATAATCTAGACTGGAATAACAAAGACAACATAAAACATACATTTAAATGTAAAATATCAAATAAATGCCCCCTTGAAAACAAATGTAACCTTGATAATATTGTGTATCAGGCCAATATTTTAGCAAAAGTAAATGCTAATATTGACAAGGCTTACATAGGTATAACAATCTTAAATTGGATATTTAGATTTTATATAATCTACAATCATTTAGAAATCCTACATTAAGAAATCAAAACCCTTATCTAAGTATGACTGAGATCTATGAAAACTAGGACTAACTCCTGTTATTAATTAGAAAATAATTTTAAAAATGCTCCTCGATAAATAGTTTACATGTTAAGTATACTTTATTCTTAGAAGAGCAAACATATATTGTAATTTTTAAAAAAATAAAAATTACCTAAATTCTCGAAAAGAAATGATTGCTGCATGTAGACAGAGCAAACTTCTTAGAATAATTTAATTTCATAAAGTTTTAGAATTTTGTATTCAAATACCTTTGATTAAATGAATATATATTCTTAATTCTATATATTAATATATAATATATAATATATATATATTTCTATATATTAATATATTTATCCATAATTCATGGCAAAATAGAAAAGTGAATGAATCAATTTAATAATTCTCTAATGTAGAATACGATGAAAACTAAAAGATGAATATATAAACATATTTTCATAATATGATAAAATAGGATAGAAAATAATAAAAGGAAAATTAGATAATAAGACTTTTAGCGGGTAGAAATTATCCCAATAATACACAGTTCTTAGTGCACCGTTTTTTACAGTAGATCATCACAAACTTAAGAATCAAACATTAAAAACTTTTTTTTTTTTTAAATTATTAGTTATATTAAGTTAATAACCTTTACAGATTAATTCTTTACTTATAACAATTATTTGATGTTAGATATGTGAATTACATTTCAATTATGTGTTTATTACGATTGACTTAACTTTCAATTACTAAATGTTTCTTCATATAAATAACACGAAATCTTACAATATTTTAAATTACAAAAATCAGGTTTTGCATTTTTATCATTTTTCATCTATATTTTTTAATATTGATAAAACATAATAGTCTCAATAAAAGTAGTGATTATGCTTTATCTATAAATTTTAAAAAAAGTACCGAACCGAGAAATATTTCTTCTAAGTTTGTTTAATAATCTTTTTGTTCTGTACTATGTAAATAAGAGGTAACAGTATTTTCTTATATATATATATATATATATATATATATATATATATATATATATATATAACTTCAACTTTTATTATTTTTTCTTGTTTAATAAATACATAAAGTAAATCATCATACTTTTAAAAGTATGAATAAATAATTTTTTTCAATTTCCATTCTCCCCGGAAGTAATATGAAACCATCTACTTATAATTTTGAATATCTCATCTGAAGATGGTTTTTATACAGCTAATCAGTTAAACTTTTTAGAATTTATAAGAGCCTTAAAAAATTATATTTATACCAAGAAACTGATTATTTTCTTTTGTCTTTGTATAAAATAATTTTTTAGTTCTACACGTTGAGTGTTGATGTATCGCTGATCCCAAATCTTTCATAAAATATAATTTGTATTGAGCAATCATATTGGATACTCCTATCCCTTGTATTTCTTCCTTGGATCATATGAAAATAATATATATGTATATATATATATATATATATATAAGGATGGACTGAAAAATTTAGAGGTTACAACATTATGAGTTCATGTCTTTGTCTTTTTTTACTGATGAGATTAAAACACTGGAACACCGATGGAAAAAGTGTTTGTCTAAATTCTATGAGAGTATATAAACTATCTAGCTGAGCACACAGACACACAGACATACAGATATATATATATATATATATATATATATATATATGTGTGTGTGTGTGTGTGTGTGTGTGTGTGTGTGTGTGTGTGTGTGTGTGTGTCTTTGCATGTGTGGAAATAAAATAAAAAATGAAAAGCTAACGAATATTCATATTTTTTAAATTTATATATAAATATTTTATTTAAGTATCTTGTTTTTTTCCATATTTACATATACACATAACCTTGGTTGTTTTGTAGGATTTTATGGCATATCAATCTTTTTAGGCTATTTAACGCCAAATCAATTTATATGCAAACAGTCAGTTCTATTTCAAACAATTCAGTTTAGCATGAGAACAGAGTATAATTGTAAAAATCATTTCTATTTCAAGCAATTCAGTTTAGTCAAACATTTCTAATTAAAACAATTCAGTTTTGCATAAGTATGTACTTATGCAAATAGGTAGCCCCCTATCAGATGCAACCATTCCGGGCCAGAGTAAACATGACAATGAAGAGGTGCTCTGCATTCGCTAAAGCTCCAGCTCACTGGAACCTCATCATCACTGGAATCTCACCATCAGATGTTTAGTGTCATATTTAGGATACTAGTTGGGGGTGTGTCTTAGTCCTCTACAGAGGTATAGTCAGTGTATTGTACAACTCCAGCCGACTGTGCAAACACATCATTGGATATATATATATATATATATATATATATATATATATATATATATATATATATATTATTTCCATGGCTTTGTTGAAATTATATTCCTTTGAAACCTTACCCTTGTTTCAAGCGGAATGACACAACAAGATGCTTGAATTTATTTAGTTCATAAAGCAACAGTAAAAACCTATTGTTTCATATCAACTTCCATACAAATACTATTGTATAGAATTTAAGTGGGTGTAAGGTTATTTATCCATGGTATCTTCTTTAAGATACGCAATATAACATGTGGTTACAAATAGTGTCAGAGGGATAGAGAAAGATAAAGTCGATGATGCCAGAGAAACACTGTTTTAGCTACTTTTTTCCATTTAGTTTTATGTCATCATCATCATCATCATGTCGTGCCACCGGCACAGATATCCCTGACCATCTCTCGCCACTTCTCCCTATCGTTCATTGCCTCTGGCGGGCCTTCAGTACTGCATCCCGTATCCTCATATAGCTGCTGTATGTATATTCGAGCTGGTCGTCCGGCTTTTGCTCGGCCATATGTAGGGGTCTATAGGAGTACATCACTTCTGAGCTAGTCCCTGCTTCTCCAGCAGTGTCCCGCATGTCTGGTTTGTCTAACTTGGATTGTTTTCGTGGTGGAAAGTAGGTAGCTGTATTGATGGTGCTTTGTGGGGTGTTGTCTCCAGGACTTGTTCAGTATTTCTTGCAGCATTCAGGGGTAATTGTCGTCTAGCTTTTTCTGTAGCCGTTTTCTTAGCGTCCAGGTAGTGCATCCATATAGCTGTATCCACACGACCGCTGCTTGGAAGAAACTGCGTTTCATTTTATCGGTCAGGTCTGATTTCCATATGATCGATAGCTTATCGATAGCTGTCCATGCCTTCGTTAGCCCCGTGTTGACGTCTTTTTCGGTTGATGAGACACTGCTTCTTAGGTAGGTGAACTTGTCTACCAGTTACAGAGCGTCTCTAGTGTGGAAATGTCACCTGTTTGATTAAAGCACATGTATTCAGTTTTGTGTGCATTGACGTGGGGACCAATGCCTGCAGCGGCTTGTTCTAGACTATGCAGTAGTGTTTCGGCTTGGTTGGGTGTATTTGCCAGAATCGCTATGTCATCGGTGTAGTCGGCGTCGGTAATTGTTTTTGCGGGATACTTTCTGCTTCTTTTCATTGTCAGTTCGAAGCCATTTTCTTTGATTTTATCAATTGATGTTCTAAGCACGTAAGTCTAGACAGTTGATAAAGCGGTATGGGGCTAGCGTATCCCCTTGTAGTACTCCTGCTACAATGTCGAATTATTCTGTGTCTCCACCCGGTGAACGTACTTTCACTTTGGTGTTTCTTACAAACGAATTATGTCTATCAATGAGGAAAATAGTCGCAATCCTATAAAACCCGAAAAGCGCAATTTGTTCGTTTATTACTTTGATTAGAGTGAAAAATAAACGATTAATGACTAAATAAAAAATACGGATAAAATGAATTATATCATTGGAGATCTATGGCTAGTCGATCTTAAGTAAAATCTGGACATCATTTGATGATTTAACACCATCATCAACTAAAATACTTGTCTTAATACTGAATCCATTAGATTATGATGTTGCAAACTTTAAAGCAACCCTAAAATATTCTCTCTTTGCCTCGAAAATTCATCAGTGGGAGGTAAACCTGATTTACCGAGATATGTATTAATTAGAATGAGGCTTAAAATGTATTTCCCTTAGGTTTAACATTATAATATATTCTTGTCGATAGTTTATATGTTCCTAAACCTCTATCAAGTGTGTGCTAAAGATAAATGCTTGTGGACACTTACTTTAATTCGAGGGACAAGCAGCATTTCCTTTGTGACTTTAGCGACCGTCATTTTTATTAATTCCAAATTGAGCTATTTGCCTTGTCATTATATTCTAATATTTTCGATGCGTATATTTCATAGATTGTCACTGGAACTAAAGGTCATTGGCTTATTTTAAGATACCAAATGCTAAATAGTAAACACTCACGTTAAATTACACATGAACTCAGAAAAAAACCTTTGCTTCTTTGCACGATAGTATCTTAGAATAGAAAAATATTCATTGAGAAAAATACAATTCCAAAGACAAAGTGATTCTTTTTTAATTATGTATTTTGTCATTCCCTTCGTTTGGAGCTCAATGGAAGTCAATGTCAATAAAGTGAATCACATTATTCACTTACTGACTTAACAAGCTTCGGTATAGTTTGAGAATTGTGAGATTCTTACTGGGTATCAATTATAAAAAGATATCTTATAAAATGGCTGAGGTAAAAGTTCAGTTTTGAAAAAAAAGTATACATGAGAAATTGTTGAAAACTTTATGCCGCTCCTGAATTTGCTGTCTGTTGCCACGTGGTATTTTGAGAGATTTGATTAAAATCAAATGTTTGAGTCACAACAGAGTAATGATGTTTAAATTAGTGCTGAAACAGGAAACCCTTTCGATCGTGGGTGAATGATGTGTTATAAATGATGCAGGAAATATTTTCTCAATATCCTGAAACAATCTCGCTTTACATTTCCTTAAAAGACTCGTCCTTAAAGCATTTTGACATCGAACATAAACATGAGTATTATTTTTTTTTTTTTATACTTGTCTGCTTTTCTGTTTTTATTTACAGGACCGATAGTTAACTAGACTCGGTTACATTTTCTTGATTGTCTTCACGAGATGCCATATTTACATTGCCAAATTTGATCAGTAATCGTTTTTATATTGCGCAGAATCTTATCTACTTAATAAAATATTAGCATAATATACTGTATTTAACATAAAACAACTGATATCCCTTTCGTTTGCATTTTCTATTATATATCTCAATTTGTTATAACATACGTGCTGTTTGGTGTTATAGGAATATCAAGAGTTAAAATATGTGCATTTAAATCAAAATCCCTATTATCAGTTGTTATATTAAAAAATTAAGGATTTCAGGGATTTTAAAATCCGAAAATTTAACCTGTGTTTTTGTTTTTATCCTCAGAGGATACAAAGTAAAGAGAGGCAATTAGAAGCAATTGAAGTGTCGTAACGATTTCACATATCAGGTCCAACATTATATCAGCAAGTAAAACCTTCGTCTCGTAATTAATTTTGATTCGTGGAATGAAAGATTTCGGTGACTTTCAATTATTATGGTCAGAATACGAAATTAGAACATTTACCGAATGAGAATGCTTTATGATGTACACGAGTATAAATGTGGTGAGGATCAATAAGTAGTGGTTTGAAGAAAACCAAATTAAGAAACACATAGTAGGCAAAAATTATCTATATAAAATTTAATGGATACCAAGGGCTTCTATCAATTATAGTCATATGGAAATGCTTCTCTGGCATGAATTGACGTTAACTTTAATGAAGAAATACGCCAGAGGACACATTACATCTATATCTTTTAGCTTATTGAACTGATTGTAAAAACCATATTAGTCAATACTAGTCCTTTCGATGGACACTCAGTTTTCTTAACTTGACCCTGTAAAAAAAAGTTGGCCTGTTTCAGTGTATTTTATTTTCGCTTTAATATTGCAGCTGGCAGAACATATTGATTTATTTATCGGGAAGATTCACTATGCATTCTAGGAAAGAAAAAAGTGGTAGAAAAGCTTGAATATTTGGATAAAGTTATCTAGCACAATTCTAGGTTTCTTTGATTCAAATAAACGTATTTTGTTACGTATCATTTACTTCGTCGGCATTAAAGACAAGCTGAAAAATTAAAAACCTATTGTATTCTACGAGAGCTGTTATATTCTGTTTCAGGATAAAGCACTCAACCACATTGAAGTAGTTTTATAGGAATGGTTTCAAAAGTATAAAGATTACACTGTGTAGTTCAGACAGCCCAAATCTGTATTTCTCAATGCAAGTAAGAACTTCTGGAATGAGCACAACCCACTTGTTATTTTTTGTTTCTTTGCTAGTTATTTCTGTTGTTGTGTTTGTTTGTTGCATTTTTTCAACCCCCGGCATGTGATATATAGACCGTGAGTTAGGCAGTATTTTAGAATCCATTTTTCGGGACAATTGTTTGTAGAACCTCCATAATTTTGTGTCACTATATATATATATAGAGAGAGATGTGTGTGTGTGTGTGTGTGTGTGTGTGTGTGTGTGTGTGTGTGTGTGTGTGTGTGTGTGTGTGTGTGTGTGTTAAATATCTCAATTATATTCCATTTAAAAAAAAAACACCACAGTATCGCTGAAGGAAATATGAAACACCCTTCATAAATTTATCTCCTGATAGGAGTTATACATTAGAATATATCATACTTTTCATCGAATAAACGCTGAAAGAATGTGATTACCTAAGTATTAAAAATGTATAACCATTAAATTCTTCATTGTGGTTACTGATTTCTATTTATTATGTAACAAAAACAACGCAAAGTTTTCTGCTTCATCTTGAATACTAATCGTGAATCCTACACAAAATCGACAAAAAATTTGTTTGTACGTTATTTCTTTTTAAATTTATATATGAAAACAAGATAGAAAAAGAGACACTCAGTTAAGAAACCGAATAAATCAAAGCGAAAGTAAAACGGAAAGGATATAAATTTTTAAAATTTCTAGAGTAAATATCCATACAGATGCGTTAGAGGACTATCCATTTTGTTTGATTTATTTCAATACTTCGTAGATGAAGACAGAGGTTTTTGTAATTATGAATATTGTTTTTACCTGGATTTCAAAAACTGATGTAACCAAAAAACACCTGCTGGCTTTATTTGTTGTTTCCTTTTTATTCTTGTCTTTCACGTTTCACAAAATGTGGATTTGCGGAAGGCTTACTAGGAAACAAGTGAATGAACAACAACGCCTACATTTACATTCCTGTAAATCATACAATTTATCTGCCCAGAACAACGTTGAAAGTAAACTACAAGAAAGTATGAGGGTGGATATAGAGAATGTTAATTCACTGTTGAATATATGTAGACAAAATGTACAAGCACAGGGTTTCAGGTGGTTTTAGGTGTAAGGTATCAGTAAATATTGGGTTTATGTGTAGATATTGATATAAAGTTCATAGGTATAAACTTATTTGTTGAGTCGGCTAAGAGTTTAGAATATACCGACTGCATCTCTGAAGAGGAGTAAAACCCCACCAACGAGTGTGCTGAATATGATACTAAATAATCTGATGAAGTGGTTCCAGTAAAGCTGCAGCGTTAGGGAATGTGGCGTACTCCTTCATTGCCATCCCTCCCAGGTCCTCTCTGCCCCGGAGAGGTAACACCTGATAGGAACTATATCTATGGTTCAAATAGAAGTAAACTGTATACTTTTGCTAAACTGAAATGTTTGAAAAATAACTATTTTTAATATTGAAACGGCGTATTTTGTTAAAACTAAACTGTTTGAAATTGACGTGTTCTTAAATAGAACAATTTTGACTTTGAATTGAATTCTTTTCCCTTTTAACTGTGTGTAAACAAAAACTATACTTATACTAAACTGTTCTGTTTGAAATTTAATTTGGCGTTAAACGACAAGAAAAGGTTCATACGCCGTAAAACAAAATGATCAAACTCAACCTAAAACTTATAAATATACAATAAATCCAGTAAAAATGAATTTATTTACATGCATGCGATGTCACTAAGAAAGAGAAAGGCGATTTTGAATATCGTAACGTAAAGAGTGCTACTTCTCATGTCATGCTAAAAAAGATAATGTAATTATGTAGTGGTCGTTGATATACAAATCACCTACAGCTATTCTTGTGAGTCTGACATTTTCATTTTTACTATCTTTAAATTCAATTTTAGAATTTGTTGGAAATTGTTGGTCAATTGTAATATACCAGTCAGATTACATTCGCTCTCACCTCAGACAGTTCGATACCCAATATACTGGCCTGTATGCATCCCCATATTAAACTATGGATCCCTTAAACAAATGGGTAAGTATTTATATCATATCGAGCCATAAAATTATGAAATTTTCCGAAATAAAACACAGGGTAACCTTCGAGATGCTATCCCTTCACAACTATTAGGAAAATGCGCTTGTCAACAAAAATATACACTACACTCCCCTGCATAATATAAGATGTGACTACAAACCAAGCCCATTGGATGGGAATTACCCATGATATATTCCATCCATCGGATGATGCAACAGGGTTCTTCGAACTACAATTCAACATTATTCAGTTTCATGAACTATACCGATGTGCATGTACATGAATATTTTTTCCTTGGATTAAAAATGTTCCTATAAGTTTATCTCAGCATTCATTAATATTATTTATTGCTGTTTGAAATCATCGGTTTATATTTTAATATTCTATTACTATTTGGTATCTGGAATATAATTAATCCTATCGAAGGTGACTTCTATTTGCATCAGATAGAAGCACATTAGCGTACATTAGTTTGTTGCAATAGTTCATATGATTACCTGACGCAGCTCAATCCTGGTGTGCATGACTTTAAAAACTTTCTGACTCTATTTAAAATGCACTGTCAATGCAAAGAACAGCTGACAAACAGGAGGAGAATTTTAGTTGATACATGATGGTATAAATGAAGGAACATTTGACAAAAAAGACAGGGAATTATGTTTATTCCTATCTCGGAGAATAAGTGGAAAATCTGTATTCTGTCAAGTCTTCATTATTGTCATTTAATTATTGATGATAGCATTGATTAGCATTTTTTTTCTTTTTCATAAATCTGTTTTGTACACACACACACACACACACACACACGCACACACACACACACACACACATATATATATATATATATATATATATATATATATATATGGTTGGAGTATTCTTCAATCCAGTAAATATCGAGTAGGGAATAATTCCAACAGGAAAATTGAATTATTCAAAATTCGAATATTTAGATTTTTTCATTTTGGATCTGAAGATGTCCTGTTAAATTTTTAGAATTGTTCATTCATACCAATTCTCTTAACAGGATGGAAATAAACTTATAATCCTAATGTGACCGAATTTTGTTTTTTCTTGAAATAAAAGTATATATATATATATATATATATATATATATATATATATATATATATATATATATATATATATATATGAACTTTTTCAGTTTCTCTTTAACACTGTTCATATATACCCCGATATAGAACACGTCTGTTTACTTAAATATTTCTGTGGATATTATTGGGGAAGAATACTTTTTGATGTTATAGACTTTCGGTTTTCAAAATAATCAATATATTTATCTTTTAAAACCATACGTTCTCGTATATGCTCTCCCATTTATCAAAATATCAATTTTGACAGTTTTACTCTACCGTGTTTAATGGTAGTAATTTAAAATCATTACCACGTAAAAGGGATATTTATTCGATAGAAACTTAGTAGATTAGTTTCTATTAATGAATACCTGATGTATAAACCATGTTATTGATCACTGAAATAACATTATCCAGTGTTTTATGAAAGAAAGTTTGTGGTAAACAGTAAATATATTATCATGATTAGATGTAGTCAGACTTTCTAATAGAATAGAAAATAAAGAAAACAGTGACTGGGTATAAATTTGAACAATATATTCGCCGCAGATGCTGAAAGTAACACTAAGAAAGACGGTAGAGAAAATCTTAATACTAAACTGCCAATCTGATGCATACGCGCGGATCAAATGGTCGACGGGAAGGCGTATTCATGATGCAAAGAAGAAGTAAAATGGCCGCGAGATGGATGTACTTGAAACCTGGTTAAACGCAAATTGCCTAATCTGCTCGGAAATAGGCGATTTATAGTAATTGATTCGCCTAAGATATTCATCCAATGATGACTGACAATTGCGTAAACTTGAAATCTAAGAACTGAAATCAAACAATCTATTATTGATCTGTAAAAGCAGCCTTTAAATGTCGATATATTCTTTCTGGTGGATAAACTCTAATTTAAACTAGCCCACTCGACTGGGGCTACAGAATACGCCGACAGCAACTCGGCAGAAGAGTAAGACCTGGAGGTTTGGGGAATGTAGAGTACCTTTTCAATACCATAACTCCCGGGTACCCTCTGATCCAAAGTGGTAGAAACTGAAATTACCAAAAAACACAGACACAGTAGTACTCAGATTTTATTCTATGTGCATTGATGATAATGTTAGATATGTGTTAAAGAAGTTTAAAATAATTTTCTACAGCTGATTAGAAGAGCATGTTAAAATACAGCGTAGAGAAGATTTGATTAGATTGAATTGTGTTTTAGGGCATATCACCTTTTGTGGGTTATTTAATACTAAATCTTTTTTTTTTATTTATGCACACACATATGATTTGCAAGTTACCATATTTCGGTAACATTATAGTTAAAGGAGCCAGATCTCATTTATTTGCACACATTTAAATGGTTTCAAGTATTGCTGTCTAACACTCATAGTTGTATTTACACACAATTAAATTATTTCAAGTATTGCTATCTTGAACAAATAATTTCATTCAGTATTTGTTTATATCAAGGTATATCATTTTTTATGCCAAGAAGTTTAGGAAGTGTTCATTATACATTTATATTTACATTTTTTGTGCAATTGTTTCTTGAGATCTTTTGGCACACATTGTCCTCATTGATGGAAGCATGTAGATGTCATACAACTCCGGCTCAAACTGAACCTGTAAATAATGGCATGGAAGAGTATTTCACATTCCCCAGGTTCACTGAACTGGATTCTTACAATCAGATTGAGTTTCATGACTAGGACACCCCAATTTTCTAATAGAGGAGGTGTTTACTTCATCTGTAAAGAAGACAGTACTGGAAACCCGGCCCATAAGACGAGGTAGATTCTTAGATGCGAGTTCACATCAATTCTGGAAATTCATTTTCGGTGAATCAAGTTTACATTTTTCTAGATGTGAAGAATATTTCCTGATCTTAAAATGAGACTTGTTAAGCTGAGACTTTTACTCATTTGCAAGGATTTAATCGTTTCCTCTGCTAACAGAAAACAGTAGCTTATAAGAACACTCGCGTATTTACACGTTTACGCTTTCAAATTTCAATAAATAGTTAGTTACATCATTGGTATTTTCCATTATTAAACATATAATGTATTAATATCAGTACTAAAATGTCTAAACAGGAATACGATATAGGCTAGTGTGAATTTTTGCCTGTTGAAAAGTCTGAGTAAGCTGAGAAAATCAGCCAAAGAGTCTTGGCCGATACCACAAATGAAAAACAATCCTTCACCTCCCTTATTCTGTTTCCGTTTGTTTGGGATGTACCCTAACAGTTCTTGCTCTATAAAGTTATGTTTTATATTGCAATTAGCGGTTATTGGCTCCTTGTGAAATAGACGTTCCCTCTATGACACATTTTATTTTCATAGCTCTGAAATTTACATATTTTTGGTAGATAATTTTATAGTTTATTGTGTAAGGTAAAATTGTCATCATTATTATATTTTATGTTAATTGTTCTCTTCTGATATTGAAATTGTAGTTGTTCGTTTTCTTTTCATGGCATATAAACTCCTGAATATTATTAATACCAAATCCCTCTCCCTCCCTTTCTTTCTCTCTCTGTCTCTGTCTCTCTGAACACACACACACACACACACACATATATATATATATATATATATATATATATATATATATATATATTATTATTATTATTATTATATATACACGAATAATTAGAAGTTTAATATTTTTGACGTTTTTGCGCACAGTTAAATTATTTCAAGTATTGCTATCAAACATTAATAATTATTTTGGTACACAGTTAACTTGGTTGAAGCCTTCCTATCAAATACTAATAGTTTAGAATCAATCATTTTGTTCTCACAGGTTTCAAGTATGGTAAATGATTAATTTGTTCTACTTGACGCATACATGAGACCCCAATAGGCACCACTATTCCATTTCAGAGTGGACCTAGGTGTTATGGCAATGAACGGAGTGTCAAACCCGCCAAAGCTCCCAGACTGGAGCTTCACCATCAGATACTGGTTAGTATCATATTTAGGACACGTTGAAATTTTATTAGATTAGCAAACTGTTACCCCTAGTGTAAATTTTAAGCAAAGTTAAATAACTTTTTTTCTTTCTTTTAAAGGAATATTTGGTTCCGTCCAACTTGACATTTTTTTTCCTTTTGGAATCAGAGTGAACTTTTATTCTGAGGCATTATCAACGCGTGCTTTTGTTTATTCTCTTTTATTTCGTGTGATTATTTTCTCAGATCTTTGTGATAATTCTTTAGGGTGTCTTTAATCACTGACCAAATGTTGGCAAACATTCTTCATGTTAAATGGTGAAAATTGTACCTGGCCATATTGTGCTAAGATTTAAACGATTCTTCTTCCCCCAGGTTTCCATTTCAGAGACAATTTCCGACCATTATACCAGGCAAGTTCTCTGCAAGAGTTTTCTTGGCATTGGAATTTTGTTTGGAGGGTATGCTGTGAAATTATCACTCACAAAGAGGGACTGACTTGATTTAAGTGCGTCAATGTTGGCCTCTACTTCAAATAAATTGGTTTGAATTGAATAACGGCATTTAGAAATAAAACTCTAAAAGTTATTATTTATTTTGTTATCTGCATAACCCGAAAGGGTTTCCCGCACATATTTGCCCACGTAACCTCAATTTCCTCCAGAGTTTTTCAGTCATTCCTGTTAAGAGAAAGAGTTTTGTGTTCTCTCCAATTAGGATACTCCATGGATTTTATATTCGTCTTTTCGGTTCCTGTTTGAGAAGTTGTTCAATAGTCGTTTTCCATGACCTCATCCGGAAGAAAAAGTTCAGCTACATTGGTCACATGATACACAAAAATGGTAGGAACTTTGAAAACAAAAGAATATTTATACATTTACATTTTAAATATGTATAAATTATTTATTATATTCTAAAGAAATGAAGATAGCTGGCATTTGTCAAAAATAGTTTTATTATTTCGGCAAATTTGATATTTGCAGTTTTCTTTGTAAAAATCTGCATATCAATATTAATATTCGCAAATGAATTACGTACTATACTGAAGTTGGTGAACATCATATGATTAAAAAAATTGAGTCCGGTAGATTTACTTAGTTTTAATAAATAAATCTAAATCTCAAGTAAACACTATTTCTTCTTTAACATTCATCGCCCAGACAATTGATTAATTTTCACGGAAGTTTTATTTGAACGAAACTATGGATGCTTCTCATATTCTATAAAAATAAAAGCAGATAATCTTACTGAAACATTTGATCTTAAAGGTATTTTTTTCAATTTTATACAAAGTGAATGTCAAGATACCAAAGACAGTTTCTCATATGGTTTACATATCTAGTCATAAGCAAATATTGGAACGTGAAAGTCTATTTTTAGAACAAGGGTAGAATTATTTATCGAGTCCCATACTAGTATCGAATAAAAAACGTAGTAGAGCAACTAAATCTGTATAAATGTTCATTAAATTTCAAAAGTTATACTAGAAAGACTATTTGAAAGTAAGTTAGTAAATAGCATGTCCACTCCAAGACGAGAGTCAAAAAACTGGTCACTAATCTATTGTCTTTATTCAATATAGCCATTCAAATTGCATGTATGAATTTATTTAATTTGTTCTTTGTAAAATCAGTGCTGTATACGTTTTCTTAGATGGAAAACAATTTTACTGCAAATCCAAATTAAAATTTGAATCAAGACAAAAAAAAAACACAACGTAAACGTTAATCAGAATGCCTATAAGGATGCTAAGAAGCACAAAATATTCTTTAATGAATTAAAAAAAGTAGTTGTGGACTTTAACTAAGTTAAAACTTAATAATGAAAAACGGAAATTAAGAATTTTTTTTAAAACCATGGAAAGCAGCATGGTGGACGTAAAGGCAAGTGGATAAAACTTCTGCCTAACCAGGTCCTACGGTTCAACGCCCACGATCGGTTAGTTCGATCGGGGAACTACTGCTGCTCATCTATAAGGGTGGCTTCTATAGATGGGAATAAAAACAACCATGGAAAGATAACCATGACCCACTCTGAATATATATATATATATATATATATATATATATGTATATGTATATATATATAAAGACAAAACATATGTATATGTATATATATATAAAGACAAAACTAATTGATGGTATAAAGATAGGTTTCACTTTGAACATGACATCTGTTGTTAGTATGCTGATTCATTTTTCTATTAACACGTGTTAGAACTATCAAGCCAATATATATATATATATATATATATATAAATGAATCAGCATACTAACAACCGATGCCATGTTCAAAGTGAAACCTATCTTTATACCTTCAATTAGCTTTGTCTTTCCAGAATATGATTTCCTAAAGATCGCAAACCATTTACCAGCGTGTTTTCCCAACAGTGAAATGCGCTCTATAAACGTTTCTTGAAGCTACTCTATTTTAATCTGTTATGTCATGTAAAGTAGATGAATTGCGTAACGTAATTTTGATTTGGTAAAGAAGAAGTCTACAAAAGCCAAATGAGCAGAGTAGGACTGCTGGAAGAAAAATCTTTTCACCGGTCTTTTCAAACCATACTCAACATGAATGTCGTTCATTTTCAAAGGAGGACTTCCAAAATGGTTTATTTACATTTGTTGATGTTCGTACACATATTAAGTGTTGGTATCATTTGTGACAATTAAATGCACCTCTAACAATTTTGTTCTTAGGTATGCTGTAATAACAGAAAATTACTTACCAATATTATTCCTGGTTTGATGCAAACTTCACTAAAAAGAGCATTTTTAAACTTGAAAACGAAAAAAATGATGCATTATGCATCCTAATCAACACAATGTGTTGTGTTTCTTTTAACAAGTATCCAAACTTATTGGTACAAAATATTTTTGTTCAGGTGCTCACTAAATCACGTTATGAGGACACTGTTATTTATTTAAATCTCAGTTTGATTTAGGGAAAAAAACTCATATATCATGGTCATATATCTAAAAGAAATAAATATGGAAGATATACATGGCCAGATGTACATTTCTTTTAATGCTTTCTTGTCAGATAAAATATTATGGCTCTTTTTGTTTTTGAAAAATGAACTTAGTAAATAAATAATTTGATTTATAAAAATACTTAAGATGTTTCCTAGGAAAACTGAATTAATCATTTATTCCTCAAAGATTCTCCTCAATTTAAAAAGAAATAAAACACCGAAAATATCTCGTTTGAAAACTGCATGAAGTACACTTTTCACTAACATTTAAACATGCATATGTAACAAGTTGTAAAAAGCTAGCCAGAAGAAGAGAAGGTAAATGGCGCAAAAATATTATAGAAAATTCCCCAAAAATAAAAATGAGAAAAGTCGTCGTACATGATGAGATGTTAACGTGGATTGATTGCAGGCTTGATGAGTTTTAACGGCATGTTAAACCACCTATGATTATGTTATGTTTAGGGGTTGAGAATACGCTCATTGTACGTTTATGTCTAAATTACTGTAGTTTTCTTTTTTGACAGCTTAACAATATCACGTATTCCCATTAAATACAAAAAAATTGCATTTCAAAAAGTTATTTCTGTTTAATGCTATCGTTTGATGGTTTCAAGGAACTCAGAATAATCCTTAGAAAATAAGTATAGCTTCAAGTACTTATTCTTAATACAAATAATTTACAGTGAAATATCATCAAATATTCTTATTAAATACGAATCATTTTTGTACACATCTACACGACCAATAAATGAGAACCGAGCTGGTGTTAATAATCCAGTGCACAGTGAATCAACGAGAAATTACAATGAAGAGTTACTCAAACCCCCTATTACTCAAAACTGTGGCCTCGCCGTCTGATGAGGTTTAGTGGCATGTCAAGGATATCCCTATTTTGGGTGGTGCTTTATGCATCTGCTCGAAATTCTGTAAGCATATTCTAAAGCGGCTGAAAGCGTAAATGAAAACATGGAGCATGACAGAGGCAAAATAATTTAAGTCCTCATTGAAGAAATTGGCAATATTGAAAGAAAAATGCCTGTATTTATTGTAC
The DNA here is from genome assembly GCA_963585895.1 of Sepioteuthis lessoniana. Taxonomy (NCBI): domain Eukaryota; kingdom Metazoa; phylum Mollusca; class Cephalopoda; order Myopsida; family Loliginidae; genus Sepioteuthis; species Sepioteuthis lessoniana. The sequence continues at coordinate 70,151,169 of OY757928.1, forward strand.
CTGATATATATATATATATATATATATATATATATATATATATATATATATATATATACGTATGTCTGTATGCCTGTGCGTCTGTGTGTATGTGTGTGTATGTATAACTGGATACATATATGCATGAACACACACACACACACACACACGCACACACACACACACACACACATACACACATATATATATATATATATATATATATATACACACATATATATATATATATATATATATATATATATATATATATTGAGAAAATGTGGAAAAGAAGATAGAAAAGAAGCGAGAGCTAAAGATTCTATTTATAATTTGCAGTGATTTGCCTGTATCAAACATTTACAGTACGGGTACTTTCCTGATTCAGAATTTTCCTATTTGCTAATTGTGACAATGGCACTAAACTAATAACTTTTATTACTTACTATTTACTAACGTGTGCCTCAATAAGCGATCCCGCATCTCTTTCGTGACTAACAACTTAATCAGACGATACCAAGCTGGCCCTGCTTGACAAAATGGATTTGTTTGTAGCAATGCTTTCTTTCTATTCCCCAATGATGACGTTTCCCTTCCATTATACCAATCAACTGATTGCTATCGTGTGTAAACCAAACGACGCCACTCGATGGACCACTCTGCAAAATTAACCTTAACTGTATCGTTTGCTGCAACTTATTGGCTTTTAAGGTCAAACCCAATAATGGCCCTCACAATTAAGAGAACAGTCATTTTCATCGAAACAGAAAAGAAGTGACGAGTACATAGGTACATTTATTTGTTTTATTTGGGATTAAATTGCTATTCAGAACTTTAAACCAAATCTCTTTTCATATACGTTATTGTATTTCGACAGAATAATAATGAAAATTATTTTTTCGTGTGTGAAACAACGCCTGTGTTTAAAAAGATGCATATAATCAACGACTCACCGAGTGGAGACAAACAGCATTATTGAAAACTGCCAGAATACTGAGAATAGTACTGGAGACTTGAGGAGACTTGCTGTCACTCAATCTACAGTGAAATACCATCAGCTTACGCTGATGTGAAAACTCAAATGAGTAAATAATAATAATAATAATAATAATAATAATAATAATAATAGCAAATTAGCACATAAGGAATATAAGACTAGACATGATTGGGGCTGCAAGGTGATCCACTGGAAGATGTGCAAGAAATTTAAATTTGACCATACAAACAATTGGTATATGCACAACCCAGCACCTTTCCTAGAAAATGACACACAAACGTCTATGGAACTTTGACATACATCTATGGGACTTTGACATACATACGGATCACCTAATCTCGGCCAGAAGACCAGACTTAATAATAATCAACAACAAAAAAAAAGAACTTGCAAAATTGTCGACTTTGCTGTCCCGGCTGACCACAAAATAAAGCTAAAAGAAGGTGAAAAGAAGAATAAGAACCTCAACCGTGCTAGCGATCTGAAAAAAAACCCTATGGAACATGTAGGTGACAATTATACTAATTGCAATTGGTGCGTTTGGCACAGTAACTAAAGGATTTCTAAAGGGACTGGGGGACTTGGAAGTTGGCGGACGACTAGAGACCATCCGAACAATAGCATTATTAAGAACGGCCAGAATACTGAGAAGAGTTCTGGAGACTTGAGGAGACTTGCTGTCACTCAAACTCCAGTGAAAACCATCGGCTAACGTTGATGTGACCAATTCTAAAGAGTGAATAATGATAATGATAATAAAAACTCGAGATTTGGCTGATTTGAAATAATAATAATAAGGATTATAATGATAATAATGAGCCAGCATTGAAAACAGCGTTGTCGCATCGATATATAGACTCTACGACTACATAAAAAACACGAAGTTGGACTGATTACAGCCATCAAAATCGATATTGACAACACGATAGATTACAGAATGACAATAACTAGGAAACAAAAATGGAAAAAAAACTATGGGCGCTTTAAACGACTAATAAACAACATCTCACACGAGAAAGCTTGGACGTGGCTAATAAAAGGAAACCTTAAGAGAGAAAAAAAATCTCTTCCAATAGCAGCACAAAACAACGACATATGAACCAATTATATGAAAGCAAGAATAGATAAGACGCAGCAAATTAGCAAATATAGGTTATGTGGTGATAGAGACGAAACCATCCATAAAGTAATAAGCGAATGCAGCAAATTAGTTCTGAACGAGTATAAGACTAGACACGATGGGGTGGGCACGGTGATCTACTGTGTGATGTGCAAGAAATTTAAATGTGATCATAAGAACAAATGCTATATGCACAATCATACCACTGTGGATTGGTGCTTTTGGTACAGTCACCAAAGGACAATTAATGAGACTGGAGGATTTGGACACTGGAGGACGACTGGAGACCATCCAAACTACAGCATTATATATAACGGTCAGAATACTGAGAAGAGTCCGGGAGACTTTTAGGGACTCCTGTGAATAACCATCAGCTGAAACTGATATTGAAAAACTTTGAAGAAGAAGAAGAAGAAGAAGAAGAAGAAGAAGAAGAAGAAGAAGAAGAAGAAGAAGAAGAAGAAGAAGAAGAAGAAGAAGAAGAAGAAGAAGAAGAAGAAGAAGAAGAAGAAGAAGAAGATGGATAGATAGATAGATAACATAAAGTGGGAGTAAGCGGACTTGCCAGCATCGAAGGCAGTGTTGACACATCGATACAACGGCTCGAAGAATACATAGAAAAACACATAAGAACGACGACTGATTATATCCATCAAAAACAATACTGACAACACGATAGATAACAGAATGGTAATAACTAGGAAACAAAAATGGAAAGAAAAACAAGTCTATGGCCGTTTTAAACAAGTAATAAAACTGAACCTCACTAAGAAAAGGAAACTTTAAATGAGAAACAGAACCCCGCCTAATAGCAGCACCAAACAAGGACGTAAGAAGCAATTATATCAACACGAGGATAGATAAGACACAACAAAATAGCAAATATAGGCTATGTGGTGACAGAAACGAAGCCATCAAACACATGATAACCGAATGCAGTAAATTAGCACAGAAATAGTACAAGACTAGACACGACTGCTTGGGTAAGGTGATCCACTGGGAAATGTGCAAGAAATTTCAATTTGACCATACCAACAAATGGTATATGTATAACTCAGCATCTGTCCTAGAAAATAACACTCATAAACTCCTATGGGACTTTGATATACACACGGATCACCGAATCTCGGCCAGAAGACCAGATCTTATAATAGGCAACAAAAAAAAAAGAGAATCTGCAAAATTATCGAATGTGCTGTCCCGGTGGACCACAGAATAGAATTGAAAGAATGTGAAAAGAAGAATAAGTACCTCGACCTTGTTAGAAAATTGAAAAGGCTGTGGAACTTGAAAGTGATGAGTGTATCAACTGTGATTGGTGCTTTTGGCACAGTAACTAAAGGATAACTTAAGGGACTGGAGGACTTGGAATTTGGTGGACGAGTAGAGACAATCCAAACGACAACATTATTGAGAACGGCCAGAATACTAAGAAGAGTCCTGGAGATTTGAGGAGACTTGCTTTCACTCAAACTCCAGTGAAAGCCCATCAGCTGACGCTAATATGAAAAACTCCAATGAAGATAATAATAATAATAATAATAATAATAATAATAATAATAATAATAATAATAATAATATCTTAAATATTCCCTACAGTCTCAACACAGGTTCCACCGCTGGTCGTTAACGTTATACCCGATGCAACGAAATTATGTACTAATTTCATTTTGTAATTTGTTCTCACTAGGACAAATACAATATAGCCTCTGAGATTAAAGTGTCTGTAAACTGACTTAGAGTTTCTAATACTTATGAAAATATTTAAAATAAAATGTAAACGATAAATTTGGTCTCACTTCGTTCTCATTAAACCACTTGAAAAACTCGCAAAGAGTAAAATAATACGGGATTGATTCTCCCATTCATATTCTCATAATCATTTATAAATATGATCAAGTTAAAATTACAATAAAAATTACCTCCCACATATATATTTAATTTTTTTTGTTGGTATTAGTCGTTTATTGTATATTCATTAAATAGAATATGAATTAATATTGCTTAAAATGAAGAAGGTTGTCCTTTAACCTAGTACATAAGAAATAAGCAGTTATAGTAAAAAAAATATGACAGTAAATTGACTAACAATTTAATTTGTTTATTCGTCATAGAATAATATAAAATGCTTTTCCATCATTAATTATCTCTTAAACATTCATTAAATCTGATTTGGTTTGCTCTTATGGTTGATTATTTTTGTCAACTTCTTATTTATTTATTTGTCTGGATTTGTCGAAAAATTATCGTTTTCTCTCAGTTCATTGAGAAAATATTACGTCATAATTCATTTCGTGACATTTCCAACATTGAATTCACTGCTACACATTCATACCGAAAAGACAAAATACAGAACAATCGAATTTAAGAAGCAGGCTCAAATACACTTTTACATCCACACACACACACACACACACACACACACACACACACACACACACACACACACACACACACGTGTATATATATATATATATATATGAGGTGCAATCAATTTTTTTAATATAATCTTAAAATGTAAATTATATGTGTAGAGTGGGGAAATTATTCAAAAATGTGTTGATATCTAATTTCAAGGAGTGGCAGATACTATCTAACCGCCAGTCTTGATGATTTTCCAACATATAAAGTATCAAGTGATGTGCTAAATCAAAATAATAAACAAAAACTACAGATTCTCGAAGCACTACATATCATAAAGATGTAACCGACACTTAATAGAATTAATTTTTAAACCAGTGCTAAAATACTTAAATGTCTTAACTACGGACACTATTTACAGAAACCCATTTAAAAGCAAAGGCTAGAATCTTCAACGGTAAAGACGCTCTAACATAATAAAAATATGCAAAAACAAAAGTTAGATCGCTTTTGTAATAGATCCTCCCTGATGATGCCCCAAATCGGGCAAAAAGTACTAGGGATACATACAACTATGTACGATACTTAAATCAATTCCCGCCGAATACGATAAAAGCAATACGGGAATGCGAACGGATCCTGAAGAAAATATGTAGACAGAAAATGTCTATTATGTTTAATGAAATTTGTATTAACGAAGAAATGATGACAAAATACACACACACACACACACACACACACACACACACACACACACACACACACACACACACACACATATATATATATATATATATATATATATATATATATATATATATATATATCTGTAAACGAATTATCGGTAATATTTGTTAAAGCTGATTGACTCACCCACTGTCAAACAGTGTCAATTATTTCAAATACAAATATTTCTGTTTAATATCAATCAGTCATTTGCATTCAGTTAAATAGTCTTAAGTATTCATATAAAACAAGAATAATTAGGTTTCAAGAATTGCTTTGAAAGACTAACAATTTAATACCAATCATTTCTATGTACATGTTAAATAAATAAACATGCATGCACACAAAGACTGTCCAAGTAAAACGAACAGGACATGCAGGACAATGCTGGAGAAGTAAGGAGGAAATCATATGCGATATACTCCAGTGGACCCCTTCACATGGATGAGCAAAGGTAGGACGACCAGCTAAAACCTATATACAACAGCTCTGGGCCGATACAGTATGTAGTCTGGAAGACACGCCGGGAGCGATGAACGATATAGACAGGTGGCGATAGAGGGTCAGGGAGATCCTTGCTAGCTGTGCGACATGATGATATAAGTAGTTTGTCGGTAATTCTATTTTTGAATGAGGTAGACCTAATTTGTAAACATTAAATCAACTTCTACAGTCGTCTTCTGCAATAGAATATACCGACTGCATCTGTACAGTGGGTTAAAACTCCACATACGAGTGTCCTGGATATGACACTAAAAATCTAATGGTGAAACTTTAGTAATATTGGAGCTTTGGGGAATATGATGTAGTCCTTCTTTGCTCTCGGGTCTACTCTGATCGGGAGTTATAGAACCTGATAGGGTCCTATCTATGGCTCAAATAAAATTAAACTGAATTGTTTGAAATAGAGGAGATTACATGCATAAAATAGATTTGGCATTCAATAACCAACGATGGTTTATATGCCATAAAACCAAACCAAACCAAAAACAGAATTAAGTATTGATATTTTTTACTCAGTTAAATGGTTTCAATTATTGCTAACTTGAATCGATCAACTTAATATTAATCATTTATTTGGACAAAGAAAAGGGGTTTTAAGTATTGCTCGCAGTAATAATTTTATTTGTATACAGATAAATGGCTTGAATGTTGAGCTATTTAACAAGAATAATTCTAATCAACACAATCCATTAATTTGTACTCAATTAAATAGTACCAAGCACAAACATCTAACTCGAATCATTCAATTTAGTATTAATCATTTGTTCACACACAATCAAATGACTTCAAGTATTGCTATATAACAATAACAGTTTTATTTGCACACAGTTAAAGGGTTTCGAGTCTTGCTATGTAACGCTAACAATTCAATGTTACATCAGTCATGTGTTTGTACATGGTTAAATAGTTTATCTGTTCTATTTAATCTATAGATGGGACCCTCACATGGAACTACCCCTTCAGATAAAAGTGGACCAGGAAGTAATGGTAATAAAGGAGTATTCCACATTTTTCAGAGCTCTTGGACTGAAACCTCATCAACAGATTGCTTAGTGTCATATGAGGACACTCGGTGAGGTGTTTTACTCCTCTGTAGAGATGTACTGGCGTATTCTACAAGCCCAGCCCAAATGGCTAATGGAATTATTGCAATAATTCTCATTCCTGTATTAAGAACACTATATCAAATATACATGAACGGAATTGAAAATTATGTTAAGATGCCAAAATTATTCTGGTATTATGAATTGTAGACAGATAATTGCTAAAAAAAACGATACATTTTAATGAGTGACCATAAATATGAAGAGCAGTAGAATACTGATTACGCAAGAAACGAAAAGGAAAGTGCAAATGTTAAAATATTAAGCTATGATAATTAACATTTATGATTAAATGAACAGAGAACGATGGAAAATGCAGTAATAAAAAACGGAAAAGAGGAAAATATATATGATGCAAAGATTGCCTAAAATGAAATAAATCAAGGATGAAATAAATACAGGATCTGTATCTTGTAAGAACTATCTGTTGAATAAAAGAAAATGCGTATATGAAAGTATCAGGAAGAATATTATTACCAACAGATGAAAGTTAAGTTATATCAAAATCAGCTTGATATATTCCTTCGTTTTCATTGAATATTTAAAAAAGTTACTGAACATGAATTTAATTTCTGAATACTACTGACGTAGCTGATATAGATGTGGCAAAATTGATGGAGCCAACACAATTTTTAGATAAATTTAGAAAATATATAAGCCAATAAATAAGTAAAAATCAGAAGAAAAGTTAAAATGAATAAAAATATATATTTATATAAGTATAAAAATGACAAACTAGTTAGACGCTAATCTTTGTAAGTGTCGTGATTGCAACGCCCGTTAGTATTCACCCGATCGACGGTCTTTGCCACTGTGAGTCACGAATTTTCAAAGGTAACTTTTCAAAAGCAGTAATTTATAATAAGTTCAGTAGAAAAAATTGTGCTCGCCTTTTCGTCATTTCATTAAACATCGGTTGAATGTTTCCCCTCCTACTCTTTTACTTATTTCCATGCCCTCAAGAAGTGACTTTCTCAATTCAACAGCCTCTTTGTATCGCCTTAGGTGAAAGGGTGGTGTGGGGAAAAAAAAAGAAAGAAGAATGTAGGTAATACTGCAGTTATAGAATGAGCCCCAATTCATCTAGACGAGGACTGTGAACATTCTAACGCTCAAATCACGAATCACGGAGGTTTTTTTAAGAGTTTTATTTCTATTTTCTCCTTTCCAATTATTGATTTTTTAGCAGCTGGTATAATATTCTGCTTTTAGAAATATTACCAAGGGCTATTATTTAAAAAAAATTTAAACAAACTTTACTAATCATAAAGCTTCTTATTTGCTAATGTATAATGATAAAAGTAAGACAATAATTATGGTCAGACTTTGAGTGGAACATTAATAATCAAATGTAAAAATTAGAACATTTTGTAATGTGATGGTGATTAATCAAAGCATTCAATATTAAAATAGTTATTATAAAAGATTAAGTATTTTTTAGAAATTAATTTGAAATTAATTTGTGATTTGAATTCTTAATAGAAATTAGGATTATCTAAACGATTTTAAATATTAAGGATTTTCAAGAAAGAAATTTTGTTTATTTTCTCTTTTTTTCAAAATCTCATTTGTAAACTATCAGGAATTATTGTGCATTAAGGATCGAGTACGATTTTTGTTATGGTTAATGTGAGAAATAAAGTTAAAGAGCGTGATCTTCTGGATAGAGAAGGTTGGACTTTATATGTGATTCATCTTTTGTTTGCTTTCTTTTTATTTTCTTTCTCAGTCTTCTTTCATTTCTACTGAACAGAATCTATCTATCTATCTCTCTATCTATTTTGTGTGTGTGTGTGTGTGTGTGTGTGTGTGTGTGTGTGTGTGTGTGTGTGTGTGTGTGTGTGTGTGTGTGTGAAACAGAGAGAGAGAGAGAGAGAGTATAATGTAATTTTCCCTTTTTATCGTGATTCAAAGACAAACAACAGAACAGTGAACTAGTTTCTTATTAAGCGAAACTATGTTTTTTATTAAAAAAAACTGGACTTGTTGGTAAGATTGTATAAGCAAAACATTTATATTAGAGCTTTTTAGACAATCCGATGTTTGATTCTAAGGTTTAACAGATATTCTAATCTAAGGCAGCATTACGTCGGTTTTACTTCAAAAAGTGTCATTCTGTGGTATTATACATGACTAATATCCTTCTGAATATATTTTGCAGCGGATATTTTTATAGCGGATATTTATCTAACGGAAAATTTGAAAAATTTATTCATCTACAAACATTCTAAGTGTCTCACTCTATTTATATTACATTTTATTTTTAATCTGTTTTTATTAGATAAAGTATATCCCTTTTCGTTATTTTCGTATGCATGATAATTTAATATATTAAACCAAGAGCATGTTATAAGGCAAATTTATTGATCTATCCCAATATTAGTTTGACATTTTGAGAAATTACATAATCTGTATATTTTTACTGTCCTAACTATCTACTTCGTTTTCGAATTTAACGGAGAAGGTAAAGATAGACAAATACAAATTAAATCTGACTTTCCTTAAGTATGATTTTCCATTTGGGGTCGGTAGGCTAAGCGGTTTATGAAATTAGATATAAGACTATCCAGGAATTCACCATCACGTTTTCTCACTTTGGCTCAAATTCAAACGTAATATCTGTATTACAAGTCACTTATTTTAACGTCAAAGTAAAGATTTCGTCTTAAAGCAAACTGTTGTACATATTTCATACCATGATTTGAAATTCCAATTTCAATAGATCAATAATCGGCGTGTTTTTAGACTACTGTATTCTGCTAATAATTGCAAAAATAAACAAGTGCCAACAGTCACGATATTCCTGCTGTTTAATACCAACGGAATTTCCATAAGTTTAGCTAATTATTTTTTCGCAATGTGACCGCTAGAAGTATGTTAATATCTTTTGACTCTAATTGTACGAATATAGAGAAGGCTCGTAAATATTTTTCTACTCATAAAACAGAGATAATTCCTATAAAAATTAATTGATCCTGAGTAAAGATCATGCAAGATATAAATTGCAATTCACTATTAGTGATATCTAAAATTGCTTGTCAAACGAGAGATGTATGTCGAATTGTACGACTCATCCTCGGATGTATTTTAAAATACAACGTAATCGTTTTGAAATTCAATTTTAATTCTAATGCAGCATTTGGTGGTAATTGTAAAATATTAGCAGAAGTTAACTCGGCAGGGAATCTATGCACCAAATTAACACTTAATAAAACGAAGAATCTCTTGAGTTAATAACCGAATATAAATCTAATTTATTTAAATTCAAATTTAAATTTATATTAAAGCATGAAATGTATTTTTTACTCTCCATGGTAACACAGTGTTGCTCAGTAAAACCAGATCAATAAATACAGAAAAAAATTATATATTTTGAAATAAATCCAGCAAAATGTAAAGATATTGATAATTCTTCTAAATAAATATCATTAATCAACGTTCCTATTGAAGAAAAAAAAGACCGTTTATTTGAAATTCCTATTCTTGAAGACCCTATTTTATAAGTAGCCATAACCGTTTCAAAGTGGCGGTAAAGAATAGTTCCCCAAATTGTCCTCTGATGAACAATTAGTACCTTATATCCAACATACATACTCAAAGCAAGTTACTCATACAAACTAATTATCATCAACAGACACCAACCTTACGCTCTACCATAAAATATATTAATAAAGCGGTCGCTTTACTTATTAGTACAGGTGGGGAATATATTAATTAAGAATATGTTCAATATGAATAATTATACAAATTTTCCTAAGTATTAATAACTTCAGTTAAAACAATGCTATTTTCCTGCCTATGTTCATTTTACATGTATATTTCATATTTTCTCGTAATAAACAGCTTTCAACAGATATTTTCTGAAGTCTAAAATATTGCAAGCAGTGATTCTAAAAACTAGTAGACGTTTTTATTTCTATTTTTTTAAGCAGAGTGTTTTTTTTTTTTTTTCTAATCATTGGCTTAACGTATTTAGTAAATGTACAAAATACATAACTGTGTGATGTCGTTCAGTATCCAGATGGACTTTTCAAATAGCTTATTCATGCAAATTTGATTTTGCACGCTTCCTCACTGACATTCACGTTGCCGTAGGTACGCAAATTCACTAACGATTACTTTTTTCTTTTATGTAAGTTTTCTCCCAATAAAATAGTTACTTGTTCTTATCCGAAAGCGAAACTCAGAGCAATTTTGGTTTGTCTAATTAAAAAAAGAAACACAATGAGAAATACTTTCTTTTGACGAGAAAATATATCCAGAGGCGGATTACACGCAACGGTATTTTTGTGTGGGATTATTAATATTGGCAACTTTTCTTTTTATTAGACATTTCAATTGCAATGCTTTGAGGTTTGTACATTTACATACGTATAAGTACATCATTCTTTGAAAAGCAAAATTATTTAGTAGAAAACACGTTAGCCAAATGCAATGCAAATGACCGTATATTGTGAAAAAATGCATTACACCTAAAATCAAAAAAGGCCATTGTTCTCAACTGTCATTTTATATTCTATTTATTTATTCTAAAATTATGTAAATGCATCAAAATAATAATGTCGATGCGTCTAAACAGATAATGTTCCTCTAAATGTGGTTTCTGCACCAAGCAAAGTTTGATTGAATGATTTCAATGGCATATAAAAACGGCTACAATTATATTATGCTTTGAGTTTAAAGAATTGCATTCATTATCCGTTAATATATACATTTGTGTGTAGTTGTTTTGGGAAATTATTGAAAATAGAAATAAAAAAATATTTTTTTTTTAAATTAAGAAGGAAGTGGTTCCCAGAAACCCCTGACAGGAAGTAGGAAGGGTGCATGCCAAAAGAAAGGGCCTTCCTTTCGAAAAAGAGAATTTCTGTCTCATTCAGCTGTGACCACTTGGACTGGAAAGAACTACCAATCACCTGCTGCTGGTGGAGATTATCACGTGTCTGCTAAGCAGCAGGCAGGCTCACTCTCCCGCAAACATTGGCCTCTCCTGAACATATCTACAAGACAACGGGGCAGACCTTCAAACTCACAACTCATAAAAAAATGACTCTCATATTCGTAGTCGTCTATGCTAACATACCTCACAAAAACACTTACTAGACATAAACACTGACATTAAACTCGTCACCAACTGAAAATGACTAGTATATTTCAAAACTACGTTTGGGAAGCACGACTACGTCTATTTTTTCAGGAAAACATCTCCTTTCTACTGAATAACCATTCTAAACCCTAAAATAAAACTGAAACTTAATAGGTATCTTTGTCGCTTTTCTTTCTTTCATCCTTAAACCAACCAAACCATTCCGGGCCCAACAGTTTCTTAAGAGTTCTTTTTATTGTTTTATTTTGTTTTGTTTATTTGCTCTGAGCCTTTTGAATGTTAATACATTTTAAGCATATCTATATGACCCATAGTTTGAACTTGAAGAAGTACTATCACTGCGGGTTAGAGTTGAACGTATTAATATTAATGAAGTAGTAGTCCAAAATCCCCGAATCTCCAGAACTGGAGTGTCAGGATGATATAGAGTTTAGAGTCATACCGAGAAGGTCCTACTGTTATGGATCTCATTCCTCTGCAGGGGATACAGTCAGTGTATTCCAAATTCCACCAATACGACGTATTTGCCTTCAAGGAACCTCATGACGATGAAACGGTTAACTTTAAAGTATTAACAATTTTTTACTAGTTTCACCTACATGGACACGTTTTTCAGTCAAAGTTTATCGTTTGTTTATATGTGATATTTATCAGGTTTATAATATATGTCTATATAAACGTTTTCTTAGGGTTAACTCGTCAATATAGAGACCTTTTTATACTTCTTCCTACATGTAAAACATTTTCTATAAGATTCATTATATATAATTTTGAAAATGTATGACATGTCTATTTTCGTTAAAACAAATGCTGAAATAGAGAAAATGATAGAAAGTTCAGAATGAGCCATCCAAGTTGTAGAAGCACCTGCTGCAGGAGATTTCAGCCATCTGTGACAGTGAACACGTTTCAGAGAACAAAAGACGAATAGGAAACTGTACAGGAACTCGCAGTAAAAAGTATATTCAAGTTGATGATTGCGAGGAAACCAGACTTGTAAGAAAGAAAATTTTTTAAAAACTCAAAATATTCCCAAGTGAACACAAGTGTCTAATTTTCTTCGAGCTTTTCAAGACAATAAAATCAATGTAGCTGAAAAGCTATTGGAACTTCAAGAAAATTCATTATTAGAGATTTGAGAAATATATTTTCTTTGAGTATGTTGGAAAGAATTGTTTTGTAAACCAAAACCTATGCCAACTGATTCAAAAATAATCTAACATTTTCAGAGTCATAGAAAGATTTTACATTCTCAGTAGAGTTCTTCGATTATCACACAATACCTGAAACTCGTTATTGCCGGTCAGCTCGAATCCTTTTGAGCTAGTTGTCGGTGGGACTTGAAATATGGTGACTGCATCCTCTGCTGTTAGTTAAGACTCTCCAAGTAACAGCGCCCTGCTTATAAAACTAAACTGAATGGAAATATTTGGGAAGTGTAAAGTATAATTTTATTGCCACCATTCTCATATCTATTCTTACCCGGACTGCTAGTATCTGTTTGTGTTCCATCTATGGTTCATATAGATTTGTTAAAAAAACCTTACATATTCACTTTGAGAGAGGTCGAAATATATTAAGAAAGTACACAAAAAATAAATCTAATTTTACAATGAATGCAATTCACTCATTTCTATACATAACATAACTCTATACAACTTGACATAACGTAAAAATCAATCAATTGATTAATCTATTAGTATGCAATACAACGTAGAAGGAAATGTTTTATTTTAATGGAGGAAGAGACATTTACTTCATAATAATCTGAATCCTGTTGTTGATAAGGCAATTATCACTGAGTCTGATTATTTTCTTTCTAATGAACTCGCTTTTATCTCTTCATCTCCTCACTATCTATGGTTACTTTAGTCGAGACAAAGCAACGTAACATAAACATCATTTTTGGGCCATCTAAACTTTCGATATAACAAAAATAAATGTGAAACACTGATTAGAAATCTTCAGCCTCACATTTCTTTAATTGAAGCATTGGTAAATTACGGTTACAATGGGAATTCAAAAGTGCACCAGTCGTCCAATGATTATATTATAATAAAAGCAAGTATAAGATACACCTGCTTCTGGATCTTTTATATTAACACAAACAATATGGAGAGACTTACAATTGTTTTAAACTTGCCATGCATATTATACTGTATATATGATTCAAAAACAATTCTGAAATGATTTTTTTGAATTTGTAAAAATGTTCTTACTCTTTTTAAAATGTTGGTTCTTTGATTTTAAGAGAGGTTGCATCAACTTTTATATGAAAATTGTTTTCGATCAATAGTGAACACATTTTCATGTATGATCGAAACTGTATTTGGGTATCAGCAAAAGACCTTGGAGTGAATGCTTAACTTAAAGACAGGCAGCTACATTCATTCTCATGAAATGATTTCCGATTGGTTGTTCTGATGTCGATAATTAAGTTCGTTTGTTGGAACAAGGGAGTAAATTCAAGCAAATGGGCGGAATATTGAACAAAGATGTGTCACACATGTACACTAATAAAGCTCCATCGTATTGATGAAGACCTTAAATGTGCCAGAGAAGAAAGAACTGAGATGAAACATCACACATATAATTGCTACTTCAAGTTCCTTAGTCTCAATTCCATGTTAATTCGGTGTGCAAATTTAAGGTTCCCTCTGGATACACCTTCCTAAGACCAGAACTCTATATTTACACATAAAATCGGACTCTATGCATAAGTATAGCAATGCACACAGGTACATGTATTATCTTTCTCCCCTACTCCTCTATGATTTCTTGATCTCATTATCATTCAATCTATCTCAATATGCAAGTAACAATTAAGTAAATCAACATAGAAAATGAAACCAAAAATGTTTAGCTCTTTATTTTGTAGAATGGGGTGGGGGATACATAATACCAATGTCCATTTTTGGGCGAAACAGTTCCTGTAACTAAATGATATTAGGAAAAATAGTTCGATAAACTAAGGTAATCATACTCAGCTTAATTCTAAAAATTCCATCCCTTTTTTATTCGATGTCATATTGGTTAGTAAAGTCTCATAGAGTCACTTAGTATATATATATGTATATATATATGAAGAGAAAGAGAGACAGAAAGAGAGAGACATATATATAAATTCCTCTGAAGACACTGTGTGTGTGTGTGTGTGTGTGTGTGTGTGTGTGTGTGTGTGTGTGTGTGTGTGTGTGTGTGTGAAATACAAAGTCCTGAAGGGTCTTAATTTTACTTTTTGATTTTATAATTTCGGAATATTATTCTGCATTTTTTCTCACATGTCACTACATTTTACTGATTTCGACCGTTTTTAAGAGAAACGTATAATCTTAGATACAAACTAACATCTATCTATCTATTTATCTATCTATCTATGTGTGTGTGTATGTGTGTGCAACGTCGTAGCTGTCAAAATGATTTTAGATCAATGCAAGAGATATTGCTTCTCAGTGGATAGTCAAAATACAATTGATTGAAAGGGGAGATAGAGAGAGTGAGACAGATAGACAGACAGACAGACAGACATGCAGGGTTGCTTATGTTTAGACTTTTTTCGTAGCTCTCTCTCGTGGCCGTAAAACACCCTCCACCGTCTTGGCAGTCGAATAACTTCTGTCAATTTGACAATGAAACTCTCTCTCTCTCTCTCTCTCTTCCCCCTCTCTCTCTCTCCTTCTTTCTTTCTCTCTCTGTCTCTGTCTCTCTCTCTCTCTCTCTACCTACCTACCTACCTACCTATCTTTTCTTTCTGAATTCATAATTCTGAATACATCTCCAAGAAATAAAAAAGGAATTGATCATAATGATACATTTATTCTCCATAATTACCTGCATTTTTACTCTCCTTCACATATCCATTTTCAACTATCTAATTTTAATTGGAAACCAAACCATTGCTCTTTTCTTCAGATCTTGGATATATCGTCATTTAAAAATTTGATTTACGTTATCTCTTTTCTCCTTAAAACCCTCCGGCCATATTTAACCAGAACGTTCTCGTCAACTTAAAAAAAAAAAAAAATAACAACCCTCCCTCAATATGTCGGCCAAACTGTTTGAGATTTTGTCATAAATTTTATGCATGAACTAGCTGCTTCTTTCTTCACATTTGTACATCGCTGCGATTTTTATCCTATTACTTGTCTATTATAATATATAATTTCATCAAAGGAGAATTATAATTCTTCTTAAACTTACAACGACACATTAATGTTATAAATCGGACCAGCGTGAAATCTGTTCAGTGGATTTAATTCTGAAAATGACCTTCAACATATGTTTATTTATTTTATTCGTTTCTTTCCATGAGATCTTTTTCAGTATTTTTTACGCGAAAGTTGAAGTTTGTTTCATCTTCTCAATGTCAAAACAAAATAATCACTATCTTTAAACAGAGGGCCCCAGAGAAAGAAAAGACAAACCAAACTGATTTTAAACTAAGCAATAAGCCATCTCCTAATGAAACACACATACACACACACATCCCTATCTATCTATCGTCATCCACAGACAGACTGTTTCTTTCTATCAGAACTCTTCAGTGTGGTTAGACACGCAGGACGCTCGATGCCGGGATCAAAACCCGCCCAACTTTACGTTAGACTAAGTCTCAGACCTCTCGGCCAGAAACCGGACCACGTTGGTTAAGGGAATTTTTAAGGTATTTATTTAGCAACATACATATATGCATATTATTAGAAAACTAACAACTACTATAAGTGTATTCCTGAAACTTATACTCCACTTACATTTTCTTTTTGGTACATCTCAGTAAAACAAAGCCTATGTTTCTGTTGGTTTTTCTGTTTGTATCTAAATCAACAATGGGATTTTTCATTTTCCAAAAGAGATTCATCACGTGGAAAAGGTCAAAGTATCAGTCCGATGCCACATGAGAAATTCGCGAACCCTTCAAAAACAGTACCTCCTGTGAATCAAAGTAATTCCCGTCGATATTAAAAGATGCCAGCAAGAAGACTTGGTGACAGAGAGTCTAACGTGCACATTTCCGAAACTAAATGCTGAGAAAGAAAGGAAAAGTTATGGAAACATCAATATGCAGCTCCTTCCTTATTTTGATGTTCTAATATTGTTGTGTTGTCGGTGAGAATTTTTCGTAGTTGTGTTGTTGGGCATGAATGTTCTTTTAAATGCTGAACTATTGAACTTGTGTCAGAAAGGTGCATTGTAAGTCTCCTCGACAGGGTAGTTGAGGTTAAACCAACATATATATTATTATTATCAGAGATACAATGTCCTAAAAGACATTTAAATTTATATATAACGTTGGTCTTTTTCAAAACCCAAATCGATAATAATAAACAATCGATCAATAATAAACAAAAACTTCAGATTCTCGAAGTACTACATATTAGAAACTTGCAACCAACTCTTAATAGAATTAATTTTCGAACCAGTGCTAATGTACTTAAATGTGTTTAGCTACTGGAACTGATTATAGAATTACTTTTAAAAGCAAACGCCATAATCTTCAACGGCAAAGACGCCCTTACACAAGTAATATGCTAAAACAAAAGTTACATCACTTTTGTAATAGATTCTCCCCTGATGATGGCCCAAAGTCGGGCAGAAAGTTCTAGGGATACATACAACTATGGACAATACATAAATCAATTCCCGCCGAATACGATAAAAGCAATACGGGAATTCGAACGGATCCAGAAGAAAATATGTAGACATAAAATGTCTATTATGTTTAATGAAATTTGCATTAACGAAGAAATGCTGCCTACATATACATATATATATATATATATATATATATATATATATATATATATATATATATATATATATATATATATATACGTGTCTGTATGGATTGAATGATATGAAACTGCTAAGTAATCAAACATTTCAATGTTTAATAATAGTTGATATTCAATGAATCCTTTTGTTTTAAAGTAAAACCTCGCAACGTTCACTTGTGCCCACAACCTCAATTACATTGGAAAACTGCGAACAAATAAAAATTCAGTTTCTATAATAAGATAAATGTAAAAAAAATATCTTCAGGAGAGCACAGATATTATGAGAAGAAATCTACAAGTACATATTTACTCACATTTATATTCATTTTCATTTATAATTCTATTGATATTTCTTAAGATCAATGACTTTAACCATTTAGGATGGTTGTATAGACAATATGCAATGTATAAATACAATTCTATTTCTATAAACTAAATATTCAGAAGTGTCTGTTGATCCAAAATACTTACTAAACTCTTACTTCCTTAAAAATATGTTAAATTTTCTTTGTGCGTGAGGGAAATTGGATTAAAAAAATATCCTATGAAAAGATTCATCCATACTACCATCACCATCCATACAGTTGACTTGTCCGAGAATATACAATTTCCAACGGTTCTACCACAATTGGAATATTTCTTTGACCTTATACCCTTTTTTTATCACCATTAAATACCATTTACTCAGGATTGTGTGCAAGAACTGAAAAAGTTCATTTTCCTCTTTTCTTGGAAAAGATGAAGAATGCAAAGAAGGTGAAAACTGGCGATTAGGGTGGGTATGGACCGATAATCATACAGGTGTGAAAATGCGCTTTTTCAACGTTAATTCTATTGTGCCATAGTTCAGTTCATCGAGCATTCTCTCTTATACCTAACAGAAGAAATCGGCCTTGAGAGTAAATATAGAATAGATCTATGACCGTGTTCGTTATGTAGTACCCTGAGTGCTTTTCCCCCATCAGTGACGTTCTACTTCTCATAATACCACGCTCGCTTCATTTTATAAACGTCATTGGCCAGTTTCATTGTTTCATGGATGAACGATATTGGTTTACAGAGTTGTTTCTCTGCTCAAGGTTGAGGTCAACACTAATATTGCTAGGGAACACGTGAACACAGTCACTTAAAAGACGTGTAACAAGTTCAACGTAACTATACGTTGCATGCTGACTCGCGACGATTACAGTTTGTTTTCTTGCTGCACGCATATGATTGCCTCGTGCTTAGATTGTTCACAGCAAGGGATATTCTTATCGACCCCTGAATGCGAAAATGTACATGCACATTTATATGCCTTTGCTTATACCATTGAAAGAGACACGAATTTTCTTTCAAGCTAACAGTAAATAGTATAGCAAGAGGTCTGGGTGGATAAAAAATTTGAATTCAATGCTGTCTAAGTCAGCTTAAAATAGATATTGTATCATATCCTACTCGTGCAGAAGGGTTGGGTATATATATATATATATATATATATATATATATATATATATATATATATATATATATATATATGCGTGCGTGTTTGCCTGCGAATAGCTGTAAGCAAAAATAAGTATCTGCTCGTAATTGCGTTCGTATTAAACAAATCATATACGTTAGTTATTATTCGAATTTGTTTCTGTAGATAAGCAATTGAATCTGATATGTCCCACTATTGAACCAATCGAGGAAAATATGTCTGTCATCCAGAGATTAATCATAATATGTACAGATTACTTATTCCTCGTCTCAATAAGCAACACATGTCTGTCGCATGGGTCATGGGAATAGCTATGACTAGACATATGTTGGGTTATATAGAGGAATCGATGCACCCGAGGGAATTGACGAACCCGTAAACAATAGGAATCTATAGTTGTTCAGAAAATGAGAATAAATGTTTCATGTTTATATCAAAGAGTTTCAATCTAGTTCGAAAATTTTCCACTCAAAGTAGAGAACATTTCAGCTGTACGCATTGGTCATAAGGATATTGTCAACTTCAAGAACCTTGTAAAAGAAGTTTATTTTAATAATAGTTAAACAAGTTTGAATTCTGATTTGTCTTTCTCAAAGACTGCTTGCAATACAAGTTCTATAGTGCCTTGTTCATGGAGCTATATACCCATGTCCAAGTGAAATGAAACGCAAACTATTTTGTTCTGGATTTAAACTTGCGTTGCCGGATACAGTTCCGACGAATGTATATGTTACGCTACTAACACTTTCAGTGACAGCTTTAAATCGATCGCTGAAAAACTGAATTATTACAGCTTTTTTTTCGAAAGAATGTCACTAGGAAATTATATATTAATTGCGTTTAAAAGTTCCCAGTGTTCCTCATTGAATTATCTTGTTTTAAAGTTTATTGCTTTTGCCAGTTAAGTTATTTGAATTATTGGTATTTCAATCCTTGAAAGTCATTTAATACCAATTCCGGGTTATACATAGATAATTTTTAAGTGAATATCTTGCAGGTAACTTTTGAAATTTTTAGAGCTCATTTGCTTGCACATAGTTTAATGGCTTAAAATCATAATACTAACAATTCAATTTGACATCAGTCATTTGTTTCCACGCAGTTAAATGGTTAAATATTTCTATTTGACCCAGAGAGATAACTCTAACAGGTAATACCACTCCGAGGTAGAGTGGAGCTGGGATTAATGAAATGGGTTATTCCTATCCTCCAAAGATCTACGACTGGAGACTCACTATCATATGGCGTTTAGTTTCATACCAATGGGGAGATGCAGTTGGTATATTATTCCGCCCCAGCCGATTGGGCAAAGATTCTGACCGAATAGTTCTCACATACAGTTTTACGATTCTTTTTGAAAGTTATGTCTAGCCTTTTTTTTAAAGTTAGATTCACTCGTTCTTTTTTATCATATTAACCTATCGTAAGTATCAGGAGAATATTTATTTTCTATTTAGCAGAAAATTTAAATATATGAAAATATCCAAACTATCTAATTTATTGCCGTTTATATCTAAGAAAAGTTTTTTGGTAATAATCTAAGAAACATATATTATGTAGGTTTAAACACAAAATTGTGTCAAACCCTTATTTAATTATTCTTTATTTTTTTAATTCTTCAGTTTGTAAAGGTTATGGTTAATATTAGGATTCACTCATCGTCGTTGTTATATAAATACAACTAAATAACCTTGGGATTTAATAAAAAGTAATTATTTTGTACAATGTTTTATTTATTCAACCTCTTTCGCCACGAACCTGGTCAATTTCTTAGCGGAGTTCAACGGCTATGAATTCTGTTTTCTTTCTGCAAGACTAGTTGCCCTAGAAGGACTCATGAGTCCTGCCTGTCTTATTATTTACCCATAGCCTCAGGGAACAGATGAATTCACATATTTCCTATGGACATTAGCTTCGTCTAGAATTTGAACTCCGGTTACTTATTCCATTTCTTGTGATGATAACCGCTATTTTAAACACACCTGTAATTTGATGTAGAATATAATATTGTTCCTTTTCTTAGTACTGAATAATAAGGATGTTTGTTTCATAGTCTGTAGGGATATTTATTAAGCAATGAACAGTTGACGGTTTTAGGTGCTTGCTGACAGCAAATTTCCATCATTGACAGTCTTACAGTTTTAGTAAAAAGAGGTTTATTTTTTCCTGGAGTGAAGTTTCTAGAATCATGACCGCTAATTTTGATATCAAAAGTTTCCTTTCTTGATCGATTTGACTACAGAGAAAAATAGAGAGTTCCGGCTGCAGTACACACTAGATGAGAAGAAGAAATAGATTTAAGCCTTTCCGCAGGATATTAGCGTGATGTGAAACACAAACAGATTTGCCGGATATTTGAAATTTACTCGTCAAATGTATTTTCTACAAAAGAAAATCATTACATTATCTGCACCTTTATAGTTAAGACACCGACATTTTATTGCTAACAAAAAAATACCTACTTACACTACATATATTATGCAAACAAGTGGGATTGTTAAGAAAACATTTGCTCAGTGAACTAATACATCATGAAACTATTGTAGATATATAAACAGGTTCAGGCTAGTTGAATAATGATTACCTTCGTAGGAAATGGATACGGTGACTTGAGTTCAAATCCAGGACGAAGGCGCTGGGATTCGTTAATACACATAAACACAAATAAAATTCAAGGTCTATTTATGAAATCAGATTTAGTAAAAATCAGATTTAATAAAGTTATAAATACAAATGATAATTATATTGATTCACTGGCATCAATATCGAACATAAACAAACTCGAAGTTTATGAAATGAATTACACGGGTGATCTGTTCATTGAATAAAATGTTTTGTACTGAAACTGCCTTGCATTTTCAATGTGTTAATATCAAGCGAATAATGCAATAATGTGTTATTGATTCTCAAAAATATTTCTCATAATTCATTTTTTCTTTCTCCTTGACCAGCTGTCCTAAAAGCAAATATACTTGCTTGGGGGGAATGTTAGTACAAACGAAAATATCAAATCAATGAGATACTTTAAATATTTTTAAACTAGTGTTCCTTATTTTAACTTCAATCCTTTATCCCAGTTTTTGCTTTAGTAAGATGAATACCCACCATAGATGTTTGATTGAATTAAAGCTTTCATCTGTATAATGTTATTTTTATTCAGATTTCATATCCTTCATTTTTTTCAATCCTCTTTCCTATCATTCAAAGCTGCCATTTCCATATTCATCTTTCAAATTTATATTTTTGAATTTTTTTTCCATTTCTAAAATTCGCTGTCCAGTTGTCTGCTTGAACGACTATATACGAATGATTTTAATCCATATTTGAAGCAAGTACGTATTCGTTTTTCTTTATATATTTTACTCCTCCTATTTTTGGAGTGTTCCGGGTCAATATTTTGTATTTCATTTGCTAAGATTGCTGTCATGATCATTGTTTTTTCCTGTGCGTAACGCAGAATTCTTTTCATAAATAAATTGAGGCTCTAGTCAATGCTACTAAAACATTGTCAATTTTTTTTATATTCACATAAATAGACGGGCATCATCCCAAGGTTGTATTGTATTTGGACTGTATATCAATCTTTTAATAATATAATATAGTTCTATTGTTCAATCTATATATACATTTCAAAATAATCTAGTAATTGTTATTTCTTATCAGTTTGTGAGTTAAATACTATTAGAATAGGAAAATCTTTTCCCCGTATTTCTTTACGTAAATTCATTAAATATGTTTGATTATAACCGATTTAGTTATGCATACACTACAGAGTTCTAGTATACAATAATTAGTTTCAGGAGGGTTTTTTCTTTTATTTCTTAAGTTAAATATTTTTTTAACTGATATAATCTATAAAACGCTTCTGCATGGGATACATTTTAAACTTCATGGTTTAAGATTTCAAATATCATCCAAAAGCTTAAAATATGCTGAGAATACCCGTATCGTCTCCAAATCGTTACAAAGAACTCTTGATCATTTTTTTAAGATTTAGTTGTGGAATCTCAACCTTCAATGTCTCTCTGTCTCAGTCTCTGTCTGTCTGTCTGTCTCTCTCTCTCTCTCTCTCTCTCTGAGTAACTTACAGTAACCAACAATTGAGTTCTAACCGTAAATGAAATTCCTCCAGTTGCCATCCGAGAACATAACGTTCTATTTTGTTGGATATGTTGGGAATCATAACGTGTTCAATTGTAATGAAGTATTAAATTCAAAAGATACCGTCATCATTTGGAAACAATCAAACACAAATTGCTGAAAAAGTAAGATTTGGTGATAAATCATTTATGCATGGATAACTAGCATCCCGCTTTGCAAAAGGCACATAGAAATGAAAATCTAAATGTGAAAATTGTCCTTAATCAAATTCACAATGCAGAATATATGATTTGTAGAATTATAATCTTTTCCGATCCTTAGTGCATTTCTGGTGCGGGAAAAGTAAATCAATTTGGACAGTTTGAAAAACAAAATTGAAATGATTTATTTGATAAGAGTCCTTAGCATACAAGAAATGAATAAAATATTTATATATTTTGCATTTTTGATCTTTGCCACAGAATATTTTGGTTGTGTGTTAATCTTCGAAATTTTAGTAACTATTAAACAAGTAACATTGATTGATTTTAATGGCACGTTAAATCGTCTAGTATTATTTTATGCATACATATAAGGGAATTGCATTCGTAACGCGTTTCATTCTTACATATTCCGGGTAGTTGTTCCTCGTGAGGTTTTTGCCCACCGTCCTTTGGAACTGGAATAATTTTTAAACCGATCTATTTAAGCTATAAATTGTACCGTAATAATTACCAAACTACTATGAAATCTAGTATATACAATGATGACCGTCAAATGTCCGGAAAATCCCTGATACGATGAACAGAACTTGTTCTTAAATGTCCTAGAATGGAAATATCAAGTATTGATTAGGTAATTCATGATAACTATTTAGGCTTATTTATTAGGATTAAACTAGGCACATATCGGAAAATACAATTAGGCACAGTGTAATTTCTAAGAGCCTTAATATTTATATTTAATTACTTGATCATGATGCAAATGAATTCTGCAATGTCCAATTATTGATCTCAATGATGAAATTCTGATTATTGAAGTCAGTATGGTCAATGTTTTTAATATCCCCAATCGTCAATATCAGTGTTGAAATAATATTCTTATCACGAGAACGTGATTCGTTTTTAATAATATTCTGACGTTTCCTCATTCCAAAATCCACCCCACTGTGAAAAACAGACCGACGCCTCAAAAATCGGTCAAACTAAGAGATGTTGAATAGAAAGCGTGAGGCAGAAAGAAAGGCCGCTAAAGAAGGAAGAAGATATGCTGTCGATTTCTGAAGATTGTACGATGATCTAGAAAATCTTCATCTATAAATCTAAAAGACCGTGAAGATCTGTTGTTGGTATCGATTAGCAAAGGCTTTCCCATTGAAGATTGGCTCAAAGCCAGAAGACTTTCATTTCAGAGTGGAATTTTACTGCAATATCCGTTTTGTCTAGTCCGTCGCTATCCATCATCCCCTATTCATACTCGAGTCTCTGTTAACATAAATGCATTTAAAATCTTCCCACGTAATTAATTTCAGCGATCCCCAACCGAGCGTATTTTAGCGAAAATTAATTGCAGCTAAATCTTTACTCTTTATTGTCTTCATTTTCCTAGACACATAAACGCATATAGATAAAAATTCAACACTTCAAAATTGTATATATATAGATTCATACCAATATACAATTCAAAGTATGAAAATGCCTATATTCACGTATTATGTGGGAAAAGTATTCGAAAGGTTATGCATCAGTGTGGAGGAAGCAAGAATTACATATATAGAGGGACTGGTTAGCTAAATGATTGATGATCAGCCCAAGCCACAATTAAAATACCGCAGATTTTAAAGTCCACATAAAATTTGAATATGGAAATATTGAACATAATTTTTTTTAGTTATCGGGAATCATGAGATAAATAGTATACATGCAAACACATTCACACCTATATATATATATATATATATATATATATGTATATATATATATATATATATATATATATATATATATATACTCGTGTAATACATTTCCTTTCGATACACGATAAGCTATGTCATGTAGTTGTGGCATAAAATATAAAAAGGAAACCAGGAATGAAAAGGTCAGAGAAACACCGAAAAGATTATCCTAAGGAGACAATGAAGTCATGCAGAGCTGATCGTATATAAATGGAAAGTGAGATCATTCAACTCCACAACTTTGTTGGAATAATGTTTTTCAAAAACTGAAGAAAAAACACCGGAATAGTACACTATTAAAGGAAACAACATTTATACAGGCACTATGCCGAAAAGAAAACTGAAGAAGGTCGAAAGTTGAGCAGAGGAAACGCAGTGCATGAGAAGAAATTTGAGAATAATGGTTTGATATATATGTATAAATTAGATATGATATTAAATATTATATATATATATATATATATATATATATATATATAGAGAGAGAGAGAGAGGAAGAGTAGGACAGAAAGGGAGAGATAGAGACAGAGATGGAGCAATATAGTAGTGTCCTCCCACACACTTTGCTGAAGCTTTTGAAAAGGAAACCTCTGGGTTACCCTCAACTACGGTCGGTCGAGTTACTTACTGCTATATATATATATATATATATATATATATAAGTGTAAGCCTTAGACAGAAAAACGTGCATAGCTGAAGATTTTTGCTGTGCGAATACAGTACAACTTCTTTTAAAACTAGAAAAAGTTTATAAAAAAGTGGTAGTGTGTCGCCACAGAAAAAATGTTCTGCAATCCTCTTCTTTAAGGGGGGGGACGCAAAACCTTTTGAATAACACACACACACACACACACACACACACACACACACACACACACACACATACACAGATACTCTTAATATATATATATATATATATATATTAAGAAAGTATTAAATAAAAAACGAATAGAATATATCACAGATAAAAAAATAGATTAAATTACACCCATGTGAATCCAGTCAAAATTGTGAACAGACTCGTTTAAATCAGGAGATACATATTTTATATGTAGAAATGTGAACACGCTGTTTTTTATTGTGAAGGTGGTTTAGGTCATGTGACATATTTTAAAAGACTCTTTACATCTAAACATATATATCTTTATGGCTAGTTTAGTTAACAAGCTTTTGAAAATATTGGTTTATTTTTAATTTAATGGCATATCAACATTCCTGGGTTACTTAATGCTTAATCCACCCTTCAGGACAGCAGTGGTAATATTTACCTCTTGGGGAAAAATAAATACCAATGGACTAGTTTATATACGGTTACGAATTATGTCCATAGCAATTCCATTTCTATGTTTTTGTCATTCACGATTATATATATATATATATATATATATATATATATATACTGCTTGTTTCAGACTAGAAACCTGAGTTCAATTGTCGTTTTAATGCAAAAGCTACCGCCGCTGAGCCTTCCAGCATTCTATGGATTTATGTCGAAGTCGAAATTCTGTTTTCTGTGAGCTGAACTATTTGTTCCGTGCAACACTCTAAGTAAAAGTCACCAGTGCGCACATTGATTACTTAACAAAAAAATCTTGCAGCTGAAAGAAATAAGAGTTCTCTAAGTTCAACATCTTTTCTAGCGGCAAGATCTAACAAGATATACTTGATCTAACACTACGACTCTGGGTCTTGTTACGGTCACCAGGGCTAAATGGTGATGGGTGCTGGACATGTCACGTACCTAAAGTGCTAGTTGGGGTAGAGTCATCGACGAACTCTCGTATATATATATATATATATATATATATATATATATATATATATATATATATATATATATATGTGTGTGTGTGTGTGTGTGTGTGTGTGTTTGTGTATTTTGGCAGCATTTCCACGTTAATACATATTAGATTAAACAAAATAAACATAAATTAACAATACATTTTCGTATTTGTCCTTTTCAGTAACCACATCGATTCGTTATATATTGACCCTTGACCGAGTCGTCAATCAGAGATGCCTAATTGCTTTCGCCTTTTCTTCCGCTTATTTAGCGGAAGAAAAGGCGAAAGCAATTAGGCGTTATGAAAGAATGTAGGCAGATGCCGGCGGGCGTTGAGTTAGTTGGCGACAGGAAGGGCAGAGTGAGAACCAGCCAGCAGAATGAGAACACCTTCTGAGGGCTGTTGCCCTCAGCGACTCCCGGTTGAGCAACGCCAGATTATACAGCGCAGTTGGTCAAGAGAAGAAGTTGGGTCAATATAGCAGTCTGTCCCTGTTTCCTCCCATCTCTCACACAAAATAAAAAACATCGAGATTAAAGCGTTAGAGATACATATTTTTATAAAGAAGTGTGTTCATTCATTCTTTGAAGTTCGGAAATTATGTTTGATTATGTTTCCGCTTTATATGTATGTGGATATAAAACAGATTTTATGGTATCCGGTGGGAATTAGTAGATAAACCACCTTAAATCAATTGGTTCCTTGGCACTTTCTGCCTGATCTTTGGCCATCATCCGGGTGTGTAGATTACTAAGTAGTAATGTACATGCAATGGGCACATCACATTTGCAATATACACACTGCGCTTTCCTGATCTCTTTTTGTAATTATTTTTTCTTTTTCTATCATATCTTTAAGGCTGTCTTCGTTGGTGTTTGAGTTAGTTTGGCGTAGTTTTTTTGTTTTAGTTTAATAATCCATAGTTTTTCAAAGAATGTATTTATTTCATGTTTATCAACTTTGTCTGGGAAGAATTTGATTCATTTTTTTTTAGAGAATAAACTGTATTTTTCAATGTTAAACTTTTCTATTAGTCTAATATTTGTCAAATTCTTTGAAATCTTTTTTTCAATTCCCCTATTTTGTTTTTTGGAGTGGGGCAAAATGGTAGACCTAGTTTTGTAAGTTAATTTGATTTTTGTTCAATTTGTATGTTGACAGATTAATAATTTTGGATTTTATATTGATGGTTTTGTTTCATAGATTAGTTTTTTTGTTCGATTTGTGTTGTTTAAAAAATGGTTTCTGTTTGTATTGACAAAAAGTCTTTAGTTTGTAATTATTTCTTGGATGATTTATATCGTTTAAAAAGAGATGTTTTACCTTGTTTCATTGCTAGAATTGTTCTGATTTTGTTTCCTCCTGATATATTGTTTTCAATATTCATTTCATTCTAATTTTTCCCTAAAAGGTATTTTTACTGGGTGCCTACCATTTCTAGGTTGTTTGTGCCAATATATGTGTGTTTAGTGGTACTTAAGGCGATTAATTTTTATTTTGTATGAGGTTGTTTGTGTGAGATGATCATGCCAATGGTTGTTGTTCTGTGGTCGGGATTGTAGTGTCAATGCTTAGCTACTTTCTTTCCGTCTTTACGTTTTAGTTTGTTTTTTTTTATCCTTTTCCCGTAGATTTTCTTTCTATTTCTTCTTAGGGTAGATTTCCAACCTATGCAGTTTTTAGCCTAGGATTTTTCTTGACTTTTTTCCTGTCTTTTGCAATCCCTACCTTCCACCATTCCCATAGTGCCGATAGGAATTGATGTTTCGGTAGGGAAGAGATCCTGGATTTTTGCTATGAGCTCTTGGTCAATCTCCTGATATTTAATCTTGTAGTGTGCCGCTCTGACTTCTAATATTTCGGTTTGTGCTTTTATATATATATATATATATATATATATATATATGTATGTATGTATGTATGTATGTATGGTTTTGTTTTGTGATTCTCGCTTGTTCTTGTGTGGTTGTTGATTTGTGAGGAGACAAATGGGGAAAACAGATAATGAGTAAATAATCCAAGATACTAGAAGAGACTGTTAAAAAAAAGAAGCTTACTCCATGAACTGTGCGCGTTATTTCAATCTGTTTCCACGGCTCAAAGTCTGACCGAAAAGAAAAATGCAACGAAGGTCTTAAAGTTAAACGAGTTGTGCTTTACTTTTTGTTTGATTGTTTTCTTGGTTTTATTTTTCCCTCCAATCTGACGGGTTTTACATCATCACTCTGCACCTTAGATTGTCCTCATTTTTTAATGAACACTGAAATAATAGGATTAGATATATGTAGGATTTATCTGCTATCAGTTTACAAGAGATATCTCAGCTATTTCTTTTATCCACCAAACCATGTTTTCTTAAAGACTGCTTAAAAAGATGAATTCTAAGTTCGCAGAAGATTATTGACTCCGACAGAACATTGAAGAAGACCGAAAGATAGAACAGCCAATACTCTGCGACAATAATAACAACCGAAATTAGAAAAATGGTCCAAATACATCTATGCATAATGAAGTTGAGAAGTTTACCAAAGTTTTTCACTTGCATATAAAAATGAATATTTCTTTTACTCTTGCGAGCATATATACGTCAGCATTCACTTCAGTAAGACATTAAATGTATATGTATATAGACGTACACATGTACTCATTTTTTTCACTGAATGTGAAAGAATTTATATGGATAATTTCAGGAGGAAAGTTCTCTGGGAGAAACCGCATTAAGACAGAAATACGAACTAAATTCAGGTTAGAGTAAAATTTCTCACTTTTCAGGCGCCAAGAAGATTTATATATTGAATTATAGATTGATTAGTTTGCTTTCTCAATACAAGTTTATAAAATCTATCGCTTCTATTTGGCAGTATTCTATTTATTTCACGCACATACGCCAGCAAATATAAAAGACGGTCAGCAGTTTCTGTCACAATGTGATGTATATTCATATATGTCTCTTAAATCTGTGTATGCGCGCACACACACACACACACACACACACACACACACACACACACACATACATATATATATATATATATATATATATATATATAAGATTTTATTCAAGTACGCTTCCTGCAAATTAATCAGTCTATTTTTTAACATTTGACGATGGGCATTTATATTCAATCTTATTTCGTTTTTCCCCAGTCCTTAAGAATTCTGCGACTCAATTTATATCAATTAAATTTTTTTACGTTTTGATTTCCATGGCATCTTTATAAAACCTTTTGGGATGTCTGAATACAACGTAATTGCTGGGTTGAATACATATCTCTTCTACGAACTATTTTTGACGATGCTTAAGCCAGCGTTTGTGTAATAAGTTGAGCATTAGCAGTTTATAGTACACTATAGTTTGATGTATTCTCAGATTATAGAACCACCACCTATTTCTTTACACATATATACATTAATTTTTTAGAAGGATTTCTGATCGTTCGTCCACATTTAATGCGAATTATATTTGGTTAAACCCGGTGAGCATTTTTATATTTAACAGTAGTTACTCGTCTTCAATTGGACATCATTGACTATTTTTTGTCGTCGTTCATCAAAAATAGTTAAGTGACTATATTATATAAACAGGTGCATATATGTCCCTATATTTATAATAGTTCTCTTAATAGGGCTTAGACTACGTTAACAGTACCTCTGTCGAGAGGTAAAACCTCACGAAAAGGGTTGTTCCGGGTATGACATGAAATGCGTCTAATCATGAGGTTCTTGTTGCGGATATCTCGAGCAATGACATTGATATAATATCATTACTCTTAGGTTCACTCTTAATCGGAGTAGTAGTACCTGTTAAGGTTTCATCTATGGCTCAAATAGAACTAAAATTTATTGGTAATGGACAGGAACGAGCGCAAAAAAAAAAGGAAATGCATAAATGTGTAAATATGAACGTACAATGAACGTGAGTGGCCAACATGTTGACACAAAATAACATCGTATGAGTTGACATGCCGTTATAATCAAACTATTGATCTATATTAGTAATGAGTAATACTTTCTATGTCCCTTTTTGATAGACAAAGGGTTTATTGAGAATTTTCAGGAGCAATTAAAAAGTTTGATAACTAAGCGTACCGAAGTTAATTTCAAAAGCTGAAAAAATAATCTCAGAAATGATTACAGATATACGATTAAAAATCATTTAGTTTATAAGGCGACCTTTTCACTCTGGAAAATCTTTTAACATATTGTACGATTTTTCAGGAGAGTTTATATATATATATATATATATATATATATATATATATATATGTGTGTGTGTGTGTGTGTGTGTGTGTGTGTGTGTGTGTGTGTGTGTGTGTAAAATGATGCTGACATAGAAGCTTAACCAGTTTAGGAGGATAAGAAAAAAATGTATTCCGACTTGTAGCCGGTTTTTTTTTTCGAATAATCAGTGTTATCATCATCATCATCATCATCATCATGTCATGCCGCCAGTACGGATATCCTTGACCATCTCTCGCCACTTTTCCCTATCGTTCATCGCCTCCGACAGCTCTTCTGGGTTACATCCTGTGTCTTCACATAGCTGCTGTATGCAAGTTCGGGCTGGTTGTCCTGCTTTTGCTTGGCCATATGTGGGGGTCCATAATAGTACGTCACTTACGAGCTCGTCTTTGCTTCTCCAGCAGTGTCCGGCTTGTCTGGCTCGTCTGACCTGTATAGTTTTCGTGATGGGAGGCAGGTGGCCGTACAGTTGGCGTCTCATCGGGTGTTGTCGCCAGGACTTGTTCAATATTGCTCTCAACATTCTTGTGTAGATGCCGTCAAATTTCTTCTCCAGCCGTTTGGTTAGCGTCCATGTAGTGCATCCATATAGCAGTATGGATACAACCGCTGCCTGGAAGAAACTGCGCTTCATTTCATCGGGCAGGTCTGATTTCCATATGATTGAGAGCCTATCCATAGCCGTCCATGCTTTCGTCAGTCGTGTGTCGATGTCGTTTTCTGTTGATGAGACGCTACTTCCTAGGTAGGTGAATTTGTCCACTACTTTCAGAGAGGCTCCGTCTAGAGTGGTAATGTTGCCCGTTTGGTTGTAACACATATATTCAGTTTTGTGCGCATTGACATGGAGGCCAATGCCTGCTGCAGCTCGTTCCAAACTATGCAGTAGTGTCTCTGCTTGATTAGGCGTATTCGCCAGTAACGCTAAGTCATCAGCGTAGTCGGCCTCTGTGATTGTTTTTGCGGGCTACCTTTTCCTTTTTTTCTTAGTCAGCTCGAAGCCATTTTCTCTGATTTTGTCGATCGAAGCTCTAAGCACGTAGTCTAGACAGATGATAAAGAGGTATGGGGCTAGCGTGTCTCCTAGTAGTACTCCTGCAACAATGTCGAAGTATTCCGTGTCTCCATCTGGTGAACGTACTTTCACTTTTGTGTTTTTGTAGAGGATCATTATTGCTGCTATGGTTTCTTTAGGTAGGCCGTATGCTAGTAGGATTAGTTCCATTTTCCCTCTGTGGATGGAATCGAAGGCCTTGGTAAAGTCAACAAATAGTAATGTCGCCTGAAGGTTTTTTGCCCGGACGCCTTCAAGGATTCTACGGATGGTCAATATTTGTGAGGTTGTGGATCTATTTCTCCGGAAGCCATTTTGGTTTTTCCTAAGGATTTTGTTTATTTTGGGTTCTATGCGGTTTCGTAGTAGGGCATTGTAGATTTTGGCTGCTATGGATGTAAGTGTTATGCCTCGGTAGTTTTTGGGTAATCCGAGGTCGCCTTTTTTAGGGAAAGGAAGGATGCATCCCTTCATCCATCTTTCTATCCTATTTTGACTATAGACAGTGTTGCATTGCCGGAGCAGTATATCGTCGAATTGTCTAGTCTTCCACATTTCTGGGGGGATCTCGTCTAGCCCTGCAGCTTTCCTATTTTTAATTTTTTAAGAACCGAGTCGAGTTCTTCTTTGGTGAAAGGCCCTAGTTTAATGTCTAATTGCTTACTGATAATTCTGGTGATCGTTTCATCTGTTATTTTCGGTGGGCTTCCAAGTAGATTTTTGAAATGCTGTTCCCACAGTTTTACTCTTTCTTGTTGGCTTGCAGCTTTCAATTTTGCTTTGGCTGTGCTCTTCCTTCTACTTACTTCGTTTATTGTTTGCCAGGCTATCCTGGATTGTCTATCTTCCACCGAGTCTCTAATCTTATCTATCTGATTTTGTATGTATTCTGCCAATTCTTTTAGATATATTCCTGCTAATTGATATTGTGCTTTTTCTAGTTTTCGGGCATTTGTGTTTGTTGGGTTCTTCCGATAGCTTTTGGAGGCAGTTTTCACGAGTGCACGTTTTTCTCTAACCTCTGACGTTTCCCAAGGGACTCTATATTTAGTTCTAGGTTTTGTTGGGATACACTTTGATGCCGCCTCAAGGTGTGCTTCAACAAAGTTTTCATATTCGTCATTTGGGGTAACTTTTTCTGTCTTCTCTTGTAGTGTTTCGAATCTGTTTCTTAATTCTAATGCATATTTATCTCTAATGTCTCTGTTATTAAGTAGGGCCCAGTCATAGCGCCTACTTGTCACGGTTCGTGTGGTGTTTTTTCGTAGGCTTAGACGTATTTTGGCCGTCACTATTCGATGATCGGAGGACACACCCTCGAAAGTGGAGTATGCCTCGCAATTCATCGCACTATTTTTCCATTTTCTGTTTATAAAGAGGTAGTCTATCTGTGCTTTACTCTTGTTCGCGTATGCGTGGGTCCATAATTTTCCCTCCCTTTTTTGAAAGTTTGTATTGAGGCATGTTAATCTATTTTCTATCATGAAATCAATTAGATGTTGTCCATTCCTGTTTGACGTGTTGTGTAGGCTGTATTTGTTGTTTCTGTTTTTCCAGATTTGTGCATTCATATCTCCGCCAATGACTAGCAGGTTGTGTTTCGGAATGCTACGTACTAGGGAGGATAGCTCCTCGTAGAAGGTGACTAGTTCGGTTTCTTCGCTAACATTGGTAGGGCTGTAGCAGGAGATGATCGTTGCTTTGGGGTTGCCATTAAACGTTGCGGCCATCATCCTAGGATAATTCTTCACTTACCAAAAGTGGAAACAGATCAAATGTTTATTCAGATATTTATCATCTTTACTGAACTGCTGGGCCTACACACACACGCATACACACACGCACGCGCGTGCACGCACACACACGCGCGCGCGCGCACACACACACACACACACACACACACACACACACATATATATATATATATATATAAGATTTAATAGAATAAAATCGGAGAAGTGAATAATTCCAATAAGGACAAATGAAATATTCAAAAATAGAATATTGAATTTAGATAATCCCGCCCAAGAGCTCAATGTAGATAAAATTCAGCGAGCAAATAATTGTCTCTTCATATCAACTAGAAGAGTTACCCGGGTAAACCGTGTGGAGGCAATAGGATTAAACAATAATATAGAGTAAGAAATGTTTTCTATTTTATATTTTTACTCATTGATTCACTTATTATATACTGGGATAGACAGGCTGGAATTGACTACAACACTTGTGTATAAAAATATCATTTTTGTTTATTATGAAAGGTGCGAAATTATTTGCGGTAGGAGACAGTACCCAGCTTGAGACACGGAATTCTTAAATAACCCATTTCTTTTTTTTTTTTTTTTTTTTTGCTTTTTTTGCTTTCACATGCCTTGTACACGGGCGAATTTTAATCATCTCTGCTTTTTTGTGCTTTTTTCGGGAGACAGGTACAGGCCACTCAGACATCTTCTCATCTCAGCTACTATACCTCAATTACTGGACCGTCACTAGGCTTCCCTTTTTCTTTCTCCTGATATTATACCCCCTTTCGACTTAGCCAGTTGAGTACATTTCAGTCTTTTCTGTAACTCTCAAATCTAAGTCGGCTAGCCCACGGCCAACGCCTAGGGCGTCATAACACCTAGTCACTCATTTACTCTCTCTCTCTCTCTCTCTCTCTCTCTCTCTCTCTCTCTCTCTCTCTCTAACTTCAAGGTTAAAAATCTTCCGTCGTTATATATTTTCGGACACTCACGTCCTTCGTGGTTGCTTCTGCTTCCAGTATGCCACTCTCTCAATTCCCGAGGCATTTCCTCCGTTTTTGTTTACCTGAAGACACTGGAACATCCTGTTTTGATATCAACGTAACTTTGTTAAAAATCAGATTTAATCGCATTATTAATATCTCAACCTGTTTACCCATAAGCATCAATGAAGGATTCTATACTCATTATTTTAAATTGCACTCCAAAATCTTAAATGAACACTCGAAAAATCGGTAAAATACAGATACAGACATACGCACGAACGCATGAACGCACACACACACACACACACACACACACACACACACACACACACACACACACACACACACACACATTCATTTATATGTATCTGTATTTTCCTGCAGTTATGGGTTTGCGTGACCATGCTATCATCTACTTACGTATATATTTGCCCAATCCCTCCACCT
The DNA here is from genome assembly GCA_963585895.1 of Sepioteuthis lessoniana. Taxonomy (NCBI): domain Eukaryota; kingdom Metazoa; phylum Mollusca; class Cephalopoda; order Myopsida; family Loliginidae; genus Sepioteuthis; species Sepioteuthis lessoniana. Next base: position 70,186,597 of record OY757928.1, read on the forward strand.
CTGCAGTAGGTGACACACGGCCAATTACCAAGCAGAATAAAGTTTGGTTTGGATTAAAAGATTTCCTTCAACTAAACTGGTTGCTTAAACATGGCTAATGATCCCAGTCAGCCTAACTATCAACCTATAACTAAGGCAGGGGCACATGGATTTATGCCTTATCAACTATATTCATTAAAGGTTAAAGCAAACAATCTTATCAATGATTTGAACTCGAGCCACCGATTCTATTTCCTACGACGATAACCATAACGCATAGCATGCATTCTCTACTTCAGTTAGAATTTTTATCGAGATTTTAATTTTCTCCAAAATAGTTATATATGAACAGCATTTAAAAAAAAACAGATAATGACGAACTCTCACCCGAATATATTAGGTTAAAGTGCCTTGCTATTTCCATGATGCTGTGCATCGTAAACAGTGAATCACGTGGCCTGAGAGTTAATGGCAGCTTGATAATGAAAATTACCTGCACACTCAGCTCAGATTACCATTAGTTTATAACGTAATATAAGATTTGGCATACTCCCAAGACCTAACTTTCGGCAACCTTTTTTTTTCCTTTCCTAAACTGAATATTTACCTCAAGTGTAAGAGATTTGAGGACGTAGTAGGCAATATAAGAAATATAACCTCAATGAAAATGACATTTTCAGCACACAATTTCTTCATTACTAAACACAGTAGAATAAATGTGCTGAATGCCAAGTGGGTGGGGTGTATTTGAAAGAAAATTAAGGTTTATTTTTTCTATTTCTAAAATAATGAATAGAGTTTCAGTCTTCGAACTTCTGAACACGTCTTGTAATATGTTTTTTTGTTTAATATCGAAGTCGTATTTTACAAGTTGTTTACACTGTATTAGTTTATACTAACTTTATTTATTACTGACATCATATAAAACTGTGACAGTCACTTATAGAGAATATTATTTGATTGAGAGTTTGATTTTAAAGGAATGTCAATCCAAGTAGAGTTATATCATACTTTGGGGTTGAAGAATCGCGTTCATTGTACGTTCATATTTACTTTTTGTGAAGTTGTTTCAAATATTAATGATATTAAACAGATCTATCTGTCCCATAGTTGGGGCATTAACATATACTACCACTGCATGTCAGAGTTGACTTGAGATTTGGGCCAATAAATGGTTTGCTCCAAAATCTCCTGATTTCCAGAAATGGAACCTTACTATAAATTACTGTTTAGTTTCAAACTAAGGACACAATTTTGGTGGAGAGATCTTCTACCTCTGTCAGCGTATTTCAAGCCCAGCGAACAGCGATAGATGATGAAAATTTTATAACGGCATGCTCTTTATTGCAGTTAGGAAATAAAACAGAAATGAGAACAATTTTCTTGAACTTTAGCTAAAACGGTGGCAATATTAAAAATAAATATCAGCAATATAATATTTACGGCCATAACGTGTGTATTTGAATCTATAATGATTGCTAGGTGCTCATGAAACAATGCACGTATATATATTAAATGTATTGTAGAATAAATCCCAAATTTCTATTTTAATACCGTAATATCTACATAACCACTTACCTATGAGCGTGAAGTGATTGTCACAGGGAAAGTAGAGAATTATTTGTATATATGCATTCAAGAAGAACAAACGAGACGGAAAGAAAGACCGAACATACATTTATCTTTCAACTACTTAAAACTAATGACTCTTTTTCTGTGAAAGAATTTACTCCCCTTCACATAACGCCAGTACATAATTATACGGTTCAAGGCACAAATCCATTTCTATCTTCACACACAACCGATGATGTATTTTGCAAGTTAATGTATGATATTTATCCGACTTCCCACCAAGTCAGATGTAACATGAAATCATTTTACAGTGAAGGCCCACGCACGATTCGAGACTAATATGTGACTGCTTTGTGCCCTCGGTATTCCCCTTCGGGAACATCCCAGCCATTCAAATATTTTCAACATCCTATAAAACAGTAAAATGCCGAAATAAATAATTTGCAGTCCAACAATAAATAAGGCCAATAATCTAAAACAGAAATTACATTTTACATAAACAATCTTTTATCATGATGTAATAGATGAGTAAAATATTTTCTTTGGTTAATTTATTTGTTTAATCAATTTTTACATCATTTTTCCTGTATAATATGTGTGTAGATGTTTATTATATATATTTTTAGATAGACAGGTCGTTCATACTACGTTATTGCATGTAACGGTTTACATCTGTATCCCATGTCCATAATTCTAGATGAAGCTGTTTACGTTTGACTTTGCACTTATGTCCTTGAGAAAGTTATCAAACTCCACTGCCATCAATGAGAAAATAGAAGAGGTTTTTAGCCTTAGAATGCTACTCAGTCTAGGAAAAAGACATTTATAAATTCAGGCCAACACTATTACACTGAAATATTTACTTTGAGTTGCATCCTGTCAATGGAGGCTGGGTTGAGTGTTATGTTTAACTTATAAACCTTTAAAAATGTTTTACAGGTCTTTAAAGTTCAGTTGCTGTAATAAGGCAGACCAATGAATTTGAATTGGTTTAGCTAAAGTTATTTACAGGAATACAATTTTTACCTAGTAACTATAACAACTCGGAAAATACTGTTGTATTTATAGATTTTTTCTAGAAATTTTAAAAGAGAAAATGTAAAATATTCTTTGGCTATTGTCTTCTATCTTTGTATTCGTTATTTTTCGTTATACCTTTTGGATTGTTAATTCCTAAGCATTATTCAAGCAGAATTCAGTACGATGTAGACTAGCTTGTAACTTCAGTCTCTTTTGTATTTTCTTGATTATGTACTTAAAAAGCATTCTGCGTATTTTTTACTGCGTTCCATAGAAACTAATTTGACTCGTTTCTGTTACTAATGGAATATTTTTAATACCGTCTGGACTGATTACTTAAGAGCGGAAATGATTTGAAACCACCGTTTATAGAATATTGCTAATTCTGTGTGGAAATGCTTGGTTTTTACGATTGATTCCTGATGATTACGTTGCAAAAATCTAATAAGATCTAATACTTTGCATTAGATGCAAGCGGAAGAAATAGGAAAAAATCATCAAAGAAAATATATAATGAATCGGAGTGTAAATGAATTCACAGCATTTTGCCGAAATTTATTGGTCTAAAAATATGTTAGTAAAATGACCCAACCGTAAAAAGTTCAGTCATACAGAATTTAAGCATAGAAATGTCTTTGCCGATGTTAATAATTAGTTCATATGTTAAAGCATAGTAAATGGCAATATCTTTAAGAAGTGTTCCCATAATATTCATTACGTAGACAATTCTATAATTTGCTGATGTGGTCTTTTTTGCTACCGAATATCATCAAATATATATTGATATATTGTTATATAATTACGAATCAGTATTTAAAATAAAATGAGTAAATATACTAAACGTATATGCTCACAATCTTTTTATAAGAAAACCCATGTAATTTTGCAAACAATTCATTTTTTTTTATTTACGTTTAATTTACCAAACTACTTCGGTGATGTAACTTGTTTTGTGATGATAGAATTTCCATTTAGTGTATCGTTATATACAACTGATCGTTTGTTTTAGACTTTGAAGTCATCTATAAAGAGACCTGTCATCTGGTATTCACTCTCACTCCTTGGAAATTTATTAAATGTTCGCATGATTCATTTCGCTAATATCAAATGACAGCTATCTTCAAATATTTTCAAAAGGTTGGGGATAGAGATTCCTAATTGGTCATTTTTAAAGGATTTCTTTTTTCAACAAGTATTATGGGTTTTGTTCGATATGTTCTTTGAATAGAAGAATATTCATTGGCCTAGTGGGCAGAGTGTTCACTAATGGTCCGGTTAACCTGGGTTCAATCCCAGGTCGCGTCATACCAAATATTTTTAAAATGGTACTAGATAGCTCCTTGCTTAACACTCAGCAATACAAGGTACATATCAAGGGTAAAGAGGAACAATCCAGAGAAAGGAGTAGCGCCCTTCCCTACACCGCGGTGTAGTAACTATTGAAAACTTTACTTTTATCACAAAATATTGATGGTTTATTATAACATCCTTTAGTAATTCATTGATTCAATTGTTTTTTACGGACAATCACAACATTAAAGAAAATGCAAGGCCGGTTCACAATGTAATATAATAGCCGAGGGATTTTGGTTCATGCCTTTGGGTTTAGTTAGGCTGAGAACCTTTCGGCTCAGCACATGGATTAGTTAGGTGCAACCTTAATGCAGGTGGTAACGCGTGAGCGCGCACAGGGCGGACATGTCACTCAGAGATGCCACAATAGTCCGAAAAGAAACGGGGTGACAGGGTACGGGTGACGTCACGCACCGGAAGCGCGCGGAGGTTTGTGTGAGAATCTGAAGAAAGTCAGGAAGTTGAGTACTAGACTCCAAACGAAAAGGATCGACTTTTGGAGCTCGCAGACGCGAAGCGAACTTGCGCCTTATGGGGACCGCTTGAGATGGGGGCCAAATGAATAAGACAGCATAGAAGATTGTGTGTCTCCTCCTTATGTAGAAACCTTTAACTCAAAGTTAATAAAATGGTTTCGTACCTGAACAAGAAGTCGTTACGAGTTTTCGAATTTCGAGATTCGTATGTTCTTTGAATATTCTATCGTTATCAACATTCGATGTCCATTTCACCCATTTCGCACATGGCCATATTCGTGTATAGGGCTATGTAACACACAGCATTATGGATCATTCAGTATCTTTAAGTGTATAAAGTATTTTTTTTTTCTTATATGCAAATGTTATCATCGATGAACAAATCGCTTGCGGGCTTTGCCACAAAATCTATATTGGTTTATTCCGTTCCCTCAGTATATGACTGTACCGATTCTGGTTTTTACTGGAATATATTTAATAATCATTCTCTTCATGTATCCTTTTCAGCATTGAGTACTACAGCCCCTGAAGATTTAGCATTGGACGTATACTCCCATGACTCCTGATTTTTTCACGTCAATTTTCAGCGCTTTAAACGATATATATAGTGATTATTTTAAGTTAGCATCATCTTTTATAGATTTCCAGCTTTCACTACATTCAAGAAGATTCTTGTGGGTTACGTTCATCGTATCCTTGATATCAGGGCGGACATTTAAACAGCAAAGCAAAGTCTTTGGAAATGATTTCATATCATTTAGCGATAGTCCATTTAGTTAAAAATAACACAGCTGATAAACTACGTCTTATCCACTGAGATCACAGCTGTTAAAAAAAATACAGGGCATAATCGGTGTCTTAAGACTCATTCTGGAAACTCATGCCTGTTCAGTTTCTATTCAAACAAAATAATTTTTTAAAAATTACTTAGATTAATTTTCATAGAATACTATTGTCGTTGAAATATAAGGGAATTTATTGACTTTACTCACTTGTTTGTTTGTACTTCTTATAATTTTAGCATTTGCAGATCAGTAGCAAACATAGGTTTGCTGAGAAGAAAACAGTTACAGTAATTTCGATTTTCAAAAGATATTCTGCATAATGTATATAAATGCTATGGGTGCGAATATTACAGATCAAAACCTGAACTCCTATTATATATATATATATATATATAAATATATATATATATACATATATATATATATATATATATATATATATATATATATATATATATATATATATATATATATACAGGCCACCAACTATACGGCTAACTGCCTCCCGTCACGAAAACTATACAAGTTAGACGAACCAGACACGCAGGACACTGCTGGAGAAGCAAGGACGAACTCATCAGTGATGTACTCCTATGAAGCCCTGCATATGGCCAAGCAAAAGCAAGACGACCAGCTCGAACACACATAGGGCAGCTATGTGAGGATACGGGATGTAGCCCTGAATACCTGCCAGAAGCGATGAATGATAGGGAGAAGTGGCGAGAGAGGGTCAGGGGTATCCGTGCTAGCGGCAAGACATGATGATGATGATGATGATGATGATGATGATATATAAAGATATATATATGCACGTGCGTGTGTGTAAGTGCGTGTGTGTATTTGCATTTCTTTTAGCGCTAATACCCTTGCGGAAGGCATGACGCAAGTTATTCTCCCTCCCGCTATGGGTAAATAATAGAGCAGACTGACCTCTTCAATCTTGGTATGAAAACTGTTCTGAAAATTCTGAATTAACACTCCGCTTATAAGTGACCTTGTATCGCAACCTGGTCGTGTAGCGGGGTAAGTAAACAGAAATGGATGTGCTATGGTGTAATGATTACTGTCGTAGGAAATGGACTCAGCGATATGCGTTCAAATCCATGACGAGACTGTTTGCTTTTACCAAGGTGCTAATACTGTAGGGAAAGTTGTGAATAAAATTATTCTCCCTCCAGCAATGAGTAAATAGAAAGTGTATATATATATATATATATATATACATTGCATGTGATTTTAAAAATATATCCCATTATTTCACACACTTTTATTTCTACAATACACTCTCTCTCTCTCTCTCTCTCTCTCTCTCTCTATATATATATATATATATATATATATATATATAAGTGTACGCATGTGTGCATGAGGCTGCCTGCCTTTGAGTGTCTTTGCACTGATTCATCGATTCTCTCTTGGTTCTCCCAAGTTCCAAGTCATTGTTTTGCTTCTTTCAGTTGAATAAATCCATCGGTCTATGCCAGCAAATATAATGCATTTTGTTATTAAGTGAATTAAGATTTAAACTGACGCGCACATGAGTATGCGCAGCGGGGGAATGCAGAGTGTGGATCATCGCCTCTTGATCTTGTTTGATTTGAGACTTTCAGTCTCTTTGTTCGAACTATTGGATTATGCTGGAGCCAAGAAGCGTAAGGAACACATTATACGGATAAATTGGATAACAACTTTTCATACTGAATTCAATTATTAATTATTACTCATGATTCCCTTTTTCTCGAGTCGCGGTTGGATTGTTGCTGGAGGCCTTTAACGGGATTTGAATAAGCGAGCGGCAAAAGTTGAAGGCATGTATTACTCTCGATTCACGGGGTCATCGGTGCATTCAAGTATGTCTTATACCTTAGTATCTGTGTGACCATCTATAGCGGTAGTTTTCAAAACGTATTGGTATATTATTAGTAGTAGTAATGGAAGTAGTAGTAGTTATAGTAGTATTTACTCCGAGAGAGTTTTTCACATCAGTGTCAGCTAATGGTTTTTCACTAGAGTTTGAGTGACAGCAAGTCTCCACAAGTCTACAGGACTCTTGTCTGTATGCTGGCCGCTCTCAACAATGCTGTAGTTTGGTTGGTCTCCTTGTCGTCCTCTTACATCTAAATCCTCCAGTCCGTTTGATAATCCTTTGGTGACTGTATCAAAAGCACCAATAAGGATTGGTATAATTGTCACCTTCATGTACCATATTTTTTTTCAATTCTCTATCAAGGTCGAGGTATTATCCTTCTTTTCACTTTTTTTCACTTTTATTTTGTGTTTTGCTGAAACCGCTAAGTCCACAATATAGCAAGTTCTCTTTTATTATTATTGCTATTATTCTTATTCTTATTATAATTATTATTATTATTATTTGTTCATTGAGAGTTTTTCGCATCAGATTTAGCTGATGGTCTTTCCCTGGAGACTGAATGACAGCAAGTTTTCTCAAGTCTCGTGGACTCTTCTCAGTATTCTGGCCGTTCTCAATAGTGCCGTAGTTTTAATGGTCTTCACTCGTCCTCTTATTTCCAAGCCCTCGAGTGGGTTTAATAAAAATTTGTTGACATAATCAAAAGCAACAATTACGATAGGTATAAATTTCACCTTCATGTTCCAGTGTTTTTTTCAATTCCTAAGCCAGGTCCAGGTACTTTTCATTTTCTTTCAGTATTATTCTGCGGTCAGCAGGCAAAGCAAAGTAAACAATTTTGAAAGTCCTCTTTTTATTGTTGTTAATATTATTTACTCCTTTAGAGTTATTCACATCAGTGTTAGCTGATGGTTTTTCACTGGAGTCTGAGTGACATCAAGTCTCCTCAGGTCTCCAAGACTCGTCTTAGGATTCTAGCCGTTCTCAGCAATGCTGTCATTTGGATAGTCTCTACCCGTCCGCCAACTTCCAAGTCTTCCAGGGCTTTTAATAAACCATTAGGTCTAAAGCACCAATCACAATTGGCACATTCGTTACTTTCATGTTCTACAGCTTTTTCGATTCTCTAGCACGGTCGAGGTACTTAATCCTTCTTTTTACATTTGTTCAGATTAATTCTGTGGTCCGCCGGGACAGCAAAGTCGACAATTTTGCAACTTCTCTTTTTTTGTTGATTAAGGTCTGGTCTTCTTGCCGGGATTAGTTGATCCGTTTGTATGTTAAAGTCCCATAGGAGTTTATGCGTATCATTTTCTTGGGTTGCACACATACCATTTGTTAGTATAGTCATATTTAAATTTCTTGCACATTTCCCAGTGGATCACCTTGCCGACCCAGTCGTGTCTCGCCTTATACTCCTGTGCTAATTTGCTGCATTCGCTTACAATGTGATTGATAGTTTCGTCTCGATCACCACATAGCCTACATTTACTGCTTTGTTGCGTCTTATCTATTCTGGCTTTAATATGATTGGTCCGTATGGCGTTGTCCTGTGCTGCTAGTAGGAGATATTCCGTTTCTCTCTTAAAGGTTCCTTTTCTTAGCCAGGGCCAGGTTTTTTGGTGTGAGATGTTGTTTATTAGTCGTTTAAAGCGATCATAGACTCGTTTTTTCTCCCATTTTTGTTTCCTAGTTGTTGTCATTCTATCGTCTATCGTGTTGTCCGTATCGTTTCTGATGGCTATAAACAGTCCTCGTTCTTGTTTTTCTATGTAGTCTCCAAGCTGTTGTATCGATGCGTCAACGCTGTCTTCGATGCCGGCGAGTACTCTTCCTCCCTTTTTTCTCGGTACATATAGTCTGTCAACATCGTCTCTGGGATGTAATGCCTTATGCATGGTCATTAGTTTTCTTGTTCTTTGATCCATTTGTTTAAGTTCATTTCTGGTGCACATGAGGAAGGGTCTTGAATATCTAATGAGGGGCACAGCCCAGGTATTTATTCCTTTGATGAGGTTTCTGCGGGAGAGTTTTGTCTCGAGTTTTAGTTCTCCTGATATATTCTTTCCAGATCTTATGTTTCATTTCCACTTGTTTGATGGTGTCAGCAAGTATCCTCAAGTCTCCAGGACTCTTCTCAGTATTCTGGCCATTCTCAACAATGTTGTAGTTTAGATGGCTTCTACCCGTCCTCCAACCTCTAAGTCCTCCATTCCCTTTAATACTCCTTTTTTTACTGTACTGAATGCACCAATAACAATTGGTATCAGTGTAACCTTCATGTTCCATAGTTTTTTTTCCAGTTCTCGGTACTTATACTTCTTTTTACTTTCTTTCAGTTTCTTTTGTGGGTTGCCGGTACAGCAAAGTTGACAATTTTGCAAATTATCTTTTTTTTTTTATTACTATAAGGTCTGGTCTTCCGGACGAGATACGGTGATTCGTTTGTAAGTCAAAAGCCTCTAGGAGTTTATGTGTGTCATTTTCTAGTACAGGTGTTGGGTTGTGCATGTATCATTTTTTCTTTTGGTCAAATTTAAATTTCTTTCACCACTCAAAGTGGATCACTTTCCTCACCCAGACGTGTCTATTCTTATACTCCTTCCGTGCTAATTTGCTGCATTTGCTTATATGATTGATAGTTTCGTCTCTATCATCACATAATCTACATTTCATATTTTGTTGCGTCTTATCTATTCTTGCTTTGATTCGATTGGTTCTTATAGCATTGTTTTGTGCTGCTATTAGGAGAGATTATTTTTCTCTTTTAAAGTTTCCTTTCTTTAGCCGCGTCCAGGTTTTCTCGTGTGAGATGTCGTTTAAAACGCCCATAGAGTTGTTTTGCTTCCCACTATTGTTTTCTAGTTATTGTCATTATGTTGGTCACCGTGTTGTCTGTATCCTTATTGTTAGCCGTAATCAGTCCTCCTTCGTGTTTTTCTGTGTAGTCCTCTAGTCGTTGTATCGATGCATCAACACTGTCTTTAGTGCTGGTATGTCATCTTTTTCCTTCCTTTCTTGATATATATAAACTGTCAACATCGTCGCTGGGTTGTAATACCTTATGCATGGTTATTAGTTTCTTGTTCTTTGGTCCATTTGTTTAAGTTCATCTCTGGTCCAATTCAGAAAGGGTCTCGATTAACGAGGTGTACAGCCCATGTATTTATTCCTTTGATAAGGTTTCTACTAGATAGTTTTGTCTTGAGTAGATTTCTTGTTCTTCTGAGATATTCTTTCTTAATTTTGTCTTTCATCTCTACTTGTTTAATGCTGTCAGCCTCCAAAATACCCAAGTACTTATTGGTTTCCTTTACTCTTTACTCTTGACTTGGTAGTTCCATTCCATCCGTCAGATATCGTTTGCCACTTGTCATTACTAGCATTGCACATTTTTCTATATCACATTCTATTACTATGTCCTGATTGTATATTCTAACTGCATGTATTAGAGTGTCCAGTTCTTAATCGTTTTTTGCAACTAATTTGACGTCGTCCATGTAAATTAGGTGCGTGATCTTTTCTTGTTTGTATCCGGCTCAAAAGAGGCTGATCATATTTAACTAGATAAGACGGTTCTAATTACTTTTCGGTTGAATTGAGAGCGGCAAGTACATAGTGTTTTCAGACTAACAGTTGCGTATTTTTCAACTACTGATAAAAGCAATGAGCCATATAGAGATTAACACGGTAAGTTTAAACAAATCCTTCGTGATTTTGAAATAGTTTAGCTGAAAATAATTTGGAGGATTAAAATTCTCTTCATTTAAAAATACAATAGTTCACCAAAATATTTTACTAGTCATACAAAATCAATGTTTTTTGTTTGTTTGTTTTTTTAATTAGAGACATTTTACTGACCCAGTTTCCTCTGGACACCACACTGAAGATTTATTTAACGGCCTTACTGGTTCAATTCTAGTGGCCTAACGGAATTTCTTTTTCTGGTATATATTTTCTAAGAATTAAAGGTCACGTGATTTTAGAGAATCTTCCATTCATTTTTTTTGGTCAGGCTACATGAGGTACACATTTCTTTGGATATAGAGTAATCATAGCTGAGCTAGAGAGAAATTGAGGCGTTAAATTTAAACAAATCTATTTTGTGATATCGAAATAGTTTAGCAGAAAATAATTTTGGGAAACCAAAAATATTAGGGGAAACGAAAATCAATGTTTTTAAATAAAAGACAACTGACACAATTTTTTTTAATATCACACAGCAAGAAATTACATTGGTTTTTATGGTTCAAGCCTTCATATAGTTTAGAAGTTTGTTTTTTTTTAAATTTATATTCTAAAATATGGACGTCAAGTGGCATTCTAGAATGTTTGCTTCCAAAGTAATTACTTTTTGTTGGCGGTGGATGTTATTTTATTATTTTTTTATTATTCATTTATTTATCTATTCAGTTATTTATATTTATTTTATCTTATTTCTTTGGTGGAGGATATTTTAATTTTATTTTAAGTTCCTTCCACTCTACATAGATTTTCACGCACCCACCCTTTAATCCTAGTGACACATAAGACTTCTAAAGTAATTTCTTACCTCTCTACAACCAAATGAGCCCTTGCACTTTAAAAAAAGTTTGCCGACAAACTGTTCACATACAAATCCAATATATATATATATATATATATATATATATATACACGCACACATATATATATATATATATATATATATATATATATATATATATGGGGGGTCTGGGTGTGCGTGTCTGTGTCTGTGTGAAAACAGGATTTGCATTGAATAACCAGAGTTGATAAACCACTAAACCAAATAAGCAAAAAAAAATATCCTGGAGTATCAACCTACGATGTAAATGGCAGTATCATCACTAAATTTGAATATATATTTGCTAAATATAATCTGTATCCAAGCATTAATGTATATTCAGCTGAAACTATTTATATGCCATCATTTTTATGGATATTGGCGTCGATGTTTTCAAAATCCTCACAATTTACCAAAGTTGTACCGAAATAAGTATGCTATCTGAGAATTTAGTACTTCATTTTATTTCATTATTTACAGGTGTTATCCATATATTTGTTTATCATTTTAAAAATGTATTCCTTGAGGGTATACAATGAGAAGAATAAAATCATAATTACAACTGAAATAGATTGTAAAATGGTTCTATTCGCAAAATACCTGCCCCGTAATTACAACACATTAGAGTGTATTTAGTATTTTCATGCAACGTAGTCGTTCACTGCCAACATGATGGTATTTTTTATGACAATGATTTTCATTCATAACTTTTAAATATTTCCATTTCCTGTAAATAATGAAAATATAACTTAAAAAAAAACAAAACAATTCCATTTCATAAAATGTAAAGAGTTTCATAGGCAACAATAAAATGGAAATTATTAGTAAATCTGTCATTCGTTTTAATTTCATTCGACATTTTCTAGCTAAAATAAATAACTATTCTTACATCAATAGTGGATTTAAATTATTATCTTCAGAATATGTTTTTATGGGGTTTGATGAATTTATAAACACCGTTGCGAAGTTAAATATTATGGCCGTCTGTTGTCTATTGCATTTAGAGCAAATGTAAATTTAGCAGCAATTTACAATTTGGTCTATCAGTAATCTGGAAACATTCAAAGGAATGAAATAGGAAAATTCTTTTAAATTCATCACAGGGAATTCTAAAGCAAGCTGTTTTCTTTATAAGGTTAAAAAATCGAACCCCTGATTAAAACCCAAAAGAATATTTTAAATTTAAAAGACTACTATACTAAAAATAACACCAGAAAAGTTGGCTGCAGTAACTGTTCTTGGTTTACATGACAAAAACGACCAAAAATATATTTGGACCATTATTGTAAGTTTAAAGCAATTTCCAAGTGATAGTTTCACTTACTGCAAAGACTATAGTCATGTAAAACATGAACCACTCAACCGTTATCTCTTTTTCGTTTTAATAAAAAAGATCAGAAAGACCGAGGCATTCGAAATCCTCTGTAACTTTTTCATACATTGTTTACTTCCTTGCTTTTTCTCATATCTAGTTATTTCTCTATTAAATCGCTTGTGATTTATCAGGAAATTCACGTATTTTCTCAATGCCGATATATCTGCTTCATTAAACCGAGACAGCGGGAATAGCAAGCAATTCATATGATAATTTTAAATGCTTTAATATTTGGATAAGCGAGCACCGAAAACAACACATTGGAATTGGCTGATCAGACATGAAAGCTCTAGAAAATAATTCTCAAATTTGACGAAATGTCTAAATAATTCAATTTTCTGCATGAATACTGCTTTATTTGCATTATAAGATTGATATTGAACTTACAGTTCACTGGTTTCGATATAAAGCATTTTCTTACTGATTATTCAAGCCTGTAACTCATTCTGTCTGCTACATAGTCAAAGTATAAAGTATATTTTTCTCAAGATAATACGAATTAGTTTTGTGTGCAGATGTGAATAAGAAACGCAATTTATCGGTTTCAGTCACCTTAAGATTTCCCTTGAGTGTGTGCATATATCATATACTGAATAAAATATTATATTGTTTGTTTTGAATTATTTTATCGAATTCAAATCAACGAGCTTGTGTATTATTAGATTAATAAAGTTAAAATAAACGAGCAGCACTCCAAAAGTAATTCCCCTAACGTACTCTACAGAAACGTGATACAGGAAATACGATAACACTTTCGGATAAAAGCCATTTTCTGCTACAAATACTATTTTTACATAAAAAATATCTTTGACGATAAATTTTCCTCAATGAAGAAGAAAAATTTGCACATTATGTTGGTAGAAATCTGCACCAGGTTACCCAGTCATTACAGCCACAATTATGTCTTCAAGATAATGTCTGCATTGTAATTTTTTTATCGACCCGAATCTCTGGTAGTAACTTGTTAGGGTGCTCTACATTTCGAGAGTTGAAAACTCTACTATACTTGGCTTGTTACTCAAACAACTATCGTCACAAATAAATTGTATTACGCATTGATAATATTGAATAATTTATGTAAACATTTAGTTAGGTCCAATTAATATTAACAAGAATTATTTATTCTAATGAATATATTCAGTGTCACACCGCGTCACTGAACGCTACCCGTCCTCGATTCAACCTGAGCCTGAATAGTAGTAACTGTTAGGGTCCACTCGATTAGTCAAATACTTGATATCACATAACTCTCCCCCCCCCCCGCAAATCCATAAGCAACCACTTCACAATAAACATAAGTATGAATGTACAATAAAGGCATTTATCTAAGCTCTAGGCATAAAGTAAACTTAGACAGGTTAAAATGCCATTAAAATCAATCATTCAATCAACCAGTAATATATACGAATAGAATTTTACTCTCTGCTTTTCTAAAATGTATCACGCTTTTCTAAGGAGTAACTCAAACTTGTTTCATATTATTTCTCATACCCAGAAATAAATAAGTAAAATATTGTTTCTAACAATGTAGTTAAGGCATTTCTTTTTAACAGTTAACTTATTTAACTCAAACACATTCTAAAAATGCATATGGGGATAGAAAGTTTAAGTATACGTGGAGTCGACCTCTATAAGAAATCTTGTGTGACCCAGCGTTCACAGCCATGGTCTGCATAATTTCAAAAATATGAATATCATTTGCATATATTATTATCGGTTTGGTGTATATTCATGGTCAAATAAACGGTTAAAAAAGCATAGGATTTAACAATCCGAAGAGTTTAAGGTACTTTTGATATACATTTTTGTACTCTTAAGTCTTCACATCCAAACAGCCTGTGTACATTACAAATGAAAAGACAAGTCACAAAAACATTGATTTTAATGATTACGTAATGCTTATGTGTATTTGACAAAAGGAGAGAAGATCAACCAAATGTAGTGCATTATTTGGGAGACGGTTTCTTCAATAATTAGAATGGATATTTTTCAGGTGCTTAGCTGAATCACAAATTTGATTACAGTCATTTTAATTTTTCATTTTTTTAAAGAATGTTACATAATTTAAGGGTTATCACTATATAACAGTGGAGCAATACTCATACGTTATGTACAAGATTAGTAGAAAGCATGTGAAAAAGACTGAGTTACGAGAGCTTTAAATTTACTTCTATTTTCTTTATGGCTATATTCTTATTTTATTATTTCGCGGATGTTTTATATCCATACCGTTGTTTTGTTAATATGATCCTTATACCTTTTAAGTCTTTCTTCCTGAAATATCTTACGAAATAACGTACAGTGGTATATGCAAATAATTGATTTATTTCCCATCTGCATGATATATCTAAATTTTAAAAAAATTGTCGGCATAGATAAAACACAGAGCAGCCTGGAAGCTAAGTAGACGCACCCAATACGTTAACATTATCCAAAGAATAAGTCCATCTCCTTGTATAAAATCACGTTAGAAGTGAATCATTTTTTTTTTGGCTTTTTTGTTCGTTTATTAGTTTTTGTTTTGTTTGGTTTTGATTTGTTATTTTTGCTTTGCTGGTTTTTCTTTGAAATTTTTTGTTGTTGTTGTAAAAACATATTTGTTTTCTGGAAATCGATCAAAGAGGAGAAATCCTTGAAAACATCTTTATAACAGACGTTTAACTCTGTATGAATTAATATAAAATTGATTTTTATATTTACTTTGATTGACTGCTGGATGTCATACATTAATTTGTTCTAGAAACAAGGATATTAACGTGTCTCCCGAAAGAATAGTTCATGTTGAATACCAAAAACAACGCTCCTTTAATTATATTTTACGTAGATTAATACAATATTAAGATTTCCATTGAATTATATATATTTCTGCAATCATTCATTACTTTTCAAAATGAAATAATCTTGTCGGCCAGCCTAAGAGCACACGTTCTGTATCGCCTAAAGAGACGTGTCTTGGGTATAAAACTAAACTGCCTCTCATGATGAGACTCCAGTTCTAGAGATTTTGCCAGTGTCGATTATCCTCATCATTTTAAATACTACTTGGTCATGCTCTCTCGGAATAGAAGTATAAGTTAAGGTCACATCAATGCGTCAAATTGATGTTTTTAAAAACCATGCATATTCGATATGATTATATGCAAAAAAAAAACAATCTTAAGAAGCAACTAAACAAAAAATCTAAATAGGAACTTTTAACACGATTCCCCAACTTTAAGGCATAAAATAATCATTGATGAATCGATATGCAGTTAAAATCAGTGGCTATATCAATCATATCCAAAGTTAAACATTGCATATGAAGACAAAGTTGATTAAAAGAAAAATAATTTTAGTCACTAAATAAATATCAATAATAAATACTGGAATTTATCAACGGTTTTCCTAAAAAGGATAATGATTAAAAGGTCAGTAACACGAAGTTAATGTTTGGAAATAAAATTTACAAAAAACATTATTTTCTGTGCTGTGTGACGACAATTTCAAACTTTTCTCAATAATTCTCTAATGACAGACACAAAAACATACAAAGATTAAAAGAAAAAATAGAAACTAAGTAACTGAAAAAATTCAGTAAATTTTAGAACATTAATGCTATGGGCTTAATTTGAAATTCCTATCTCTACTTTTATTCACAATTACATAAACCTAGCGGTTAGAGTGTTCGCCAATGGCCCGGGAGACCTCGGTTCAATCCCAGGTCGAGTCATACCAAAGACTTTAAAAATGGAACTTGATACCACCTTGCTTAACACTCAGCATTATAAGATACGGTTCAATGGTAAAGTGGAGCAATCCAGGGAATGGAGTAGCGCCCTCTCATAAACCTTGGTGTAGTAGCTATCGAAAAGGGAGCCTTCGGGTCACCCTCGACTATGGTCGCTAACTTTACTTACTTACATTATATGCCAAGTTTGAAATAGAATGATATTTTAGTAAGCACCATAACCACATACCTCATGTTGAGCTCTTTTATACTCTGGTATTATGTGCTACTTAATTATCAACAATAAACTCGATATTTAGAGGTAAGCAGTGTTTTACTATACACTGTATGTTATTTTTTATTTGAGTGGCATACATTATAAATCCGATATTTCAGGCTCAGGTGGATTACATCAGATACTCATAATAATAAGCTTTATGATACTAGAGCCACAGCTTATCTTGTAATGGTATGATAAGATTGCTTTAAATAAATAGTCTGCTCCCTGGATGAATATTTAAACCTGGGCTCGATATGTTATGAATTTTATCTGTTTAAATTTAGTGTACCTGAAAAAGGACCCTAAGGTTTCTATGGTTTCCGTAATACATAATTTATTGTTATAAAATGATAATAGAAAGCAAAATCGCAAGTGAGTAATGTATTTTCCCAAATGTTTGTGTTACATGGTCAATTTTTAAAACTGATTTAAAATCAGAGTTTCTATTCTTATTGACTGATTTTCTAAGGAAGACTAAAGAACCTAGGCTGCTCTACTATTTATCAATAGCTGGGATACAACCCATAGGTTCATGCTTTTCCCAAGAGCAGAAACCCAAAGTAAAACGCCATCAGTCTCACCCAAAATTTGAATTTGAGTGATCGATTCTTTTTCGATGACGGTAACCGTTACACTAAGCACACTAACAAGCAAATTAACGAGTGATTATCTTGGTTTCAGTGAATTGTTCAGCAACTGTTTATCTACTTAACTTTTTTAAAATAGATCGATATTGAAATCGCTTTGTGATGTGGCTTCGATATCGCATACTGTGTATTCTGTAAAAAAGACTTGTCTTGGAAATGATACTATTCTACACCAAGTACTGGGGCTCCAGTTCTAGAGTTTTAAAGAATGTGAAGTATCCCTTCATTACCATAACTGTCATGTCGACTGTGACCTGGAGTGGTAGTATCTCTTAGCATTCATTCTGCAGGTCAAATAGATATTATTGAAAAATAACTCGCATTCTATAGATAATGTGAAAAAAGGAAAAAATCATAAGAAACAAATACATATAAAATATAAATATGAACGAATAACGAATGCGATTCCTAAATATCTTGTCACGAACTAACTGTAGACAGGTTGATATGAAGTTTAAATCAATCAATCACTCAATCGATCAATCGATATTCTGATTATATAAACATTATCTTTACTTGAGTTTTTGAGTCTTTCAACATAATATTCTTGGCCAATGTTAAATTTTCAAATATATTTTTCATTTTTTTTTTTTTTTTTGGTGGTGGGGGTAAAAAGTTATAAATTGAACTGAGCAAAAAGTCAAGTTGTGGTCGAAACAGATGAGTAGTACTTATATCACTGTGATTCGTTACGTCTGTTGTTTGTCATCGTTATGCCTAGCAAAACACTAAGTCTAAATTGCGGAAACAATGCCTTCTTCCATCGGAGCAGTGACAACGATCACCGGAGCATGAACTCGCAAAAACCGGCAGGATATTGATAAGACTGAGATAAAGAATAGACTTGGAAATAGAGAAATCAAGAGCTATCTATGACGTCAGCGATAAAGGGTTGTCTAAATAAAAAAAATTGTTTACGGCACTGCCTGATCCAGACTTGTTTACCATGAACAATTTGTTTTTCCATTCTTTTGAAATATCTTTGATTGACAAGGAAATTGGCTCTTGGCCAGCCAGATTGACAGACAGACGGAGAAAGAAGTCTGTTCGACATTTTTCCGGTGCTTCAGAGAGGAAAAGAACAAGGAACAAAGAGTTGGAATGATTTAGTCAGAAATATTCAGCACAAATAAATTAATCCTTTTGGTCAAATATTTGATAGAAGTTAATCTCGAAATCGTACAAAAAGTATTTGTTGAACACATACAAACCAACAGCCACAGACACAAAGGCACACACACACACACACACACACATATATATATATATATATATATATATATATATATATATATATATGCCAACACCTCTACACGAGAAGAATGTTACAAAAGGTAAATTTTAAGCGTAGTTTAACCGGTTTGAATTCAGAGTTTTCCTTCTCATAGACCAGTTTCAATACCAAGTTTAAAGAGCAGAGGCAGGTCTACTGTTTACCCATCACTCAAGGAAGAATATTTGGATTGTTTCATTTCCCAAGGGTATTAACGCAATGTGAAATGGAGACAGACTCATTCAGTATTAGAACGCGTGTCACCAAGTGCATTTTCTACGACAAAAACCATAATGTCACGTGCATAATCTCACATACGCAAATACACAAAGCACACGCAAACATGCTTACATTTATCTATCTATCGATATATATATATATATATATATATATATATATATATATATATATATATATATATATATATATATATATATATAAGCATATTTGATCAAATAATAAAAACACATTTTGTCTACATAATTTTAATAAGATCCTTTCAAGATTCCTGATAACTGTTTTGCTTTCAGGTTGGAATTGGTGAATGAATTAACCAAAATTGTCCTGAGAACATTCGGACCATTCCCAGGCCATCACTAGTGAAAGCTTGCATGTATAAAGAATGTTTTCTTAGGAGTTTTTTTAAAAGAGTCTTTTAGGCTTTTTATAACATTATGAAATTACGTAAACGCTGAGTTGGATACAATTGAGATGCTGACTAATTTTAGAATCAGGACATTATTAAGAGAAATAAAATATTATCAAGTATTATAGAATATTTAAAAAACAAAAAAAACAAAAAAACTAAAGGTATTTCAAAACATTCTCGCTATTTTCAATAGAATTAATTTGGGAAATAGCGAAATGTATTGATTATTTTAGACAAAATTTGTGTTCATTATTTAATCAAACATACTTAAATGAAAGACTGCTACCCCCCATATATATATATATAAAACTAATTAAACTTTGGTATACGAGGATCATTAAATAAGTTTTCAGACTTTTTTGCGTATGGGCACTTTTATTGATTGTACACACATGAAACTCTAGTTCACTTCGAAGTAATCTCCTCCGGTTGCAATGCACTTCTGGAAGGCCCCATGGAAGTCCCCTTGTGTGAGTATGTCAATGACCTTTGTCACAGCCTCTTTCATCTCCTCAATTGTCTCATAACGACATCCTCTGAGCTTTGATAATAAGCAAAAGTCACAGAGAGCAAGGTCTGGACTATAGGGAGGGTGAGTAACAGCCTTGATGGAGTTTAAAACAGAATTTTATAGCATATCGTTCTTCTAAAGTGTCCTCACGTCCAGATTGCATTTTGGAAATTCACTAGCTGTGACAATCAGGCTTTAGTAGGGTTTATTTCAATTCCTGCTGTAGCTGTTAATTTTAACCTGAAATCATAAAAATTGGTCAGTCATCTCATACGATGTATAGCAATAACATGGTGAATTTTCAGAAGTCTACGCCAATTTTAAATGCCTGTAGAAAAAAATGTCTGAAAACTTATTCAATACACCACGTATATATATATATATATATATATATATATATATATATATATATATATATATATATATATATAACACAGGGAAAGATATGACCGTTTGCATTTCATAAACCCAGAGAGAGAGAGAGAGAGAGAGTGAGAAGTTTATGTAATAAATCAATAAAAAATAAATCAAATGAACTTGTCATACATAAATACATCTTATTTTTATGAATGCATGTATTGTTGGGTTGGGTTTTATGGCATATCAATCATTATAGGTTATTTAATGCCATATTCTGCTTATAGATATAAATCAAATTTTTAACGTGTTTAAACGAGCCTTACTCATTATTTTGAACATAGTTAAAAGGTTTCATGTATCAGTAACAATTCAATTAAACATTAGTTATTTTTTTACTCACAGCTAAATCATGTAATAATTCTATAGCAAACAATTTAATTTAGCATTAGTCATTTGTTTGTACACTGTATAAATTTTAAATAGTTCTACTTGACCCATTGATGGGACTCTATCAGATGCTACCACTCCGATCTAAGTGGACTCGGGAGCAATGATAATGAAGGAATACTCCCCATTCTCCGAAGCTTCAAGACTGGAGCTTCACTATCAGATTGTTTAATGGCATTCACGACACTAGTCTTACTCTTCTGCAGAGATGCAGTCGGTGTATTCTACAGTCCTGACTAGGCTGTGAATGTATGTAAAACTTCTCATAATATATATATATGTGAAGGAGTACGTGCAAAAAGACTCGAGGCGACACTCTTATTTGTAGAATTCCCTAATGCACTTATCTCCATACACAGGGGGAAGATAGAGGAAATACTTGTAGCCTATGGTGTTCCCAAAGAAACTGTCACAGCCATAATGATGTTCTATAAAAACATGAAAGTAAAAGTTTACACACCGGATGGAGACAGATTTCTTTGACATCGTTGCTGGGGTCATGCAAGATGATGCATTTGCTCCATATCTATTCATACTCAGCCTAGATTAAGTACTTAGAAAATGGATATATCTTATGAAAGAAAATGGTTTAATACTAAAAATGGTAACTACAAGACGATACAGCGCACGAACTATTACATATGTAGACTACGTAGATGACATAGCGCTTCTGGTATCCCCCAAGCCTAATCCCTGCTGCATAGTCTGGAGCAGGTAGCAATTGGCATTGTCCTCCATGTCAATTCTGACATAATGGAGTACTTGATTTTTAATCAAAAATGAGATATCTCTGCTCTGAAATTTGTGGATAAGTTCACATACCTCGGAAGCAGAGTCACATCTAATCAAAATGACATCAATATGCGACTAATATGGACTGCTATCGACAAGTTGTCGATCATATGGAAGTCAAACCTATCCGATAAAATAAAGCATAACTTCTTCTAAAGAGTGATCGTGTCAATTCTCCGATATGGACGCACCATCTAGACAGTAACTAGGGTAGAGAGAAAAAGCTAGACAGGAAATGTTCAAGAATGCTACGAGCCATATCAAAAACATCCTTGAAGCAACACCACTATATACAGCAGCTGTGAGGCCACCTTCCTTCCATCTCTAAAACCATCAAAATAAGACGGACAAACATGCAGGACGAAGCTAGACAAGTAAGAACGAACGCATAAGCGTCGTTCTCCAAAGGACCCCTTTAAAAGTACGTTCAAGAGTTGGATGACAATCTAGAAGCTATCCACCACAGCCCTGTACAGACATAGGATTTAGTGTAGAGAACTTGCCAGAAGAGATGGATGATAGAGATGAATGGCACGAGACAACCAACGAAATCCTTGCTAACAGCATAACATGGTCTCTCTCTCTCTCTCTCTCTCTCTCTCTCTCTCTCTCTCTCTCTCTCTCTCTCTCTCTCACTATATATATATATATATATATACGTACCTGTATCATTAGAAAAGGTATGATATTTGAAAAAGATATACTTGTATAACAAGCCTTTTTTTACCTATATCTTCCGGAATTAATAATGTACCTACATAATGTTACCTTGTTATAAAATCATTTATTTTTCATTATCATCCTTTTCTCTATTGATACGAGTTCATATACTTATCATATGATGGGTATGCTATTCGCTAATCAAAATTATATGTTATCAAATATTTACATTCACATACACACACATTCTAATACCTTTGCTTATGCAGTTTTCATTAAACAGTGTAATAGTACATCACTGCCTTCTATCAAAAGTGTTTTAGAAAAATTAAGATCTTTAAGGTAAAATAGTATTTTTAACCATTGTTTATTTTATTAGAAATCTGATACTGATGTGAACAATCAGCTGCTGACAAAGACATTGCACTGTCCGTTCTCAGGCGCAGTGACACGTCCTTATAAACGCACAACAAAATAATTAGAATAACTACAGTATCCGCTCACGTCAACCCGCTGCGAATGATAATTAGAATCGAGATAACAATAGAATCCATTCGATCTAATTTATATTGCGACAAATATGTTTTATTTTCGTGTTTGCTTCCCGGTCAGACTTTTGTAGTATTAAAACTTTACACGTAAATTGAAAAAATACATGAATAATCAAAATAGAAATTTAAACATTACAAAAAAAAACTCTTAGAGACAAGAAGGAAGAGGTCAACACAACTAGAACCAGGTAGGGCGAAAGGACGAAGAAGAATTAATCAGGAAATGAAATTAATTTGTGTTTTGAAAAAAATCATATTTTTTAAATAATTCGACGTTAATGGTTATTTTGCAGGAAATTTGCATATTTTTCATTTTATTTATTATTATGAGGAGAGATATCAGATGAGTTTGTCATAAAGTCAAATGGTGCATTATTGGAAATTAAAGGCAATATAGACGTCATAGTTTTTAAAATTCATGTTTAATATATATATATATATATATATATATAGATATATTATTTGAGTACAGTTCCTAAACGGTCATTTAAATGAACAGAATATATCTCATATATGATTATTTTCAAATATTCCTTGATCGTTTTCAATATATAGTAAATGTCTCATTATTTCAAAATCTGTTTTCTATTGAGAAAAAAAATTATTAACACATAGCTTGCAAACGAATTTAAGTTTGTCTATCGTTGGCATGTCATATATCATCACAATCATAATCAAGATCTGTGGACAGTACGGATTCCCTTGACTTTTCTATCCCAATCCCTCCCAATCAGCCATTACTCTTGGTAGTCCTCTCGACAGCATCCAGTGTCCGTACATTGATGCCGAATTTAAGCTTTTACTGGTCGGTAAACACTATGTCCAAGCGTCGGAATCCATTGAAGAATGTCGCTTATGAGTTCGTCATTACGTTTCCAGCATTGCTCAGCATGTTTTCTTTGTCTTACTAGCATTATTTATTAAGCAGGAAGTGGCCATTCAGCTGATGTTTCTTAAAGTGTTTACAGAATTTGTTCAAAACAACATGCAGCAACCATTTTTAATTTATATATAGCTTTAACTCTTACAGTCCAAATTGTAGAGCCAAATAGTGGTACTGCCCCAGCTTGGAAAACATGCCATTTTATTTTATCAGATATATCAGATTCCCATGTAGTCGATTGTTAGATACCATTTTGCTGGTTTTCAATGGTCGATGATTTTCCAGACCTCTACGCTATGTTTGATGATGTTTGCAGAAATCTTTACTCTCTGTAAGGGACACATGTTATTGTATCACGAGGAATAAATATGCTGTTGTCTGAATTCATTCATTTCATCAAGATTCCCGACCTAGTCGGGAGCAGCGGAATATAAAAGAAAAAATTAAATTTTATCACTTAGTCTGGTCACGACTAATTAACTGTTAAACAGATTTTTCAGTGTAGCCTCATCAGGTGTTCGTTATCCAGCCAAAGCAATGGATTTAAATGACCCCTGAGCTCCTCTCAAACCGAAAGACATTTTAACAGTATTTTTCTGCTGTTTAACTTTTATAACGTGATTCGAATGCTAATCTACAAATCAAAACAGTTTTTATCCATCTATTATGTAACATTCCAACGCTGATAATTTTAAAATTCACAACTGTGGATTGTGTTATAAGTTTCTTTTCACCTTTCATCTCATTTTCAGTGTGTACCACTTTTTCTTCAACTTAATTTTATAATCAATCAAATTGTTTGCCGTGTGGTTGTCTCTACTTAGAGTTCTGTGGATATGAGAAGCATACTTTTAATACTAGATTTTCTATCAACATATTATATGGCCAGTCTATACCATTTTGGAAACATCACAAAACATATAACATTCCACTCATTTTGTCCAAATCCTGCTTACAAACCTCAGTGACTCCGCTCATTTTGAGGCAATCCCTCTTTCGAACCCCTACCGTTCACTAACAACCTAATGAGCAAACGTTCAATTTCTTTCGCTCGACGGGACTCTACATTTCGACCGGAGGGAATGCAACATCCCATTAAAAAGCTCAATTATAAAAAAAAAATTAAAACATACATTTACTGGCTCAAACACAGTGCTTCACCTCGGTATTAGCTATGCACAAAAAATAATTGCAGTATCATGCCAAAACTAAGTATAGAAAATTGAATGTGCCGTAACAATGTGTCCGATGAGTCATAGGCTGCGCCATGCTTTTAAACTATCTTTCTTTTTCTATAGTGTTTAACCTTATTCCATTTTACTTTCAACTTCTTTAAAATAAACATTATACAAAATCACACGGCACACTGTTCGATTATCCTCTTTTCGCTACCTTTTATGTCCATTGATACGTACATACCTCAGATCCAATAAACAAACACCTACCGATTCCCATTGTTCACTATGCTAGTTCTAATCCCACAAAACCTATTCAATCCTTTTCTAACCTTAGCCGTCCCATAATATAATTCATCAAATTACAAGCTGTCACCATTAAAAGGCTGCTATATCAGGCCACTGCTGAATTACCATTTTTTCGTTACAAATCTCTCAAAGTTGGTGACCTTAGTCGAGGGTGACCCGAAGGCTCTCTTTTCAATAGCTACAACATGGGAGTATCGTGGAAGGTGCTACTCCATTCTCAGGGTTACTCCACTTCACCCTTGATCTTCATCTTATTGTACTGAGTACTATGCAAGGCGGTATCAAGTGCTATTTTTAGAGTCTTTGGTATGAGTCGACCTGTAATTGAACCCCGGTCTCCCGGACCATAGGTGAACACTCTACTCATTTAGGATAAAATATTCGACTTCTTCTGAACATTCGAACGTCCATCTCATTTTTGCGAGAGCTTATTCAACTCTTAACTCAGTTATCAGTTCATTTCGTCTACATTTTCTGAAAATCATACTCCTGCCAGTCCTTGAAAACCTACACACATCGACAAAAGATTCATCTAATACATTGAATTTCTACGTAAAATCCATTCGTCGAAGAAGGAGAGAGACCATTTATCTCTGACCTCTTTCTAAAATTCCAAAATTCTTCCTGAAACACCGAAATGTCCACATACTTACCACAAATGTTCGTTTACCATTTACATGGAGCGATTTCCAATTCTGTTTTTTCCTTGTGTTAATGGTACTTTCTCGAGATTAGCTTTCTGATCTCTGTCCCAAAGAAATCCTACGTTCCTATTAAAACAAAATGTACAGTCTATGAGAAATCTCGGTTAAGTCCGAGACAATGAATGTCAGGTGAACTTAAAATACTAATCTTTTAAAAAATCTTTTAGCACTTCCTTTGAGCGTTAATTCCCCAAATCAAATTTATTTCTCCCAACTTGAACAAAAATATTAAAATAAATAACTCCATAGACTACATTAGTAAAATTAAAATTTTAAATGATCATATTTTTTTTCCTTTTTTTCTTTTTATTCTTTTCATCATTTATACAACTGATGTGTACTAATAACTAAAAAAATGTTCATTTAAGTGCCCGTTTATCTTGTTTTTTTCGTTGGACATATATCTAATCTTTGTTTCTTCATTTCTTCTTCATTCTAACAGAGTACGCGTCAATCAATTTTTAATTTTCTTTACACGTGTATGCATAGTCATTTTCTTTTCTGTTAGCAATGCATGACCTTATTTTTCGTTCCTACCGTATGTCAGTGATAATCGCCCTCTTCTTTTTTTTCTGTCATTCAACATTGAATGTCCTATTTTAACGTATGTTTATATGTGTGTGTGTGTGTTTGTGTGTGTGTGTGTGTGTGTGTGTGCACGCACATAGTTATATTTTTCTTTTCTGTCTCTTTTCAATCCTTTTTGCTTTTTTTCAGCGATTATTTCTTTCTACCTTTTTTCTGTCTTTCCTCCTTGCAATTTGTGGTAACAATTGGATTCTCATCGTTTTTTTATTTCTCCGTGTTCTGTTTTTTCTCTCTTCTGTCCTGGATTTTTCTACTTCTTCTTTTCACGAAGGCCGTCAACGTTCGATTAATCTATATTCTTCTTAAGAATATGCCTGATCTCTATAGAACCAATTAGATAGCCCTCTGTTATCCTCTTCAGATAGTGGTCGTTATCGTCTCTGACTTCTACGTTATCTTACGATGATTATGGTTGAAATCTTTTTCTTTTCCGAAGGCTTCATTATGTATCTTAGTAAGGAATAAACACATATTGTTGGCAAGAATAGATAACCAGCTGTAATTGAGTATACACTTATTCTATTCACTACTTCTAGTTTACTTAACTGGTTTGGGCAGCGGACAACAGATGGAAAATTGTTTTATCACTTCGTCTGGTCTCAGGTAATTAACTGTTGAAACTAATTTTGCCAGTGTTGTCTGATGTCATGGTTTAATAATCCAAACATAGCCATCGATTCAAAACACCCTTGAGATAAGAAAACATCACACAAACCACGTGAATTTCTAGCGGTATTTTTCAAGCCGCTTCACGGATATAACTTTAACCGAATGCAACTCTATCTGTCTCTAATATATTTAAACAATCTACTTAATAACAGTATAACCAGTTAATAACAATCTATGATTTCCCTTTGCATATATTGATATCACTTTAAGATGATACTCTATTGTTACCGAGATATAAGAACTGGTTAAATAATTTCATAGATTGGCCATTTAATGAGATGTAACCGTATTCCCTAAAACACACCAAGATAGTTTTTTTCACGAATATCTCTGGCTACATTCTCCAGAGGATATTCGATTAAGCAGATATATTATCAAGAAGTTCTAGATCATCGGTGTAGTCTGCATCAAAAAATGAGTAGAATAAAATCAAGAGTACTATGGATTAAAAATTCTACCCTGCACTGTTTCATTCCGATGTAAATTTAGCTTTATTTAGCACTTACATATTAAACTATCCTGATAAACAACGTTTCAACAGCAAACCTACAATTTATAGTGGTCTGCAGTAGAATCGTAACTGCTCGAATCTCAAAAAAGGGATGTCATTAGCCACCACAGCTATCTTGTTAAGTCCGCTTGCCCTTTACAGTTTACCGCTTATGTGGGAGGTATTCCAGCCACTGCATATATATATATATATATACACTGCTAGAAACTAAAATAGAATCCAAATATATGTGGGTAGAATATTTAACCAAGGCATTGAGACGGTATCTAGTAGGGTGAAATACGCCGTTCTAAGAATGAGAAGATAAATAGAGAAACAAAAGACTAATAAATATCTGATGAGTTTCTTTTCAAAAACCTCGCAAACAAAAAAGTTACTATCATGCAAACATATGTGAACGTAAAAGTAAGTCAGAAAAACAAGGAATCTAAAAGAAACAAAGCTCAACAGCAGAAAATCGATCAAAGGAATAGATATCTAGATTTCAGTTGAAGTTCATAGCAACATTCAGTCACAATTAAATAACAATTAAGTTAACACCATTGATTAGAAGAGTATAAGTACTAAGGATGAGAGGAAGATTGCAATATAAGAAAAATCTAAAGACACCAAAGTGTTAGCAGCTGTTATCCAAACAAGATCTGAGAGGAAATGGAATGCAGATGAGGAGTTGCAAGTAACAGAAGAGAGTCTCAGACATTAGAATATACTAATCATAATCGCGAGACTTGGTTATTCCTTCAGTATTCAGATTAACGATACTCAGGGTAAAGAGAGTCGTAAAAGCATCCAAGACGAAATACAAGCGGCGATAGAAGAGACGAGATACTGCAAGATTGTTGGTCTAACTCATCAGGGAGCCAGGACAAAATAGGATGGTGGTGAAAGGAAGAAGGTCAGGTGGTCGGATTGCTGGTGGGCTGATTTCAGCGATGTGAGCTTCCTGATCCAATCAGTGTTCGACGTCTTGCCTAGTCCATCCAATCTATACATACGGGGCAACACCGGAAACCCCAACTTTCAGTTATGTGAAAAATAGGCCTCTGTACAGCATATTTTCAGCAATTGCACCAATGCCTTGTGCGATAGTCGGTATCGTTGGCGTCACGACCAAGTCCTCAAGGCAATAGCAAATGAAGTCAGAGAGGCGTTAGGGAATAGTAAATACCAACCAAGAGAGAGATTGACCTTCATTAAACAGGAAGCGAAAGGGAAGTACAGAAACCCAAGTTTAAACCTATTGTCTGCCGCAGCAGATTAGCAGTTAATAATGGATTTAAAAACTCAGTTAAAGTTCCCCAGATACATACATGAGACAGAACCTAGACCAGACCTGATTTTGTATTCGGACAGCAGAAATAATTGCATTATTTGGGAGTTCTCCGTGCCATGGGAAGAAAACCTGGTCTTGGCAAATGAGAGGAAAACAAAATAGCATAAACTGGTACAACAATGTCGGCGAAAATCTTAGAAAATTGAGTATGACACAATAGAAGTGGGGTGCAGTGGTTTTGCTGGACTATTATTATCTAGATCCCTTGCGAAAATAAATATAGTGGCGGCAGCGAAAGGTAATTAGGAACATCACCAACGAAGTTCTAATTGCTTCCAGATAGATTTGGGTCAAAAGATCTGAGACTTTGAATAAAGGAAAACCTATGGAGGGAGTGGATCCATGGAATTATTCCAGTTAACATAAACTAGCTGACAGGCTTAAAGGACTTAATCCCAACCTAGACAATTGGGGAAAAGGGGGAAGGGAGAAGGAAAATACGCAGAAATTGTAGGAAAAGTACCTGGTATATTCTAGATAAAAAAAAATTATAAAATACTTACAATGTTTTTTCTCTAGTTAATCAATCAAACAAGGGAAATAATAGCATCAACCGATATTTTTAATCGAACGGAGAAAACGGGATCATAAATTGATAACTTCTCACAATTCAAATAGGAGACAAGGAAGGAATTTTTCAGAGAAGTGATAACTTGTTAAATAATGCTAGACAGCAGTCCCACTCAAGTTGACAAGTTAGGTAATAAGCCGTACTGAAAGAGATTTGCAGTTATTTATTTCGAAAACTAGCTGCATAGTGGGATTAGCAATGATAGATCAATTTATCATTTGTTAACTACATGAATTGTTTCTGTCGATTTTACTTAGTTTCATTCGATCACTAGTCAGCAGAGCGTTGTAGTTGTTTTTTTATGTTTGTTTAATTAGAGATTAGGGTGAGAGTGTGAACGTATATATATATGCGAGTCTGTCCGTGAATGCATGCTAGTAGGAGCATGGAATAGTGTACAAGGTATTTCGGTAGAAAGGGAATTTAAATGAAGGCTGAAAACATTAATGGTAAGAAAGTAAAAATGTTAATAGTTGCAGAGAAAATAAAAAAGATAAAAGAGAAGCTTTGCATTTATCTCCCCACCTACAAAGAGTATGAGAAAGGCAGGGAAAAGAAAAAATGAAGGAATTGATAATTTTAGATAGAGTCATAGAATGATGAACATTTTAAGATTTCGATAAGTATATCGTTTAAAATTGACAAGTACGGGTAGTTTTGTTATCATTTTCGAAAATGGGAATGTTTAAAATTTATAGTCGCGTTAAGTAGAAAAATAAGATGGAGGGGATGAGTCAAAAAAAGCTAAATAAGTTAAAAAACACTAGTAGGATAGTGTCACCAGAATTTCACGCTAAAGATGCAAAGGGTAAATTTAGGAAAAAAAGAAATGAAGAACATACCAGAGAAGGAAGCAGCGCGCGAATAATGAAGAGAAACAGATGTAAAGCGTAATTTCCTGAATACAGGCAAGGAAGGGAGAATGAACTCTTCCCTTTTGCTAGCTATAACGATAAAATGAACGGGTTTTGCAGGTAGGAAAAAAGTTACGTAGCAAAAAGCCATCAAAGAGGCGGCCTGGCAATTCCAGAACCAGGTCGTGGTTGCTTTCAGAGCCAATATGATGTTTAACAACCTGATATTGGCAATGAAGATAGTACAGCACAGATGACTATCCTTGAAGCATCCGAAAAATGTATTCTTTGACAAATTACTCTATTGAAATTTAAAATTCGAACATTGAATCCTCGCTAACCTCGCGAACGAAGACAGTGCCTTACCGATTAGTACATTAAAGTATTTCTAGCTGATATGATTCAAAGATAATACAAAGTCGCTTACTTCTTCCATGACTCTGACGTCACCATAAGATTAAAGCTTTTCATGAGTTTTTGATATATGAATTTCTTTTATGAATTATTATCAATTACTGCTTTATTAACTGTCCGAGGAAAGAGATTTTGGTGTTTTTTTATGACGAAGAGCAAAAGAAAAAAATAAGATACTGCTAAATTATCTCATATTGATTGACCACGTTTCACCCACGATAAAGGCGGAATATTATACACAATATCAAGTTTATTTCTTTGGAAAATTTACAAAAGTATTGAAAAGATAATCATTGCTTAAGCACAAGCTCTGCAAAAAAATGAATTTGTTTTAAGTGCATGCTTTAATTAGATAATTATTTCAGTTCTAAAATTTGCTCGTATAATAATTGACGCAAATATTTCTCTGCTAATATTTCTTATTTCCTAGAAAATCCAAAGCCTAAATGAAGTATTAATGGATTTGCCCAAGACAGATAAAATGGCTTCTTTTACGAATCATGTGAAATCATCGGTCAGAAAATAACCGTTTGATTATCCTGCTCGCCTAACTTATGCGTCCATTGCTTTATGAAAATATGAAACTAAATAACTGTAAAATGAAACATTGAAAATAGTAAAGCACAGAAATTGTAATTCTAAAACATTAATTTCAACTGATTCTAAACTATTCATCGAACAATTATTAATTTTGTAGGATATCGAGTTTGAGAAAGTGAATGTAGATAGGCAAAACCATCATATATGCTATAATAATAATAATAATAATAACCAAGTTAAATGAACTAATATATGCAGTACCAAAATTAGTTTCGGAGAATATTGGGATCCCCTCAAAAGCACGAAGAAACAGTCAAAACCGGGATGGGAAATTCGACTGGAAACGCAAATAAAAAAAACCTACGAAACAAGCCCGAATGATAACAAAGAAAGGGATTGAAAAAAACAGAAAGAAGGAACAGGCGATATGGGGAAAATACAGTACAACTTGAGGAAATAAACCAGAAAGTAATGGACAAAGAAGGAAGACTAAACAGATATCAACAAAGGGTAAAACAATACAGACAAAACAGGACATTCCAAAACAACGAAAGAAAATTATATCAACAATTGGGAGGGAGTGACATGAAAACATATCAACAACCGGATATAAAAGAAACCAAACGATTTTGGACAAAAATATGGCAACCAAAGAAACATAACGAAAATGCTGAAGGGATAAACAATATCACAAGAGAACTAGACGGACTTGAAGAAGGCCCCGAAATGGAAATACACGTCAACTTACTCAAAACAACAATAAAAAGAATATCAAACTGGAAAGCGCCAGATCATGATGGAATACATGGCTTCTGGTTCAAGAAAGTCACCTCCATTCACGAAAGACTAGCACAAGAAATGAACAGATGCTTACAAGACGCGCAAGTACCTGAATGGATGACCAAAGGAAAGACTACATTAATCCAAAAGAACCCTCGCAAAGGAACTGCTCCAAATAGTTACAGAACCATAACCTGCCTACCAATGAAGTGGAAAATATTAACAGTAAAAATAAGGGAAAAAAATCTACTATTCGCTAACAAGCAGCGGATTTTTCCCTGACGAACACAAAGGATGCCGCTAAGGGTCCAGAGGCACAGCGGAATTACTCTACATAAATCAACACATCCTAAATGAGAGCAAGACCAGACTGAAAAATCTAGCTATGGCCTTGATTGACTACAAAAAGGCATATGATATGGTCCCACAAAGCTGGATACTACACTGTCTCAAAATGTACAAAATATCACATGAAGTCATAAACTTCATCGAACAGACGATGAAAACCTGGAGAGTGGAGCTGACAGTAGGAGGAAGAAGTATAGCTGAAACAAAGATCCAAAGAGGCATTTTCCAAGGAGACGCACTATCACCTTTACTATTCATAATAGCCATGACGCCACTGACCCACATTCTCCGAAAATGCGCAACCGGATACAAACTGGATACAAACTCAACAGATCGCAAGAGAAGATCAACTACCTAATGACATTAAATTATTTGCGAAAAATGAAAAAGAACTGGAAACTCTCATACACGCCGTTAGAATATACCGTCAGGACATAGGAATGGAATTTGGCATAGAAAAATGTGCCATGCTCGTCATGAAAAGTGGAAAACGACATATGACTGACAGAATGGAACTACCAAATCACGACAGAATTAGAACGCTCGAAGAAAAGGAAACCTAGAAATACTTGGGCATACTGGAGGCTGATACGATCAAACAAGTGCAAATGAAAGACACGATCCGTAAAGAATATCTCAGGAGAACTAGAAAACTACTCGAGACAAAACTCTCTAGCAGAAACCTCACCAAAGGAATTAATACTTGGGCTGTGCCCCAAGTCAGATACTCGTGAATCTTTCTCAAGTGTACCAGAGACAAACTTAAACAAATGGAAAAAAGAACAAGAAAACTAATGACCATGCATGAGGCATTACACCCCAGAGACGACGTTGACAGACTATATGTATCTAGAAAAGAGATAGGAAGAGGACTTGCTGGCATCGAAGACACCGGTGACGCATCCATACAACGCCTCGAAGACTACATAGAAAAACACGAACCAGGACTGATTACAACCATCAGAAACGATAGGGACAATACGATAGACGAAAGAGTGACAACAACTAGGAAACAAAAATGGGAAGGAAAACAGCTCTATGGCCGCTTTAAGCGTCTAATAAACAACATCGCACACCCAAAAAATCTGGACCTGGCTAAGAAAAGGAAACTTTAAGGAGAAACGGAATCCCTTCTAATAGCAGCACAGGACAACGCCATAAGAACCAATCATATCAAAGCGAGGATAGATAAAAAGCAACAAAACAGTAAATGTAGGCTATGCGGTGACAGACGAAACGATCAATCACATAATAAGCGAATGCAGCAAATTAGCACAGAGAGAGTATAAGGCGAGACACGACTGGCTCTGCAAGGTGGTCGACTGGGAAATGTGCAGGAAATTTCATTTCCACCATACAAACAAAAGGTATATGCACAACCCCGCGCCTGTCCCAGAAAATGACACGCATAAACTCCTATGGGACTTTAACATACAAACGGATCACCTAATCCTGGCCAGAAGACCAGACCTCATAATAATCAACAAAAAAAAAAAAAAAAAGAAAATTTGTAAAATTGTCGACTTTGCTGTCCAAGCGGACCACAGAATAAATCTGATGAAAAGTGAAAATAAAGATAAGTACCTCGATCTTGCTAGAGATTTGAAAAAGCTGTGGAACATGAAAGTAACGATTGTGCCAATTGTGATTGGTGCTTTAGGCACAACAACTACAGGATTATTAAAAGGCCTGGAAGACTTGGAAATTGGCGGACGGGTAGAGACTATCCAAGCGATAGCATTACTAAGGACGGCTAGAATCCTGAGACGAGTCCTGGAGACTTGAGGAGACTTGTTCTCACTCAAACTCCAGAGAAAAACATCAGTTAACACTGAAGTGAATTACTCGAAAGGACTAAACAATGATAATAAATAAATAAATACTGTTTAGCTTGAGTAGGAAGTAAGCGGTAGATACTAGAATATTAAGACGATAAAATACATGCAAAGTGTCCAGCGTCGAAGACAGATTCGTTTAAAAGCAAGAGAAAATAGGGGAATAAACGAACAAAATCCGAAGCTCCAATGTCTCGAAAATGTAACCAAACTGTGAGTAAAAAATAATAAAATTTTGTCAACGCTTTTACAATGTCGAAAAAAATCGTGTTTAATTTTGTTATTTTTATCCATGTCTCTAATTTCGACTGTTCGATGATTTAATGTAATGTTTAACAAGTTCCTCTAAAAATCCTTATGTAATGATATGCAAGAGCGAAATGTTATAACTCGCTGTAATTAAGAGACCTTCGGTAGGGAGAGGAAAAAGGAAACAAAAATTAGAATAATGATCACCTGCATTTTAACTAAGTTAAAACCCAACAAATCCAAAATTGGATGAAGTGAAATTGGAGGAAAAACATCAAATGAATACAGATAACTTGAGGCCAGGGGAAGCAGCATGTGACTGTAAAGTAAGGCGGATGAATCCAAAGTTGGGTCAACAGCGATCATCACCAGATGCTGGACAGCAGAACTTCATGGCTCAAAAAGCTCGGTCAAATGTCAATAAGGAAAACTACTGCTACCTATCCATAAGTGTGGTTTCTATAGATGAGGGAAAACATAGCTAAACTAGACGTTTTTTTTATGACCCACTTATGAGTAATCTTACATAAAGATTACTCAGTCGTATATGTGAAAGGTGGGTAAATATGTTTGGTATAGCCACAATACACTACCCATGATAAAAATGTTAAATCTAATCATAATGCAGCGAAGGGCCCAAAAAACAGGTTTTGGTGGATAGTACTCCGTTTATGGCCA
The DNA here is from genome assembly GCA_963585895.1 of Sepioteuthis lessoniana. Lineage (NCBI taxonomy): Eukaryota > Metazoa > Mollusca > Cephalopoda > Myopsida > Loliginidae > Sepioteuthis > Sepioteuthis lessoniana. The sequence continues at coordinate 70,221,908 of OY757928.1, forward strand.
ACATTGTGATACGAGTTCATCCTGCGAATGTTGGCAGTTCTTTTTTCAGGTACACAAAAGATGACCCAATTAACCACACACAAACCAGAGACGTCATAACAAAACATGAAGTAGAGAAGACAAAAAACTTGCTCTTCCCTGTTATTTTACGAGCAACCCTACACAAAGAGGATTCATGAAAAGGTTGATAGAGATCTGAGAAGAATGCGCTTTATTTCAGACAACAAACTAAAGACTCGCTGACCAAGCTAGGACGATAATAATGAAAGGTTTATTCTCTGTCAATGAAATACTAGAAAAACACCAGAAAAAGTAGTGAACCAAAACATGATACAAATCCAATAACCGACACACTAGATTTTGAAAAACAAGAACACTGAGACAGAAATGAAACACCAATTTGTGACAACCCAAACACCCCGCACACAAACCATACAGAAAAAATACTAAAACAAAAAGAGGAAATGAATTTTTAAAATTTATGGAGAATTATGTATGAAAAGAAGACTACATTACCTTCAATAAGAAACAATGACTGGAGAAAAGTCATGGAGTAAACCGAAAAAAATAAACGACTTATTGACACATATCTTTGCGAAAAACATCACGAAATTAGACGATTTTATCTATGCCGGAGCGAAATTAATCAGCGAAAAAATTAGGATTCCCCTAAAAGCACTAACAGAAACTCAAACCTGGTGGGGAAATTTGACTGGAAACGCAGTTAAATCTAAGACAACAAGCGAAAATGATAAAACTAAGGAAAAACGCTGAAACATCTTAGAAAAAAAATAAAAAAGCTACACAAAAAAACAACAAAAAAACAGACAATACAATTCGAGGATATAAACCAGAATGTACTGATGAAAGAAGGCAGACTAAAAAGAAATCGAGACAAGGTAAAACAATAGAGACGAAACAGGATATTCCTAAACAATGACAAAACATTCTACCAACAACTTGGGTCATTGCTCAAAGACATACCAACAACTGGATGGTAAGGAAACGATAAAAATATGGCGTCAAAGAGAGCATAACAGAAAGCCGAATGGATACGAAACGAAGGAAAAGAGTTAGCCGGACTCGGAGAAGGGTCTATTCACTCTGACAAATATTCACAAAATACAAAATTGCAAAACTCGAGAACATGATTGCATACTGAAGCAGACGTACCCAAATGGATGATCACAATAAGTAAAATATTGATTCAGAATGAGTCACAAAAAGGAAACACCCGAAACAACTACAGACCCATAAACTGCTCTAATGTGAGAAAAACTAATGGCACAAATAAGGGAGGAAATTTACAGCTCGTTCCGCGAAGAACAGAAAGAATCCCGCAAGTGCATATGAGGGACGGGAGAGCTATTCTACATTGATCGACTCATCCTCAAAGAGAGCAAGACTTGATGAAAACATCAGGCTATGGTGTGGATTGACTGGAAAAACCTATATAATATGATCATGTAAATCTTGATAATAAACTATCCCAAAAATTCTATCGAGAAAACTGTGGAAATCTGGAGACTGGAATTGTGAGCTGGAGGAAGAAGCTTTGCTGAGTTAAAAATTTCGGAAGTTAAATTCCATGGGAGACGTACTATCACGATTACTATTTATAATAGTGAAGATGCTACTCAACAATATACACAGAAAATTCAGTGGTGGATAGAAAGTTACTAAATCGCAAGAAAAGATCACTCACCTGCTGCACATGGACGACATCAAACTGTTGGCAAAAAATGAAAAAGAATTGGAAACTTTAATACACACAATAAGAATATACAATCAAGGCATTGGTATGGAATTTGGCATAGAAAGATATGCCAGACAATGAAAAGCAGGAAACGACACATCTCTTATGAAATCAAACTATCCAAATTAAGAAAAAAAGAACCCTTGGATAAAAAAGGAAACATATAAATAATCGGGCAAATTAGAAGCAGACACTATCAAACAAAGGGAGATGAAAGAAAAAATCTAAAAAGAGTACCTCAAGAGAACGATAAAACCACTCAAAATCAAACTAAATAGAAATAATCTTATAAATGGTTAAATACCTGGACAGTCACCCTCATAATATTCTCGGGATCATTCTTGACGTATATTAGAGAAGAAAATCAAATGGACCAGACAACAAGGAAACAAATGTCAATGAATAAGGCCTTACATCCCAGAAATGACGTGAACAGAATATATCAAGAAAAATGAGGAAGACGACATGTCATGAGGATTGTGTTGATACATGGATAGAACAAGAAGACCACATACCACAGCGTAGAGGAAGACTAATTAGGCCACCAGAAACAATACTGAAAACACGAGGATAAAAAGAACAAAAATAATTGTATAAACCGTCCTGGAAAAAGAGATTTACAAACTTCTCCGTGATTTTGAGATACAAAAGGATCACCTAATCTCGGCAAGATCACCTGGTCTTAAACAGTCAACAACAAAAAGAGAGCTTGTCTAATTGTGGATTCTGTCTCGGCTGACCTCAGAGAAAATTTGAAAGAAAGCGAAAAGATAGATAAGTACCTCGGCCTTGCTAAAGAATTGAAAAAAAAACAAACTGCGGAACATGAATGTGACGGTGTTACCAATTGCGAATGGTGCTTTTGGTACAGTCACCAAAATATTAATTAAGGGACTGGGGGAATTGAAAATAAGAGGATGAGTTGAGACCATCCAAACTACAGCATTGTTTAGATACGCTAGAATACTGAAAGAGTCCTGGAGAATTGAGGAAAGTTGGTGTCATTCAAACTCTAGTGAGAAACCATCAAGTAAAACACGTGAAAAATTCTCAAAGGAGAGTAATTATAATCGTAAAAATAATAATTTGGATCAATTAAAAATCAGACAAAGAATCAATATAGACCGACCACTACATTGCTGCGATCGGCTAGAAAACTGAGAAGAATCCTGGAAACCAGAACAGATTTACTGTCATTCCATCAAATGAAAGATCACGAGTTGACGCTGCTGTAAAAAAAAAAAAGTCAGCAGGAGTAAAATAGCAAATCGACCAGAGAACAAGAAAGCTAATGACTATGGCCTAATCTCTGAAGATAGAGTCGATACATCGATAAAACCACTGCTAGACTACATAAAAAGAGCAAAAAAGGACATTACAGCTACCAGAAATAACACACAAACGCAACGATCGACGGAACAATAACTAGAAGATAAAAATGGGAAGAAAAATAACTGTATGGACATTTCAAAGGATAAATAAGTGAAATCTCACACGAAGAAGTCTTGATAAGGTTAAGGAAAATAAATATTGAGAGAGATTGATGCAATGTTTTGGGTTCTCAAAAAACGTTTGTTATACTACGACCCCAAACAGACGCTTACACCAGCACGGTTCTTAGCAGATCCTTATACCGCTACTGCACAACATAGGCATTTGTACCACTACCGTTCTAACAGGTCTTTGAGTGTAGCACTATACCTTAATTTCCAGTCGAACCCCCGTAGTAACCTCGTTTGGGTAAAAGTGATGAACACGCAAAACACAGTCGTTTTTTTTGTTTCATACTAACAATGGGAAACAGAGTATGAAAATAAGTCAACAGATTTAAATAGACAGAGAGAAACACATCGCTGTGAGGTAAGTAGTTTTGTTTTATGGCGTATCAACACTTTTTGGGTCAATTAACGCCGAGACCGTCGTAAGAAAAGAGAGAGAGAGAGAGAGAGATAGAGAGAGAGAGAGAGAGAGAGTAGACACAGACCTTGATATTTTCTTTTTTGTTTTCTGTTGTAGTTATCGCTCGAGCTGATTCAGTTTTCAATGCTTTGAAGAGGCTGTGAGACCTCTTCATGGTGCTCAACCGAAAATAGATCCGAAATATTCAGCCCGTCTTCACATAGTCGCGTCCCGTGACAATTCTTCCTTTTCATGTTTTCGATTCCGCATCCCCCATAATGATACTGATACATTGCTATCGTCAACCCGGGTGACTGTTGTTATCTCGATCTAACGTTGGGGACCCCCATCCTGTTTACCTCCCATATGCTTCTCCAATATAGTTTCTCTCTCTCTCTCTCTCTCTCTGTCTATCTATCTATCTATCTGTTTCTGTCTGTCTCGCTCTCTCTTTCTCTTTGCGGCAGCATTGGGCCTCATTCCCACAAAGGGAAAGGAGGGATAAATATCTAGACCTTCCAAAAGAACTAAAAACAATGATGGGACATGAAAGTGGCGGTGATAATAATTGTAATTTGTACACATGCAACAATCCCCAAAATATTGGTAAAAAGACTGGAAGAAATACGAGGACTGGTGGAGACCATACAGTCTGCTGTAGTATTAATAACTGCCTGAATACTGAGAAGAATCCTGGAGAGTTTAGAAGACGTGCTGTCACCCGTACTCCAGTAAGAAACTATCACCTTTCTCAGGTGTTAAAAAACTCTAAAGAGTTAAAACTTCAACATGTTGGAATATTTTTTTAGACCCGCAGAAACCTACAGTTAGGATAAGAATAATTGGTAACATCTGTGTCAGGTGCGAATCTTGTAAACAACCACTGGGTCTTGTATTACCACTATATACTACCCGTGAACCATAAAAAATCGAAACATAATTCAACATGGAACCCAGACAAGAGGTTTGGGGTTCATGTTCAGCAGGAACTCTCTTGATAACTAACATGGGGTGCAGAAAGAGGGTACACAAGAAGAATGATAGAGATTCAATCAGAATATGATGGGTTTAAGACAACAAACCAAAGACTCGCTGACCAAGTTAAGACTGAACTAAAGAATGGTTGGTTCTCAGACCTAGAAATACAAGAAGTCCACCAACAAATATTTAGGAAAACATATCAACAGACTCTAATCCAGTATGAGAGATATTAAATCCTGGAAATCCAGAAAGTCTTGACCAGAATCAAACACTACATGATAATGACCGAAACACCACAAACACAATGATGCACACATTGAATCTAGAAGGAAAAATGAAAGTAGAAATCATTAAAAAAACAAGTGCAAAAAGAAAACTACATTGCCTTCTCCCAGGAACCAAAACAGGAGGACAGTCAAGTTGGAAACAGAGAAAATAAACGACTTATTGACAAACATTCCGACAAACATCACAGAATTAAACGATTTAATCTATGCAGGAGCACAATTAGTCTATGACTCTAAAGACCACAGGCAGAAAGTCAAAACCCGGATGTGAAATGAGATTAGAATCGAAGATGAGAAGACTACCACAAAAATCAAAAATACGTAGGTGGAACATGAAAAACACATTCTTACGAAACGGAAAAATTACAACAGCAAAAAGTATACCTCGAAGAGACTTTTTGGTAAAAATTACTTTCGCCAGTACTTTTTGATAAAAAAAAGTACAGGCGAAAGAAGGACGACTAAAAAGATACTGAGACAGGACTAAACAAAACAAACAAAACAACACATCCCAAAACAAGGAAAGAAAATTCTACCAACAAGGTGGGGGAGAATGGGAGAAGACAGATCAGTTAAAGTATAGAAAAGAGGCAAAAACAGTTTGAAGCAAAATATGGGAATGAAAAGGTCATGACAAAAGAGCCAAATGGATAAACAACATCAAAAATGAGTTGAGAATGCTCGACAAAAAGCCCTAAAACAGAACTATACCCCTCGCACTGAGGGCAACACTTATAAAATGCCTAATTGGAAAACCTCTGGCCTAGACGTTATACACAGATTTTGGTTTTAAAATGTTCACCTTCATCCACGACAGATTGGCTACAGAAATAAATAAGTACATACGGAAACTGATATACCATAATGTATGAGCAAAGATAAGACCTCCCTAATCCAGGAAGACCCCCTCTTCAAAGTAACAGCCCCAAACAACTATAGACCCATAACTTGTCTACAGATGATGAGGAAAAAACTAACGGCATAAATTAGAGAGGAGATCTACTACTCATTGATTAGCCATGAAGTGTTCCCTGAGAAATAGAAAGGATGCCGCAAGGGGAACAGAGGCACAAGAAAACTATTATAAACAGATCAGCACTTCACAAGATTAAAACGTGATGGAAAAATCTAGCTATGGCCTTGATTGACAACAAACAGGTTTACGATATGGTCTCCCTAAGCTAGATTTTTCACTGTCTCAAAATATATAAAAATCCTGACGAAGTCATGAATTTCATCGAGAAAACCATGGAGACCTGGACAGTGGAATTGACAGTAGGAAAGGAAAGCTTTCCAAAAGTAAAGATCCAGTGAGGCATACTCCAAGGAGATGCACTATCACCATTACTATTTGTAATAGGGATAATGCCACCTAATACGATTATTAGAAAATACACAGCCAGATACAAACTCAGTAAATCACGAGAAAAGACCACCCATTTAATATACTAGGACGACATCAAACTATTTACCAAAAACGAAAAATATTTTGAAAACCTACAACAGACTGTTAGAGCATACAGAAAAATAAAGGAAGAGAATTAGGCATAGACAAATGCACCACGTTAAATAAGAAAAGCGGGAAACGACATATGACTGAAGGAATTGAACAACCAAACCAAGATAAATCAGAATACTCGGAGAAAAGGAAACTTATAAATAGTTGGGAATACTCGAAACTGACACCATCAAAAAAAGTAGAAATGAGATAAGATATTAAAAAAGAATATCTCAAGAGAACTAAAAAAACTATTTGAGACAAAACTATATAGCAGGAACCTTATAAAAGGAAGGAATTCCTCGGCTGTCACCTTGTAAGATACTCAGGACATACTTTTAGTGGACCAGAGATGACCTCAAGCAAATGAACCCGAGGACAAGAAAACTAATATTCATGTCTAAGGCCTTGCATTCCAGAGACAAGCTTGATAACCTCTATGTATCAAGAAAATAGGAAGGAAGAGGACTCCCCAGTATTGAAAGCAGCGTTTACGACTTGAAGACCACAAAGAAAAGTGCAGAGGGAGACTGATTACAGCCACCAGAAACAATAGTGACGACTCGACGATTAGCAGAACAGAAATATCCAGAAAACAAAAAATGGGGAAAAAAAAACAACACTTTATGGACGTTTTAAGCGACTAACAAGCGACATCTCACGCGAGAAACTGTGAACATGGCTAAGAAAGGTAAACCTTAAGAGAGAAACTGAATATTTTCAAACTGAAGCTTAAAACAATGCCATAAGAACCAACCATGCAAGAATACATAAGACCCGACAAAACAGCAGATAGTGTTTATGTGGTGATAGAGACGAAACGGTTAATCATATAATAAGTGAATTCAGCTAACTAGCACAGAAAAAATATAAGACTAGACACGACTGGGTGGGCAAGGTGATCCCCTATGAATTGGACAGGAACATTGAATTCGTCGATACGAGTGAATGGTATATGCACAACCCAGCATCTCTTCTGGAGAATGAGACGCACAAACTCCTCGGATTACCTGGTCTGTGCGAGACGACCAGACCTTATAATAATGAATAACAAAAAAGAGAACTTGCCGAATTATTGACTTTACTGCACCGGCTGACGTCTGGGTAAAATCGAAAAAAAAAGCGAAAAAAAGGATAAGTACCTTGAACTCACAAGGGAATTGAAAGAACTATGGAACATGAAAGTAACGGCTATACCAATTGTCGTTGGGGCTCTTGGTATAGTCACCAAGGGTTTGGTGAAAGGACTAGAAGACTTGGAAATTTGAGGTCGAGTGGTGAAACGACATAATAATGAAAAGAGTCCTGGAGACTTGAGGAAACTTATTGTTACTCAAACTCCAGTGAAATCTTCGGCTAATGATGATGTGAGAAACTCTGAAGGAGTAAAACAATAATAATAATAACAAACTACACAAGAGGTGTATGAGTCATGGTTAAGAATGAGAAACCTCAAGAGAGAAACTGAATCTCTCTCAATAGCAGCACAAAATAATGCCATTAGAAGCAATTATATCAAAGTAAACATTGATAATACGCAGAAAAGTTTCAAATAAAGGTGATGTGGTCAAGATATCAAATGGTTGATCACGTAATAATTAAACTCTGCGAACTGGTACGAAATAATACAAGCTCAGGCATGACTGGATGGGAGAGGTTTATCACAGATTATTATTCAAAATATTGACACTTGGTCATTTTACAATATGGTGTATGCACAAACCAGAAGCTCACCACCAAAACTGGATTGGATTAAATAAGAGTCCTACGTTTGTCACATTTTCATTAGTTTATGATATGAGTGGTTAACGAAAGAATTTCATTTTCCAGAGTTTTTGGGGGGCATTCAAAATGCTACATGAAGCCCAAACTTTACTCAGAAAATTCCAAGCTCCACATATTGTAACTTTTAAAATATCTCCTATTTTCATGACATTTTACACAGCTATCCATTTTGTGTTTTATGTGGCACAATCAGCAAAATTCACTTGTAAAACTACTCTGCTAAATATTGAGAGACAAGCGTGGAGTAATATAACACAAATGTTTGACGATCAATGGATCTTCAGTCAGAGTTGACAACTTTAGAAGCAAAATAAAATCATCCTCACTACTTTGTAGATCCACCTCGTTTGGATGTCCTCAGCCACAAACAAGACATCTTTCTTATTTATGAATTTACTTCCTGTCAGGTCATCACGGTTTAGCATAATGACTGTGTGCCCTACCGAGGCCCGATCAAAATAGGGGTTCCTTAGTATGATACGTTATTTTATCTGGTTGCAAGGCTCCTATTCAAGATAACTAGTCAACTCTGAGCCAGAACAGTTGTGTCTTTTGGATCCAATCTATGAGTCAAATATGTGTTGCATAGTATTTGTTTAGGAATATTTGATATCATTTAACAGAGAACAAAACACCTTCACAGAACAACACAAAATATGTAAATACAAATATACAATAAATGCAATTCCCAAACGTGTAAGCATAAAATAACCCCAAATGGGTTGACAAGTCGTTTAAATCAATTCAGTCATCAATCATTTTATTTATTTTTGAAAATGTGTAAAGCAGCAACTATAGTTCTAGTTTACATATTCAAGTATTTATGTCCTTCAATTCATATTTTTTTATAAAGTTTTAATATTTTATATTGAAAATAACATTGTCCATTTCATATATTGTATTCAAAGACATCCCATTTTTTCCTTGTTTTCATTCTCCAATTCTTCCTTCTTTCATTTCTTTCTTCTTTTCTTTCTTCCTTTTTTCTTCCTTTTATGTTTTCAATGATATTTTAGCCTCTACCATGTGCACGGTTTATTCTATATTCTTTTGAGATTCTTTTTTCCTTCAAGTTCTTTTTGATCTTCCCAATAGCCAACTTTTTTGGGGAGGGGGGACATTTTCCTTACATGACGTTTTGTCAGCTTGATTCCTTCACATTATTTTGTCTTTCATCTCATTTGATCTTTTTTCATTTGTCACTTCATATTTTGTCACTTCATATGACCGATGTGAAAGTACGCTATTTCTCAATTGCTTTTAATGAAAATAAGCGGGCGAAAAGAGATGGCATATTTACAAGTATTTTGACAATATAATATATCTAAGCATAGAACGAAACATGAAAAACGAAAGCATCAGCAACTCCTTGCGGGAATAATTTAGGGTATACATGCAGATTTGTTGGAAGAAGTTACAAGAAGACGAACTTTCGTTTGTCTAACTGCATGTCGATAAAAATTCTTAGTAAAGCTTAATCTCATCGTAGTAAGTTTTTGGGGATCATTTTTTTTGCTATGAACGACTGTTGACTTGGTTTGTGATATTAACAGGATAGTTGGTATATTTATATACTAGCATTGCTTGTTGGCAAGTTTCAGTATTTGTTTCTTTGAATTTCCGAGTTCTGTCTTCTAAAATACCGTAATCACTGCTAGATATTTTCACGTTAAGAGTTTTATATGCATGAGAAGTTCCATAAGATAAGAAAAGATTTGGGCGGTTTCAGAGTACTTAAAATGGTAACACAAGAAAGTAAGGAAGTGGTTAGAAGCTGCAATGTCGAAAAAACGAAAACGAATGAAATGGACGAAACATATCAACATTTCCCAAACTCAAAAGAATTACGCTTCTATATTATTGCCGAGCTTGACTGGTAATTTGTAAATAATTTCCCCTTTCCAGCAACCTGAATATCGAATCCTAAGAATATAGACGATGAAATATTCTCTGTAAAAGGAAAGGTTTATTGGTGTGGCAGTATCGATTTGCGGTCCATACAATTCCGACGACCAACCAATGCCTCTCTCCACTTTGTTTCTGTTGTTAAAAAAGATATGACATCGATTTTGGTCAAACCTCTCAAAATGACAGCTAAGCTTAACAACAGGGAAAAAGGAACGAACACAAACTCGAGGACAGAATTGCATTATCATCTTTATTTACACTTCTAGCAATCCACATGGCAGCTTGACTCTTGGTCTTTCAGACTAAGCCGAGTAAGTCCTATGACGACATGGACCAATACTTTAGTGCTGAATGGTTTTCTATCACATTCCATTTAACACGTATCTCTTTCTTAACCTTCAGCTCTTCCAGATAGGCCTTGCAAACTAGTCTGACGGCCAATGTAACCGCTACTTTCTCGGTCTACAACTGCTCTGTCAAAGTGCTCAGTGTTCGCTTGAATATATGGGTTTCTGACTACTGGAAAAGAAAACTGCTACTCCCACATGGACATTCCAGTACTAGAATACATAAAAAAAAATCCTTATTTACTGAGTGTTACCCATAAAATCAGCGAAGACTTCAATTTAATACGAGAAAAAGAAAATACCTTTAATTCCTACCAATTTATTATCAATAAAAAATAACATGCATCCCTAAATTGTTTAGGAACTTCTTTGCCACTTATATACACATGCATAAATACACTATACACTACACACACACACACACACACACATATATATATATATATATATATATATATATATATATATATATATATATATATACTTACACTTACAGGAATATACATTATTGTGCCTAAATATGTTCAAATTGTGACCGTGTGATTTGCTTCTTAGGACAGCTGAAACTACTATAAACGGTTTCATGCAATAACTAGTGTCTCTGAGGTGAAATTACAAAGTAAATTAGCCAGGTTTGGAATTACCTTTACGTTCACACAAAAGATCTATTGAGTATTTGGTTTGAAAACAATAATATTGCATATTCTATACGTAATTCTAGTAATTCTTCAGATATAGAGGGTCTATTTTTATAATTTAAAGTATTCAGTCTATTTTCTTCATCTTTATTGTTATAGTCACATATACGTTAGGCTACAGTGACCGGATGAGTAAATCAAATACAGAGATGAATACGATATAGAAACAAATAATCATATATGACCTAAAGTTAAAAATTGTACATAATAATGATAAGTAATAATTTATAGTCTTGATAAAAGAATAGGTTTATGAAAACCTGAAAGTTCACTCTGAATTGTGTAGCAGGACACGTAGCATAATGGATATATACATTCAGGTAATGAATTCAAAATGAACGTATCTGGAGGTATCAGTCTTTATTTTTGCAACATATGAAAATAACAAGCAATATTTACAATGGCTTAAGACTTGTATCCGATTATGGTAAGTGTAATTAGAATAATCTAACCGCCCCAGTGCCTTGATTGAGTAAAAAAATCCGGCTCGAAATTTTATGTAAGACCTCGAATACGATAAGAAACTCCTGTTGAATGTCTAAGGATGCATCGGCTGAATTGCCGGGAATCTAACAATAAAGATGACGACAATATTTCGATAAATTACAAAAATTATCGAGGTTTATCTGAAATTGTTTAATAGATAGTGAATATTGTTAACTATTTTTGCATATATATATATATATATATATATATATAACAACTTAGACAAATGGATAAAATGTCCTTACACACAGATTTGTTGATAAGAAGAAAGTGTATAATAAAATGCCAGTTATTAAAAAATGCAAATTTTGCTACTTCATTATATATGTTTTCCAATTTAGAAGTAGAATTATTAGCCAGAAACACGATTTTTTTAAAAAATCAGCGTGTGTGTGGATGCGTATATATTTATACATCTATATACTGTTGATTATGATCTTAAATTATGTAAAGGTCAGTGAAGAATATCAAAATATCTCTATGAATAGTAAAAGATGAAAGGATCACATAATAAGTGAATGCTGCAAGTTCAGAAATATTAAAAAATAAGCATGACCATCGCGAAATATTATCTGCTGATAGCACTGCAAAAAAATGAAATACGAACAAACAGAGAATAGTAAGGAAAAAGATTGGATTGTAGAATATAAAAATACAAATCCCTTTGTTAAGTTGAGATCCCAACCGAGTTAGGAAATAAATCGGCAAGAATCGGAATTATTGAATGATGGATTTTAATTTTCCAGTAACCTGCTGATTTATTTGGAAATAAAACGAAAATCTTGATAAATATATAGGCCACATGCGACCACAGGAAAATTGTTGCAGGTAAGTTTATATGTGATTATGGTCATTTAAGAAGTTGAAATAGTCTCAAGGAGCCCAATTAAATGGATGGCATATGTGGTAATCTGACAATAAATGTTAAACAATCCGTTGACAGAAATGATAAAAACAGATTCTATCAAGAAGACATCTCGAAACCTCCTACAACTTGCGTTCAACCAGCTGAAAACTCAGTACGAGTAAATAATCATACAAATGAGTTGAGTAAGACTAAATTATAAATTATTCTGGAAAAAAAGGTAGGAAAATGATTACTTAAAATTTCAAAAACAAGACACGAACTCATAAGTTAAACTATATGAAGGTAGAAATAAAATTATCTACCAATGCTGCAAACCAGCTTAAATATATAAATATATGAATAACTGAGATGGGAAATTTACATTACCGAGAACTGTGCAAGCAAAGATGACACAGACTATATGCATAAACGATATCATATCACAAAGAAATAAAATAACTCGCTGAAAAGCCTGTCATGAAAGACAGATTTTGCTTTTTATTTGGTATTTTGAAATAATGAGTCTTGGTTTTGTATTTCTACGATGGAATCAAATGTTCATCGACTTAAGAAGAGGAAAGATATAAACGATTAACCTGCATTGTATGCAATGTAAAAAGTCTTAAATGGGATTTGAAGAATATCGCTACAAGTATCAATGACATCTCTCGTATCAACTGAGTAAACATATTCGAACATGGCAACATAGATTAACGCGTCGCTAAGTGGAAGAAGCTAAAAAAGTATTCACCAAATATTTAAAAGTTAGTTATAAGCAAGAAGCTGGAAGACAATCTTAGATTTTTATGACGTAGAAGACACTTGAAAGAAAAAAAATTGGTATCCATTTTCTCAGTCAAAAAGAAACAAGGGGGAAAATGCATAGAATTAAAACTCCAGAAAATAAATTCCATCTCTAGAAGAAAACTGTATTCAATGCCCATTATTATAAATGAATGTAGACATATCAACCAAAATAAATTAAAAAAACTGCGTCATTAAAAACAAAGTGAAAATGATATTTATAAGACTATAGAAAACACAAATGACAACGTAAAAGCATTAATACATTGTTTCCTGTGCTAATGATTTGTCTTCAACCACATAAACAAATGATGGTTGCACGAATTGGATTATGTAAAAAACAAAACTAAAATATTACTTTTGGAATTCAGAGTAACCAGTCCATCTGAATGAGAAGAATTGATTCGGTACTGCTTATAAAAAAGGATTAAATGTTATATCTTTGTGCTATGGTGTGACACAGTCAAAATAAAAGGCAAAATAATTTAGAAAAAATAGTTGACTCAAATTTAGATCAAGTTGAAATTCGAATAAGAGTTCATACAGTTCCAGTTGAGACATCATCGTGTCAACAAAAATATTGAAAAAGGTTTTGATATAAATTTACGGAAAGTTGCAGTCACTTTTGGAAAAACTGCCATTCATCTCGCGTGAAGATGTTAATTCAAGAAACAAAAAAAGTGTGGAAAGAAAATAAATGTATTGAAACTTCAAGCAAGAAACTGAGTCAATTGTATATCAGATTGCTTGATATGCCGATGAAGAGAAGATCTGGGAATATCACATCAGTGTCTATTAATTACAGCACAAATTGATGGCACAAGACTAATTATGGCAAAGCAAAAATTGATAATACATAGAGGAATAACAAGTATACCCTATGTTGTGATGGAGATGAAACAATTGATCATGTGATAAGTAAGTGTAACAAACTGGCACAAAAAGGATTACATGAGAAGGCGTGAATGTATTGGAAAGTTTAGTCACTGGTAATTGTACGAGACAACAAAATTTAAACATGTTCACAAATTGTAGACGTACAAACCAAAGTATTTTCTCAGAAAATAAGACAGAAAAGGTTCTTTTTAATTGGTTTGATTTGATTTCTTTTTTTGATGGCATATCAAACTTCTTGGCCGAATCAATGCTGGTGAAAAAACAGTAGTAGAACAATTTACGCGTTATGTGGTGGGATTAGGGGTCGATACCTTTCCCAAAGTAATCGGGGATTTTGAGATTCAAGCAGATCACAGTAAGCTGACTAGAAGTTCTGATCTAATATTAATTAAGAAGGAAATTGTCACCTTGCAAATTTTGCCACCTTGTACAGTTATATAATCAAAATAAAAGAAACCTGAAAAAATTGCGGAACGTAAAGGTGTCGGTAACGACTGTAGTTGGATATCTTGAAACGGATCCAAGCCTGGAACAAAGAATGGGGAAGTGGAGATCCGATAAAGAACTGAAACCATTCTGACTACGAAACCTGGTAAAATTATCTAGAATACGTAGAAAAGTCCTGAAGATCGGACAAGACTTGCTATTGCTCAGACTTCAGTGTAAAAGCACCAGTTAAAACGTGTAAAAAGTTTCAAAAGGAGTAAAATAATAAGACTTCACCTCGTCCTCTCGCCATTATTTTCTATCGTTATACATTCCCCTTGACTTGAGAAGAGGCGATAGATTTTAGTCAGTAATATGAGGTATATGAACGGAAAAAAGGCTCCATCTTTCTCCGATTTCAACCATTTTACCTTAACCCTGAGTGACATGTCCATTTCGTTGGTGTATCTTTCCATTCTTATGTCAGATATAGGAACAGAAAAATGAGGTAAAAAACGTAGCTAAAAAGTAAGCAATAGAAATTCATAGCAATAAGTGAAAGTCTACGTGCGTGAGGGCATAAGTAGCGGAAGCAATCTAATGGGAAAGAATTTGTATGAGAGGCTAAGACTCTTTCTCCCTTTGACAAAATCAAAAATAATTACTTCTCTCTTTGATGCTGACGATTTTATGAGAACATCATTCCAAATCTTATAATGCTACTATTTTTAAAATATTATTCCCATTCAATGAGTCATATTCACTATCTTAACGATATATCTTATTTCCACTTCTCATTCGATCGCTTTTCTTGTTCTCTGTCTCCAACCGCTTTTCTAGTCTCCTTTTTTCTATAGATGTGAAACATTTATTTGTATTCAATATATTTACTTTTTTCTTTTTGCTGAAAAGAGTTTTCCGCTTTACAAATTGGCTTCATAGATTTCTATTTTCTTGTATCATGTGTGGTACATTTTTCACAAGTATAGTAGTAACTACTTGCATTAATTCACCTTTCCAGCTTTGTTCGTTTCCTTTTCCCGCCTTATTGGCCTTCATGTCCGCTTGCTCATTATTACTCATCTATATCTCTTTACACACACACACACACACGCACGGTGTGCGAGTGTATACATATATGTGTGATTGTGAGTATATATATATATATATATACTTTTACACGTACCATCATATTCATCAACAAGTCTTGCAAATAATATAGATTCCCTTGACTGTTGCGCTATCCGACGACATCGGATATCTTTCCAGGCAGGTCTTCAAGATTGTATTGAGTGTCCGCATAGAGTTCACGTATCTAAGTCCTTTCTCATCGGTTCAACATTTGTATCCATATGCAAGGGAGCATTAGAAAAGTCCGTTAGGAGTGCATTGTTCCATCTCCATCAGTGTCCAAAATGTCCTATTTGTTGTACTAGGGAGACGTACTACAGCTCCGCCGAAAGGTGCTGCTTCCAGAATTTATTCAAAACAATACGCAGCATTCTTGTTCGGTTCCTATTATTTTTTATTTGAACATTTTTTTCGAGACCATCTGGTGTAGTTTTACAGTAGTACTGCTACTGCTTGGAAAAAATCCAGCTTTATTTTATCAGGGAGATCAAATTTTCAAATGATCAGTAATCTTTAAGTAGCAGTCTTTGCCTTTCCTGTGCGTATGTTTACATTGTATTTAGTTGATGAGATATTGCTACAATAAAATGGTGTACAAATGTAAGAGGCATGTCATTTAATGTTTAGATAACTCCATCCTGTGCGAATTACTTGAACAATCTTTTATTTGAGTTCACGTATAGGTTTCCGCAAGTGTATTTGAGTGAAGCGTTAGACCATTTTAGAGTATAACAGTTTCTACTGTATAGCTTCTACTACTTGCCGTTTTTGTATTCATCCATCTTATTTCATTAGATTCATTGACGTTTGGAGTACGAAATCTTGGCAGATTAAATATATATATATATATATATATATATATATATATATATATATAGTGCAAACGTATTTTCTGGAAAGATCAAAGTGACAATACCAAAGAAATCATCTGAGCCAACTTTACTTTTTTGTTAAGTATTATTATAGAGTTAACAAACAAACAAACAAACAAAAAAGAAGATAGATACTTTCCCCATAAATAGCATGACAAGAAACTGAAAGCAATCTACACAATGAGTAATTTAAACAATATATCTATGGTTTTTTTATTGATAATATCTAGTATATCATTTTTCCTTTGAAACTGCTTTAAATGTAATCATCGAACTTCAATTTTAATAAACGCCCTTTGCTGGTGTAATGATTAGCAGGCTAGACTAGCAAACCTTTACGAGTGAGTTCGTGTCACATAGGATACCATATTCACACAACCAAAAAAAAACTTTGTAATTTGCTAAACGCCCTCCCTCTAGCCAACTACTGAAAGGCATGATCTTAAATTCAGGAATCAACATTGAGTCGAAGTCTTCGAATGATTAATAAGCCATGCGAGGAAACTTTTACTAGTGAGTTGGAGTCTCATTCGGTTCATATTGTCTTGTACCACATCGAAGCAAAATGCTTATCAAATTACTCAAACGTGGAGCTTTCAAATGCTAACCAACAAATATTTGATAAGTGTTAGCTTTGAACAAAATCGAAAGCTATCAGGTTTTTTTTCTATTCTCACAGGTTAGCAGTTTCACTTTACACATTTTAGCAGTTATGTGTTTCTAAAAAAGTGCTGATTAATGTTGACTTCGTCCGCCGTGATAGTATTTGAAAAATCTCAAAATTGGTATTAAAAAACTCACACATTTATGATATGAGAAAAGAGGGAATGCAAACTATCGAGATAAGTTATTATCACATTTTAAATTATCTATTTATTTTCTATTTATATTTTCTAGTATATTACTTTGCCTATAAAACTGCTTTTATTGCATTCATCATTTTATACTTGGAATGTAGTCACATAAATTTAATTTCGATTTACACTCCTCCTTCTGGCCGATAAATAAAAGAAGCACTAGATTAATCTAATAATATTAATACTGATAATAATTATATTAATGATGTTAATGTTAATAATAATGATAATAGTGCTGACTATATGAGAAATTAAACTTTAAAGAAAACTAACTGTAAATGATGGATTTAAAATTTTATTGCTTCTTTAACGTGTTCAAACTGTTAAGAATTTTAAAAACAATTATTTTTTAAGGAAAACTCTCAATACCAAAATCATCTAAGTATTGTAACAGAGATGTATAAATCAAAGACATTAAATAATACGATTAAACCGTGACAATCAAACATTAAGCTTTCATACTCATTCAATCATCTAAACCCGGTAATCAGATCATAGGAGGGAGACTGCTATATTACATTAAGAATCATGTAGCATACGAAAATTTGGGATGCATCATGGTGTATGTGAAGGAAGGCGCTTAATTAAGGTCAACCGCAGATTTCAATTCATGGTGGACAGAAGAAATTTATAGGTCAATGGTTGAACCAAACATTTCTGTCAATAAACAACTACTACTTATACGTAATGGAAGCGTCTTATATTGGACAAAAAATAGCGAAAAATTCTCATGACTCGAATTCAAACCGCATCACCTTTCAATCCAAGATGTGTTCTGTTTGAAAAATCAGCTACACAGCCCAAACCAAACTTACTTAGTGCCGACTTCTAATGTTTTAACATTAAACACAATAAACCAGCCACCAAACCTTACTGTGTATTCATTTGGAATAATATTGATATCACATACGTACTGAAATATTTTAGTGGATCGAAATAGAACTACCTTGTATCCGGTGGTGGATATTCATTTCAACATGCGTATAGAAAACCTATAAACATGGCCATGGAAGGTGAAGGAAAACGTCTTAGTCCTCGTGCATCAAAATCCTCTCAAAATCCATCTAAAAATAACAACCCTTATACTCCGATCGTCCCACAAATATCAGTGATGAAACGGACACCATCATCATCATCTATAATGAGCTACCTTCCGTTGTCCGACATATTTCCGCACAGCTCATACTGATTATCGGTGGATAATATCGATAAATGCGAAAATATACATTAAGTTGGCAGAACTTTTCATATAGAAATGATGAATAGAGCGAAGAGTCTTCTCTTGAGAACAGACGAATCTGCCGAAAATTCAAATTGATAGACAATATATTTATCTCCAAGATGTAGGTAAATAGCACTATGAAGTGTAAAGGATACTTGAAGAAATAACTCACACTCACAGAATCGTCTCAGCAAAGTTTCGCTTTGGTCTACCGACAAACAAGAAAAGAACAAGAAAATCAACACATGACTGGTCCTCACTTGCCAATATTGAAATAAGCAGAGAATATGCGGTAACTGTTAAAAACAAGTTTGATACGCTTCAGGAGATATTTTAATGACAGAGTCCAAATGAAGAATATGAAAAATGTGTAATTGCCCTCTTAGAAACAGCATTCAAGTGCGTACCAACAAAGCCAATTGTCAAATGCAAAGTAGTTTGGGAGTCAATAGAAGTTTTTTAAAAAATGCCCAGACAGGACAAATGAAACATGTAAAAAAAAAAACAATTAATATACGTTTAAAGCTAAAACAATAAAATTAGAAATTCAGTAATAGATAGGCGATTACAATTAGGTTAATCATAAATGTAAATGAAGTTAGCTGTAGGAAAAGCAACCCGAGATCAAAACTAAAAGTTCCCAAAAATGACTTCAAATGTGAAAAAAGTATTTAAAAAATCTGCTTAGAATCACACCGAACATCACTGATAATATAACTGAATTATATATTCACGGAAAACTAGATATAAAACTTGGGCATTTTCTGAGGAAGACCTGGACGCAATCCTGAAAATATAAAAAACGTAGATAAGCGACGGGACTTGACAAAATTCCTCTGTAAATACGTAAGCCAAAGAAATCTTTTGACATACTTCTTAGATTATGAAACGCTGTGAATATATAAAATACAACTAAGAAATTTAGGAAAGGCTACACCCTCCGATTCCCCAAGATTCACAGCGAGCTACGCAAGCAAAGTTCTTACGGCTGTCGCTCCTACGATTTATAATGGCTGGGTTCTTAATCGTATCTGCCCTAATGTTGAGAAAAGTAGAGGAATAAAACAGAATGTTTTAAGGAGAAATCAATCCACAACCTCGCAGATTCAGACGATTCATCGAATGATCAAAGGAGTATGGGCAAAATATCTCGAGGCAGCATTATTATTTAAAAATCTCACCAAGGCATCTGATTCTATACACAGAATATATATATATATATATATATATATATATATATATATATATATATATATTCTACGTATCTCTTCCTATATTTTACATCTTCATCTTTTGTACTATTCTCATTCAATAATCATTATAACTTTATTTTTTCTTTTGCTTTCTTTTTTTACGTTCCCCTGTTTGTGATGATATTTCTTTACTTTTTTAGTCGTTTCTTTCTTTTTGCTTTTGCCTCTTACTTCAAGCATTTCCTTTTTGTTTCTTTTCACTTTTTGACATTTTTTCAGCTTTTTGACTTATTGTCTCCTTTCATTTTTCTTTCTTTTTGTTTCACATTTCCATACCTTAATTCCCTTGTTTCGTCTTTATCTTTTGATTTCTTCTAATTATTTTGATACATTTCTCTTCAAGTTTCTTTTGGTGCTCACTATGTAGTTTCTTTTTCTATTTTAATGTTGTGCTCTCTAACTTCCTCATTACCCATTCGGCCCCGTATCAGGAGGTGAAGGAAGTGAGTAGTTCAATTTCTGAGGGCCTTTTCAAAAGGTAGCACCTGTTTCCACATCTTTAATGCGAAAGACTAGGGTTCATGGTCCAAGGGGTTGTCTAAGGAACTAAGCTATTTAAACGTCCCCCATAAGATATTCTTCCTCTGGGGACCGGCAATAAACTGACCTTGTATCACACAACGAAACAGTAGGGATTTTTGATTAACACATTCCGACATTCCATACATATAACGTTATCTTTCCTATCCTGATATTTCAGTATGAACATCTCTTCATGGTTCGTATGAACATAATCAACGCCTCCTTTTCTAAAGTTTTACGCTATTTTCTTTTCCTACATAGAAAATATCTTGAAATATTCTGTAGTTCATTTTCTTTATCCTTTGCTATTTTATTTCTTCCGTCATTTTTATTCCATGTTCTCTTAATCTTTCTAATATAATGTAGTTCAGAAAACTTTCAGTCACTTTCTTCTCAGTTTTTTCTATGGCAATTCTTTCACGCTCTTCATAAATGTTCAATTCAATGCTCAACTAATCTCCTAACCTTTTATATTTTTAACCCTGCTTCTATTTCGATACGCCTACCTGATTTCTTTTTTTTTTCCTTTTTCCTGTTTTTATTCTTTCCTACAAACCAACGAATGCACCGACCCGATATCTTTCTTTTCTTCTTTTTACCTCGAAATTAACCCTCACTTTTTCACTCTTAGTCATTTTTTTTACATTTCGATTCGACACCAGATCCTGACTTTGGCAAGCCAAAAACGAAAAGCACTTTCATTAATGTATCACAGATCACAATTTCTCTCAATGTCATTCCCCCTTTCGCTAGATCAGCGTTAACTCACATTTCAAAGTGTCACACTCTTCTTTCCCAGGGTCGAAGCCTTCTCTTATCAAATAAATAGAATCCGCTAACCAGCTTTTTTCTTTTTTCCAACATCCTCTAGCCACATTTTTCTCTTTTTTTATCATATCTTCTATATCGACTCTCGTATTTATCCTTTCATATTTCCAGCATGCCCCTTCATCTCCCCGGCTGTCTGACACAAATATAACTTGCCCGGATGTGCAGTCAGTGCCACCGAATCCGTGTAATTCATCAGTACTTAACGCTCACGCATCCACACATAAGCACAGATATAAACATATAATGGTACATACGAGATTTATGCATGCGCTTATAGCTAATGGGAAGGGTGTAGGGTCAAAAGGTACAAAGTGTGTCTATGGGTCTTGAAATGCGTTTCCGAAAAGAAAAAAAAATGGACATTGTTTTGAAATGTATCATTTTCGGGAAGAGAATGAAGAGACAGAGAGCGTAAGATCAAGAGACAGGGACAATGTTATAAAAAAAAAATAAAAAAAATAACGTATTTTTTCTTGAATCATTGCCCAGGATAAAAATTATATACTACGCTTTGGGTACATACATGTGTACAAGTGTATAGAATGTTAATTTTTCATAGATATGTACATATCATGTGAGCATATACAACTACATTTGTATCCATACTTATTATATTTTGGAAACATTTTCATATAACTGAATTTTAAAAAAATATATATTATCTGCTCATATAATTAGATACTTTCATATTTTTATAAAATTGCTACTTCACCCACCCAACTACACACACACACACACACACACACACACACACACACTCACTCACTCACACCTACCCTAACACAGACATGCACACGCACCTGGATTTATAAGTAAACGTGCACATACACACGTGGACAAAAAAACATTATTAATGTCTTATCTAAATATCATCTACGATTGCAATATATTATTAGTAGTAGTACTAGTAGTATTACTGACTACGAGTTTTTCAAACTAGCGCTAACCAATGGTTTCTCAGTGGACTTTGAGTGACAGCATGTCTCCTCAAGTCTCCTGAACTCTTCTCAGTATTCTGGTCAATCTAAATAATGCTGTAGTTTGGAATATCTCCATTTGATATTTTATTTTCAAATCCCGCAATCCTTGTACAAAATCTTTGATGACTGTACCAAAATCACTAATTACAACTGGTATCACCGTCACTTTCCTGTTCAACAATTTTCTCAAATCCCAAGCAAGATTGAGGTACTTATCCTTTCTTTTTTATCTTTCTTTCATTTTTACACTTTGGTCAGTCGGGACAGCGAAATTCGTCATTCGGCAAGTTCTCTTTTTGTTGTTGACTATTATTAGACCAGGTCGTCTGGCTGAGATAAGATGATCGGTTTCTATTTGCGTCTCTATCACCACATATCCTACATCTGCTGTTTTGTTGCGTCTTATCTATTCTTGCTTTGATTAGTCTATTTAATTCTGTGATGTTTTTCGTTAAGATATGTGTTATGTAATTCGTTTATATCTTTCAGTTTCTGCCTTGATGCCCTTCTGTCTTTGTTTCTTAGAGATGGTTTCTTTTCAGACCTAATAATATTTAAACTTTCTAAAGTCAATTCATTTTCTGGCGTAAATATAAGCTCTGGCAGTAGGGGTGTGTGATGTTTTAATTTTTATTAGTTTGCAGTTTATTTCAGTTAGAATATTCTTGTTTGTCAATATTTGGTGTGCCATATACTGCATAAATGTCTTGTTTTGATTTGCTAGTTGTTTGCCGGCGGATTTTTAGTATTTTAAGGTCAGAAAACCAACCTTATTTTATCTTAATTTACTCCTTGAGAGTTTTTCAAAACAGCGTCTGCTAATGGTCATTCATTTGAATGACAGCAAGTCGCCTCAAATCTCCGGGTCTCTTCTCAGTATTCTGGCTATTCTCAATAATGGGGTAGCTATTATTATTATTATTATTATTATTATTATTATTATTATTATTATTATACTCTATGCACGTTCTCACATTAGTCCATATGCTCCAAGTAACTGCAAGATTATTCATATCTCTCGTCTCTGGTTAGTATTCTTGTTGATAACTCGGCTATCATCTCAACTGTTTGAATTCTTTTTTTGACTCGGACTCTTTTGCAAATTATTTTGAATTGTTCAAATAATTGTTATCACCTACATGTCCGACAACTTCTTCAACTCTCTGGCAAAATACAAGTATTTATCAAGATTTTTTTTATAGGCCGTTCTTTTTTTACCAAGAAAGGACAAGGGCAGACATTTAGATACAAAAGCAAGAATCTCTTGGACGTCGAGCAGTAAATTAGCTCTCTAGGAGTCATGCCTGCTGCGATTTCTCTTAGTTTTAGGCAGTAGTAATTTTTAAAAAATATTTTTATGTGTGTACTTTCTCGAAATTTCTCTAGTTTAATTGATAAAGTTTAGTGGTCAACTATAATCTTTAATTTTCAGTTTGATTTCTTTGTTTAATGATATATCAATCTCTGTGGCTATTTAATGCCACAACAGTCCTTGATGAAGAGCAGCAGTGATACAATTTACCCATAGCAGGGAAATTAGGGGGTTCACACATTTTCTAGGATAATTTGTCAGAAAGTGAACGTAACAGCTTTGGACGAGCCAAATTCCAGACTTCATAATCCAATATGCCTTGAAGATTCCCTCGTTTATAAACATTAACTAAGATGTCGAAACCCGAGAATGAAACTTGGACATTTAGATTTTCAGTCTAACTTAGCTATTTCAGTTTGGCTTTTTGTTGTTGTTTCTCTGATATAGATGTTTTCAGTACTTCTCCCATTTCGTCCAGAAATTTTCCTGAAGTTATTGCAATTGATAATTTCTAGGCATTTGATTGCATGAAAAAATATGTTTTTAAATTACACCACCAAAAACATAATTATTCTTCTGAACTCTTATTTGCTTGGGTTATTTCTTTCATTTCTTCCCATTTAATTAAATTTGTTTCTAGCAGTCAGATGCATTCTATAATTGATTACATTCTTTATAAAAAAAAAACATTTACTCCTTTATAATTGAAATTTTTCTTATATTCTAATGTCCTTTCTGCATCGCGTGCTTCATATTATTATTATTATTATTGTTATTATTATTATTATTGAATAATTAATCATTTGATTAACGAAACTAACGTTCATTAATATTTTACTGGTGATTCTTTCATTTTAATTAAATTTGCATTTCATCGAAGCTACTTAGACCGTCATCCTGCCACAATTAGTAAACAGTGTGACTCACATTTACACCTTTCTAATTTGCAAGTGAATTTCTTCTTAGCAATAAACCTGTTCAACTGTTTGAGATGTGGAAGCTAAACGTTACAGAACATCAATTTTTAACATCCAACCTTTTTTTAAAACTTTTTTTGCTTGGATGAATACTATAACTATAAATAAAAAAAGCATATGAAGTATGATTGTATCGATAGTTTGATAACAATAAATATAATATAATGGCAGAGACTTTATCGTTTTGTTGGTTGTCAAGGCCCAATTGATAGTAAAAAGTTGAGAGTGTAATTATGACTCTGAGGATGACAGACAGTTCATTAAATGTAATTATATGTATTAGAGACACGTCATAAAAGTGAACTCAAAGATTAATGAATTGTTTGATTTTGACAGCATATCAAACTGTCTAGGGTTATTTTATGCTTAAAAGTTAAGGAATCACTTTCATTGTATTTTATATTTACATTTCGCATAGACCTTTTTAAGTGTTTTGTGTTATTTGATTTCGTGCGTGTTGTTCTTAGCATGTCTAGGTGTATATTCGCCACAGATTCTTCTACTAGTCGTTCTAATTATTATTATTATTATTTACTCCTTCAGAGTTTGTTATTTACTCCTTCAGATTTTATTTTAGCTGATAGTATTTCATTGGAGATTGAGTGACAGCAAATATCCTCATGTCTCCAGGATTCGTCTCAGGATTCGAGCCGTTCTTAGCAATACTGTCGTTTGGATATTCTCTACCCGTCCGCCAAATTCCAAGTCCTCCAGGCCTTTTTATAATCCTTTAGTTATTGTGCCTAACGCACCAATCACAAGTGGCACAATCGTTACTTTCATGTTCCACAGCTTTTACATTCTCTAGCAAAGTCGAGGTACTTATCCTTTTTTTCACTTTCCTTCAAATTTATTATGTGGTCTGCTGAGGCAGCAAAGTCGATAATTTTGCAAATTCCCTTTTTTTGGTTGATTACTATGAGGTCTGGTCTTCTCGCTTGGATTAGTTGATCCGTTTGTATGTTAAAGTCACATAAGAATTTATGCGAATCATTTTCTAGTGTGAGGTGCTGGGTTGTGCATATACCATTTGTTTGTATGGTCGAATTGAAATTTCTTGCATATTTCCCATTGGATCACCTTGCCGACCCAGCCGTGCCTCGCCTTATACTCCTTCTGTGCTAATTTGCTGCTTACGCTTATTATGTGATTGATCGTTTTGTCTCTGTCACCACATAGCCTACATTTACTGTTTTGTTGCGTCTTATCTATTCTCGCTTTGATATGATTGGTTTTTGTGACGTTGTCCCGTGCTACTATTAGGAAGGATTCCGTTTCTCTCTCAAGGTTTATTTTCTTAGCCAGGTCCAGGTTTTCTGGTGTCAGATGTTGTTTATTTGACGTTTAAAGCAGCCATAGAGTTGTTTTCCCTCCAATTTTGGTTTCCTAGTTGTTGTCATTCTTTCGTCTATCGTGTTGTCTGCATCGTTTCTTATGGTTGTAATTAGTCCTCGTTTGTGTTTTTCTCTGTAGTTTTTGAGCCGTTGCATCGATGCGTCAACGGTTTCTTCGATACTGGCAAGTCCTCTTCCTCCCTCTTTTCTAGATACATATAGTCTGTCAACGTCGTCTCTGGGGTGTAATGCCGTATGCATGGTCAATAGTTTTCTTGTTCTTTAGTCCATTTGTTTACGTTTGTCTCTGGTACACTTGAGAAAGGTTCCCGAGTGTCTGACTAGGGGCACAGCCCAAGTATTTATTCCTTTGATGAGGTTTCTGCTGGAGAGTTTTCTCTCGAGTAGTTTTCTAGTTCTCCTGAGATATTCTTTTCGGGTCGTGTCTTTCATTTGCACTTGTTTGATCGTGTCAGCCTCCAAGATACCCAAGTATTTGTAGGTTTCATTTTCTTCGAACGTTCTACTTTTGTCGTGATTTGGTAGTTCAATTCCGTCAGTCATATGCCGTTTGCCACTTTTCATGACGAGCATGG
Organism: Sepioteuthis lessoniana; assembly: GCA_963585895.1. NCBI lineage: Eukaryota > Metazoa > Mollusca > Cephalopoda > Myopsida > Loliginidae > Sepioteuthis > Sepioteuthis lessoniana. The sequence goes on from OY757928.1 coordinate 70,248,414, forward strand.
TACATTTGTTTATGCCAAATTCCATTCGTATGTCCTGACTGTATATTCTAACGGCGTGTATGAGAGTTTTCAGTTCTTTTTCATTTTTTGCAAATAGTTTAATGTCATCTTTGTACATTAGGTGGTTGATCCTCTCTTGATATCTGCTGAGTTTGTATCCGGCTGGGCATTTTCTGAGTATGTGGTTCAGTGGCATCATGGCTATTATGAATAGTAAGGGTGATTGTACATCTCCTTGGAAAATGCCTCTTTGGATCTTTATATCAGCTATGCTTTTTCCTCCTGATGTCAGATCCACACGCCAGGTTTTCATGGTCTGTTCAATGAAGTTTATGACTTCATGTGATATTTTGTACAGTTTGAGACAGTGTAGTATCCAGCTTTTTGGGACCATATCAGATGCCTATTTGTAGTCAATCCAGGCCATAGCTAGATTCTTAAGTTTTGTCTTGCTCTCATTTAGTATGTGTTGATCTATGTATTCTGCTGTACCTCTGGATCTTTTGCAGTATCCTTTCTATTCGTTTGGGAACAATCCGCGGCTTGTTGGCAAGTAGTAAATCTTTTTTCCCTTATTTGTGCTGTTTGTATTTTCCACTTCATTGGTATGCAGGTTATGGGTCTGTAACTATTTGGAGAAGTTCATATGCTAGGGTCCTTTTGGATTAATGTAGTCTTTCCTTTGGTCATCCATTCAGGTACTTGCGCGCCTTGTAAGCATCTGTTCATTTCTAGTGCTAGTCTGTCGTGAATGGAGGTGAATTTCTTGAACCAGAAGCCATGTATTCCATCATGATCTGGCGCTTTCCAGTTTTATATTCTTTTTAGTGTTGTTTTGAGTAAGTCGACGTGTATTTCCATTTTGGGGCCTTCTTCAAGTCCCTCTAGATCTCTTGTAATATTGTTTATCCATTCAGCATTTTCGTTATGCCATATTTTAGTCCAAACTCGTTCGGTTTCTTTTTTATATTCGGTTGTTGGTATGTTTTCGTGTGACTCCCGCCTAATTGTTGATAGAATTTTCTTTCGTTGTTTTGGAATGTCCTGTTTTGTCTGTATTGCCTCACCCTTTGTCGATATCTCTTTAATCTTCCTTCTTTGGCCATTACCTTCTAATTTATTTCCTCAAGTTGTACTGTTATTTTCCACCATGTTGTCTGTTCCTTCTTTCCGCTTATTTCAGTGCCTAACTTTCGTATCATTCGGGCTTCTTTTCGTAGGTTTTTATTCGCGTTTCCAGTCGCATTTCCCATCCCGGTTTTGACTGTTTCTTTGTGCTTTTTGAGGGGGTGCCAATTTTTTCACAAACTAATTTTGCTCCTGCATAGATTAGTTCATATAACTCAGGTATATTATTCGTTGATATTTAAGGTAGTATGTGATTTATTTTATTCGATTCTATCTTAAGTGTTTTCCATTCTATGTGTCTTAATGAAGGTAAAATTGTCTTTTCACTACTTGTGTTTCTCTTTACATTTTCTAGATTTATCTTTTGTTCTTGTGATAGTGTTTCCTTCTTGTTGTTTGGTAGTGAAACGTTTGGGAGTGTGGTGCTTTCATTTGCCGAGGTTTTTGGTTATTTTTCGTTCGATTGTTTTTGTTTGACACCACTTGATGTGTCTGGTACTGTGTTATTGTTTTGTTTTATTCTTTTTTTATGCATTTCTAGTAATTTTAGGTAAGAAAACCAACCCTTCTTAGTTATTTTCCGAACTTGATCGCCTAGCCTTTGGCTAGTTGTCTGAAATGTCAAACGTTTTGCCAGATCGCTATCATTACTTCCCTGTATCCCCTTTGTGAAGGGTTGCTCCTGAAATAACATTTTAGTGCAATTTAATTCTCTTCCCTAGTCCATGTATTGTGTTTAAGTCTCTATTCATTGTAGTTTGTTACGTCTCGTCACTTAAGTACCTGAAAAAGAGCAGCCAACATTCGTAGGATGACCACCGAGTCTCACATGTTCGCTATTAGGAGAGCACCTGCCGATCATGACACCCAGGTTTGTTGCCTTGGTCCTACGTTGTGTAATATTGTGATTTGACATTTTTATCATGGGTGGTATAATGTAGCTATACCAGGCCTAGGGTTTGTTTATGATCTGTGCACCTGACACAGATGTGATCAAGAACAGCTATGATGGCTGTACATAAAATGAGGGCCACACACACACACACACACACACACACACAAAAAGACACCATAAATCTTTCCCGTTTTAAAGTCCAAGACTATCATATTGTTAGGAGTTTTCCTTCCCGTTCTCTATTTGTTCCTACCTTACTTGTGTTTGATTTCAAACCATTGTTTTGAAATTTGGCACTATCAGGTCTTATGGTTCTATATTTATACTAAAATAAAATTTCGTCGTCTAACAATGCAGCTTTTCCAAAAAATTATTCTCAGATTATAAGTGAATTGATTCTTCATTTGAAGCACATAATATACAGCGAAGATTTAATACAGAACTAATATATCAAAAATGCATCTTTTTTTTAAAATGAGATGTTTAGTAGGAAAAAATTACTAACTTCTTTGAAAGACTTTTGGAAACAGATGACTTCCTACTTCGGTTCCTTTTAGCAAATGCTCGCTAGAATTATTTCCAATTTTACTAGCATTTATATACTACTTACCCTCCTCTATATCACGGTCGGCAGTGGGTGGGGGAATACTATCTACTACCTTTCCTTCTATCTTTTAGGGTTGGTGTGAACACGTGTTTGGCTACATTTGAGGTCTTTTGGGTTTATCTTTAAATTCAGAATTTCATCGTCTAACAGTGCAGATTTTCCAGTAAATTATTCTCAGATTATTTGTAAATTGATTCTTCTTTTAAAGCACATAATATACAGCAAAGATGTAAGACAGAACTAATAAATAAGCATTATTTTAAATGAAATGTTTAGTAAAATGAATTTACTAACCTCTTTGAAAGACTTTTGGAAACAGATGACTTCCTATTATTATTATTATCATTATTATTATTATTATTATTAATCCTATTGAATTGTTAACATCAGCTTTAGCTGATTGCCTTTCACTTGTGTTTGAGTGACTGCAAGTCTGCTCAAGTCTCCAGGACTCTTCTCAGTATTCTGGCAGTTCTCAATAATGCTGTCGTTTAGATGGTCTCCGCTCGGCCGCCAACTTTCAAATACTCCAGTTATTATTATTATTATTATTATTATTATTATTTAATCTCTGTCAGCACATAGCTCTCGGTTGCCATTCTTCTGTTTATTTTCAATTAATAATAATATCATGAATTTTTTTATTATTTACTCATTTGAGATTTTTTTTCACACCAGCGTTAACTGTATTTTTTTCAAAGGGGTTTAATTGACAGTAAGTCTCCTCAAATCTTCAGGACACTTCTCAGTATTCTGGCAGATCTTGATAATGCTTTAGTTTGGATGGTCTCCTCTTCTCAAATTATTTCTGCATCTTTCTGACCCTTAATAAATACTTTGTGGATTGTACCAAGTGTTGCATCAATTACAATTGCTATCACTATCACCCTTCTGTTCTATGATATTTCTAGTGCTTTAGCAAGGTCTTGGTACTTATTTCTCTTTTTTTCTATGGTTACTTTTACTCAGTGATCTACAGGGACGGCTAAGTTCGCAAATCTGCAGGTTCTTTTTTTTTTCTTCCTTTTTTTGTTGACTACTATGAAGTCTGGTGGTCTGTCGGAGATTAAGTGAGCTGTTTGTATTTCAAATCCCAGATAAGTTTATACGACTCATTTTTGGATGGATTCTATACTTTGTATATTGCTCGTATGGTCAAATTTTAATTTTTTGTAAAATTCCCTGTGTATTATCTTCCCAACCAGTCTTATACTCTCTTTGTGTTGTGTCTTGTCTATTTTAAATTAACATAGTCCTGATAGCCTTGTCCTGTACTGCTATTAGAAGAGAATCAGTTTCTTTCTTAAGGTTTCATTTTCTTAGCCATGTGGTGTAAGATTTTGCTTGCTGTCGCTGGAAATGTTTATACAATTTTTTTCTTACCATTTTCTTCCTAGTTATTGATGTTCTGTTTATTTTTTACTGTTCGTGTTGTTTCTGGTTGCTGTAATCAATCTTACTTTACTCATTTTCATGTAGCCTTGGAGTCACTGTATCGGTTATCAACGTTATCTTCAAAGTTGGCAACTCCTCTTCGGTCTTCTTTTTTTGACGTATATAATCCGTCTGTGTCATCTCTGCGGCGTAAGACCTTAGTTTTAACATCTGAATCAGCCAATGTTCATTTGTCGGAGTCTAAATGTTGGTTTGTTTCCTTTGACTTCCACAACACTTTTCACTATTCAAGTTTATCTCAGCAATACCGTGATTTGTATGGTCCCGATTCTTCTGATAACTTTTTGCCAGTATTTTTAAAGCCTTTGGTAAAAGTACCCAGCGAGCGAATTATTATTTGTAGAACTGTCTCCTTCATCTTCCAAAGCTTTTTCAGCTTTCAAAAAAGATTCAATAATCAGTTTATCTTTTCGCTTTCTTTTATTTTCCCTATTTGATCCAATGAAAAGTAAAAATCTATCAGATGACAATTTTTTTGGTCAATTAACACATGGTCTGGGCTTCTGACAAGTATTGGGCGACTCGTATGTATCTCAAGGTATCAGAGAATTTTATGGTCTTATTTTATTGGTCAAATTCTTGTTTGAGAAAATATCTGGTTGTAAGATCGAATTTAGACTCTGCCACGAATTCCAGTGGATCCCCTTTCTCACTCAGTCATGTTTAGACTTGTACTCATTTCGTGACAGTTTGCTGTATTTGCTTATTACATATTTCACTGTATCATATTTTTCTTTACATAACTTACACTTATACTGTTACGTATTATCAATTTTTGGTCAGATATAACTGATCCATTATTTTAGCTGTTACTAGAAGTGATTCCTTTTCTTAGCCATGTTCAGATCACCTTGTGAGCAACCTTCCCATTTTGTTTCTTACAGTATTCAAAGAGTTGTTTATCTTTCAGTTTTTGTTTTATAGATTTTTTTGTTACGAATTATCATTAGATGGTCATTAGATTTATATAGATTAATAATAATGAGATATTGTCCATGAACATTATTATTATTATTATTATTATTATTATTATTATTATTTTCTCCTTTAGAGTTTTTCACATCAGTGTTAGCTGATGGTTTTTCACTGGAGTTTGAGTGACAGCAAATCTCCTCAAGTCTCCAGGACTCGTCTCAGGATTCTGGCATTTCTTAGCAATGCTGTCGTTTGGATAGTCTCTACCCGTCCGCTGACTTCCAAGTCCCCCAAGCCTTTTAATAACCCTTTAGTTATTGTGCCAAATGCACCAATCACTATTGGCACAATCGTCACTTTCATGTTCCACAGCCTTTTCAATTCTCTAGCAAAGTCGAGGTACTTATCCTTCTTTTCACATCCCTTCAGATTTATTCTGTGGTCCGCCGGGGCAGCAAAGTCGACAATTTTGGAAATTCTCTTTTTTTGTTGATTATTATAAGGTCTGGTCTTCTGCCTGGGATTAGGTGGTCTGTTTGTATGTTAATGTCCCATATTTTACTCTTTTAAGAATTTTTCAAACCAGCGTTAGCTGATGGTTTTTCACTGGAGTCTGAGAGAGAGAGAGAGAGAGAGAGAGAGAGAGAGAGAGAGAGAGAGAGAGAGAGAGAGAGAGATCAATCTTTTCAATTCTACAGGACTTTTCTTCGTATTCTGTCCGATCTTGATACTGTTGTTATGATGGCTCCTCTTACCTTTTTTAGTTCCAAGTCCTCCAGTCTCTGTACCAATCTTTTTGTGATTGTACTAAGTTTGCCAGTTACAATTGGTATCAGCGTCACCTTCATGTTCCGTATTTGTTTCAGTTTCCCAGCAAGGTCTTGGGACTGATCTTTCTATTGGCTTTCTTTCAGTTTTACTTCGTGGTTAGCAGAAACGACAGAGTCCACTATTATGCAGGTTTTCTTTTTTTTGTTGTTGACTATCAATATGTCTGGTCGAAATTAAATGATCAGTCTGTACCTCAAAATCCCAAAGATATTTACGCGTCTCATTTTCTAGGACGAATTCTGGGTTGTGCATATACCATTTGTTCGCATGATCAAATTTAAACTTTTTTCACACCTCACAATGGATCAGCTTTCCCAGCCAGTCCTGTCTAGTCTTCAACCCTTTTTCTGTGTATTTACTGCATTTCTTTATGATGTGAATGATCGTTTTGTTTCTATCACCACATAATCTACATTTGCGATTTACTTGCGTCTTGACTATTCTTACCTTGACATAGTTCTTACGTTTTTGAGCTACTATCAAAAGAGATTAAGTTTTTCTCTTAAGTTTTCCATTTTTTTTTTTAGCCATGTGCAAGTTTTCTTGTGAGTGATTTCGCTTGTTTGTCGCTTAAATTGTCCCTGCAATTTTTTCTCTTCCCCATTTTGTTTTCTGCTTATTTTTCTTTTGTTGCGGTTTGTGTTGTTTGTATTGTTTCTGGTGGCCGTAATTAGTTTTGCTCTACACTTGTTTATGAAGTTTTCTAATCGTTGTATCCATGCATCGACACTATCTTGAATTCTGTCAATCCCTCATCCCACTTCTTTTCTTGACACGTAGCCTGTTTACGTCATCTCTCGGATGTTCGGCCTTATCCAGGCTCATTAGTTTTCTTGTTCTCGGGTTCATTTGTTGCAGTTCTTCTCTCGTCCACTTTAAGAATTGTTCCAACTACCCTACGACGGGGACAACCCAAGTATTTATCCTTTTAATGAGATTTCTATAAAGTAGTTTGGTTTCGAGAAGTTTTCTTGTTCTCCTGAGTTTTATCTCTGCTTGTTTGATGATGTCCACTTACAATATTGTCAAGGATTTGTAAGTTTCCTGTCCTTCAAGCGCTCTGATTTTTGCCTGATTTGGTAGATCTATTTCTTCCGTCATTTATCGTTTTCCATTTTTCATTATAAACATAACACATTTTTCTAAACCGATTTCCATCCCTATATCTTCGCTCTATATCCTCATTGCCTGTATTAGGATTTACAATTCTTTTTTCGTTTTGGCAAACACTTTCATGTCACGTAAAGTACATGGACTACCATATACTTTTCGTGGCTGATTTTTTTCTGCGATTTATGGAGTTTGTATCCTCCTGGGCATTTTCTAAGTATGTAAATCAGAGTCATCAACGCTATTTCAAATCGAAATATTGATAACACATCTCCTTGGAAGATACATCTCTGGATTTTTACCTCAATTAAATTTTTTCTTCCTGTTGTCAGTTCCATCCCCAGTTTTCTATGATATTCTTGGTAAACTTTATGACTTTGCATGTTATCTTTTACTTTTTGAGACAATCTATTTTCCAACTTTTCTGTAGTCTGTCCACACCATAGCTAGATTTTTCCATCTAGTTTTCATTTCTTTGGGGATGTTTTTCTGGTTCCATTGCGGCATCCTTCCTGTTCATCGGAGAATAGTCCACGGCTTATAAGCAAATAGTAAATCTCCACACTTATTTGTACTGTTCGTATTTTCCACATCATTGGTAGGCATGTTATGGATTTGTAGTTGTTGGGAGCGTTTCCTTTTTTATGGATCAAGGTTGTCTTTGCTTTGGTCATTCATTCGGTATTGTCTCTTTCTTGTAAGCATCATTTCATTTCGATAACCAGTGTGTCATGGATGGAAGTGATTTTTTAAACAAGTATCCCTGCATGCATCATGCCTTGATGGTTTTCCAATTTGGTACGTTTGTGGGTGTTGCTCTGAGTGAAACGAGGTGTATCTTCGCTTTAGGTTTTCCTTCGATTTCTTCCAAACACTTTTTTCTATGTCACTTATTTATTCGGCTTTTCTCTTATGTTCTTTTGATTTATCATTATTATTATTATTATTATTGGCATCTTTCTACCGAATTCTGATTTTTTTCTATAATCAGGAAACCTAATAATTACAACTTCGATAAGGTGTTTGGAACTATTTAAGGTATAATTTAGATGAGTCTAGATATTTGACATATACTGAACTTCTTGATTTGAATTGATCGGTCTATTTACTTTCAATGTTTTTCTTTCCTGTCGGCATGTTTTCAAAAGAAAGAGAGAAAGAAAAAAGTACTTTACACTTTTTCTCTCTTTGATTATATACTCGATGAGGAATGAAGTAATGATCAGTATAAATTTAAAGGTAAGAACATCAACAATTAATAGAAATGTTTCAATTGTACAATTATATTGTCACATTAATGAATCTTTTCCACATTATACAAACTATAGTTCAATCCATTGAGATTATCATCTATTGATAAGATATGATTGACCTTAATATTATGGCTATTAGAATCAACCAATGGAAAATTCTATCGAATTCTTGAAAATATCTGAGCGGTAAAAAACTAAAAAAAAAAAGTACTACTATTGATTTTGTATTGATTGTAGTCAAGAGAAATATTCGAATTACGAGAATAACTTACGGGTTTTTGTTAATAATAAACAATCAAATTTATGGAAGAAAATTTATTGAAGAACATTTCGTGAAAAAAATTTTAAGCAATTGCAGCAATATTTTAAATTGTAAACAACTAACAATTTGTTATAACATCAATGACTAAAATGAAGTAAATAACATTCTAATTTCACATTTACATCAAGTATCTGGTGATAGCCATTAGAAATTACAATGAATAACATCATTTTCCTCTTTCGAATGATCTAGAACTAAAAGACTAAGAAAAATATGACTTTGAATGTTTAATTATTTAATTAATATTTATTATATTTATTTATTTATAATATTGTTCAAAATTAAAAACGACTAATGTACCTATTCTGAGAAGAACAGAGAAGAATATTCTGTTCCATTTCAGTAATTTACGATCACAATTCACTCAGTTTACCGAATTTTCTTGACTATACAAAAGAGTCCTCAACACTCTCTTATCAAAAATACAAACTCTGTCTTGATAAGCAGATGCAACCGCGGATATATATATATATATATATATAGAGAGAGAGAGAGAGAAAGAAAGATAGAATGAAAGAAAGAAAGGGAGAGAGAGAAGCTGATGGTTAACGCTCATAGGACCGTTGAAATATTCAACGATTGAACATAATTAAGATATATACTATAATCTCAAAACTGGTGGTGTACTTGGAATAATTATAAAAAGCTTCTACTTATACTAAAAAAAATGTAAATCAGACTATTCGGATATAGCCGGCAAAAATATTATGGATTTTACAAAAGCTGCATTCACGTGATTTTAACAGAAATATATCACAAAAGATCAGTATGAAAATTCTTATAGTTGTTATAATCATCATGACTTATTGATTTTTTTTCTTGAGTATCGGATTGCTTTTTCTAGGAATCATGTAAAACAAGTCTACTCAATACTCTTGTACTTTTCTGACTATTCTTGCCAATTTTGATAATGCTTCAATTTATTTCTCGGGTATCCAATTCCTTTGTTTCTCTTTTGTAAAGGGTACCGAAACAGCTCCAAGTAGAATCAGTCACAATCACAGTTTAGAAGGATGGTATCAGAAGAAAGATTATCCTGAATTCTCTTGAGATTTATTTTTCAGAGATATTGATATGTATTCAAATATTCACGGTCTTTTTCACGTAGTTTTTAACTAAAAAAGCCACTTGAAAGATTTTCAAATCATTGTGCAATGACGCTTAATTTGCATTATGAAATAGAAACCACATGAACCGTTTAATCTATTTTAAGAGGTTTTTTTCTACTCTGGTCACAGACCATTAATTGTACGTTCCAGTATCAAATATTTTCTTAAATTACAAGTAATACCTACTCAAATGTAGTAATCATTTATATTTGGACTAATTTTCTCGGTTATTATTTTTAGGATTTACTCAAAATAGTTTGTATTTTTTTCTATTTTCGATGAAAAGTCTTTCTTCTGATACCATCCTTCTAAACTGTGATTGTGACTGATTCTATTTCAAGTGGATTGGGAGATACCAAATTAAGGTCACGTCAGTTCTTTTGTATTTAAGTTAATCGGTTTTTCAGAATTTTCCATGGAGTTATTTTTCTTCAGGTTGGATTTTTCAGATTTGATGATTATAATTTAACTTCTTAAGATCTTTCTGCCTCCGTTATGATTGTTTCTTACTTACCCATTAGTGACCTTGTGGGTGCGTATCAAAGGCAACTCTACAAAAAGACATTCGTACCGAAAATCACACGCTACATACTTTGCACGGCCGAACATTCGAAGCAATTTAATACTTCAAACTATCAACATAAAATAGAAGCTTCCTTGAAGGCAAATACTACACACCTTCGTACTAATGTTTTTTCGACAATGTGTGATTACGATTAGAATACCTCTCGACGGGGCTTTAGAATGTGCAGACAGTATTCTCTGAAAATGTTTAAGACATAGCCTAAGGGGCTCCTGGGTATAACACTGAGATAGGGAGGTTCTAGTTCTAATGACCTGGTGAATGTGGATTGCCCTTTCATTGATGTTATTTCAAGTATACCATGACCTGGATTGGTCAATAGACCTTAGTTTTAAATAGATCCGTTCAAAAGTTATTTTTATTCCCTTACAATTTATCCAAAATATACCTCAAGAAACAACAACATAGAAACGTAAATGTACACTCAATTCGCTTACCTCAAAGAATAAAAATAACTATGGACGGGCTGGCATGCCACTAAAATCAATCAATAAGTAAGATTCATCATTCCGCTCCATAGTCATGTGTTTATAATTTGAAAGCCGTGTTGAAACGGATTTAAAAAATTGTTTTCTTTTCTGGGAGTAGATACATAGTTGCTGTTTGTCTTTTACATTATGTAGGATAACGCATATTTTTGTTGCCTAAATTAATTCATTCTTTTATTTCCTTCAGTAATATCAATGGAGTGAATTCAATCGATTTTTGTCAAACGCAGTTGCTATTAATAAAAGTAGTTTAGTCTCTACAATTTACACTTTCAAAATGATTTCTTAGTTTGTTGTTTCTTTTGTTCTTTCTCCATAATACTTAATTTAGTTTTCCTATTTAATAGTCTATTATTATTAAGTCATCGGATATTTGATCTACCATGATCTTAATTCAGGTTGGTATTACTATTTGATAAATTTAGAATAATACCTTAAATCTACCAGAATTTATATATATATATATATATATATATACTAATCTACTATCTACCAGCATTCACGGTTACCAGGAAAAAACGCCAGGAACAAGAGATAAAAATATCTCGAATCACCACCCGGGGGGAAAAAGGAAAAAAATCATAGTAAAAAAAAGAAAGAAAAGGCCAACTCCGTCACACTAGGTGAAAAAAATCACGAGATATGATCTCAGTTGGTCAAAAGAAAAATAAAACCCATCGTAAAATGCCGCAATGCTACAATTACAAGAGTGCTCAACACTAGTGGAGCCAATTACAGAATTAACTTAAATCGCGAGTCAGAATTCTCCTATTAAAGTTTCATCCCAACGAATCATCAGGGAGTCTAGCCCCGACCAACGACAAAGGAGAAAACACCATTTTTATATTCACCAAAAACCTACTCAGCTTAAAATTTACATAACAAAAAATGAATAAATAAAATAAGATAAAATAAAATAAATTATAAAATGAACAAAAAAACCTACTTTTAATATCTAGTTTATTAGTAAAAAAAAATCAGGTATAAATACCTAGAAACCTATCTTTAATTATAGAGCAGCCACCCCCTTTTGTGTTTACAACTGTTTAAAACGTCCGACCTTTGGTTTAACATATCCCTACTTTTACAAGAAGCTATAGCTAACTTTTCCTCATTGCAAAGCAAGCAGTCCCTGTCGCCAGCCATATATTTACGGCATTTCTTTATCACTTCCCATTTCACTATTGGGTCTTTTCCTTTTTTATCTTTGACCTCCCACACATAACTATGTAACGTGGTACTATGCCTATATTTCTCGTGGGAGAAACTCGTTCTATGGTTATAGTACCTAGTATTAAATTCCCCTTGCGTCGACCCAAAATATTCCTTTTTATTTCATTACCTGGATAACTATACACTTCCATTTTATACACCACACATTTCTGTTTACATTTGCCTTCCAGTAGGCACTTAACCTTATCCCTACAATTACATTTAGCAATCAACTTATTTTTCTCTTTGTTAAGTTTAGCTATATTACTCTTGTTTATTATGCCATTGATGTCAGGCATGCAACTATTGCTTAATTTAACACAATTTTTATTAAATATCTTATGTAGCGGGGTCTCACTGGGGAAATTCTTTTTTAACAACTTAAAGAATTCTTTCCCTAAGTTACTGACTACCTCCATGTTATACGGGGGGTTAAACCATATGATTTTTCTAGGTCTATTTCTTCTTTTATGCGTATTACTTTTCTCTCTATCCCGATATTCCAATTTGATGCCATATCCTCCATTCTTCAATGCTTCCTCATACTCCTGCATGCTCCGTTCAAAGATTTCCTTATTTGAAGAGTTATTTGATAACCTATGCTCTATTCCCTTAGAGATATATTTAAATACCTGGTTTGGGTGGTTGGATTCCCTGTCCACATAACGCAGGTCCTGGTTCCTTTTTCTAAATGGAGATACAGTTCCATTATAGAGGTTTAAAGTAACATCAAGATAATCGGCAATTTCTCGGTTTGTTTGTATATCTAACTTAAATCCAAATTCGTCAAACAGCCAATGCAATCTTTTTCTAATACCATCACATTTTTTCAGTGTGCTTTTATCCACAATAACCAAGCCATCATGATACAGCCCGTGGCTACCAGGGTCCACAATCTTATTAATGCTATACAATAATACACACCCCACGAGCTCACAAATTTCGGCCCCATCATAGGCCCTATTGGTATGTCGAAGTTCCCACTTTCTCCTTTCTTTATCCATATACTATCCTCATAGTATAGCAATGTTTTACGACAATGCTTAATTATCTCCACCTTGTCTAATCAACTAGATTTTAAAAGTAGGGTTTTTTGTTCATTCCGACTCGCGAGCGATGAACAAACATCTGGTATTCGGAGAATGATAGTATTTGTAGGAATATTTGACAACGTTAAACCATTCCAATTTAGATGTTCTTTAGGAGGTGTAAGTTACTTTATGAAACCAAAGAGAAAAGAAAGTTTTGAAAACTTCAAGTCCTCATGTTACGCTTTCTTTCCAACTAACGTTCTGGATGAATCAAAAATGTTTCATATTGTATCTATCTCGGTGTGTATATGTGTTTTAATGTTTATATAATTTAATTTGTATCTATTTATTATTAATCAACAAAGGTAAAAATATCAAAACTGATGAAGGCGGATAGAGATTTCGTGGAATGTTAAAAATAGATAAAAAAATGATTATATCGTATAAACATACAAGGCGTGAAAGTAAAATCAAGAATATTCTAGTATTTGAATAAACGACTATAATATAAAAAAGATTAATTTTAATTTAAAAAATAAACAACAAAATAAGAAGGTAGACACAAAATGGTTATTTTACTCAATATGGCTGCCATTTTTTCATTTATTGTATCCCCACGCCTTCAAAACGATTTGCATGCCTTCAAAATCAACTCTTCAGACATTAGACAGCTATTGCGGACGAATGGAATGAAAAGGGAACCAATAATTATAATAATAATAAAAAGTTGTATTTGTCTTGTTTTTTATAGCGTAATCAAGTGTGAGTTAACGTTTTGGTTTGATGGAAGCCAAAAAGAAATGCCAATTATTTCGGATTGTTTTTCCTTTGCTTGGTTTCGGTGTTCAGCTATTCATAGATTACTGTCGTTTCTTTTCTTGCTCACACATATTAAGATGAACTTCAATTTAAAAAAATAGTGCTTAATATAGAAATTAAAATTTATCACGTTGTTTTCAAAAGTTGGAA
>OY757928.1:70269821-70334821 GCA_963585895.1 Sepioteuthis lessoniana
GTCTTTAGCCGAAACTCGTTGTCATTGGCTTGTGCGGAAGATTGCCGTCCTCTTTAATAATTCCACATGACTGGTGCGCTGACGCCAATTGCTACCAAATTCGATTTGTACCCGATACGGACGTCGGTCACGATACATAAATGTCCATTGTTGACGCTTTAAATCCTAGATAATCCGATTAATCTATCCAGAATCAGTGCAGTGTTTGCACGGTGAAATTATCCAACGGGCCACAGCCTGAAGCCGCAGGCACATTTCGCGTCGCCAAATGCCTTCGTCTTTATATCCACACCCAGTCCTTCATAATCAGTTCTTCTTCGTTCTTCTTCGAGTGTGTGTCTTCTGAGGTTGGCTAATATGTCTAACGGCTAATGACCTATGCTTGATCTTATAATATGCGACCCGCTCCACTAAAAATCCGCCGAGGGCTGCATTGAAATCCACTAAAGCAGGGTAGGGTATATGATATTCATTTTGTAATAATCTTTGGCTCGCCAGTTACAAAGACCAGGCGAAGATAGGAAGAGAGTGAGAGACAAATCACATTCCAAACATCAAAAGCGTATTCAACATTCTCTACTGTAGGTGCTCAGAGGTCAGTATAGACAAAGGGCAGGGAAACACAAATATTTTATGATGGAACGTTAAAGATCATTAATTTTGTTGAATAAGATTCGATATTTTTTCTTTGATAGCTCCACGCAAGTCTTTTTGGTTGTTTTAACGGATACAATATTTCTAAATGTGATCTATAATATAAATATGAACTTTTTCGGTGATAATATTTAGATTTTGTAACATTTCAAAGTAATTACAAAGTTAACAATTAACAGTATGAAAACATTATTAAACTGTTAAATGAGTTAACGTTTAAATTGAGGGAGATGGAATTGATGGATTCTAACAGCATTTTAACCTGTCTAGGGTTATTTCCTGCTTCGCATGCATTAAACATTCATAATTGTATTGCTGTGTAGCTTTATTTTTGTATGTTGTTTTTTCATTGCACTCGGTGAAATTTATACGCATTCAATAGAATACGTATACTTTTAATTATATCTATTCAAGCCATAACTGTTACGCTAACAGGTTCTAACACTCCGGGTGAGAATGGACCCTGGATTATTGATAATGAAGGGTTATTCATAATTCTCTACCTCTGCCGAACAGAAACCACACCATCAGAAGCAATTTAGAGTTATTCCCATTAAACTGAGGTAGTTTACTTTTACTTTTTGATAATAAAATTACGAAAGGATATGAATCGACCACAAACATTTATCAAATCAGTTGTAGGTGATATAAAATCTGGTACAAATAGGCAGCTATTAATTAAAAAGGATATAACCACTTCTGTTGACCAGTGAAATATGGTATATTAATTGGCAAGATTTTCAAAAGATTAGAACCATAATGTCTAACTGATTTTTAATATATTAGCTTTTAATGATGTCCGAATGTTTTAAAGATTTTAGCGAAGCTTTCTCTTTCCGATACTGAAATGAACGATTTTACTGGTCCGTCTTAAAATTTTTCTCCAAAG
The DNA here is from genome assembly GCA_963585895.1 of Sepioteuthis lessoniana. Classification (NCBI taxonomy): domain Eukaryota; kingdom Metazoa; phylum Mollusca; class Cephalopoda; order Myopsida; family Loliginidae; genus Sepioteuthis; species Sepioteuthis lessoniana. Next base: position 70,271,365 of record OY757928.1, read on the forward strand.
GTCAAACTGATATACGATTTTTTTCAAATTGATATACGATTTTTTCTCCAAAGATCAAACTGATATACGATTGCCGTTTTATGCTAAATTAAAAATATCATTCATTGTGTTTGGTCAGGTCTGTTTTTTAAGATTTGCTTGAATATTTCACTATGAGTTGTACATAATAATAAAAAGCCTGTGAACTCTACTTGTCACGTCTGATGTTGAATGTGTATCTAACTACAGTATACCACCCTACTCGCTAACACTCACACACCTTGAGGTAGCAGGGCTTATCACTCAGCATGAAATGACTTTAATGTACAGTATCAAGTGTCATCGACGAGGTGAGTACTGATTTATTTTTTCTTTTCAGTTTGAGATTTGGATTGCAAGAGTAAGAATAATCCTGACAGACTCTGTTATATCTTCACTAACGTACTTTTTCCAAACTGTCTACCAAAAATCAGAGACTATGTGAAGAAGGAATGGTAAGAGAAAGAGTATTCCATTTGCCATCCCACTGGTCTTGAGGGAAGGAAAATATTGCGTTACGGACTGCTATTTCTGCATGATATATCATAAAGAAATAAATGACAAGAAAAAGCATCATGTCCAATACCCCGTTGTTTCTTCTGTTATATGTCCAATCCCACGTGGGCCTGACCTTCCTGTTCCTAAGCCAAATGGTAACATGGAATATATCTCTGATTCTAAAGAGAGTGACATGACTGTTGTAGCTGGGGATGACGCATTCAAGCCAGAAGAGGACCACTAGCCACACACAGAGTTCAACGACCTAACACGAGACCTGAACCTTTCATAGGAGTCTGTTCAGCTGCTGGGTTCATGTCTCAAATAGAAACGCCTTATAGCACAAGGAACAACGTTGTACTAGTTTCAATATTGCAGGAGATAGTTTAGATAATTTTTGACGTTCCACATTAAATCATCATTGGTTTATAGCAACAACATTGCAGGATTGAACAAATCAGTGACATTAGTGTATGAGACTACGGAATGGAGAATTATTATTGAGTTATCCAGCGTAATCCTCAAAGTGAATTCTGCTTCCACCCGAACATATCGAGTTAGGACTGATGAAGTAATGTGAAGGAAATTGACAGGGAAGTCAGAGAGTTTCCTTTTCTCGTGGAGAATTTCCCACGGATAAGCAAGGAGAAACACAAGACTGGTGTATTTGATGCTCCTTCATCGTTCTAAACACCAGCGCTAGCTTATCATATTTACCAACCCCTCCGCTCGGGCAGGATATGACATAATAGTCAATTTTTTAAGCGGAGTTTAACAGGTTTGATTTCGGAGTTTTCCTTCTCCTAGACTAGTTGCCTCACCAAGGGTGAAGAACTTAGTCTGCCCTACTATTTACCCATAGCTGGAGGGAAAATAATTGGATTCATACATTTCCCAAGGGTATTAGTGCTACATGAAGTGCAATCAGTCTCTTCCAGGATTTGAACTCGTATCGCCATGTCCATTCTCTGCGACGATAACCATTACACCACGGGCACCTCGCTTATGGCCTTTCTCAGGATTTTGAGCGACAATAAGTCACCTCAAATCCCTGGAAATCTTCTCAGTATAATGCTCAATCTAAACAATGCATTAGTCTGGAGAGTCTCCAGTTATGCTCTGTTTTCTAAATCTTCCAGTATCTTTACAAATCCTTTAAGGATGGTTTCGAGAGCACCAATTACAATCCGTATCTCCGTCGCCTTTTTTTGCTCCGTGATGTTTTAGTTCTCTGTCAAGGTCTAAGTACTTTTTATTTAAATTATTCAGCAGGTTCTCATTTTTTTTTTTTTGTTTTGGCTTTTATTTTTCTTTACTATCTTTTTGTCAAGTTGTCTGTCAACGACTTGTTGATCTGTTTGTATCTTAAAATCCCAGAGATTCTAGTTCGTGCATATACATATTGTTAGTGTGGTCAAATTTCAATTTTTGTACAATTTTCAGGGGACAACTTTCCCCTTTTTTACTCTTGTTACTCTTGTTTTTTGCATTTGGTTATTATGTGATTGTTCCTATCATCTCAATCACTACATAAACGATAATTGCTATTTTATTACATCTTATCAATTTTTGCTTTAACATAGTTGGTCAGTATGATAATGTCTTGTCCTCGTATTAGAAGAAATTTAGTTTCTCTCATAATTTTTTCCTTTCCTAGCCATGCCCAACTCTTCTCGGGTGGGATTTCTCTTGTTTATCGTTTGAAATATCCATGCAGTTGTTTTACTTCCCATTTCTGTTTCCTTGTAATTGTTATTTTATTGATATTTTCGCAGCCTATGTTGTTTCTGGGCAGAGTAATTAATTGTTCTTGCTTATTTGTATATATTTTTGATTCGTCGTATCAATGCATCGACGCTATCTTGAATACTGATGAGTCCTCCTCCTCCTCCTCCTCCTCTTCCTCCTCCTTCTTCTCCGGACACATAAAAGCTATGTCATCATTCCTATGTAAGGCCAGATGCATCGTCATGAGTTCTTTTGTTCTCTAGTCTATTTCTTTAAGCTTTTTTCCGTGTTAATTTCAAAAAATGGTCCCGAGTATCTTACAAGGGTATCACGCCTAGGCGTTTATCCCATTCATGAGTTTCTTTCTGTATTGTCTAGTTTCGAGAATTTTTCTCAAGCATTCTGATTTTTTCTTTATGTGTGAGTTCTAGTCATTACGCCATTTATCTTTTTCTGCTTCTCAGTCTCAGGGCCTATTTTTTAACGCTAAATTTCATCCCTGTATGCTGACCGTATATTCTTATTGTTTCTATTTGAGTTTCCAATTTTTCTTCATTTTCTGGCAAATACGTTGGTGTCATCCATGTACATTAGGTGGCTATTTTTTCTAGCGATTTAGTAATATTTTAGCCTCTCTGCATTTCCTTAGCATGTGACTGGTTGGCATCATCGCTACTACAAATAGTAATGGTGATAGCGCATCTCCCTTGTATATACCACTCAGGAATCTGTTAAATTTTTACCACCTGCTGTCGATTCCATTTTCTTGGTTTTTCATTGTTTCCGTGACGAACTTAAAGACTTTGTCCGATATCTTGTACACTTTGAAACGGTCAATTATCCAGCTTTGCTAGACCCTATACTCGACCATTTTGTCAAATTTGGTACTTTCTTTTGTGTTGCCCTGAGCAAATCCATGTGTACTTTCATCTCAGTACCTTCTTCGACTTCCAATCCTTTGCCTTATTTTTTTTTTATCCATTCGGGTTTTCTGTTATGTTGTTTTCTGTTCTCATATTTTACTTTAACATTGTTTGCTTCGTTCGCATCCGGTTGTTTATATGTCCTCGAGCATCCTCCTCCTATTGTTGGTAGTATCGTAATTTTTTAATGTGTTGTTTGATCTGTCTTGCTTGACGAAATCATGGTATCGATGAAGTTTCCTTTTTATTTTGATGTAACTCCTCAAGTTTCTTCGTTCGATTTGTCATCTGTTTTGTTTTGATGTTTTCATCAGGACATATTTCCAGGGTTTTCCCTTCTTTAGTTTCTTCGGTTAATTTCGAAATTTCTTTATCTGTGTTTCCAGACTAATTTTCCCTCCTGATTTGGAATTTCTTTTTGTGTTCCTTAAGGGAACACTAATTTTATCACAGACTAATTTCCCTCGTTTATTTATTTTATTCTATTTTACTTTTTAGTCTTACAGGTGGTTCCATTATCACTAGAGTGTTGCAAGTTATACATTGCAGCTCAATCAGTTTATCATAGTTCAAGATTATGGACTAGGGAAGTCCATATACCTAATGAGAGAGGGTATTCTCACACTAAAATAGAAGAGGCAAACGATGTTCTGCAGAAACTATCATGAATTCAGACTAGAGGGACGATTTAACGCATCTCTGAAATAAAACGGTCAAAAGCAAATGTCAAACAGACAGCAAAAAAAAACAAAAAAAAACAAACAAAAAAACAATGGTTTCTGCGTGGACTTCGATAAAATAGATTTCATGTTTTAAGCACAATAGTGCATTCTCAATATTAAATGAACAACCTCTGAAATTTGCTGATCATTTCCTATACACATACGGAAAGTGATGACAACATAGTCAAAAGTAAGTCATGGTCTGTTGTTGACAGGTTATCAACGACATGTAAATCTAATCTTTCTGATGAAATAAAACGGGATTTCTACCTAGCTGTGGTCGTTTCAGAACTATTGTATGACTGAACCCACTGGATTTAAACGAATCGCTTGGAGAAAACGCTAGATGGGGACAGGTCATGAATACTCCAAGGATTTTTTGAACAAATACGGGGAGCAAATTCCCATAAAAAACAGCAGTCCCACAAACTATCCTTGTTAGATGAACTAGACATGCTGGGTACTGTTGAAGTAGACTGGACTAACACATGAACGAAGTTCTCCTGTGGAGTCCCACGCATATTAAATTACTCGGAGCGGACACTGGATACTGGCAAGAGTGATGGACGATACGAACCGATGTTGAGTGAGAGCCAAGGGAATCTGTACAATTAGCACGTCTTAATAACGATGATATGAGAAATGTTCCATTCTTAGCATTACGTTCTTCCCTTATTATGTACTAAATTCAGGGGTCACTTTTATAAATACAGAAATGGATTTATGCAGAAAGATAATCAAATAAACATTGGCTATTCGTATGTCAGATTTATTAATCCACATAAGTTTAACAATGTACATACACGTATAAACACAAGCATGAGGTTACGCGCACGCATATACACATATTTTTTTTATTGTGAGGAGTTATAGCTGTATTTGCGTGTGTGCCTCCCTAGTTGATTTTAGAATACGAACCAAAACATATTTTTGTAAAATACAGTACATTTTGCAATTATTAATGTCAATGTTACTTATCTGTTTTGTAAATCATTATTGATAAATATAAAAACGGTTCTTCAATATTGGTGCCAATAATTGCATTTCCTAGCCTGGGTCAATATTTTTCTAAGACAGATGTTTTGAATCGTAGATCACACCCTTTAAGCCATCGACATAATGAAATATTTTTAGTTAATATTTCATCCAATTCAATTCCATAAGGACCTAAGTAGACACTTGAAAACATCGGATCTGCCTAAGGTGACAATGCTTTTCACGGAGTATATTGAAATTATTGTCATAATGATGGTTGTTCAAGCGGGTCGGAGTTCAGTGTTACATCTACTTGAGAATTCTGCGGAAGAAAAAATAAATCATTTAATTGAGATACATCCTACTACAAAAGGCAGTCATAAATATGTTAATAAAAGTACTTAATTTTTATACAATTTTAAAGTAGAAAGAGGTTTCTTTGATCATTCGAGGGTGTGTCTTCTCTGAATTCTGCCATTTTTTTGTTTAAATAAAGATGATGCCATACCCTCATTAAGTGACAAACCTCTTGAATTCAAAAACTAGTTTATTTACAATGGTATTCTTATATCATCTACAGAATATATGGTCTAGATCAGCATAGATAGAGCGTTGACTGCAAATGACAGGTTATTGGCCATATGTAAATCTGATCACTCATAAAAAATAACGAGAATTTTCCGAAACTGTAACCGTGTCAGTACTACGAAGCGCGTTGAGAAAACGCTGGATAGGAATTACACAAAGTTGCCACATGCTGTTTTGAACAAATCCGTAGAGCAGCATTTATGAAAAAATAAAGTTGGTGGTCATTTTCCTCCTAATTCACGAATTTTCTAAGAAAGATGATCAAGGCATGCGGGTCACTGCTAGTGAAACAAGAACAAACTCAGAAACTACATTTTCTTAGGGACTCTAACACATGGAAATAGTAGTTAGTCGATATGCAAAAACTTACACTCATCAGCTGTGTGTGGACGATCGGTGCCGTCTACAGGACTTACGAAGTGTGGTAGTGTTTAAGGATGCATGGCAAAATAGAACCAAAGGAATCCGTGCTGTTAGCATCCCTTGATAATGATAATGAGAATTGTTGTCTAATTGTGAATTTTTTTAAATGTTTTATTTTCTTCTCCGTATTTCTAGTTTTCTTGGAAGTCTCAGCCATTGTCAATACCGCTCCAATTTCTGTAAAAGTTGTCTATCGATTTTTGTCACCTACATATTCCACTTCTATTATTTCTCTGCCAATTTCCAATATCTGTGCAGGTTTTCAAACTATTAGTTTAATTCCTTTGCATTCTGTAATGACGACATCCATTATCTGACATTACTTTATCTGATGCTGAAACCATAACATTCGGATTAATTGTTTCCAAGAAAATGGAAAAACGTATTACTTTCAATACCATTCTCGTAAAACAAGTATAATTTTTTCATATAAATTCATAGGAAATTTTGGTTTATTTTTCATTTGTATATGTTTGATTAGATGGAAATCCTTATTTGAACTCCAAATAATAACCAAAAATTTTTCTCACACTCACAGATTGCCATGATATTTTGTTTGATATTCTGGGAATGGAAGAATATTTTCTGTGTGACTTTCTTCCATTTACAATATGTTTAATATTTGTAAGTTTTAACATTGAAACACAAAGCGATATTACAAACTGATATAATGTATTCCCCATTACTGAGATGAATTCCACAAAAAAACTTTCGTGTGGGATATTTGATTTATAGAATTATTGATCGAAGGGTGGAAAATTTTACTCAACGCAATTTTTTTTAATTCTATTTTTTTCGGTAATATAGAATCCCGCTATCCTAAAACAGTTAAATACTTTGAAATCATTTTAAGCTGCACATTGTTCGTTGATAATCTTTTTTTCATGACACTTGGAAATATGATATTCGCTTGGAGAGAATTCTGATAAAATAGGGGTTAATGTTCATTTAGTTAAATTCCTCCAGAATTCTTTACGAGACTTACGGTTGAGTGTTTTCATGGGAAATATCTGGCCCTTTTTTATTGTTAAACGTAAATGTTTGGCCAATGCTCCACGGTTGTTATGGTTTCCCTATGATTCAAGAAATTATTGAGGCTGATTCTGCTTAATGTCTACCAAATATTATCTTTTTAGAAGCAGCATTGTCATATACATCCATAGGAAATTTTGGTTTATTTTTCATTTGTATGTTAGATAAAATGGGAATCCTTATTTGAACTCCAAATAACAAGCAAAAGTTTTTCTCTCACTCACAGATTGTCATGATATTTTGTGTGAAATGCCGTCGATTTTCCAGAACTTCATTCAATAATTCATGTCACAAAATAATTTTAGAATGCACGTAAAAATGCTGGGAAAACATTGTAACATGGTTTTCGTTTTATTTTCATTTTTCGAGGTTTCTTCATTAGTGTGTTTCTTTTTATATTGACATATCAACCTTCATAGGCTATCTAATATTAAAACTATCCTTGTAGAAAGACAGCAACGACGTTATTAAATCCATGGGTGAGAAAATAAAGGTGATTCATATATTTACCAAGGATATTAGGGTGAAAGTGAACGCAACAGCGTGATTAGTGTTCGAACTCGTTTACTTTGTGGTCAATGACCAGCACTTTAACCACAATCCAAAATGGACTCCTCTGATAGTTTGCGTTTTTGCGCAAATATAGAATTTAAAAAAAAAACTGCAAATTGGTTCATGTTTAGTTCTTCTGTAATATCTTGATTGACTGAATGATTTAATGGCAATACAACTCACCTACAATAATTTTATTCGTAGGGTTTAAGGAAATAGGAATATATTTACATTTTTTGTGATTTTTGTTGCACATGGTTATATCGTATTTAATCATATCCAATATCAATAATTTGCAAACAGAAATATTTGACCCAATTGTGTTTTTTGGATAATAACAAATACAACCAATCTGGTTCAGAGTAAACAAGGGAAAATAGCAATGAAAGAGTATTGTACAATCTTCAGAGGTTTTAGACTATTTGCCTCACCACCTGTTACAAATAAGTCACATAACTAAGACAATTCTTATCCTCACCTTTCTGCTAGAAATACAATTAACATATTCCAATGTCCACCGACAGAAGGAATGATTACTTGGATTGTTTTGCATAACCATATTTCAGTATTGTATTTCAGTAATGAATTTCATTTCATTGTCGTCACTCACGACGTTTCTCATCTTCCAAACTCCTATCGACGTTACGTAATTATTGGAATCAATGCACTGCTGGAAGTCAGTTGGTGTTTTCCTGAGAAAATCCTAAATATTAGAGGCAATTTCCTCTCTAGTAATCTCCTCTTTGCGAAATAAATAAGGAAATTCGAATTTGTTTTTTTGTCAAGTTTAACTTGACAGCTTAAAATAAATAAAACAAAACTGAAGGAAAATATTGGAATAATTCTGTCTGATGATATTCGGGTTAAAATGATTTATTATATAAACACAAATTATATTGTTTTCAAAAATTACTCATCAATTTTCTAAGTGAAAAAAACTCTAATAATCTACTTTTAAATACTCACTTGCTCACCGACGTAAAAAAAAAACAAAAAAACAACTGTTGAATGCTGAGATGGGAGAACAATTTTGAATATTGTAAACTTTCTGACAGTCAAGTAAACAAAACTTAAATTAGTAAACCACACATAAACACACAAACATATACATACATACCCCCCCCACACACATATATATATATATGTATATATAAAAGGATCATTAAATAAGTTTCCAGACATTTTTCTTATGTGCACTTTTATTGATAGTGCACTCATTAATCTCTGGTCCCCTTCGACGTAATCTCCTCCGGCTGAAATGCTCTTGTTCTACCGTTCCAACACCTTCCGGAAGGCCCCATGGAAGTCCTCTTGTGTTAGCGTGTCAATGACCTGCGTCACAGCCTCTTTCATCTCTTCAATTGTCTCATAACAACAGCCTCTGAGCTTAGGGAATAAACAAAAGTCACATACAGTAAGGTCTGGACAATAGGGAGGGGGAAGAACTGTTTTGATACTCATCTTTGTCAAATAGTCTGTGACAAGGATGGAGTTGTGGACTGGTGCATTGTCCTCGTGGAAATGCCACTGACCCGATTTTAAGAGTGCTGGCCTCTTCCAACGGAATCTCTTGCTGAACTCCCTTAAAACCTCATCATAGTAACTCTAACTTTACCCCTTTGGCCGATCAACTCTGATATATTGACTTCCTTACTCCTCCCACACCTTTCATTATCGCTCACAGACTCCCTACCTTCCTTGAATCTCTTATTCCACTTAAAAACTGATACCCGATTCATGCAACATGGTCCAAAAGCAGTCTGAATAATTCCATATGTTTCTGTGGCATTTTTTTCAAGTTTAACACAGAATTTTATTGCATATCGTTCTTCTAAAGTGTCAGATTGCATTTTTGAAATCCACCAGCTGTGACAACCAGGCTTTAGAAGGGTGTATTCCAATTGTCTGTAGCTGTTCATTTGAACCTGAAATCAGAAGAAATTGATCAGTCATCTCATAAGATGTATAGCAATAATATACTGAATTTTCTAGAGTCTACGACAATTTTAAATGCCCATACAAAAAAAGTCTGAAAACTTATCATATACACATCGTAGCTCGTAGTAGTAGACGGTTCGTTGATAAAAGAGGTTTATTCAAGTGAAAGCAACGCTAGAAATTAAGGAATAAAATTATTCATTCATAAAAGACGAGAAAAGAAAACAAAGTAAATAAAATCACCACGTGCCAAAAAGAGATGCGTTTAAATAGAATACAATAAATTGCAATACTATAAAATGTCAAATAATTTTAAAAGTTGTGTCCTTCATGTGGAGGAAAGCAATATTTCTTTAGGACGGTGATTGACTGGTTAATTCTGGGCTTTTTCTTCAACAAGGGAATTAATTCAGAATCGTTTAGCAAAAAACGCAAGGATTTTAGAGGAGATATACAATACGAAATCTAGTAGATAGTCTTACACGACTCATATATTGCACCTAGATATTAGAGAATCGAATTCAGTGGACGGACATAACTGCATATTTGTTTAGTTCTATCTTTAAATTTTTTTCTCACAGTCCAATCGAATTCGATTATTTTGAAACTGATCATTTTCATCCATAGATGGGACAACCACAAGGATAAGGACAACGAACAAGTACTCCACACTCCTCAAGTGTCCAGAACTAGACCCTCTGTATACGATGCGGTTTACAGTCAGACCCAAAATATATCTTTTGTGGGTGGGGTCTTATTTCCGTCAGGGTACATAATCAGCATTTGCTAGCCGCACTGAATCTGCACCCATACGTGCTTAGAACGTCTATTGATTTAATGAAAGATAATAGTTTCAAGCTGGCAAAGGAAAGAAGCGGAGGATACCCTGCACAAACAATTAAGGACGCGGACTACGCTGATGACATAGCGCTTCTGGCAAATACACCCGCCCAAGCCGAATCCCTGCTGCATAGTGTGAAACGAACAGCTGCTGGTATATGCCTCCATATTAACGCAGACAAGAGGAAGTAAATGTGCTTTAATCAAAGATCTGACTTCTCCACACGAAATGGTAGCGCCCTGAAACTATTGGAGAAGTTCACCTACCTCGGAAGCAGTATCTCATTAATCGAGAAAGATATCAACACGCTACGAACAAAGGCATGGACAGCTACTGATAGGCTATCGGTTATATGGAAGTCTGATCTAACTGATAAACTTAAACCAGTTTTTTCTAGGCAGTGGTCGCGTCAATCGTGCTATATGGATACACGACAGGGACACTAACTAAATGAATGGAGTTACTAAATGTAAGTATCCCATCTATTTATATGTTAGTCATATTTATCTGAAAAATCATTCATATTTGATTGGATCTTGTCCAAAAGAAAAAAGATCCTGAAGAAATAATTGCTCAAAAATGCAAATATGAATGCACTAACGTAACTTGTAACTAAAAAGTACCCCTTGACTTGTTGACAGGCCGTTAAAATCAATTAATATCTCCATCATATTTAAGCAATAAAGCCTTGAATAATTTTCGAAAATTAGATCTTGTTTGTGAAAAATATGAATCAACCAAATTTTATTTTATTTAAAAATATGATACTTCCATGTTAACACTTGAATATATAGATATTGGTATGCAAGTATATTCAAAATAAATTCCAGCTTACATTTTTGACCAGGAAAATAATATGTCAGTACTGAGAGCAATACTATAAGTCTGAGCGCATTAAAATTATTTTTAGACGAAAAGGCAGGAAAACGTAAAAGTGGTGAAAAAAGAAAGAAAATAACTATAAAGGACGATGTGATGTCTGTAAATATCCAACGCTATGGCTCATTGCTTTATCTCATACACTTTGTCTGCGTACGTGAGTACGCATTTTGCCAACATTTTAGCTATTTGCTCATCCACGCAAGTTGAGTTAGAATGAAAAAGGTGAATTTTATATCGCCTTCTGATCGTGACTCGGGTTTACTGGAAGGGATTTAGCTGTAAAAGAAAAAGGCCATCTGCGGAAAATTATTGGCAAAGCAGGGGCTATTTTTGAACCCTTTGGATAATTATCTTTCCAGGTTTTTTTTTTCGTTTTTTCAGAATGTACAATATCATTATTCATAATGCTACCTATACTTGAAATTAAATAGAATTGCAAATAAGTTTCCATTTATTTTACTTGGTATGAGTTTTTCGCACCAGTGATAATTGATGTACTTTGAGGGGGACTGAGTAACAGCAAGTCTCCTCATGTTTCCAGCACATTTGTCTGTAATCTGGCTGATTTTTACAACGCAATAGCTTAGATCCACTCACATTGTAAAATGTTTAGGAACCATTCCGGGTTCACTAGTTACAGCTGGCATCACAATCACCCTAATGTTCCGTAATTTTGTTAGTTCTCTAGCAAGATCGTAGTAGTTAGATTTTCTCTTCGTGGTTTACTGGGACAGCAAAATCCACTATACGACAGTTTTTTTTCTTTCTTTGTCGATTAGCACTTGGTCTGGTCTTTTGTCCGTAATTAGATTGTTTGTTTGCGTCTCAAAATCCCTGAGAATTTGGTGTCTCATTCTCCTGGACGGGTTAATGTTTGTGCATATAAAATTTGATGGTATGGTTATATTTAAATATCTTGCACAATTCCCAGTGGATAATCTCATGCACCCATTTATGTCTAATGTTATATTCTCTTTGTGCCAGTTTGCTGCATTTATTATATGATTAATCGATTCCTCTCTATAACCACAAAACTACGTGTTGCGTCCAATTTATTTTTGCTTTAAAATCATTCGTCTTTATGGCATTGTTTTGTGCTACTCTTAGAAGAGATTTAATTTCTATCTTAATATTTCCTTTTCTAAGCCATGACCAGGCTTTCTTGAGTGATATGTCGCCAGTTTGTCGCTTGAAATATTCTTACAGTACTTTTTCTTCCCAATTGTGTTTCTTAGTTTTGTTCAGTTGACATTTATGTTGTCAGTGCTGTTTCTTGTCGTTATAATCAGTATTTCGTTGCTCTTTTTAATGTACGCTGCCTTCAATGCTAGCGAGTTGTATTTCTCTTGATATGTCGTCTATGACATCGATTGAATGTAAATCCTCTGATATCCTTTCAGGTTTCTTGTCCTCTGGTCCATTTATTTAAGTCTTTCTCTTGTCCATTTTCATTGGTTTTAATTCATTTAATAAGATTTCTGCTGGAGAGCTTGGTTTCGAGAAGCTTTCTCATTCATTTAATGTACTCAGGTTTTATTTTTTTCCTTTATTTCCCCTTGTTTGATGGGGTTCGCTTCCAGGGTTCCGAAATATTTGTAATTTTCCTTTCTCCAAGCATTCTGTTTCTGTCTTGATTTTTTAGTTCTATTCCCTCCGTTATTGGTCTTTTCACACTTTTCATAAGCTCATCTCTCATTTTTCTATGCCAAACACCATTTTCATATTCTGGCTATTTATGCTTTTGTTTGTTTATTCCTTACAAGTATTTCATATCAGCGTTAGCTTGTGGTTTTTCACCGGAGTTAGAGTGACACCAAGTCTCCTTATCTCTCCCAGACACTTCTGAATATTCAAACCGATCTCAACAATGCTGTAGTCTGGAAAATATATAATTCCTTTGACTTATAATTCCTCCAGTCTTTTTTAAGAAGCCTTTTCGCAAAGTTCTGAGAACACCAACTCTAACTGGTATCACATTCACCTTCATGTTCTACAAATGTTTCAATGCTCTTGCAAAGACCCAGTATTTGATTATCTTTTCGTTTCCTCTTTATTTAACGGTGTGGCCCCAGCAAAATAGCAATACGCACTAGAAAATTAATTCTTCTTTCGTAAACACTTGCTCTGGTCTTCTTGGTAGGAGTAGGTGATCAGTTTGTTTTTCGAAATCCCAGAAAATTGTATGCGTCTGATCCTTCAGTAGATTTTGGTTTGTGGATATAGTCAATTTTTATAGTTTGCACAACTCCCTGTCAATCCACTTCCTTAAGCATTTATGTCTTCTTTTATTATTTGCTTGTTCTCTGTATTTGCTAATAAGGAAATTAACGGTTTCATCTTTCCTTCACATATTCTATAATGGCTATTCTATTGCGTAATATCAATTTTTTACTCATATACAATTGCTACTTATGGCCTTATTTCATGCTGTAATCAAGAGATTTATTTTTTCTCATGAATTTTCCCATTCTTAGACTTGTTAGCGATTTTCTCGCATGGGTTCTCTACAGTTTCCGCTTGAAGGATTCGTACAGTTGTTTTTCATCCAATATCTTATATTTTCAGTTTGTTCTCCAGTTTTCAATGCTATTATTAGCAAATGTCATTGCTCTTTCTAAGCATTTTTTAATGTGCTCCTCAATTCCTTGAATCGATGCAGCTATGCAATCATCAATGATGGCGACATGCCTAAATATTATCTGTGCATGCAACTTGATATATTAAAGCCTTGAGCATAATCAATTTTCTTATTTTTTGTCAAAACTTAGAATTGTCCCAAGAATCTTAAAAAAAGCATTGTCTCGGTGTTTATTCCTTTTGATGAGATTTCTGCTGGGAATCTTGATTTCGAGGAGTTTTCTCCTTTTTCAATACTATTCTTTTCTTAAATTTTCTTTTCTTTTTTTTTTTCTTATCTATTCTTATCTTTTCTTTTTTTTCTTTACTTAAGATTTCTTATATTTTCTCACTTTTTCTTTCTTTTGCTAATCTCTTCTTAACTTCTTTTTCTTTTCTTTTCTTTCTCTTTCTTTTTTCTCATCTTTTTAAAAATCTTTTCTTTCATCTCTGCTTCCAATAATCCCTAGTCCTCATAGTTTTCCTTCTCTCCAAGCATTCTAATTATTTCCTGGTTTTGCTGTTGAATTCCTTTCGTTATTTCCCTTTTACCACTTTTCATTATGAGCATGGCACATTCTCCAGTGCCAAATTTCATTTCTACATTATGTCTGTATACATTCTTATTGTTTGTATCAGGGTCTCTTTTTTTGCAATTATTTTGAAATCCTGATATATTTAGTGAGAATACCTGGAAGATGCCTTATTGAATTTTTATCAAATTTCACGTGTGTCCACCTAATGCTAATTTTACATTCCAGTTATTCATTGCATTTGTGATGAAAATCATGATTTTAGCGGATATTTTTGCACATTTTGGGCACTCTATTACCTAACTTTGCTGGACCATATCATGGATCATTCTTCTTTTTTTCTTTTTGTTATTATTAATTAAAGATTTCTGAGTTTTTCAGTCCCGCGTAAGCTGATGGTTTTCCACTGGTGTTCGAGTAACAGCAAGTCTCTTCAAGTCTCTGAAACTCTTCTAAGCATTCTGGCCGATCTCAACAAGGCTGTAGTTTGGTAATTCTAACTCATCCTCTTATTTCCAAGCCCTCTTGTCCTTGTATCAATCCTTTGGGGATTGTACCTAGGGACAATTAAAATTGGTATCACAGACTCTTTCATTTTCCATATTTTTGCTGTTCTCTAGCAAGGTCTACGTATTTATCTCCCTTTCATTTTTACCGCGTAGTCACCCGAAATGGCAGATTCCACTATTTGCTAGGCTGTCTTTTCTTATTATCACTAGGTCTGTTTTTTCTTGCCGTGATTAGATGAGATGTGTGGATCTCAAAATCCCAGAGAGTCGTGTGCGTCTCATTTTCTAGGTTGGATACTGGGTTGCGTATATACCATTCTTCTTTTTCATCAGATTGAAACTTTTTTCACAGTTCCTAATGTAAGGCCGTACCCACCCAGTCGTGTCTAGTCTTATAATATCTTAGTATTAATTTGATGGATTCGCTTATTATGTGATTGATGGTTTCGTTTCTATCACCACATAACCAACATTTGCTATTTTGTTGCGTCTTATCTATTCTTGCTTTGATATGATTGGTTCTAATGATGTTGTTTTGTGCTGCTATTAGGAGATATTCTGTTTCTCTCTGAAAGGTTTCCTTGTTTTTACCAGGTCCAGGTTTTCTTGCGTGAGTGTTGTATATTAGTTGTTTAAAACGCCCCAAAAGTTGTTTTTCTTCCTATTTTTGTTCCTAGTTATTATCATTCTGTTGTCCATTGTGTTGTCTGTATTGTGTCTCATGGTTGTAATCCATGTTTACCAACCCCTCCGCTCGGGCAGGATATGACGCAAGGTCAATTTTTAATTGTATTTTGACAGTTTTGAATTCAGAGTATTCCTTCTCCTAGACTTGTTGCCTCACCAAGGCTGAAGAACCAGTCTATCCTACTATTTACACATAGCTGGAGGGAAAATAATTGGATTCATAGCTTTCCCAAGGGTATTAGTACTTTGTGACATGCAATTAGCTTTGTCCAGTATTTGAACTCGTGTCGCCGTGTCCATTTCGTACGATGATAACCATTATGCCACGGGCACCTCCAAAACGATGGCTATAATCACTCCTCGTTCGGGTTTTTCTATGTAGTATTTGAGTTTTTGTATCGATGTGTCAACCTTGTCTTCAATGCGGGAAAGTCCTCTTCCTCCCTCTTTCCTTGATACATGTAGACTAACAACGTCGTCTCTTGGATGTAATGCCTTATACATGGTTATTAGTTTTCTTGTTCTTTTGTCCATTTTTTAAAAGATCTTCTTTGATCCACTTCAAAAAGGGTCCCGAATATCTAACGAGGTGTACAGCCGAAGTATTTATTCCTTTGATAAGGTTTCTGCTAGACAGTTTTGTCTCAAGTAGCTTTCTATTTCTCTTGAGATGGGCATCTTGGAGGCTGACACAATCAAACAAGTGGAAATGAAAGACAAAATTCAAAAAGAGAATTAGAAATGCCTGAAGAAGACCCGAAAGCGGAAATACACATTGATTTACTCTTGTCATATTGTTTATCCCTTGTCGACAACATTTTAATCTTCCTTCTTTTGGTAATTCTTTTTTATTTATTTCCTCAAGTTTTATTGTTATTTTTCATTGTGTTGCTTTTTCTTTTTTGTTCCTACATATTCCAGCGTCTTTCCTTTGTTTAATCATTTTGGCCTGTTTCCACAGATTTTGTATCTGCGTTTCCACTTGAAATTCCCATCCTGGTTTTGCTTTTTTTCCATCATGCTTTATCAGGGATCCCAATTTTCTCATGAACAAATTTCGCTCCTGCATAGATTAGTTCATTTAATTCGGTCATATTATTCCTTATATATATGTTAGTTCTTGATTAATTTTATTTGTTTCCTTCTTAACTGTTCTCCATTCTATGTTTCTTAACGAAGGTTAGGTAGTTTTTTCACGATTCATAATTATCTTTAAATTTTCAATATTTATCTTTTGTTCTTGTGATGTTGTTTATCCTGGGTTGTTTGGTAGTACATTGTTTGGTTGTGTGAAGTTTCCATTTTCCGAAGTTGGTGGTTCATTTCGGTTGGGCTCTTTAATTTGTTAATATTTGATGTGTCAGGTACTGTATTACTACCTTGTTAATTTTTGTCTTTCGAGTTTTCCTCACAAGAGTTAGCAGATGGTGTCTCACTGGAGTTTGAATTACTGCAAGTCTTCACAACTCTTTAGGACTCTCCTCAGTACTCTGGCTAATCTGAATAATGCTCTAGTTTTGACGGTCCCCACTCGTCCACCAATTTCAAAGTTCTCTCGTCAATCAATCATTTGGTGACTTTACTGAGAGCAGTTATAATTGATATCACCTTGTCTTTCATGTTCTACAGTTTTTTTCAGTTCTCTGGAAAGTTTGAGGTACTCATTTCTCTTTCGTTTTCTTCCAATTCTACTCAGGGGTCAGTTGCGATAGCAAAATCTACAATTTGGCAAATTCTCTTTTTTCTTTTTGATTATTACGAGGTTTAGTCATCAAGATGAGATGAGGTGGTCCGTTTTTATCTCCAAATCTCAGATGAGTTTTTGCATCTAATTCGGCAGGACATATTCTGGTTTGTACTTATACCATTTGTTCGTATGATAAATTTGAATTTCTTTGGCAATTAACAGTGATTCACCATAACCACTCAGTCGTGCCTAGTTTTATATTTTTTCTGCGCAAATTTACTGCACTCGCTTATTATGTGATTGATCGTTTTGTCTCTATTACTACATAACCTTCACCTGCTGTTTTACTGCGTTTTATCTATTATTGCTTTGATATGATTAGTCTAAGGTGTCATTTTGTGCTAATATTAGAGGATCAAAACCCAAAATGATTGAAGAATTATTTTTTCCTTTCATATGGTTGAAAACATTTTTTAACGTTTAGTATCTTAGATAGATCATAAAATTGTTCCAACAATTTCGGACCCACCTCAATCTTACGAATTGTGATAAAAATGATACACCAACCAATAAGTTCGATTAATTTATTTGGTAACCTACTCAAAACTCTCGAATTTATATATATATATATATATATATATATATATATATATATATATATATATATATATATCTTATGGTTTTTGTTTCTTAGCCACGTTGATATTTTCTCGCGTGAGGTATCTCTTCTCAGTTGCTAACAACGTCCATAATGTTGTTTTTCTTTCTATTTTTCTTCTAGTTATTTCCGTGTCGGTTGATCTTCGTGTTGTCAGTATTGTTTCTGTTGGCTGTGATACGTCTTCCTCCGGGCTTTTTTATGAAGACTTTTAGTCGCTGTATCGCCGCGTGAACGCAGTCTTCCATGGTGGTAGCCCCTATTCTTCTTTCTTTTCTTGACACATATAATCTGTCAAGTTCATCTCTGGGATGTTAAGCCTCATTCATGGTCATTAGTTTTCTTGTTCTCAGGTTCATTTGTTGAGGTTCCTTACTGATCCACTTCAAGAATGGTCCCGAGTATCTTACGAGTGTGACAGCCCAGGTATCTATCCCTTTTTATAAGGTTCCGGCTATATAGTTTTGTCTTGAGTAGCTTTTTCGTTTTCCTGAGATATACTTTTTAATTTTTTTTTCATCTCTACTTGTTTAATAGTGTCAGCTTCCAATATTTCCTAGTATTTACATATTTCTTCTCCGAGCCTTCTAATTTTTTTTTTTTTTTTTGGTAGTTCCATTTCTTCCGTTTGGAGTCGTTTCCCGCCTTTTATTTCTTGCATGTCGCATTTTCCATGACAAATTCCATCCCTGTTTCCTGATTGTATATTCTCACTGTGTTTAATAGAGTTTCCCATTCTTTTTTGTTTTGGCAAACAGTTTGAAGTTGGTGATTAGGTGATTGATTTTTTTCCTGCAATTTACTAAGTTTGCATCCAGCTGTGCATTTCCGGGGTATATGATTGAGTGGCATCATCGCTATTACGAATAGTAATGGTGATAGTGTATCTACATGGAATATAACTCTCTTGATTTTCGCTTCAGCAAAGCTGTTCCTTCTTGCTGTCAATTCCACTCACCAGGTTTTCATGGCTTCCTAGATAATGATCACGATATCATCTGATATTTTGTATATTTGGCAGTTTATTATCAAGCTTTGCGGGACCATACCATATGATTTTTGTAGTCTCTCCCGGCGATAGCTAGATTTTTTCGTCTCATCTTGCGCTCGTTGAGTATCTGTTGATCAATGTATAGTCGCTCTTCTGTGCCTTTGGATCCTTTGTGGCAACTTTTCTGTTTCTCGGGAAACATTCCACAGCTTGTTTGCGTGTCAAAAATGTCTTCTCTTATTTTTGCCATTAGTATTTTTCACATAATCGGTAGGCAAATTATGGGTCCGTATTTATTCCTTCGAGAGGATATTTCTGGATCAAAACAGTATTCCCTTTTTCCATCCATCGGGTACGTCTGCTTCCTGGAGCCATATGTTCATTTTGATAGCTAGTCTGTTTTGGATGGAGGTGAATTTTGAGAATCACAATTCATGTGAGCCGACATGGCCTGGTGTTTTCAAATTTGATATTTTTTATTGTGGTTTTCATAGAATTGAAGTGCATTTTCACCTTCAGTCCTTCTTCAAGTCTTTCTATCTCATTTTCCATGTTACTTATCCATTCATTTTTCTTAAGTTCACTCGGTTGCCATATTTTGCTCCAAAATTGTTTTGCTTCCCTCGTAACCGGTTGTTGGTATGTTTACTTGTCATCTCCCCTTACTTGCTGCTAAAATTATTATTATTATTATTATTATTATTATTTTAGATTTTTCCCAGCAGCGTTAGCTGAGGGACTTTCCTTAGATTTGGTGGAACAGCAATCTCCTTGAGTCTCTGGACTTTTCTCAATACTCAGGTCTATCTTAATAATGCTCAATTCTGGATAGTATTCACTTGTCCTCTTATTTCTATGTCTTCCTGTCTTTTCACCAAGCATTGGACTGTTAGAAGCGCACAAATTACAATTATTATCACTTCATATTCTATCATGCTTTGTTTTTTGTTTTTTGTTTTTTTGTTTTTTGTTCTCTAGCAACGTCTCGTTACTTATCGCTCTTTTCGGTTTTTAAAATTTTACTCAATTGTCTGTCTGCAGGGCAAAATCTACTTTTGGTCAGGTTCTCATTTTTTTTGTTGGCTATCACTAGGTGTGATAAAAGTAACAGGAAGCGAAAAGATATTAAATTCTTGAATATTACCATAAAGTTGAAAATATTGTGAAAGATGAGAAGGACACTGATACCATTTGAAATTGGTGCTCGGGAAACAGTTCCGAAGACTTTAGAGGAATTGAAAATCAGTGGCAGAATCGAAACCCTCCGTACAACAGAAATTCTGGGATAGGCTGTTGTACTTAGAAGAGTCTTGCAGACCTAAGGAAACTAGATGTCAGTCAGACTCCAGTGAAAGCGCAATAGCTTATACAGGTGTTACAAATTTGCAAGGAGTGAAATAATGGCGATAAAGATGTGATGGTCATCAATATTTCTATTGGAGTGCTCAGAACAGCCTGCAAGGGCTTAGGAAAGATTCTGGGTAACTTGGAGATCAGGAGAAGAATTGAAATTATCCAGACCAGCGCAGCAAGGACTGTTTGATTACTTTGGAGAATGTTGGTGACCTAATGAGACTTGCTTTCCGTTGCACTTCTGCGAAAAATTACTACTTCAAACTGGTAGCATTGATAATTGCAGAGATGCATCAGTTCATGTACTTGGCGATTTTATTACGAAGACCAAAGAAATATCAATTAAAGCCGACCTGATATCAGGCCACCCATTTGAATTCAAATATTAGAGATATTTTCTTTTACAAATTGCCAAATCTCTTTGTCATCTCTACTTTTTGTGTACAGGTTAAAATCAAAGCTGTTTCTCAAATTTCAAGTAATGTCGATCCTTACCTTTCGACTTACGACATCTAAGAAATCATTGTCTGGCAAATGTCTTCAATCTGTTATTATATGACAGCCAGTTAAATATCAGTTTCTTCGCATGTATATTAGATGTTTTGTTGTATACATATATATACTCTGATTCATGCAGAAATATACATATACATGCTGGATACATACCGACGCAATGATAACAGACGCAGTAATAAATGACGCAGGAAGGAAGAAAGACCCAAGAAGACTTCTTTAGAAAAATATTCACCTCTCACTTTATTGCAAGGGTTCGAAAGGGTTGTTCAATTTTTGCATGTGAGAGGGAGCTGGAAACCGAACAGAAACTTCATATTTTGACCCCACTGTTATGACCGTCACGTTGTGTCTTGTTCTCCTGATGTTGGGGTCAACTCCATCGGGGCTTTCCGAGGACCCCCTCGGTCGGGTATGGCCTTCCTTACCACATCTGGTCTCTACTGTCTGGAATTCTACTGGCAACTTCTTTGGCACCCAACACAACTCAATTATATAATAATTCAACGCCCACACGATCGCCCACTGGATCTTTGAAATCGAATGTTTAATCGTCATCAAGCGGAAATGACTGTCATGCAGTTCAGAGGTTACTCTCTTCCGGTGCATCACTGTAGTGGCACAATTGGACCTTCACCTTGTCCCATATCATAAGCCTTAATCCGCCCACGCGATCTCTTTCAATTACTGGCCATTGGAATGTGTCACTTCCTTCCGGTGTATCACCTTGGAATAGCATTTTTGGGCCGGGGCGAAGGTCAAAATATAACAGTTTTACTGAGTTTCATCTTCTCGTTTATATGCATTGGATTATAATACTGTCGTTGTGTTTTGCTATTTCTAATAATCAACTTTACTATTTTATGCATTCTCTGATTTTCATCAAATGATATTTCTAAAGTTATGTATTTTGAATTTTGCATTACTGGTATTGCTGTCAAGATTTAATATGAAATTTAGATTTTCTTATGAACTTCTTGATTTTCATTTGTTAGACACAATCTCAACTGTCTCCATTTTGGTATGCTACATAGTGGAAAAGAAGTAGAAATAATTTAGCTTATTTTGATATTGATGGATACACAGTTTTATATCGATATCTTAGTGAATGGAGTCATGATTATTACTCCAGCGCATGCTGAGCAATTGTGTTGATTCAAGTCGGTTTCTAGATTTAGGGAGGTTGAGCCCACCTTATTCCATCAAACACTTTTGCTACAACGTTCAGGCTAGGAATGTCATATCTTTATTAAAAATAAGTATAAAGACAATAAATCCGGATGCTAGTTTTAATACAATCCATTTTCGGGCGTCTGCAACTCTGCTCCAATTTCCGTGGTTCGGTGTTTTTGTTTTCAATTTTTATCATCTTGTCTCTCTCTCTCTCTCTCTCCCACACCCTCAAACACACATACACTCTCATTATATCTCTGTGTGTTTCACTTTATTCCCTTTCTCAACATATCTCTCTCTCTCTCTCTCTCTCTCTCTCTCTCTCTCTCTCTTTATATATATATATATATTCCAGTCGACTATTGGAGTAGAATACGGCAAATTGCATTTCTACACAGGGATAAAACCACTCCTGAATAAATCTCCTTGAAATGCCGGATAGTTTGGCTCTAATCCTGGATCTTTATGAAATATCGATTACCCTTTATTACCATTACTTCCAGGTCCACTTCGGCCTAGAATGGTTATACCTGCAGAATTCCATCTGTAGGTCAAACCGAACTGTTTAATCATTTACTACATTAAAGACCATTTCACTCCATGCAAAGAAATCATTGTTATTAAATAGAATTGAAACCATTTAATATATGGGTGAATATAACTTTTAATAATGGATAGAAATACTTGAAACCATTTGAGTGAACGTAAATAGAAATTATTTTTAGTTACAATCGAGACCATTTAACTGAGCTTTGCTTCAATTAACATGTCACCCACAAAATATTCGTTTACAAATAACACACACACACACACACACACTCACAGACACCCTCCCACGCACGCACGCACGCACGCACACACTCACATCTGCAACCGCCATATGTATGTATATATATATATATATATATATATATTAAAAGATTTGGCAATGAATATCCATGCTGTCAACTTTATAGTCCCTGAGTGTTCGCCAATGGTCCGGGAAACCAGGTTTCAATCACAGATCAAGTCATACAAAAGACTCAAAAATGGTACGTGATACCGACTTGCTTAACACTCAGCATTATGAGGTACGGATCAAGAGTAAAGTGGAGTAAGCCAGGATTGATTTGGTGTTGAAGCTATTAAAAAGGGAGCCTTTAGACAACGGTTGCCCAGTTTACTTTTACTTATATATATATATATATATATATATATATATATATACTACTTTATGTCGAATTATTGCTACCCTCCAGTCTTCATTAAACTGTATATAATGCAATTGATATAATCTGAACTTACAGCGTATTTAAACATTTCAAAATCTAGGGATTAGCGCTTAATTCATAGGTTAATTTAGTCCATTAATTCATTGCTAGATATAATTTTTAATCATGTATATGTGTACGGGTGAGCGATGTATAAAGTGATAATATTTTCAACTTTTGACCACAGGCCTATGATTTTTCTTTATTTTCTGACTAGGTACCTAAGTTTAATAGCAGAGAATTGGGGTGACATTAAATAATATGGGGGTGAAACTTAACAAAAAGGGTTTTTAGAGATGCACCATTCAACAAATGGTATGTTGCATTATAAAAGGAGTAGAAGGGGGTAATTAACCTTACATCTATGATGGATCTTTGTCTTACTAGACGCATTTTCAAAGTAGTTCTTTTTTTGAAAACAGCTTGTATGGTCTTTAACAAATGTTCCGCTGAAGACTCTTTGCAAAAACGTAAATTTTATTGACATTTATTTCTGTATCAAGGTTGTTCTACATTTGTGCATTCAATCATAGACTATGGGTACAGATTCTAAACTCTGTTTTTTTTTATGCAGAAATCTAAGTCATTGAGTTATAATCCAACAAGGATTATGGTTTTTACATTTTTCTGCAATGTTCCATAAAAAACATTCCTGGAAGTTCCTATTATAAATAATGTGGTTATTGTTCTTTTATATCAGTTAATTTTCTTATACATTTAATGAATTTAGCGGCTTATATTCCTTTCTTGCCAGTTAACTGAACAATAAATACACCTTGGATTGGAACGTTATTCTTTGTTTAGTTTGCCTGTTAATCTTGAAACAGAATTATTCTCTTTAATGGCCGATCATGTAAAAAAAGTGGAATAATACAAATACCAGTAAGATTAGAAGAGCATAAAATGAGAAAGATTGTATCATACACTCAACAAAAGACACATAGTTTCACTCTTCCTTTCTACCCACGGCACACCTATACACAATAGAAAATAAACATTCATATCCAAACATTCATTCACATGCAGAGCAGCAGAAAAAATAAAAACATAAAGAAGGCATAAAATTTATTTTTCCCGCTTTTTATGAACTAGGATAGAAAGTGCCTTGCCCTTTAGGGACTGGATGTACTGACGCTTTACAACGGGGAGAATCTGTGAAGTTTCCTGGTTCCTTAGAGATGTTGAGTGTTCATTTGCCATTCTCCTACGGTATTTTTTTCATGATTAGGGCTAAAAAGCTCAATTAACTCTTGTAATTTAATTATATATGTTAAAGAAGTGAAGCCATGGAACTCTCAAGAGGCTTACTATGAAGTAAACGCAAATAATGAGGTTCAAAATAAGAAACTGATAACATTATCCATTAGAATATCAACATAGTCTCTCTCTACACAGAAAGGGATACAGACTATCTATCTATCTCTCTCTCTCTCTCTCTCTCACACACACACACACACATATATATAGATATATATATATATATGTGTGTGTGATATGAATATGTCATGTGTGTAAGAATGCCGTTTTCTTTCAAATAAAAGGATTTACATTTATACTACGATTTTCTAGTTATCCATGGCTGAATGTTTGCAAACATTTGTCAGTTCTTTTAATGCTGTCATTTTTTCAATGTTAACTCATGAATGTGCCTTTATGCATATTCTAGATTTGAACTAAGGTGGTTATTTGACAGAGTAAACATTTATTATGATATTTGTAAGACTAATATTATATATATATATATATAGTGTCATCCACCGACAGACTGTTTCGTTCAATCAGAACTCTTCACTGTGGCTAGACACGTAGAACACTTGAAGCCGGAATCGAAACCCGTCCAACTTTTCGTTAGACCTAGTATCAAACCCTTCGGTCAACAAGCGTACCACGTTGGCAAAGGGAATTATAAAGTATTATGTACTGGAGCAGCAGCAGCAGCAGCAGCGTTCGTTTGTTCACATTTTTATACCCTATCGGCTACCAGAGTGCCCAATTCCTGTGTTAGCGTGTCAATGACCTTCGTCACAGCTGCTTTCATCTCCTCAATTGTCTCATAACGACAGCCTCTGAGCTTAGGGAATAACCAAAAGTCACAGGGAGCAAGGTCCTGGCTATAGGGAGGATGAGGAACTGTCTTGATGCCCATCTTGGTCAAATTGTCTTTGACAAGGATGGACTTGGGGACTAGTATATTGTCCTGGAGGAAATTCAACTGACTCGATTTGAAGATTGCTGGTCTCTTTCAACGTAATCTCTTACGGAACTCCTTTAAAACCTCAACATAGTAACCCTAACCGTAACCATAAACCTTTGGCCAATCAACTCTGGTGTATTGACTTCCATACTCCTCCCACACCTCTCATCATCCCTCACAGACTCCCTGCCTTCCATGAATATCTTATGCCACTCAAAAACTGATGCTCGATTCATGCAAGATGGTCCAAAAGTAGTCTGAAGCATTCCATATGTTTCATAGGCATATTTTGCAAGTTTAAAACAGAATTTTATTTTATATCGTTCTAATAATGTGTCACATTGCATTTTTGCAATTCACTAGCTGTGACAATATATATAATTGCATGATAAATATATATATCGTTGAATTTCCAAATTTAGAAAAATAAACAATAATGTACCTTTATAACCTGCAATATTGTAGCTGAATTATAAATCTTGTTTCTGCAAAAATGTGTCTGAGACTTATTAAATGTATAATTGTGTAAAGGAAAACAGACTCTGAATAAGATTTTCACAGAATATTCGAATACTGATTTGATGCTAATTCTGATATTATTTTAAAAGATCTATTTTATCTAAGATACTTTATGCATATGCTGAGATAATTAAGTCAATATATCATTTCGAAAACGTACTAACATATTTCTAGGGTATACAATTATGCTGTGAGTGATAATTTTCAATCAAAAAGCTAAAATATCACGGATATTGAGAGATGAACGAATGATTCGAGAATGCAAGCGATTAACACATACAATGTAGGAAGGTTGATCTGTAATCAAAAAAGAAAGCGCACCGAACAACGTACGTACATGACATTTTTCTCGACCTAATTAACGAGTAAGAATTACTAGCAGAACGTGATTGATTCATCTAGAAGCCTAATCCCTAAAGGGGTTTCGATAATGACATAAGGCACGTTACTCGTCCAAAGAAAAGCATCACTGTGATACCATGAAAGTGTGTGGTTTATTCTAATCCGTGTAGGATATTTAATTCATACAAATAACATAGACATATATAAACTCTCTTCAGTTGTAAATAAATTAGTTTATTCTATTCTCTCCCTCTCCTCTCTCTCTCTCTCTCTCTCTCTCTCTATATATATATATATATATATATATATATATATATATACAGATAGATAGATAGGTACTGCATCCATCAAAAAGACTCTTAGATACTCCTGTATTTAGCACAATTACCTTTAACTATTCTTTATGGATTGTCTACTTTTTCTTTTTTTTATCTTTACTGATCAGAATTAATGATAATTTGTAGAAGAAAATCTACTGATGAGTCGATTTTCTTTAATCCTATTGTAAGAATTTTGCGTGGCAATAAAATAAACATGGACATTAGCGAAATTCTCAGAGAATATTACAGCATTTATTTTATGAAAATTTTTACATTTTTATAAAATGCTGCATTCATTTGGGTGTATAACTTGTTGGAAAGTTGTCCTCTAGAGAGAAATGACCTCGTAGTAGAAGTATCCCTTCCAAAAACCCAATGGAAGATCCAACACCAATGAAGACATTGTTGTGGATTTTCAGAATTGCAAAATGAAATCAAACCTTACAAGATCATAAATAACTAACGCTCCTTAATGAAATTCATACGCATATCGAGTACTGTCATGCAAAATCCTCCAAGCAAAATCATTCCAAGCAATTTGTGATACTTTAAATTGGTTACACTAAGTTCTTCATAAACTGCTCCAGTTTTAATTTTCCAATGGAGTCGCATTTTCATGTTTATTATGCAAAAAACTGTTATGTGCTCGAAATGTTGCTCATCATCCGTTATCTTTATCGTAAGAATCATGCATTCGGAAATAGTTGAGTCTATTTTTTAGAATTAATTTTCCCGTTTTGATAGAGATGATCGGTAATGTCACAGTTTGATCTTTATATGCATATTTTTACCTACCCAAATCTTCAACCACATGCAGGATGGAACACAAGGTCAAACATTTAGATGAATACTGCTAGTCCAAAGTCAATTTTTTCTTCTCATAGACCAGTTTCCGTACCAATGCTAAAATGAGCAGTTCCCCTTACAGTAGCCGAGAGTAGAAGCTATAAATCAAAAATTTTTTTCCAAGGAAATTGGCAGACCAGGATTTAAACTCGGGTTACCGTGTCTATTTCATAAATCGGTAACAATTAATTCACACGATTTCAGTTTTTTATGTAGTTATTGTAACAACAAAACAACATATCGTTGGGATTTACATTTTCATTATTCTGTTAAAATATTAGGACATTGAGATAAGATCATATGCACAATTAATTTTCATATTAATAACAGCCTGGGATGCACTTATCTCGTACATTAAAAGTTTATAATAGACATTCTAAAATTAAATATATTTCATATTGAATTTTAGATGTAGTATTTTTCTTTTTGTAGATGTAATTAAGTTTCCCATGAATTCCACAAATATTAAATGTTAAATGAGTGTTCTGAAAAGAAGGCATTTGTCTAATTGCAAAATAGTCAAACATTGAACAACAGTTTAATTATTCTCTCAATTAAGGTTTACTTACTTTCTCTGTTTTATTACACTTGACAGAAATCTTTGCGTTACGCCTTTTTATGCAACTGACATGATTACCCACGGTTAGAAAAAGTGACAGAGATAATCAGGCTATTATATTTTGTCATGAATATATCTTTGTTGAGATGGAAATATAGATGTGTATTCGGAAATAGAGGTCAACTTCTGATCACTGCAATGAATTAATTCCGCTTTCACATTTTCTCTTGTCGAGACGAACAAATCAGTCAAATTTTATTTAAAACTTTTCGCGTGGTGCATCTGGAAGAGGAAATAGAAAACACTCCACCGTTAATAATTCGATAAGAAAATTAAGAGAAAGAATTCGGCCTTTTACATCTCAACTTTCAAGAGGCCAATATTGAAGTGGTACACCGAATCAAATAAAAATATATCGCAAAAGTCATCTGGGAAATATACCAAGTCTAACAGAGACAATGAACCGATGAATATATACGGTTATAAACACCAAGGAAATAAAGTGCCTGTCGTGTTAGTCATATTTTGGTAGAAGAGTGAAAGATGGTACCATAACTGATCAAGTACGTCAACTTCTGAGTGATTGCTAAAAAGTGCGTAAAATGCACATCCTTTCCAAGTATGTATATATGTAAATAATAATAATAATAATAATGATAATAATAATAATAGTAAATGCAGTAAATTAGCGCCGAAGGAATATAAGCCTAGACATGACTGGACTGGCTCGGCAAGGTGATCCATTGGGAGATGTGAAAACAATTTGAATTTGACCATACATACAAGTGGTATATGCACAACCCAATACCTATCATAGAAACATAACACATATAAACTCCTATGGGACTTTGAGATACACACAGATCACCGAATCTCGGGCAGAGGACCAGACCTAATAATAATCAACAAAAAGAAGAGTACTTGCAAAATTGTCGACTTTGCTGTCCCGGCTAACCACAGAATAAAACTCAAAGAATGTGAAAAGAAGGATAAGTACCTCGACCTTGCTAGCGAATTGGAAAAACTATGGAACATGCAGGTGACTATTACACCAATTGTAATCGGAGCGTTTGGAGACTTGGAAGTTGGCGGACCAGTGAAGACAATCCCAACTACTACATTATTGAGAATGGCCAGAATACTGAGAAGAGTCCTGGAGACTTGAGGAGACTCGCTCTCACTCCAGTGAAAAACCATCAACTTGAAAAACTCTAATGAATAATAATAATAATAATAATAATAATAATAATAATAATAATAATAATTGGGAAAACGCCAGGACATGATTGAATACATGGATTCTTGTTCAAGAAATTCACCTCCGTTCACGACAGACTAGCACTTGAAATGAACAGATTCTTACAAGATGCGCAATTACCTGACTGGATGACCAAAGGAAAGTCCACATTGATCCAAAAGGACCAAAGGAAATACCACATTGATCCAAAAGACCAAAGTAAAGGAACTGCTCCAAACAATTATAGACCCATAACTTGTTTACCATGATGTGGAAAATATTTACAGCACAAATAAGGGAAACGATATACTTCTCACTAATAAGCCGCAGATTGTTTCCTAATGAACAGAAAAGATGTCGAGAAGGATCCAGAGGCACAGCAGAATTACTCTATATAGATAAACACAGCCCAAATGAAAGCAAGAACAGACAGAAAAACCTAGCTATGGCCTGGATAAACTAGAAAAAGGCTTACGATATAGTTCCACAAAGCTGGATAAGAAACTGTCTCAAAATGTACAAAATATCACACGAAACCATACACTTCATAAAAAAAAATATGAAAAACTTGAGAGTTGAATTAACAGCATGAGGAAAAAGCTTGGCTGAAACAAAGATCCAATGAGGGATTTTTAAAGGAGATGCACTATCACTCTTACTATTCATAATTACCATGATTCCATTAAACCACAAACTCAGAAAATGCACGGCCGGATACAAACTTAGTAGATCACAAGAAAAGGTTAACCACCTAATGTACATGGATGACATCAAACTATTTGCAAAAAATGAAAAAGAACTGGAAACCCTAAAACACACAATTAGAATATATAGTCAAGACATAGGGATGGAATTTGACATTGGAAAATGCGCCCTGCCCGTCATGAAAAGCGGCAAACGACACCTAACTGATGGAATAAAATTACCAAATCAAGAAAAGATCAGAAAAAGAGACCTACAAATACTTAGGAATCTTGGAGGCTGACACCATCAAACAAGTCGATATGAATAACAAAATTCCAAAAGAATATCTCAGGAGAACTAGAAAACTACAAAACTCAATAGCAGAAACCTTATCAAAGGAATAAATACTTGGGCTGTCCTCTCGGGACCCTTTCTCAAGTTGACCAGAGATTAACGTAGATAAATGGACCAAAGAATTAGAAAACTAACGACCATGAACAAGGCATTACATCCCAGAGACGACGCGGACAGACTATATGTATCAAGAAAAGAGGGAGGAAGAGGACTTGCCAGCATCGAAGACAGCGTTGACACATCCATACAACGACTCGAAGACTACATAGAAAAACATGAAGGCGGACTGATAACAGCCATCAGAAACAATACTGACAACACGATAGATAACAGAATGACAAAAACTACGAAACAAAAATGGGAGGAAAAACAACTCCATCGGTTCTTTAAACGACTAATAAACGACATCTCACACGACAAAACCTGGACATGGCTAAGAAAAGGCAACTTTAAGAGAGAAACAGAATCTCTCCTAATAGCAGCGCAAAACGGCGCCATAAGAACCAATCATATCAAAGCGAGGATAGATAAGACGCAACAAAATAGCAAGTGCAGACTATGTGGTGACAGAGATGAAACCATCAATCACATAATAAGCGAACGCAGCAAGTTGGCACAGAAGGAGAACAAAGCTAGACATGACTGGGTGGGCAAAGCGACCCACTGGGAAATGTGCAAGAAATTTAAATTTGACCCTGCCAAAAAATGGTATATGCACAACCCAGCACCTGTCCTAGAAAATGATACACACAACCACCTGTGTGACTTTGATATACTAACGTATCTCCTAATCTCGGCCCGAAGACTAGATCTTATAATAATCAGCAACGAAATAAAAAAGAAAACCAGCAAAATTATCAGCTTTGCAGGCCCAGCTGACCACAGAATAAAACTAAAAGAATGTGAAAAGAGAGATATGTACCTCGACCTTCCAAGAGTTCTGAAAAATCTATGGAACATGAAGGTGACAATTATACTAATTGTGATTGGTGCCTTTGGCACGGTAACTAAAGGATTATTAAAGGGCCTGGAAGATTTTGAAGTTGGAGACCGAGTGGAGACCATCCAAACAACAGCATTGTTGAAAATTGCTAGAATACTGAGAAGAGTCCTGGAGACTTGAGGAGACATGCTGTCACTCAATCTCCATTGAAAGACCATCAGTTTACGCAGATGTGAAAACCACTAATTAGTAAATAATATTAATAAAAACAACAATGGAGAACTTGTTCTAGTAGAGACCATCCAAACTACAACATTGTGGAGATCAGCCAGAATATTAAGATGAGTTCTGGAAATATGAGGAGACTTACTTTCTTTGAGAATCCAGGAGAAAACCATCAGCAAAGGTTGGTGTGGCGAACTCTCCAATGAATAAAATTATAAGAAGAAGAATTACCCAATTCAACAGATCAGACCTAGTGTTAAATAACAAGAAAAAAGAAGTCATCCGGTACATTTTACAGTTCCAGTAAACCTTACAGTATAATCAAATAAAGCAAAAAAGGAAGATAAATGATTGGATCTTGCCGGGGAGCTAAAAAAGGTAGCAGTACAACGAATAATATCTTGCGCGCAAAGAACAGTCCCAAATGGCTTGGAAGGAGACTGACCAGACTGGAAATCAGGGGAAGAATCGAGACCATATAAATCAAAATATTGTTGAGATCGGTCAGAATACTGAAAAGAACCTTGGCGACATCAGGAGGCTTTCTGTTGCTTAGACTTCATTGAAAGTTTATCAGCTGACGCTGTTGTGAAAAATTCCAAAAGGGTACTGAATCCGATGACCAGACCTTGGAATTATCAGTAAAAAAACAAACAAAAAAAAACACTTGTTGAATTGTGCACTTTTCTGTCCGACCTGATCACAAAGTAAAATTGAAAGAAAGCGAAAAGAAAGATGAGTTCCTCCTCCTCCTCCTCGCTAGGGAATTGAAAATCTGAGGAATATGAAGGAGACATGGATACCAGGTGTAATTGGTATTCTTTGTACAGTCAACAAATGATTGGTGCAAGGACTGGAGGATTTCGAAATAAGAGGACGAGTTGAGACCATCCAAACTACAACATTTTTGTGATCGGCCAGAATACTGAGAAGAATACTGGAGACTTGAGGAAATTTGCTATCACTCAAACTCCACTGAGAAACCATCGGAGGGAAAAACTCGAAAAGGATAGTAATAATAATAAACCAAGATAGGTAATTCTTTATTTGATTGGCACATATAATGATCATTTCCATACAGTACCGAATCAAAAGCTTTTGTTGAGTATAAAAATACTGATTTATGGAGGTGCCCGTGGTGTAGTCGTTATCGTCACAGGATATGAACACGGCGATACGAGTTCAATTCCTGGACAAGACTGATTGCATTTCACATAGCACTAATACCCTTGGGAAAGGTATGAATCCAATTATTCTCCCCCCAGCTATGGATAAATAATAGGGCAGACTAGGTTCTTCGGCCTTGGCGAGGTAACTAGTCTAGGAGAAGGAAAACTCTGAATTAAAACCTCTTAAACTCCGCTTAAAAAATTGACCTTGTGTCATATCCTGCCCGAGGTTTGGGGTTGGCTAAATAGGATAAAAAATACTGATTTTGTTATCCACAAAAAGTGATTTAAAAAACTCACCGTCATTTTAGAATATTTAGCGTTACTAATATACGTTTTTAATGTCTGACTCAATCGATATATTTCATTTCCATCTATGTTTACTACACTGAATTTGTTGTCATAAACAGCAGCTAAAAGTTCAATAAAGAACATTCCAGTTAGAATGATGATATTCTCACTTAATCTCCCCCCACCCTAAATTAAAACAAAAATTGTTATTGGCATTTTTGCGAGAACACTGATTCTCATTCCTTAAGTGGTAAAGGAATTGTTATAGAGAAGCAGAAACTCCTCATACAAAATCAAACTTATACTAAAATGAAGAAATATACCAAGAAAAACTATTTATAGGTACTGAAAATATATCATTAGAAATAACTAAACGAATGTTATTTAACTTTGCTTTGAGTATAATTTATATCGGATGGTAGAATCAAAACAAACTTGGGTATTTTAAAACTATCTCAACAACAACGTAAATGAATAGATATATAGACTAAGATAAATAAGAATATAAAGCGTACACATTGATAGAACAATTTATTCTTTGTAAAACTCAATATTTTCCATTGTAAGGTTTACTGAAAATCATTCAGAGTATTCGGACTATTGTCTTCAACTTTATTGTTATATTCACAGCGTTTTGACTAATGTGTTTTCCATACGCTACTGTTTTATTTGAACTCAGTTCGACCATCAATATCGTTCCCAATAGAGAAAGAAAAAGACCACGATTTATATCTCCTAGATGTGTTAATAACACTCACAGAACAAAGATTCAGGTCATCCCTCTATAGAAAGCCAATCTTCACTGAAGTGGGGCTCAACTTCAACTTCCACCATCTTTATAAAGTATCGAAAGGAATCGTTCCTTACCTACAACATCGAGCAAAAGCCATTTGTTGAGACACCGATGCATATCAAGAAGTAATGTATAGTTTAAGAGACAACCTCCATCGCAGCAACTAACCAAAGAGCATAATATTAGCTCCAAGTAGTAAAGACCGAACGACAGAGATTAATGTCAAGAAAATAATTGATTATGGAATAGATTATAAAATCAAAGGATATAAAGCAACAGAAAAAGCATGTGGCTAATGAACATGAAAAAAGACTAGAAATTGAAATAATCGACTGAAACACTAAGAATATAAGATACAGACGGAAACTAAATAAATCCGTAGTTATGAGCAGAACCTTTACACTAAAGACCGATTGAAATCCTTCGTACGAACAGGAAACCCAAATTTCATAAAGAATTGACCGTTTTCGAAAGTCGTGAATTCATTCTAGAGGTAAAAATGAGCTCTGCCAATAGAGAACTGAAGAGAGGTATTTCGTGGAAACCGAAGAAAAATGTCACAAGCTATCTGCCCTATGTCAAAGGCCTAGCCGAAAAAATTCAAAAAATATGTAGCCAATATGATATCAGGACAATATTCAGAAGTTGCTTGAAACATCGAAAATATCTCTTTCGAGTCAAGCCCCCACTAGAATACAATTTGTATGTACTCCATTCCATCCAACGGTGGTAAAGAATACTAAGGCGAAACATGCCGTCCACTACAAGTAAGGCCAGAAAAACATCAAAAGCAGAGTTGAAATCGAAATGTCATAAGAGACTAACAGGACTTAAAGAAGTAGCGCATATGTTGGGCTGCATTGACCGGTTCAGCTGAATGAATACAGCGAAGAATACGATATGGGAATCAATAAACAAAAAAAGTTTAATTTAAAAAAATACCATCAGGGCTTAAGTAAAAAAAAGAAAAAAAGAACAATTGTGCATAACAGTAATAAGTAGAATTTTCTAAGTCAAAAAAATTTTTTTTTTCTGACCTGTCAGGAGGACATGTGGCATAACCGGTATAGGTTTTTTGGTGAAATTACTTAGAAAGTAAAATCAACAGGAATTTGCAGTTTCAATGCTGACTACTGGCAGAAATAATAAAGAATACTTACAATAGTCTAACACTCGTCATGAGCTGTGATCAACGATTAAGAAAAATTACTTCCAGTGTATTATATAAAAGGTATGTTTCAAAGTTCTGTGGAGGCTACCGAGTTCTACCAGAAACGGCCGATGTCCTTCTTAAATACATCGCTTGAAACATTCTGATTATAACATTAAAAATGAAGATCATAGTCCGAATATTCTTATCAAGCTTCATGTCAGAAATTCACACAAATAATATCTTATGAGAGAAATGCTTCTTCAAAGAGCAATATTACTCAACCCAGGCGTCAAGTTTCTATTTTGATCTTACGATTTAGTGCAGGCACAATCTTAATAAAAATATAATTCAATATTATAAAAATGGACGAGACGGGTGAATAAAATATGCAATAAGGAACTTCCTAGACGAGACAGCTGACTAAAAGTAATATGAGAAAAAAGAATAAGTCATGATTGTTTGGGCTCAGGTAAATTTCTTCAAGATCGACAATAGCAGATGAAACTATATGATACGCTGTAAATTTATGGAAAGTACGGATGTAGGCCTCCTTTCGAAAATCAATGCTATACTGAACTTGTTGTGGAATGGTTCGTTATAGTGATGGCTGTCAATAAATGATTACTTAGTAGAATGTCAGCTGATTGCGATTTATAGAATGAGGAAAACCATTCCAAGAATGAGAAACATTGATTATTGCAGTTTTGAAAACAAGTTTTAACGGAAACCCTAGAATGTGACTTTTATTTTACCGAATTCTAATGAGTATTGTCCATATTTAACATTCTATTTTATGTTTTAATTCAGGCGTTTCATTTTATGTTAATTAATCTTAAAAGCCTCTCCAAAATAAAGCAAAACGAGATTATCTCGTGAAATGACTCGCAAAGGTATTTATATATCAAGGGTATTACAAGCATTAACATCATAAAAAGCGCATATTTTGTATATGTTAACGCTATGCAGCCAACTAACATACGTCTATCTATCTGTCTATCTATCTATCGATCTATCTGTCTACGTGAGTATATATATATATATATATATATATATATATATATATATATATACGCATATAAATATTAAACGTATATACATTCATGCAGGCATATATATATATATATATATATATATATATGCAAAAAAATGTGTGTGTTTATACGAGTGTGTGTGTATGGTATCTTTTTGTGTACATATATCTATATGCAATCCAAGACTAATTTATTCTAAATCAAAGGAGACTTGAAGTCGATACTACAATATCTCAATCCATGAAGGAAGCATACTAGTCTTTGAATCACTTCTGGATTTGATGTACCCATAACACACCATCAAATATTTCTGCAAAAAAGTGGTTTTAAAATGAAACATTTGGTTTTCAGGGATGGCAGGCGATCTTTTAATAGTCAGCATGTGGTCCCGGATTTCCTCTATTGACTGTCGAAAAATATGAAGACATATTTCTTGAGGGTCTCCAGGAAATTTGACTGCGGAAAAAAGAAGGGAAT
The DNA here is from genome assembly GCA_963585895.1 of Sepioteuthis lessoniana. Classification (NCBI taxonomy): domain Eukaryota; kingdom Metazoa; phylum Mollusca; class Cephalopoda; order Myopsida; family Loliginidae; genus Sepioteuthis; species Sepioteuthis lessoniana. The sequence continues at coordinate 70,307,592 of OY757928.1, forward strand.
ATGCTGAGTCAACAAAAGGTTAGAAATATTTTCCAATTTCTTTTTGAAAGGCACATTTGAAAATACCTGTCAGAATTACGAGGCAAAAATAACTTGTTTCAACAAAGAAGTAAGAGAATAAAAGATAAAGCAGAACAAATGTTGAACCGAGGGTGTTTCCCAAATTTGACATAAGGAAGATGTCAGTGAAAATAGTATTAATTGTAAGAACACCTCATAGAAGAGAGGCAGGAAGAATCAGAAACCAACAGGAAACATCAAATCACATATCTAGTATATCTAATAGATAGTGATAATCTAATACAAAAAGAAGCAAGATATTGATAACATGAAGAAAATCCATTTCAGAAGACAAACCGGCAGTATTGTAAGACATGCGAAAAAATGAATACAGAAAAATATGTGCAATATCTTGTCAAATATTCTAACGACTCTTCCGAATTGAAAAACCTTTTTGTTTGCCTGAGCAACACTAATTACAGATATGTTAACACTTTATAAACGTAATAAAACAGAATACTACGCCAACACTTGATAGGAGATCCTATTATTATGATACAAAAGAAATAACTTTGGGAAGAATAAAGAAGAATATAAAGTCCTATAAACATGTCAAAATAGTGGAATGAAAAAAACAAAATAAAAGAAAGACAACTCAACTAGGGTATTAGTTACAGTAATTGAAAAATCAATGCCAACATAGATAACAAAAATATAGACAAAATAAAGTGTTTTAAAATAACCAAAGGAATATCAGTAAATGGACAATGTTGGAGAAAATAAAATAACCAAATGCCAAGAAAATAATTGATTATGGAATAGATTATGAAAACAAAGGATATAAAGCAACAGAAAAAGCACGTGGCTAATGAACATGAAAAAAGACTAGAAATTGAAATAATCGACTGAAACACTAAGAATATAAGATACAGACGGAAACTAAATAAATCCGTAGTTATGAGCAGAACCTTTACACTAAAGACCGATTGAAATCCTTCGTACGGACAGGAAACCCAAATTTCATAAAGAAATGACCGTTTTCGAAAGTCGTGAATTCATTCTACAGGTAAAAATCAACTCTGCCAATAGAGAACTGAAGATAGATATTTCGTGAAAACCGGAGAAAAATGTCTATAAATTGGTTCAGCACATTGGATACATTATAGAATTAGAATTAGAATAAAGATTGTTTTTATAATCATGATGGGTAAAATGTTGAGATATAATACAATATTATACATACATTTAAATCAGTTATCGTCAGTAAAGACTTTGAAAGGTGCTTGTTCTTTTTTTCAAAAATTATCATGCCTAAATTCTACCTGTTGGTCCTCATGAGTAAAAGTTGAAAATTTGCAAGTAATACATAGGCGTCTTTTAGTTATGCAATGAAGATGATGAAGATAATGAATGAACCAACCTCGAGAAATGGAAGTCAAACAATCACGACTGCTCCAAAATATCCTGAAAACAAGAAATCAGATGCAAAAACAAGGCGTAGTTTAACACAAATGTGAGTAATATAAATGGTCCGGGGGATAATGAATAAAAATATCATATGACATATTGATACTGTAATTCCACCGCAAGTTATGCAGCAAAAATAATTATTGTTATAGTTGTTATTATTTGTAATAATATTCGTTGAGCGAGTCAGACAATATCGCCACCAGTCTCCGAAGCCCGAATGAAATGTTGTCCTAAAAAATGACTTGATTTATCTTCCTCTCTCGATCTTTCTATTTTTTTTTAATTTCTTAAGCTTTAAATCATTAATCTTGTCGAAAATATGATTAGGCGAAATTTCCATAAGCACTAATATTAATTTTGTGTCGTTTCATAAATCAGAGTGAAGGTTTATACAAGACTGTTTAAAATTGCAAATATAACAAGACTGGTAGAATTCGTCAATGGCTTAAAAAGAATGTATACATATTTTGTCATAATTTCTCATTAACTTTATCATAAGAGTTTATCAAAAGTTTTAACAGTGCACACCATTATCAAAAATAAACTTGGTTGTTGATATTATTATTTTTTATTTCATATTCAAATTTAAAATTTAGTAGAATGAACACTGAAATTAGAGATTAATGAAATTTATCATGAGATTTTAAATATGTGTAATCATGTATACGATTATTTCTGTAAGTGTGGACCCAAAGAATCAGCATTTCAAACGTTGAGGGAGATACGAGCAATCGGGCAAAGATGAAGAAGACGCTACAATCTCACAGAAAACATGTAGTCAGCAAATATCTAAAGTAAAACAGAGAAATATCAGACATTGTCTGGGTGAAGGCTTGGAGAATCTGCATTATAAGTAGCATGCCAGGTACTAGAAAACCTCTGCAAACATCGAGTACAAGATTGATCAACATGAATATTGTTATCAACTCTGTTTTGAAACATTAAAAAGTAATGTTTCTTTTTTGCGAAAAATGTGTCTGAAGTTTCGATACTCAAGAAACCAGAGACAACGTGTGTAATCCAAAGATGATTAAGTCGATAGAATTTAGGTAAAATACATAAATAAAAAGACATTTTAAAATAATTGGTCAAAAAGACATTTTTTAAAAACCTTTTACTCTTACATGTCTTTCTAGCATCTTAATGTCGTCAGAGAGCGTTTTATGATTTCGTCGCAGTCGTCTTTTATTTATATAGTGACGGCAAAATAGATAGGGTTACCGGTTCTTTTCAGTTGTCTTATAGATCATCCTTTCTGCGTGTGTTGGTTTTCTCTTTCTCTTTTATCATTTTCTTCTTTTTCCTTTTACAAAGCGTATTCATGTGGCTATATTTCTTTTTCTAAATAATCTTTGATATCTTATATGCCATTAAGGTTATTAGTTGTCTTCTCTGCTTGATCGTAGATGTGTATGTGCGTTTGTTTGTTTGTTGTAAAAGTCTTAGTCTGTATGTATATAGTTTAGTTCCGTTTAATGTTAATGTGTTTTAAAATTTAACTGTCTTCTACTTTCTTGTCTCCGAATGTGTGTATATTTGCGCATGCATGCGCGTGTGTGTGTGTGTGTGTGTGTTGTGTGTGTTTTCTTTCTGTGTGTGTGTGTGTGTGTGTGTGTGTGTGTGTGTGTGTGTGTGTGTGTGTATAGTTGATATGCCACAAAGTTGATGAGTAGTCTTCTCTGCATCATCTTATGTGATCGTGCGTGTCCGTTTGTGTGTTGCAGGGGACTTACAAACAATGACTAAATGATAGAAATATTAGACACAACAAACATTATAGATAGCAAGAGATGACACAAAAATTAAACTAGATAATCTCCTCTACTACTTTCGGGGAACACATAGAAATTGAGTCATAAATGCAAGAATGAAAAATATTGAGTATGTAATATGATTAAAGAAGAGAAATATACAGTTTCGACGCCTGCCAAATAAAAAAAAATCTTAAAAATAAAAATTTAGCAGCAATTCAAAAATTTTAGTTTACATAATTGAATTTAACAAATGTAAAAAGTATATTTAGGATCTACGCAAGCTCTCAACATAAGAATATCACTCCATAAAAGCAATATTAAAGTACCAGATCACCGAGAAGTAAATCTTTCAAAACGCCCATACAAATGTAGCAATGGGTCGTTCAACTCAACAAAAAATATACCAAACTAGTGAATACACATTACTTAAAACACTTCATAAAAAGATCAAAACTACACTGAACCGAACTCTACACAAGACAGACAGAAACAAGCAACACACACACACGCACACTCACACACATAGAAGAAAGTAGATATCAGGTGAATTTAAAAGTACAACATGAAATAGAACAAAATACATACATGCAGAGAAAGACACTAACACACATTAAAAAAGGAGTTGAAATCTGAATTTTATGGCACACTAACCAACACAATACTCTATCCCAACACACAAACACGCACATACAGCCATGCTCGTCCTCCAAATGACCCAGATAAGACTACGAATAAATTCTATGGCATGTCAACTATACTCACTCATAGACAGAAACAAGTATATTCATGCACTCATACGCATACATACACTCAGAGAGAAGAATGTAGAAAGCAGTTAAATTTGAAGCACAGTAAAATTAAACAGAACAAACCTAAACACATAAGGTGGTTTAATGATTATCATCATAAAAAAATGGAAACGGTAACACGATTTCAAACATTGGACGAGGCTGATTGTATCTCACAAAGAACTACTAACCTTGGAGAAGACATGAATCAAATTATTCTCCCTCCAGATAAGGGTAAATAATAGGAGAGTCAGGGTTCTTTAGCCTCGGTTAGGCATTTAGAGTAGGTGAAGGAAAACGCTGAATTCAAACCTGTTAAACTCCATTTAAATATTTACTTTGTGTTACATCCGGCCCATGCGGAGAGGTTGGTAAAAACATATACCAATACAGATAAAGTTTTCCCAAACATACTACACACACACATATACACACATACAATGGCCCAGAGTAGACAACTAATAAACATATCAAATATCAAAGACTAATCAGGGGAAGAGAAGCGTGCGCGCGCACACACACACACACACACACACACACACAGAGTTGTAAAAGAAGAAAGAAGAATTTTAAAAAAGAAAAAGAGAGAGAAAAAACCTGCAGAAAGCAAAAAAATATGTTAGAACTGAAAATTACATGTAACCCTGTCAAGTGGTCGTCATTATGTAAATAACAAAACACTGCCGAAGTCATTAAAGCCCCTCTGAAAGTAGCAAGAAGCTAAAAACACTTGTATGAGCAAAATAAATGATTTCGAGAAATAATTCTCTTTGTAAACCTATTCATCTTATAATAAATGTATATATATATATATATATATATATGTATATATATATATATATATATATATATATATATATATATATATTGTTTCTTTGCAAAGTGTGTGTGTGTGGGGGATTAAATGGAAAATCAAGTATTGCAAAAAATCAGAGTACTCATGAACAGGACCGTAAAAAAATAAAATATTATTGTATATGATATTATCACTTCTCTCTGCGAGGGTGTTATCATTCTATATATAATTTTGTATGTGTGTGTGTTTTACACTCATACGCATGTACACACACACACACACACACACACATATATATATCATATCATCATCATCATCATCATCATCATCATATCGCGCTGGTAGCACGGATATCCCTGACCCTCTCTCGCCACTCCTCCCTATCGTTCATCGCCCTAGGTAGGTCTTCAGGACAACATCCTGTATCCTCACATAGCTGCTGAATGTACGTTCGAGCTGGTCGTCCTGCTTTTGCGCGGCCATGTGTGGGGATCCATAAGAGTACATCTCTTATGAGTTCATCTCTGCTTCTCCAGCAGTGTCCTGCATGTCTGGTTCGTCTAACTTGAATAGTTTTCGTGATAGGGGGCAGGTGGCCGTACAGTTGGTGTCTTGTGGGGTGCTGCTGCCAGGACTTGTTTAGGATTGCACGCAGCATTCTTGTGTAATTGCCATCCAGTTTCTTCTCCAGCCGTTTTGTTAGCGTCCATGTAGTGCATCCATATAGCAGTATCGATGTGACCGCTGCCTGGAAGAAACTGCGTTTCATTTTATCGGTTAGGTCTGATTTCCATATAATCGATAGCCTATTGATAGCTGTCCATGCTTTCGTTAGCCTCGTTTCGATGTCTTTTTCGGTTGATTCGACGCTGCTTCCTAGGTACGTGAATTTGTCAACTAGTTTAAGTGGGGTTCCTTCTAGAGTGGAGATGTCCCCCGTTTGGTTATAGCACATATATTCCGTTTTGTGTGCATTAACATAGAGGCCTATGCTTGCTGCTGCTCGTTCCAAACTATTCAGAAGAGTTTCGGCTTAGTCAGGTGTATTTGCCAGTATCGCCATGTCATCGGCGTAGTCGGCGTCGGTAATTGTTGTTGCGGGGTATCTTTTGCTTCTTTTCTTCGTCAGTTCGAAGCCATTCTCTTCGATTTTGTCAATCGATGTTCTAAGTACGTAGTCTAGACAAATGATAAAGAGGTACGGGGCCAGCGTGTCCCCTTGTAGTACTCCTGCTACAATGTCAAAGTATTCCGTGTCTCCATCCGGTGATCGTACTTTTACTTTAGTGTTTCTATAGAGAATCGTTATTGCCGCTACGGTTTCTTTAGGTATGCCGTACGCTAGTAGGATTTGTTCCATTAAAGCAGCAATATATATATATATATATATATATATATATATATATATATATATATATATATAGATATACGTATGTGTAAGCGTGTATGTATGGTTTTTATATTCCATTCTATTCAGTTTGTAAATGGGCGAACAAAGTTTTATTCAGTTTATATTTTCCTAGTCGAAATGTATTTTGCTACAATTTTTATTTCTTTTTTAATTGATGCATTTTGAGAAGAGCTTATAAAAAGCACTAGGACATGTCAGATCTTACAGAATTTAAAACAAAATGTCAAAAATTTATGATCGTCTTGGGGAAAAATGTTAAGGCAGGATTACACATTTCATCTGGTATACTTTTAATGTTTACAGGAAAACCATATTTTAAAAATATTTTCACAACTAACTGAATAAGTAAAATTATGATTTTCATTCCATTCAATTTGGACGTGTTAATGATAATATACAATTTTATACGGTGTCGAATATTGTATTAATATTTTAAATGTTTCGCTGCAACTTCTCCATTCCTTAATCTTCTGGCCCGTTTGCAAAGAGTGAATAAAAAGGACAAAAATGTGAAAATACGGGCAGGAGCAACTCATCTATTTATATTGTATGGTTCAAAGGACTAAATGTCTACGAGAGGCACTTCACTTTTGTATGAATGACAACAATTCTTCTCTGGTCTTCAGGACTTTTCTCAGTATTCTTGTTATACTATAGTCTGGATGTTCTTAAATCACCCTCTCATTTCCATTTCCTTCATTCTTTTTTCTATGCATTTTAGGACCGTTCCAAAAGCACCAGTTACAGTTGGTATCTATATCACTTTCATGTCCTTCAGTTTTTATTCAATTCTCTTGACAGATACCTGTATTTGTTAATCTTTTCGTTTTTTTTTTTTTAAATTTTCACTCTTTGTTCTGCTTGAATGGCTTTCTCATATAGATGACAAGGTATGTTTTATAATTAATTAGCACTAAGCTTGGCATTTTGTTCGATATAGGGTGATATATTTGTATCTCAAAATCCCCCAAAATTACATGCGTCTAATTCCCTAGTATGGATTCTGCTTTATGCGTATACGATTTTCTGTAATAGTCAAATATATTTCATTGCACAATTCACTGTGAATCAGATTCCTTGCCCAGTCAATCCTTGTTTTTGACTCCTTTTGTTCTAGTTTGTTGCATTCATTTAAAATGAGATTAAACGTTTAATCTCTATCTCTACACTTTGGTATTCTGATATGTATTTCAATTATCACATTCAGATAATTCGTTCTGATCGCGTTGTCTTTTGCTGCTTTTTGAAGATAATCAGTTTTTCTTGTGTACCATTATTATTATTATTATTATTATTATCATTTACTCCCTAACAGTTTTTCATTTTAGCGTCAGATGATCGTTTATCTCTGAAGTTTGAGTAACAGCAAGTCTCCTCAAGTCTTCAGGACACTTCTCAGTATTCTGGCCGTTCTCAATAAGGCTGTAGTTTGGGTGGTCTCCGCTCATCCTCTTACCTACAAAACCTCCAGTCCCTTTAATAATCCTGTAGTTACTGTACCAAAAGCACCGATCACAGTTGGTATAATCGTCATGTTCATGTTTCATAGTTTTTTTCAATTCCCTAGCAAGGTCGAGGTACTTATGCTTCTTTTCATATTTTTTGAATTTTATTCTGTGGTAAGCCTGGACAGTAAAGTCCACAATTTTGCAAATGCTTTTTTTAAGATTGATTATTATAAGGCGTAGTCTTCTGGCCGAGATTAAGTGATCCTTTTGTATGTCAATGACCCATAAGAGTTTATATATGTCATTTTCTAGGACAGATGATCGGTTGTGCATATACTATTTGTTCGTATGGTCAAATGTAAATTTCTTGCACATCTGTCAGTGGATTACCTTGCCTACCCAGTCGTGATTAGTCATATACTCCTTCTGTGCTAATTTGCTGCATCCACTTAATGAATGATTGATGATTTCAACTCTATCAGCATATAGCCTACATTTGCTATTTTGTTGCGTCTTATCTATTCTCGCTTTGATGTGATCCGTTCTTATGACCGTGTTATGTGCTGCTATAAGGAAAGTTTATGCTTCTCTCTTAAATTTTCCTTGAAACCAGTGTTAGCTGATGTTCTTTCAAAGGAAATTTAGTGACTGAGAGTCTTCTCATTATTATCATTATTATTATTATTGATGGGTAAATAGCTTTTTTTTCGATATGATGCATACAATACCGACAGAAGTTTTAATCTACTGGGATATCGTTTATGTTAACTATGTTTTTAATTGATCCGAAACTGTACAGCGATGAGTCTTTGAAGTCTGGAATTTAATTAAAACGTAAGCTTTTGTTCCTCTTTCTCTGTCTATATAGAACTACCAGAAGTCATTGCACTAGTAGCACTTGTAGACTGATTCGTTAAGGTAATACTCAAGGGTGACAAATAAATAAAGGGGCTCACTAAAAATAAGAGGACATCAACTTGTCTCATTCAATTATACATTGCAGAAAATAATCTGTTTAGCTCAATAAAATGTCTCATTTTTATTGCCATATAATTCATTGGATACAATTCTCTTTTTAGTAGGAGTATACTATTTTGTCTCACAGGTATGATATATTTAATATTAGTGAACAAATCAGACTACAGCTTTTAATTAAGAAGTGTTCGTTGCTTCCTTTGAAATGAATGCACAATTCAACAGTTATCCTTATATCCTAGTCACTGTCAATTATTATGTGAATGATAAAAAATCGTTGGATGTGGAGGGAAAGCACAAAACCACAACTAATTTAGCGTTAAGATCCCTATTGTTTTATTCACTCCCTATTCGCTCTCTGAAATTGTGGAAACAGGAATAAATGGACTCAGGGCGCTCCATGTCTGCTACATTTGTCGATATTCTTGAAACAGATCTTTTACAGTATCATTAATACGTTCTTTCATGGTTTTCGTGAACGTTTGTTCCCTCGAACCTCAGTCATGTGACGGCAAATTGACTAAAAATCCCAAAGCGGGACTTTATTTTCGCACGTGTGAAGACGGGGCAGGTTGGCACTTGATCCCCTATAGAATAAGTCCTCGTTCAGAGTTTTTCTCTAAGGCATATAAGACCTAGCATATTACGTGAGGGATCAATTTAGAGCCAGACTGACCGCCGCTGGCAAGGGGTTCCAAATTTCACACTATCACACACCTACCAGGCCGCTAAACTTCTTCCCCCCTAGACAAACAGAAGATATGAGCCTATAGGTTTTAGTCGTAATAATATTATATTGTAGTAGTCGGCAACTCCGGTTTCCCGTGAGATATTTTAAAGGAATTAATAGGACAATTCTAAGCAAGATAGCATAAGACGAATAGAAGCTGAAAAGAAAATATGACAGCAACAAATTCTTAGTAGAACGGCAAAGAACAACTTAGACCAGGTGGTAACATAAAAATACATGAATTCCTTTACTACAGTTATATACACTTTCAAAGTGTCAAAACATATAATAATTGGACAGTCCACGAATATAAATGTCTTTTCTTGACTTTTGTTTTCCTTCAAATTGAGAGAGAGAGAGAGAGAGTGGCATACAAAGTTTGGGTATAAAGGAGAAATGGCCCCAAAGTTATTTATCTTATTTTTCGACGGGGTTCCACTGGAGGATCTTTCTTCTTTCACGGGCTAATAGACTTTGTTCTATTTTTTTTACACTGGCTTGAAGAACCTGGGGTCCTTCGTGTCTCAGTAATTCTTTTGTCTTCCACCCGGAGTAAAATGGCTATGGTTCGTCGGCCCGCTACGAACCCTGCTCAAAAACTAAATTACTTACCCTTACCGCTGAGGGAAAGGGAGCCCCACTTCCGTTTTGGGGTCCCAGCCAATCATTTGGCTTCTCTCTCTTTCCCCTTCCGGTGTCCGGCGACCTGAGGTTACTAAGTACCAACATCTGTTGATACCCCACAGTGACCTATATTCTTCCTTAACGGTCACTTTTTTTGACGGCTAGATACTATTAATTCAAACACGGGGAGTAGTAATTTTATCTCCCTCCTCCCAGTGGGATATCGCGTGACAGTCACTAAAAGAGTAAAAGAGATATAATCGTGATATATTTCTTCCTATACTGAGGTTTACAGAACACACAGCTCCTTTTCTACCACTGGTGGGTGAGATGATCAGCCCACATTATAACTTAGATGGTAATCTTGGCAAGACTGACCGCCAGAGAAAATCAGATATATATGTTTATTTTTTCTATAAGTTATCTATTCTCTCCCAAGTTTCTTTTGCTCCGAATGCTACATCATCCTATACAAAATCTCAATAATATCTTATGATTTATCGTCACTTCATTCAAATATGTCAATTTTCCATTTTCACTTTCTATAGTTTGATTGCTTAAATCTCGATCCAAATGAGAAAAAAAAGTTAATTCTTGTTTTAATGACTTGTTTTATTTCTGCAAAAAATAACCCTGGTCAGCAAGTATTTTATTGCGATTTTAAAGCTTTGGTTTTGAACTCAATGAAGTATTCTATTATGTAATCAACATTTATACTTTCTAGATTATCACAATTTTGTATCATCAACAATTTATCCCATTGGTTGGTCACATAGAAAATACCACAAAAACAATGACACCCATTACTGGAGTCCAGTACATAAAACTAAACTATTGCTGAAAGAATAGGGATTTAAAACAAAAGTAAACATTTCATAGTGTTATTTTACAGATACCAGATATGTCATAATGCAAGCTGACAGCTGTGTGTTTTGATGATCTATCTGTGACCTCACTATTCCCAGGTATACAGTAAAATAAAGTATAAAGGTCACTAAAAGGTACTTGAAGAGTTGTTGAATTAGAAGTTTGACTTCATTTGGGGAAGATACAGTTCATGTAATGAGTGGAGTGTCAACAGATTGAGATTGTGGTGATAGGCAAGAAACACTTTTCCATCGTCTGGAACATGTGTGTACACTGATCAAAGATTAGAGAAGATAAAGTTTGAATACCGATTTTTCAAGTTGACAACAGGAATAAATGGATACTCTAAAACCCAACGATCCAAGCAAGAAAGACTAGCAACCCTTCATGAGGGATGGCGAGCCTCATTGGGTGCCCCTTTTCATATTACCCTGTGCCACATCTAAGCATGGATTTGAGTGAATTCCTAGAAGCCAATATGTATATACTAAATAAAGAGTATAAATTATCAAAAAGCATGTGTTCTTATCTTTCACTGTATAAATTCAACGTCGATACCAGGACTAATTACCCGTTGGAGAAGAAGGAACCACAGTCGCCTGTTCAGCGAAATACGCTGCAATTGTAGCCAAGGTAAGATAAATAGTGTTTGATAGAAATTATAGAGATAAAGTGAATGGACGCTATATAATTGCATTGGTTTCATTTGTGGTAATTTAGAAGAATTTACTTGGCTTTCATTAGACTTTAAACTTAGCAGATTTAATGGGTATCAAAAATGAGATAAATCTTTAAATGCATTTCTTTCATTTTTCTCAAAAATATTATCCTATAGATATGGATGTCGTAAGCCATCACTGTAAGTTACCATTCGAAGGTACTTGAAATGGGAAGAAATCAATAAGTATGGTCCAAGATAGACATGGTGAATGGATATTACTGTTTCTTGTCGTTGAAGACTTGCTCCGTTAACAAAGCAAAGATATAGAAATATCAGAAATATGCTGAGAATTTGGTATTCATAAGCTTGCTTATAGCTTAATCTAGATTTTACTTCGACATAAGTATCTACTACCTTTATCTACTAGTATATCATTTTCCTAAATACTCTTTTTCTATCAATATAATATTTATGTTGAACATGGATATGCGTTATAATAATATATTATTGAGATATATTATTGCTCACATTTTAAAAAATATATTAAGTGTAGATTCAGAAATATCTTACTCAGTTTAGGCTAGCATATTACTATTATTAATTTGCTTTGAAGTAGGGAAGATATTTGGCTATCTCTTCACTTACCAAGGTCAATAATAGTTTTCAATAAATTAAATGAATGGCAAAATTAACCTTGTTTTACACATTTACAAACATTTCGTACAAACATACTATACATACAAGAAGTATTGGGAATAATACACAAACGAATTCTAACTGATAAAATATGCAAATATAATTACATTAAAAATCAATACGTAAAAGGGTTATAAAAACGAAAAATGTCTTACCTGGGAAATATTACAGTAAATGTATGATCCTTTGGGTTTTACTTTATAATGGTGATACGAGAAAAGAATTTTCTACTTTTCAAAGAACTGGGGCAAAATAGAACGTATTTACAGTTTAAAATAACAAAGGTAAAAAGAGTAAAATATTTTTTCCTGGACAGCCATGTGATGGTCCTCTTGGTCACCTCAATTACACGCCAATCTTTCACGGGAGACAATAAAAAATTGTCTACATAAAGTACCATTAGTCATTGTGCCAAACTTCTTATCCCATGTTAGCGCACGGCTTGTCTACGGGATGCTTTATGGTTGCTGGCAATTTTAGTTATAATGGTTCTATATTTATAAATATATTAAAGCCAACATAATTAAATCCTTCCTTTAATTAAAAATAGCAAAAAAAATGTTGATTCAATGTCATTTACAAAGTATTTTATTTGTTTCGGTGCGACACAATGCATGATATCATATTTCAATGTTGAAGATTGTCTCAGCTATCAATGATAAAAATATCCCACTTTGTTGATATTATTATTTCCATATAAATGTATTTTTCCATTTCGTCAAATTAAAGTATATAACTGGGATAGCCATGTTTTAATATTCAGTATTATCTCTTTACGCCTACAGAGATTATATGTTTTAGCTTTGATGAATAATTGTTTCGTCTTGCTGTATTTTGGAGACAAAAAGATTTCAGATAATTTCTTTTTCCTACAAGAAAGTATGAAGAATATCCCCAGAATTAAGAAATGCACTTATTTGTCTACTGACATAGAAAGAACAAGTGGACATTTTACATTCAATATTCGTCCAAATGAGAATAACGTCTTTTTTTCATAGGAAATAAAATTGAAATAAAGAAAGAAAGAAATTATAGAAAAACAGACAGTATATCCCGATAATCCAGGGCATATTTCCTAAGAAAATACTTGTTTTCTTTGGGAAAATATCTCAAAATCAATAAGGTAGGTAAATAAAAATAAAATCTTTAAAAATTCTCTTCACTAATGACTAGGCCCTATGGATTTCGCTACCATCGTCAGAGAATACTGCAAGACTCTTTTTCTTTTTTTTTTTAGTTTTGGGCGAAGACGTACAGGTTCGTTCAGAACTGCCATAAATAACGCTAATCGATTAGCTGAGAAAGCGATCATTTATTTCTGCATAAATGACAGACAGGCTTTCCCTTAGAATTAGTAGACAAATGTTCAAAATGAAAATACATGGAAGAATTTATCTAATTTAAAGCGTTTGGGTTTCAGCTCTAGTGACAGTTAATTCAATTCAAACATGTTCATGCATAAATAAAAAGGTAAATTTTTAGAACACACACACACACACACACACACACACACACACACACACACATATATATATATATATATATATATATATATATATATATATATATATATATATATATGAAACAGCTGTACAAGGTAATATTAATTCTTCTAAAAAGTGAAGAGGGAACAATCCTGATTATTTCTCCATCGTTAGCTGCATTGCAACAAATATGTAGATCTTTTAATAAGTGAATTTCAACGCCAGTGGAAACCATGTAAATATTTAATTCAGTTACACATCGAGTATAGATTATTATATTCTCTAAAGTAAAGGATTTCAAATGTATACTCTGATAAAATATTGCAGTGATGTGCTGTTTTGTTTTCTTTCGTTTGGCGTAATTTTTATTGCTTATGTTTTCTTAATTTTTTTAATTTTTTTAGCCGAGTGTCGGTTAGATATCTCTCATGAATACATGGTCACAGAATAATACATGTATTAATTACCTAGATTTGAGAGGTAAAACGCAAAAATGTTCTAAAGTATGTCTCCGAATGAATCCTAAAATTATGGTAGCAGGCTGTGTTGGAGAAGAAATCAGTGATCCAAGATCAAATGCGGACGAAGATAAAGCTCTGTGAAAATAGACAATTCCATCTTCCAAGAGCGGAGAATAGAGAAGGATATAATGGTTTCTGTAAATTTTGTAAGGCAACTATACAATCATAAAGACAACTTCTGAATTGCGATTAACAGTACTCCTCTTAAAAATTGAACCTAGAATCGCATCCTACCTGAGGTGGAGAGGTTGGGTAAATACTTACATTCAAAAATGTTGGTATACTGACAATATATTGTAAATAATTCGAGACACTTATGACATATAAAGAATCATATCGGTTATGTACAATAATATACATATCTTACTATATTCCTGTGTTAAAATCTGAGAAGGATATGCAATATATCTATAATAAGGCTGAGTATTATTCATACATTTCTTATTTTAGAATGTTTACATGATATGATCTGTAAATTTGCTACATTTCATATTGAGTATATTGAAGCATATATCGAATATTTCATTCGCCTTTATCCCAATGTGTATGAATTGTAAACAGCTATAGTTCTTCAATATAACTTTTTAACGAAATGGTTACCAGTTGATGAATATAGATACATGATGACGACCAACTAATTAATTTACCCTAAATATACAATTATAATGTCATAAACATCTTTTGGTTTTTCAATGGGACAATTAATTAAATCTCAAGAAAATATACGCAAAATCATGCGGATATAAGTAGAAGTTGGTTGGTTGGTTGATTGGTTGGTTTGCTGCTGCTTATCAAACCATTTCGGTTCATTTAACGCCGAATTAGATTTCAAATGATTCAGTTTTGCATAAGTATAGTTGTTTTTTACAAACTGTTGAATATCTGAACAGTTCTATTTCTAACAATTCAATTTAGAATAAGTACACAGTTAAGTTCTATCGAACCCATAAATAGGACCCTATCAGCTGCTACCGCTCCGGGACAGAGTTGACCTGGGAGTGATGGAAATGATGGGGTATTCCGCATTCCCCAAAGCCACAGGATTATTGGAACCTCACAATCTGATTATTTTGTGTCATATCCAGGATTCTCGTTGGGAGGAGTCTTCCTCCTCTGCAGAGAAGCAGTCGTTGTATTCTACAGCCCCAGTCGAGTGGGCCACTAAGATACGCGTTAGAGTGGTCTTCCTCCACTTCAGAGAAGCAGTCGCTGTATTTTACAGCTCTAGCCGACTAGGCCTGCAGGACACTCGTTGCAGTGGTCTTCCTCCTCTGCAGAGAAACAGTCGTTGTATTTTACAGCCCCAGGCGACAGGGCAATAGATAAATAGAAAGCATGACGCTAAGAATGACTCAAAAATGAAAAAAGGATTAAACATAAACAGAGTGCAGACCATAGAATGTTCAACAAAAAATAATAGCAGTGAGAAAAGCACGTGGCTTGGAAGGAGAGTAATAGACAGTGTAAAAATAAAGAATGGTTCGCTAGAAATAACAACCTCAATAAAAAAAGAAATGGCAGAAGTTGGGGAGATTGGATACTAAAATCAGTAGGTAAGATATGGCTGAAGATTACTCAAACATGGTCAGTGTTAGGGCTATACTTTGCTTGAGCGATAATATTGATTGTACTATAATTATCAGTCAATTATGATATCTTCAGAAATATTAAATACATCTTCTCTTCCCTTTGTAATTATTTTTTTTTCTTTAATGAAATTGCTAATATTAATCCAACCTGTTTAAGTTGAACCGGCCTTAACACCTCGTTTTCATCCCAGGTATTTCTTGGAGAAAATTCACACCATAGACATTATTACGACACTTTAATGCGTTGTAAAAATGATTGCGAGAAATGCAGTTTAAGTAGATATATGCCATTCCGTTCTTTTTACACTGGTATCATTTCGTTATTAAATCATTCCAACTCTGTGAAAACAAATACAGCTGGCGCAAGACGATTTACTTTGCCTTTGAATCTGCTTTCAGATATTAATTCTGATCTCATGTCCAATGAAGATGTTTTTTACAGTATTGCCTCATTCTTTCGGGTCTATGTTCTACCTGTAGTTATTTGTACTCAGTGAAGTTCTTCATGAGGTTTATGTTGATATAAACGAGTGGAAAGTTAACATTGTCAGCTTTATCGGTATAATACTGATAATTGTACAATATACAGTTGGTTGTTGATATAATGAACACAGATCTAGAATCAACATTCATGATTTTTACCTTTTTCCCGGGAAAAGGCATTTTCTGGTTATCGGGGAAAATTGACCAAGACAAACGAGAGATGAAGGGATAGCGACGAATTTCCTAAGAAAGAAAAAATCAGCCCCACGTTCCAAAATAAAGTAGCATTCACCTTATCAGTGTGTTTCGACTTCTAATCATCCAGCAGCAATAAAACAGGAAGACTTGAAGTTGTATTTATTTGAGTTGATGAAGGAGAGATCCCAAACTTCTACAAATTGTAACTCACTCGCAAAAAGGGTGGATGATTTATATATTTTGTGATTTAAACTGCTTAACAGTCCTCTGTCGATCTTAATTAATTGCTCACTCTTTTAAAACTTTCCAACTCTTATGTAACCGTTTTTTCATCCTTAGCCTGAGATTTCTCGTGGATAACAATTTGTTGTCAGTCAAACCGACAATGATTAGATTCAACGGTTGTGAGGGATATTACGGCATTTTATAATTCTATATTCAATATAAGCATAAGATACCAAGACGCAAAATTAACTTTTGTCTATTTTAATCTTACAGTTAAGATACTCAAATCGTATAAGCTTAGGAAAGTATTTCATTATTAAAACTCGATTATGCATAATTAATGTTGAAACTGATATAAAGTATAAATTGTATACAATTATTGTTATCAGAAATAATTATTTTACCAATAACCAAGGGATTCACAAAAATAATCTGGCATAAACACGTTACAGGAGGATGTGAAAAAAAAAAAACAAAAAAAAAAAACAAAAACAGAAATTGTTAAATTTAGTTGCAACCGTATTTCTTTTTTTTTAAGTGTTGTGTTGATCGTTTAAGGTCAAATTCAAGCCGAAAATCAATCAATTTCTTCGACCAACCCGAAATTAGCCATAGTTGAATGTTAAATCATTGCTATTCTATACCGCAACTATAGGTAGGTCCTAACCCTTGACAGGTTAGAATGCCGTAAAGATCAATCAATCTGATCTCATGAACATTATTTCGGAATCTATAGACAGCTTTAATCTCCTGCAATTAACTTCTATTGATTTTCAATGGTTTAAAGCCAACCTTTGGCCCCTATTAAATATATACACTTATAAAAATAAAGTCTGTAATTAATTTCAAACAAATAGATTAAACAAATTCGGCTTTACTTTATTAGTAATAAATAGCTATCTCTCTTTAAGAATTATTATTGAACTGAACCTGATACTATAGTTATTAGGATTAAAATTAGATTCTAAATTGTTTTATTTACGCTAAAACATTTAGTTAAGATGTGTCGGTTTTTCTTCCTCATGGTGACAAACATACAAAATCGAATCATTATGATATAGACCGCCAAAGTGACCATGTTAAAAACGACTTTGTAGATTTTTTTCTGAAATTTCATTGCTTTGCTTACCAGCTTTGACAACTTTTAATGACAATATATTGACCTCTGACTTGCTAAAACAAAGGTATATTTATTTTTATCATAATTCATTAAAAATTCAAGTATATCTTTTTAGATGTCAGTTGCTCTCACGTCAAATAGAGTAAACTGTCATTTAGGTGTTAAATATGGAAAATCTTAGAACGGAAAAAAAAAAAAAAACTTATTTGCAAGTCGTAATATCCCTGGTCCCATATTACATGAGACATAAAATATTCATGTCAGAAAAAAAAATTACTTAAAAAAAAGAATATGGAAATTATGGTATTGTAACCGAGAGCAAAATTCAAACATTTTTCAGTTCAACACATTTTATATCTTAGATCTTTTGCGAAACGCTAAAAAAATCTTTGATTAATAAGTAATAATGTATCGTTTGGAATTAAATATTTACGTATCAATAATCGAATATACACCTCTCTCTCTCTCTCTCTCTCTCTCTCTCCATATTTATATATATGTATATAGTGAGAGAGAAGAAGAGACTTAGAGACTGGAATAGACCAACTGAGCAAAAGATGAAAGGGAAATAGTGATAGACAAATGAATCTCTTTTTCATGTATTGCATTGGGCGAATACGAATTTTTAGCTATCAACAGATGCACCGTTTATAAGTAAGATTACTTTTCTTTTTCTGGAAATTTGCAGAAGACAAGAATAATTGTACTAAACAGAATTGTAAAGGTTTATGGGAGCAGAAAAATATCTATCTATCTATCTATCTATCTATCTATCTATCTCAATCAACACCTCATATATATATATATATATATATATATATATATATATATATATATATATATATATATATATATATATATATATATATCCTATAAACATGAAATTTCCGAATCAGCAGATTAAAAGATTATCTTGACAGAAAATTTAGATAATTACCTCATCTTTTTGTCTTCGTCTAAGCTGGAACACGCTTACACCGTATTTAAAACAGTAAAATTACTGTTACATTATATTGAATAATTCAGTAGATTTAAATTTTCATATAAAAAAACTTTTTAAATCGGCGAGTACATGGAAGAAGGTGTTAGAAAATATATGTCAAAAGGTTATTATGACAATAACAAATACACAAAAATGGAAAGCTTTTGTCAAAAGCGTGGAGTTAGAATTAGTTACAGAAAATAAATTGGTCAAAGAACTACTCTGAATTATAGAAATTCCAGGTTTACCAGTCATTAATAAATTGCAGAAATGTTCAGTGTTTGAAAAGAACAGTTAATCCGAGGGAGAAATACAATTATGACAATTGAGACAACTGATCACATCAGGCAGCAACTATTTAGAAGCTTTTATTCATCTCATTGATAGCAACCAATGAAAGAGTATTTGACAGAAGATCGCCAACAATGTGAGATATATAAAATAAGATTTCATGATTACAAAACCAAGATTAATTCTTAAAAAACGACAGGTGATATTGTATATATATATATATATATATATATATATATATGTGTGTGTGTGTGATATTGTATGTATATATATATATATATATATATGTATATATATATATATATATATATACTACCGAGGGATAACACTTACATCCATAGCAGCCAAAATCTACAATGCCCTACTACGAAACCGCATAGAACCCAAAATAGACAACATCCTTAGGAAAAACCAAAATGGCTTCCGGAGAAATAGATCCACAACCTCACAAATACTGACCATCCGTAGAATCCTGGAAGGCGTTCGGGCAAAAAACTTACAGGCGACATTACTATTTGTCGACTTTACCAAGGCATTCGATTCCATACACAGAGGGAAGATGGAGCAAATCCTACTAGCATTCGGGCTACCAAAAGAAACCGTAGCAGCGATAATGATTCTCTACAGAAACACCAAAGTGAAAGTACGTTCACCAGATGGAGACACGGAATACTTCGACATTGTTGCAGGAGTACTACAAGGAGACACACTAGCCCCGTACCTCTTTATCATCTGTCTAGACTATGTGCTTAGGACTTCGATCGACAAAATCAGAGAAAATGGCTTCCAGCTGACTAAGAGAAGAAGCAAAAGGTACCCCGCAAAAACAGTCACGGACGCCGACTACGCTGATGACTTGGCGTTACTAGCGAATACGCCTAATCAAGCAGAGACACTACTGCATAGTCTGGAACGAGCCGCAGCTGGCATTGGCCTCCATGTCAATGCAAACAAAACCGAATATATGTGTTACAACCAAACGGGCAACATTGCCACACTAGACGGAGCCTCTCTGAAACTAGTCGACAAATTCACCTACCTAGGAAGCAGCGTCTCATCAACCGAGAAAGACATCGACACACGACTGACGAAGGCATGGACAGCTATCGATAGGCTCTCGATCATATGGAAGTCGGACCTAACTGATAAAATGAAACGCAGTTTCTTCCAGGCAGCGGTTGTGTCGATACTGCTATATGGATGCACCACATGGACGCTTACGAAGCGGCTGGAGAGGAGGCTGGACGGAAATTATACAAGAATGTTGAGAGCAGTATTAAACAAGTCCTGGCGACAACACCCCACGAGACTCCAACTATACGGACACTTGCCCCCCATCACAAAAACTATACAAGTTCGACGAACCAGACACGCAGGACACTGCTGGAGAAGCAATGACGAGCTCATAAGCGATGTACTCCTGTGGACCCCCACACATGGATGTGCAAGAGTGGGACGACCAGCACGAACTTACATACAGCAGCTATGTGAGGACACGGGATGTAACTCTGAAGACCTGCCGGAGGCGATGAATGATAGGGAGAAATGGCGAGAGACGGTCAGGGATATCCGCGCAGGCGGTGCGACATGATGATGATGATGATGATGATGATATATATATATTAGGCTTCCTGAGGATCCGATAAGGTGAAACTTTAGTAGAAGATTTCCGACTCGCGATTTAAGTTATTTATATATATATATATATATATATATATATATATATATATATATATATATATATATATATTATTCCTTACAAAACTAAAACCATAATCAAAGATAACTAAGAGGAATAATTTTTTATTATACAATGATATATGCATTACCAAAAATTAATTATGTGTTAAAAGTGTCGCAAAACTGATCGGTTATATCGAATATTTTTTTGGCTAGCAAATGTACAAAACCTTTGAATTTTCTTTCTTACGCTAAATTGGGATTTTTTAAAATGATTGCTGGGTTACTGAAATTAAATCTAATTGCTTCTATCCAAACTTGATTAATTATTCTAAACAAGAGCCTGACAGATAATTGGCATTGATGTTACAATAACGCAAAATCGAAAAAGAGATGAAAAGTTTAATTAAATCTTTGTTCTGCCGTTTCCCATCAATACAAGTCCCCACTGATTGTCTTCATATCAGTAAAACATCTCTCCTATTTTCAATGACAGACTAATCTATAGTATATTAACTTGTGTAAATATGTATCATCTAACAAACATCCAAAGACAAACGCATGCGATTCTATATAGATCCTGAATTAATCTAGATACTCTGATGATGCTTGTGAATGCGGGGTTAGGGATTGTAATGAAAATATATCAGCAAGAACAATGTGCAGTTAGTGTGTTAGCAAACTAAATAAATAGTGAAATGCATTTGAAAAATATCAAGACACTGCCATTTATGATACACAACTTGTATAAAAACAGATGAATTGTTATACGGCAAATGATAATTGTCTTGTTGCTGAACAATAGTTGTTCATAAACTCATCTCTATCATGTCAGTGATGAAATATATCTGTAGAAAGGTTGTGTGATTTTTTCTGGGTCACCAACCACAATTTGCACGAAATCATTTCAAACATTCTCAATATTTTTCCAAACAGGAAATCTGTAAGTCCTATGACACTTTTCCATGAATTTCTGTTGACTGTGTAGGTAATTAGCACAAATACGCTCTAATTATTTTTGGATATTAATATCTCCCAAAGATTTTGCCTTTCTATAAATTTCCGATTTCTTGTATCAATACTTGGTAAATCGCTTCGTTGCCCGTTATTTTCTGAAATGATTTCAGTTCCTCACCAAAAATCTCCCTGAAAGTGGAGATTCGAATATTGAGAGCATGATTAATAAAATGGTGTCCTGGATAAGACACGAAACTGAAAGTGAAATTCAGAATTCTGTTTTAAAGCTCTGGGGTATAGGAAATATATCTTCCAAGCCATTACTCTCATATTCCCTCTGAACACAAAATGGTAACAGTCGTCCAGGTCCCATGTCTGGATCAAATATATTTCTTTAGGATTTATTCTTATTCAATCGCATCACAAGCAAAAACATTTTAGAAACTATAACACAAAAAATTAAATGGGAATCATGAAAAACAACAAAATGTCTAAATATCAACATACACCCAACGATTTCTACTAACTGCTTGGGATAAAATAACCATTGATGAATCGAGATGCCGTTAAAACCAATCATTTAAACAGAAGAAACTATAAGAACTAAATCTAAATGTCCAATGTACTAAAATATGTCCAAAGAGTTTAATATGCTTTTAAAATCAATCAAGAGACCAGTCCCTCTAAAATCTGTACTTACCCAATCGGCTGGGGCTGTAGAATACACTGACTGCACCTCTGCAGAGAGGTAAAACCCCACCCCCAATGAATGTCTTGGATATGACACTAAAAAGTCTGATGGTGAGGTTCCAGTAATGCTGGGGCCTTGGGGAATACGGATTAACCCTTCATTACCATTGCTCCAAGGTCCACTCTGGCCTGGCGTGGGAGCACCTGATTGGGCCCTATCAATGGGTTTAATAGAACTAACAACATACTTATGTTAAACTGAATTGTTTGATTAAACTGAATACCTTGAAATAGAAATGTTTTTGACAATTAAATCGTACTTATATTTAAACTGCGTGTTAATGCTAAACTGACTTATTTGAAATAGAACTGTTTTTGACATTGAAACCGTATTTACACTAAACTGAATAATTTAACATAGAAGAGTTTTCACATGTAACTGTGAGTAGACAAAATCTGTACTTATACTAAACAGAATTAGCTGAATTAGAACTTATTTACTAAAGTGAATAGCTAGAAATAGAAATGTTTTTCACAATTAAACTGCACTTACATTTAGATTGTGTGCTTATGCTAAACTGAATTATTTGAAATTGAACTGTTTTTGACATTGAACCTGTACTTACACGAAACTGAATTGTCATATATAACTGCTTGAATAGTTTGAAATAGAAACACCCTTAGTTTATGTCATCTTGATAAACAATGAAACACGCAGTGTTTGATAAAAAAGTTTCAGTGCATTGTGTGCTCCGGAATCTTAAAGAGTTCTTTATTTTAAATAATTTTTAAAACTATTTATTTCTAAATTGATAAAATATCAATATACACATATTTTGTAAACCCTCTCTATTAATTAACATGACGGTATGTAAATAGTACGAGTTGGACTACTGAATAAATACGCATTGCCTTAATTAGGAAAAGACAAGACCTTGTGTATTGTCTAAGAGATGATATTCGTTATTCCCAATGTGAAAATTGTCCTTGTTTGCCGTTAATTCATTAATTAGATTTTTACTTCTTTGCTTAGTTATGTGAAACCCAAAATTCATATTTCCTCAATGTGATTTAATGGGTTAAACCTATTTTTGCCCATGCAGATCGTGGATAAATAGTTGGTCGTTTGTTTTGTTTTACGGCGTATCAATTTCTGTCGGGTCATTTAACGTTGAATAAAGTCATTTTACTATTGTTTGGTTTCATGTCACATCAAGAATTGTTGGTTATCTAATAACAAATCCCTTTTCATACATATAAATAGTTCTATTTCAAAGAATTCAATCTAGCATAAGTACACAATTTAAGTATCAAAAACAGTTCTATTTTTTCAATTCAGTTTGGCATAAGAACACTATCTAGTTCTATCTAGACCACAAAAAGACCCTATAACGTGCTACCACTCCTGGCCAGAGTGGGCCCAGGAGTGATGGCAATAAAGGGCACTCCGATTCCTCAATATTCCTGCATTACTGAAGCCTCAGCATAAAATCATTTCATGTCGTATCTCGGACACTCGTTGGGGGAGTCTTACTCTTCTACGGAGATGCAATCGGAATATTCTGCCGCGGCAGACGACTGGGCCATCGTGGATAGAAAAGAAAAGGTAATAAAATATAACCATACGAGTAGACTAGGGCAAAAAAAAAGCAGGACACAACATCCTAAGCATTAAGCACTGAAAACAGAACAAACAATTGTGAAGCAACTCGTCGAAAACACGAATTGGTGTTTATGGCGGAACCAGAATCAATGAGGGAGAAGGGGACTTACAATTAACGGAAACCTACAATAGCACCAAACAAGAAAGAAACATGGTTACAGAGGGCAACGGAGATTCATAAATTCAGTGTTGATAATTGTATTAATTGGATTCACTGATTAATAACAGATTTAGATTAATGAAGGTAATAATGCAGGAATCTTTGTCTTTCGAATGAACTATAAAAATGACTACTGATATTAGACAAATCAATGTCAATTCAAAGAATCAAGAGACACAGAAATCATTAAATTAACAGTCAACACACAGATATATATATTTCAATATTGTTTAATCATCAAAGTCATGGTCTTGGTTTCTTTATCTGATGGCATTTCAACTTTCGTCGTTATTCAATGTCAAAGCCATCTATCTAGAAGAACATTAGTGGCACTATTAAACCAATAGCTGGGAGGATAATGGGGTTCATATCTTTCCCAAGCTTATTAGTCTGAAAGTGAACAATAGTGCAACTGGAGTTCGAACTCGCTACGATTCAACTACACCATTACACCAAGAGGATATCCTTGGCTTTTATTTACTGCTGCGGATAATGCAATGGGACAATGAATTGAATATTGAATATTATGCCTCGCAAATTGCTAGATTTCAATCCAATCGTAAATATATGATAGTTTTTTTAAAAGGTCCATTTAGAGTTTCTATTCTGTGAAATTGTCAACCCATCGAAAAAGTTGTAACTTAACTGAGAATATTATTTTTCATTGGTAATATTCACGTTTTAAAGAGTTCTGGAAGCCATGATACAACTGGGGGATAAAGAAACATTAATGATTCATCTTATTTTTCTGAACATTCCGTGGTTTTCTAATATTTTTCTTTCTTTGGGAATATATCCCACCACTTGAAATGATTTTTGAAATATATTTGTCATTTATTTGCTTGATATGAAATGAAAAAAGAGTCTTATTAAATACAAGTATTGGGATACATTTTGCAGTCTATCTGATAATCAGATTTTGTGATTTTTTTTTTTTTGCATTTACTTAACACACCTGTCACTGGATCATGCGACTCATGGGCACTTTGAGAGTGGACAACAGGTGGTTTAAAATCAGAGTTCGCTTTCCCCGAGACCAATAGTCTTATAAAAAATATTTTCTCATGCATCGTGAAAACCAGGTGGGTCGATGGTTTTTACAAAGGCGAAATAACTCTTCTATAATTTGTACTCGAGTGGTCATGACCATTTCTTAAGAGGATATTCGTCATGGCACACACTTCCACAGTCGGAAATTATTTTAAATAAGATTTCTAAATTATTATTATACATGTATAATACTGCCGAGAAATAAGTTCGACCGAATAATTTTCTCCAAAAATCAAAATGTCCAACCAAAACTGAGATAATAAGATTATATTAGTTGTAGTAAATATTGTGCAATCAAATGTTGTGTGATTAGGTATCATTCATTATCGAACTCAGCAGAATTGAAACTTTGCTACCCAAATAATTGTACAAGGCAAACGTAACCAAAAAAAAAAAAAGTTACACACACACACACACACACACACACACACACACACACACACACACACATGTGAGTTATTTTTGTTTAGGTATATATATATATATATATATATATATACACGTAATTTTTGTCTGCTATATATACATCCTCATTATCTACTTATTTATAGAAAATACTGTGAATCGCAACATGTATATATATTCACCTATCACTTGGTGTCTCATGTCAAATCCAGCTACATTTATTTTTTATGGCATTTCGAATGGTTTACAAGTTAGCTCCTACTGCAGTAGATCATTGTTATGGTGTTTATACCGTAGTGTCCATCTGATATATATATATATATATATATATATATATATATATATATATGTGTGTGTGTGTGTGTGTGTGTGTGTGTGTGTGTGTGTGTGTGTGTGTGTGTGTGTGTGTGAAGAAAAATATTCACGTTCTTATACATGTTATTAACCGTTTCATGCAGCTAAAAATGTCAAAATCAGAGGATGGAAAATAATTTGTTTGAAAAGTGGACAAATCTGCTGATTCGGAAATATAAGGAAGACCAAAGTCAGTATAAAGAATAGGCAATGAAGTCACAGAAACAATATATGCAAAGCAGAAATGAGTCGGTGAAGTAAGAGAAAAAAACTTGTTTAGGCAAATATAGAAATGAATGGAAGAGGTGAATGCTAAATAGCTGGAGGAGAGCAAATGTAAAAAATGAAAGAGGGAAAATGCACGAGGTATGATATGCATACACACATGAATGCTCAAAATCATACGCACAGGTTGATAGGCGTTTTTATAATGATCCAAAATGACATTTTCAGCAACATTAGGAAAAAAGAATTTGAATGCAAATTCGTAACTTACTGAACTTTATCGGGTGCTATAATCATTAACACAAATTTAGATTCATGTTGATATTTGTCTAACATTTCAATGTGTTTGTTTTATACATATATATATATATATACATATATATATATATATATATATATACATATATATATATGTGTGTGTGTGTGTGTGTTTGCGTGTGTGTGTGTGTGTGTGTATGTGTGTGTATATTTGTGAGTTTGTGTTTGACTGTGTAAGTATATATCGACATTATTTCTACATATATGTACTTTTTACATCTAACTCTAAAAACACAATACTCTTGTGAATATCTAAAATATAATTGATACCTGATGTGTCTACTGACTCGTAAGAAATATGTTCCATTTAATCTGCACTTGAAATCATTTTTCAAAAATTTCAACAGGAAAAGAAAAATAATCTTGAATCTTAATCATATTGAATATTCTAATCTTGCAAAAAACTCAAAATGCGATTTAGTGCGTTCTTTTTTCCATAGTTTTCAATAATTTCAACATAGAATCACATATATTCTTTAGATAAAGATAAAGGCTGAAATATTCGCAGCACTTCAACATAATAGCTAAGAATATGCGTAAACATATTTAAAATACATTTATCAATATTATGTTTTTTTTTCTCTAATTCACCGGGGAATATAATAGAGGAACAAA